>JARBWK010000012.1:31189313-31789313 GCA_030556195.1 Anolis apletophallus | reverse complement strand
GAGGATGACAACTGCAGATTCCTTGTCGCAAAGCAGTCATAAAGTTACATTGAAAATACATTGCCATTTTATAAGGTTACAGATTCAAATTTCCCACTTCCCGCCCCCAGACCAGCTTTGTGTTGATTGGATGGAATCGCCGGGGCAGCTGGAGTTTGGTCCAATAGTGAAACAGTGCCACTTCTGTTCTGGCAAATGGGGAGCGAAAAGCAGGAATGTGTTCAAAACAAAGCAGCTGGAGTTTTCTTGAGTAGATCTGTCCATATGTTAATGAATCCAAGCCCCTGACCTTTCGAGTCAAAGGAATTCTTTTGTTCTTCTGTGAAAAATGGGAACTGTCCTTAATGGCCCTTTCCTGTTGGCAGAAGGGGCCAGATACAGCTTTCCATGGGAGTTTCACTCTCCTGGATAGTAAATAAGTGAAATAATTGTAGCCATGTGCCAGTTTCCGAGGCTGGCAGAGGCAGCCGGTTATGAAAAATAGTTATGCCATTATCCTTCAGTGAGAAGAGGGAACAAAACTTTGAGGCTCTTTCCCCTGAGAGATGAGGGGTCTTTGTTGAGAAAACAAAAATAGCCTTTTGTTTTCTACACCGGAAAATCCCTATTATCATGCAAATGAGGCTAGTGGAGGGATGATTGAATCACAAGCTTTGCAGCTGGCAAGCCTCAAGGTAGCTGGCTAAAGGTAAACAGTGGCACTTTCATATTTTTAAAATTACATACATGGGGAAAACATGAGGGGAGAAACACTGGGGTTTATGGGGAAAATATACCATCCTGATCACCCCTGCCTACCCACCAGAAAGATACACAGTTTATTAGATTCATAAAAGATAGCCCAAAAGAAAGGGGTCATAGACAGAAAGGAAAATAGTATTTTGGAATGAGCAAAAGTCCATAAGAGTAATGCTAAAGGAAAATAACTGTGTGTATTCATAAAGTGTCGGTTACAGGGGCATTGTCATGTGGGACCATGGGGCCATGGGAAGAGTTTTAGGTTCCCATGTGGGAGACAGATAGGGGATCATGGGATCACTTCCAGTCTGGTGTTCTTGGGAAAACTATGAATCCCTTGGTTTTAAACTGTCTTCTACAGAGCCCAAGAGAAGGGGTGTCACCTCCGATATCACCATGACTTTGGGGCCATGTAAATAGTTGGGCTGATCCAAATACGGAAATGGATGCAGCTATTTACATGGCGCTCCATGCAGTCATGCTGGCCACATGACCTTAGAGGTGTCTATGGACAATGCCGGCTCTTCGGCTTAGAAATAGAGATGAGCACCACACCCCAGAGTCGGACACGACTGGACTTAATGTCAGGGGAAAACCTTTACCTATTTACATGGCCATCCCGTAATTCCAGTACTCTCGCCCTCCCTCTGGAGCCATCGCCAACATCACTCCAGGTAATGAGCAACTCAGCATGTTATTCCTGGTGGCTGTTGTAACAAAAACAATGGTAGGCCGATGGTAAGAGTGACCATTTTATTTGATATATAAATGCTAAAAGGGGTGGAAGGTCTCAGGCTGTTTGACCAGAGGCAAACTAATCCATTTGGAGAAGTTTAGCCTTCCTTTTCAGCATAACACTGACGGAGTAAAACACAATGGATGGCTGAGGTATAGGATAGCTTGCTTTTAAAGATACAGGCAGAGTTTAAAAGCTTACTTAATGATTGATCACATTACCCCCTTTTAAAACATGCAAAGGAATACACATTCAGTATGCCAGAGACGAAACCAAAGACTCCACATAGAATCAGGGGGAGAGGGCCCGGTGGCAGCCTGAGGAGGCAGCAAAAGGCGGGAAAGGAGGCCACTCACCCAGGACGCTGCCCTTTCGGCTGACGCATGCATGCCTGGCCTACGAGCTGCCACTCTTCATCCTGTTGTGCTTGCGCCCAAATCTGAGGAGCAGGAAGGCGCAGGAGTCGCGGCTGGGGATCTGCAGGGGCTCCTCTGCACTTTGCTTTCCCTTCCTTGCCCGCAACAAAGGCTGTCGGCGGGCGGAGGATGCTGGCGGGGTGGCCAAAGCGGCCGCCATTTCCTCCAGCCTGCTTTGCCCGCCCCGCCAGCATCCTCCGCAGACAGCCTTTCCAGCGGGCAAGGAAGGAAAAGCAAGGTGCGGAGAGGAGTCCCTGCAGATCCCCAGCCTCGCCGCCCGCGGCTCCTGCGCCTTCCTCCTCCTCAGATTTTGGTGCAACAGGACGAAGAGTGGCGGCTCGGAGGCCAGGTGCATGCCAGCAGCCCCGTGAGAAGAAACGGGGCTGCTGGCACGCACCTGGCCTCTGTGCTGCCACTCTTCGTCCTGTTGCGCCAAAATCCGAGGAGGAGGAGGAAGGTGCAGAGTCAGGAAAAGAGCTGCCTCCGCCAAAAGGGAAGCATCCTGGTGAGTGGCCTCCTTTCCCAAGTAGAAAACTAGGGGGGGACTGTGTCTATCTAACCTGAATAAACACACTGGAACAGTATGATATAAATCATAATAAGTAATATTTGTAAATGTGTGCTGTATCACATAAATAACATACTATTCAGAATATGAACTGTACAAAATACACAAATGTGTTAGTGAATACATGCAACAACACACAAGGCGCACTAACAGAGAGGGTTCCTACCCGTAGATGCAAAGTCCAGACCCGCAATGTCGAAATAATAACGCGACCAGCCGCAACCGTCTCAAATAATGTGACCAGCCGCAACCGTCTCTGTTTGCATTTCACGGAGCGGTTTGACGCTCTGTAGCGGCTTCCTGGCCACTACATCCCATTGGGGATTTACAAACTTGGGTCCTCACCCTATGTGGAATATTCCATCAACTATTGCATTATTGGTTCCAGTCCCCTTTGAATTTGAATCTACATTGAACTTTCGTTATTATTTCGACATTGTGGGTCTGGACTTTGCATGTACGGGTAGGAACCCTCTCTGTTAGTGCGCCTTGTGTGTTGTTGCATGTATTCACTAACACATTTGTGTATTTTGTACGGTTCATATTCTGAATAGTATGGCCTCTTTTCCCGCCTTTTGCTGCCTCCTCAGGCCACCGCTGAGCCCTCTCCCCTGCCCAAGTGGAGGACACCTCCCTCTGGGGCAGGTGCCTGCAGCTGGGTGCGCTCTCCTCTGCCGGCACCCGTCTGGGAGGGAGACCTTCCTGGAGGTTTCCTCCCAGAAGCACACTCTCTCCGTTTGCTCCCAGAAGCATGCTCTCCTGACGTTTTGCCGTCAGAGGTGGGCTGAGACACCATTTTTGGAGGGTCCGTGATCTGCGCCCCTTTCGGCTTAGGGTGGCCTTATGGGTAATCCGGGCCTGCCCTCAGGGGTTGAGAAGGGTGGGGTAAAATGCTGTAAATAATAAATAAATAAGGGTCGCCAATTTGGATACAAAGCAAAATGAGATACCATAAAGACCATGAGGAGCCAGGCATCTCTCCAGGCTCTTCCTTCCCCAGTAATTCACACACACACACACACACACACACACACACACACACACACAGGGACAATATCATTGCACCCATGTTCAGTTTGTGGGCTTTCCTTTCTCTTTTCCTTTTCCATTGCAGTACCAGAATGCTGGACTAAGAAAGTCTTCCTTCAAGTTTGATTCCCATTACTGGTTTGTTGGGGAAGCTTTGCTAGGCTATCAAGGAACTTCAAAAAATTGTTCCTTCCAAGATTCCTTGGAACACAGCCTGGAAATTTCTGAGCTGTACTATCAGTGGAACAACTGCTTAAGCAATAACCTCATAGCAACCTTTTCCCATGAAGTTTGTACTTTCTGCTCCATGAGTAAGTTTCTTGTCCTTCACAAAAATGGATTCTAGAATGATTCCTTTCTGCTAATGTTCCTATGCTCATTCCGTTACCTTTTATTGCTCTTTTTATGCATTTCAATCAATGCCATAGTCATCAAGATATCTAGAGAGTGAATCAATAAGATATTTAATGAATGAATTTAAAATATCAAGCCATGCAATAACACACACACACTTTACTCCAATTTCTCACACACTAAACTATTTTCTCAATTTGTTTTAAAATTCATTTTTATTAATATTGTTCAGGGGTTGTTGTTTAAAAAAAAAGAAATCATGAGTGCATCCTAATCATAGAATGAAATCAGTTTGACACCACTTTAAACTGCCATGACTACATGCTATGGAATCAGGGGAGTTGTAGTTTGGTGAAGCACTAGTGTGGCGCCCCCAAGGGCTGGTTTCATATCTGTATTTGTATTTGGTTGCCCTTTACCTGCATGGGCCTTTGCCCTATTGTCCCTTTGTTCTGCCATGTGGGCACTTAGGGGCGGAGTTGTGTCTTGGCTCCAAACCTGGCATCACCGCCCTCAACTCCTCCTTTTTCCGGAGTTTACCTGAGGGGCTGGACTTCCTTTCTGGCTTCATTCCAGAGACCACATGGACATAGCAAGGTGGAACCTAAGCTACAGCTGCGAAAAAGCATCTTAGTTCACCTATTAAGCCTAACCTTCGCTCTCAACCGAAGCCTGCAGTACAAAGGAAGATTCATTCTCAACATAGACTGTGGATTTTGGGGCTTATACAGGTCTTCGCGAGCCTACAAGCCGGAGAGCAACAGGATACCTGGGATCAAAATAGAGGTACCATCACTCTGCAAACAATAGGCAAGTGATAGCTTCCTTTTTCAAGGACTTCCTTTGCAACCAACTAAGCATTTTGGGCCACCAGCATTTTTACTGGTTGTTATTCAATAAATCTTGTTTGGTTCACTACTTTTGAGTCTAGCACTCATTTTTAAAGCTATTCCAGGGCTCTCTGTATGTGGGACGGCTTTACTCTACCTTCAGGGCCATAGCTTGCATGTCCATCCCTTTAAAGCCTATTTTTAGGCCCTGAAGGCAGAAGAACTAGCACTCTGGCAGCCAGGGGCGGCCCGACCTAATTTGGGGGGGTAAGCGAAAAAATTTGTCGCCCCCGCCGCCGCCACTCACCGCCGCCACTCACCGCCGCTGCTGCCGCGCCCGCCCACCCTCGCGCGCCGCCGCCGCCGCCGCCGGCCTTTCCGGCGGCGCAGGGCAACGCGCACGCGCACTCGCTCCCAAAGCGCCGGCCGCTTTGGAGCCAGCGCGCATGCGTTGCCCTGCGCCCGCCCGGCAGCGTCTTGGGAGCACCTACAGGCGCTGCTAGCGCCTGTAGATGCTTTTCTGCGCAGCGCCTCCTGCCGCGCGCCTGCCGCTTGGGAGGAGTGCGCATGCGCAGAAAGCGTCTACAGGCGCTATAGCGCCTGTAGATGCTTCTGCGCACGCGCACTCCCTCCCACGCGCCCTGCCGCTTTGGAGCCAGCGCGCAGGCGCACTTGGGAGGGAGTGCGGCGTGCGCAGAGCGTCTACAGGCGCTATAGCGCCTGTAGATGCTTTCTGCGCACGCGCACTCCTCCCACGCGCGCCTGCCGCTTTGGAGCCAGCGCGCAGGCGCACTTGAGAGAGTGCGCGTGCGCAGAGCGTCTACAGGCGCTATAGCGCCTGTAGGTACTTCTGCGCGTGCGCGGACGGCGGCGCAGGGCAGTGCGGCGGCGGTGGGGGCGCGGAGTCGGCGCGGCGGCGCCCCCCAGGCGATGGCGCTCTACGCGGCCGCGTGGGTCGCGGAATCCCTGGGGCCGCCTCTGCTGGCAGCAAAGGCTAAAGATCTTGTAAAACTACAACTCCAGAATTCTATAGCAAGCAGCCATGGTGTCAAACTGCATTAATTCCACAATGTAGATGCACCCATGTTTTATTTTCATACCCACAGGTTTTAATTTTATATTTCATCCCGTAGTGCGTACAAGAAAAATGTTTGATGGATTATTTATATATTTATTGGCTTTCTTTTTTATCCTGCCTTTCTCCTCAATATAGAGACTCGAGGAGACTAAACACAAAACAATTAAAAGAGGACAAATGCACATATGCGTACACGTAAACAAAGACACACACACACAAATCAACTCTTTCATGTCATGACAATAAAGTGCTAAAACACATTTAAAACTATACTTAAAAACTACCCAGCCTGTGGACTTCAGTCAATGCTTTAGCGATCCAATTATTTAATGTTTTTCTGAAGCACTGACTGAAGGCCACAGGATTTGCCCAGGACATTTTGATGCCTGAACCATCCTTTCACTCTGGGTTGAAAGTGCATAATGCACAAGGATGGTCTGCCCTAGAGACAGAAAATCACACAAAACCCTATCTTTATCCCTGACAGGAAAAAAGCAGCCACAGTTGTGTGCCGCACATCAATATAAATTCTTGGCATAATTTTCCATGAACTATTACTGCAGCTTTAGATACGTCATAAAATCATTTGTACCCATTTATCAAACTGCTCACAATGTTTTTTTTAATCTATCCATGTCCTCAGATAGATACCCTATTTATTATAATGAATCCTTTGTTTAGCCTAAATATTTTCTTTGGCCTAAATCCAATTGCTAGTACCAACTAGAGTAAAGCTATTGAATCAAAGGGAATCAGGCTTGCACAATGTGTTGTATTGTCTGTTTGTTGTTTTTCTCGAAGTGGGTATTTATTTATTTATTTGGATTTAGACCGGGGGTGGGCAATTATTTTTTCCAAGGGGCCACATGAGAGCCAAAAAATATTATGGAGGGCCGCACCTAAAGGGTGAATTACATTCTAATCTACATAATTTATTTATTTACTATATTTATATTTCACATCATTAATATTAACATATTAATATATCAAGAAATATTCATATATTATGAGTATTAATATCATAATTATTATATTATAGTATATATATATAGACATAATATATTGAAATTATAATATAATATAACATTATTATATTATATTATTTATTATATCATAATATTATTATTATAAAATTATTATAAAATAATAATAAAAACCACTAAAATAAAATTAAATGAAATTCAAGAAGACAAGGTGCGAACCAAGATGAAGGTTGACATCCTCAAGAGAGGAAGGATCCCAAGATGGAATGATCCAATGGCCCCAGCCCAGAGGATGGCAAAGCAGACCCAGCTGCCGCCGCAACAGAGCAGAGCAGAGCAGCAGGCGATCAGAGGCTGCAGGCCTCCGCCCGCTCTCGCCCCCAGCCATTCCCCTGCTGATCGCCCTGCTATAGAGTGCCTGCCATCCCTGGGCCTGCAGGGGGAGCAGTCGGTGATCTGAGGCGGCTTATTTGACCTGGCGACCCGGAAGACGATCAAGTCTTCCAGGTCGCCAGGGCAATCAGCCCCCACAGGTCGCCGAGTGCTCCCGCTGCAGGCCCGGATCGCCTCCAGGGATGCCAGGCACTCCAAAGCCACTGCTCATCCGGCCTGTCTGCCGACACAGGCCCCACAGAGCCCGCGATGGGATGGTGGCAGCGGCACCCCTTCTTCTTGGTCCCACCCCCGACACCATTCTCCCTGGGACAGACAGAATCAGCTGCCAGGCCACATCCGGCCCGTGGGCCATAGGTTACCCACCCCTGATTTAGACTGATTGCTAGCTTCATTGTATTCTTACCTCTTTTTTTGAGGTGAATTTTTTATGATACAGAAAATAGCCACCTTATATCTACATGTCTGAGCAGGACCTCAGCCATTATTTTGAACTATATCTCCCAATGTCCCCTAGTCAGAACGATCATTCCAAAAACAACTTTCCCTATGTCTACTTTTGTTTTATTCTGATTTATATTGAATCTTGCAGATTATCTTCCTAGTCTAGGTTTGTTTTGGGGAGTTCCTTGCAATTTTGAAATGCTTTCACCAACCTTTAAAAGCAGGGTTCTAAATCTTGATTAGTTTCACTGATTGTTACGAGAAAATTATTGAAAACTGAACAATTTTTGAAGACCCTTTGTAGCTTGGGAGAGGGGTTTTTGCATGGAAACAGCATTTTCATATAGTAAATTGGTTTCCTGCACAAGAAGCTTATTTTCTGAGGATATATGCACAAAAAATTGACTCCCCCATCCCCCGCTCCCAAAATGAGTCCATATCTACATGGCCAAAATAAAGTGGGCCCACTGCTCAGCTGCTGCAAGGAGTCCAGACAATATATGACTGAATTCACAGCAGAGGCACTGTATCTAGCTGTTAATGTGGATCAAGAGAAAACTGGATTTAATCTGGAGCTTCCAGGAAACATTGGGTCATCCTGGAATTTTGGAAGTTCTGACAGCTGGACTGGGCTGAATATGGCCCGATCCACTGTCCACATGTACAATGAACCCTCATGCCAGAGGTTAAGCAATGGTGATGTCACACTGGGACACCCTGCCAAGTGAATAGGAATGTGATGTCTTCAGCAAGTCTCTGGGAGAGATCTGCTTATTGCTAGTGAAGCAGTGGCAGCTGTGGCTCCAATATGCTCTTGGCTAGCCACCAGGCCATGGCAATGGCTAAAAGGCTCCAGGGGCACTCTCACATTGTTTTGACAAGCTATGAAGTGCTTTAATTCAGATTATTCAGATAGGTGTAGATCAGATCTACACAACCTGTGGCCCTCCAGGTGTTTCGGACTTCAGCTTCCAGAATTCCTCATCAGCTGGCTTGGGTTTCTGGGAGTTGGAGGCCAAAAATGCAGGCCTGGTATAGATCAGGGCTGCCCAACTGGCGGCCCGGGGGCCGTATATGGCCCCCAACCCCTTCCCTACGGCCCCCTAAGCTTTTTAATAAATAAATTTGAAAAATAAAATAAATAATAATTTTTTTAAAAAAAATGCCTACTTCCGGGTTCGGAGCAAGTATTGCGAGAATACACAATCCACACGGGATTTTGCTGTCAACGCGAGATCACGCCGGCGTTGACAGTGAAATCCCATGTGGATTGCGTATTCTCGCGATACTCTTCGGCTACTCTACTACTGGATCGCTGAGGCCCACAGACGCGATTAGGACCTTCTTCGACTTAGTCGGTCGTCGCCTCTTTCGTCGTCCGGGTACTCCTGGATCCTGCGCGTTTGGAAAAGGTAGGCCGAAGCAGGGGGCTCCTCATTCCCTCCCCCCCATCTCCCCTCATGTATTAAATATATAATTAAATATATTTAAAGATGAAATACGGGGAGATGGGATACATAAAATAAGGGGAGGGGAGGATGGAATTAAATATATTTAATATTAAATAAAAATAAGGGGAGAGGGGAGGATGGAATTAAATATGTTTAATATTAAATAAAAATAAGGGGAGAGGGGAGGATGGAATTAAATATATTTAATATTAAATAAAAATAAGGGGAGAGGGGAGGATGGAATTAAATATGTTTAATATTAAATAAAAATAAGGGGAGATGGGAGAATGGAATTAAATATGTTTAATATTAAATAAAAATAAGGGGAGAGGGGAGGATGGAATTAAATATATTTAATATTAAATTAAAATAAGGGGAGAGGGTGCCGGGGGAGAGGGCGGAGCCAGGGGTGGGGTGGGGGTGGAGCCGGGGGCGGAGCCGGGGGCAGGGGCAGACCCTACGGCCCCCCAGGTCATCAGTGACCGGAATTCAGGCCCCTGGCCGGTAGAAATTGGACAGCCCTGGTATAGATCATAGAATCATAAAGACCATAAATGCCATGCTGTGCAGGAACACTCCAGCCTCTGCTTAAAAGCCTCTAGAGATGGAGATTCCACCCAGCTCCAAGGCAGCATACTCCACTGCCAAACAGTTCTTACCATTAGGATGTCATTCCTAATATTTAGGTGGAATCACCTTTTTTTGCAATTTGAATAATTTGCTCTAGAGCACACACACACACACACACACACACACACACACACACACACAACAAGCCCTCCTCCATCTCAAATATTTTTATATGGCATAATGTCCTTTCACAGATCTCCTTTCCAACTAAAGAGCCATCCGCAAACAGGGAAGTTCTTATCACCATGTGCCATTTTAGGAGTCCTGTTTATGGATCCATTAGGGGCTCAGGAGTTTTTGGGTGAATGTGAGGGCATTTTCAGTAACCCCATTGACATATCACAAGATCACTTGGGAGAAGACAGTTGACAAAAAAGTCTGAAAAAAGCAGGCGTTATTATTAATGGGTACAATAGAACCAGATAGAAAGCTCAGGGAGAAGAGCTGTGATGGGAAAAAACCTATGTCATCTAAAGCAGTGTTTTTCAACCTTTTTTGAGCCGCGGCACATTTTTTACATTTCCAAAATCCTGGGGCACACCACCAACCAAAACGACACAAAATGACACTCTAACACAGTGACACATATAGTTAATATGTTTTTTAATGTATTTATACACTCAGTGTGAAACCTGGGCCTGTTTCGATGAACACAACATAGATATCCTGGCAGGAATGGCAGAAAGACACACACAAAGGTCTTGCTCCACAGCTGTCAGTCATGGGAAAACTTCGACCCTCTGGGTGCTTTGGACTTCAACTCCCACCATTCCTAACAACCTGAGGCCCTTCCCTGATTAAGTGGCTGAGGGGGGAAAGGGAAAAGGGCCTGAGGCTGTTAGGAATGGTGGGTGTTGGAGTCCAAAACACCTGGAGGGTCCAAGTTTGCCCATGCCAGCTTTCGATTCCATCGCCACATCTATCTTCAGCCTCTGGCGGTTTGAATATATGTGATTATCTACATGATTTCCCACCTTGTCGCTATGATTATGGTGCTGCTTCTTTAAATTGTCCACAAACTGACTGTGTTATTGTGTGGATCCCGGAACTGTTATTGGATAACTTTGTGAGGATACACTTTGTTTTTTGCACTCACTTCTGTGATTTCATCAAATATTGCGAGTTTTCCGTAGAGGAGCGCTCCGTGAACTCGCTCCTTCGTGGATCGCAACTCCTCTGCTCTCTGTGGCGACCACGCCAAATTACCTTATGTAAGACTTTTGATTTTCTCCAGCAGGATTGAGTACTTTGAATGTGTTTTTTTGCGTATGGTTATGTATGATTAATTTTGCATTTTGTACTGGGACGTAGCGGCACTCCTTTAATAAGTAAGGGTATTGGAAGTTCCAATTTCCCACGGCACACTTGATGATCGCTCACAGCACACTAGTGTGCCCCGGAACACTGGTTAGGAAACACTGATCTAAGGTGATCACCGTATTTTGTTTAATGATAGTACCAGCCTTGATCCAGTGCTCCCTTACTTTGTGATAAGTCCCACTTAATCCAGAATTTAAATGTTTGCAGTATTGGACATACAAAGGTGATTCAAAGCCCTCTGTGTGTCTTTTTTAAAAGACAACACAATTTTGTCACAAAATAAATATATAATGGGGTGAACTCACAGAATCATTGCATCTTCGGAGAGGGCAGCTGAAATGAAATCAAGCCAAAGTAAGGTGGGATCAGGCAGGTCTCCAGATGTTGTTGATGGGCAGCTGTTAGGATTCCAAGTCATTCGCTATGCAGAATAGGACTGATGGAAACTGCAGCTCTTCTGGTTAGTCACACAATTCTCACCCATAAGTTAGAATGGAATTGTGAGCCAAAATTTCCATGTGGAGTTAGTTGAGGACTGTTGCTTACCTGAATCCAGCCAAATCATGTGTAGTTCAATATCCCAGGAATGTGTGTCTAAAAGATGAAAGACCCATCTCTAATCAAACCAAATGGCTAATGCTGAAACAATGCAATGGCTATTCCGATAGTTATTTCAGATAGCCTCCGAACAGAGCTTGTATTGATGGGACCTGCAACAGAGGTCGTTGCCATTGGTTACGAAGGTAGGGTGTCCAAGACCTGCAGCCCAACCGTACCAGGAAGGCTGAAGGTCTTCTACACCTATAAATTGACAATTGGCAGAATAAAATGATTTCCAAGAAGCTTTATGTATCCAGTTATTTTGAGCTACAACTTCCACAAATCCTTTCTAGGTCTTCTGGGAATTGACATCTAGGGGTCTTTTGGGAAGTCTGACTTGGCCACTGTGGTCCACGCTCTGGTTACATCCTGAATAGACTACTGCAATGCTCTCTACATGGGGTTGCCTCTGAAGACTGCTCGGAAGCTGCAATTAGTCCAACCTTCGGCAGCCAGGTTATTAACAGGAGCGGGGAGTAGTATATGGTACAGGGAGCATACAACTCCCTTGTTGTGCCAGCTCCATTGGCTGCCAATTAGCTTCCAGACACAATTCAAAGTGCTGGTTTAACCCTATACGGTTCTGGCCCAGTTTACCTGTCCGAACGGATTCTCCCCTACGATCCTCCAGAGAGGCCCTGCTCTCAGTCCCACCAGCTTCGCAAGTGCGACTGGTGGGGACGAGAAACAGGCCCTTCTTTGTGGTTGCCCCTCAGCTGTGGAACTCTCTCCCAAGTGATGCTAGATCTTCCCCCTCTCTGTTGTCTTTTAGGAGGCTGGTGGAGACTTGGATAGGCTGAGATTGGCTATTGTCTGAAAGAATGACCACATTTACAGATCGAGTAGAATTGTTTTAGTGGCGACGTGGTTTTATGCTGGGTTTTTCCTGTATTTTAATATGTTGTTGTAGTTGTTTTTAAATTGTATAGCATTTAATTTTGCTGTAAGCCGATCCGAGTCCCTTGATAGAGGTGAGAAGGTCGGGGTACAAAAGTTTTAAATAAATAAATAAATAAATTTTCACACACTGGGCTATCTGAGTCCACACTCAGATAAAGTGGGATTTTCTGCCTTGATATTCTGGGACATAAGGCTGTGTGGAAGGGCCCTAAGACATTTGGATGGTGAAATATTTTATTTATTTATTTATTTATTTGTCACATTTCTATACCGCCCCTCTCAGCCCAAAGGCGACTCGGGACGGTTTACACAGGCAGTCTCTGCCCTCAATACAACACAGCAACAAGTCAACCCCCCCCCCAGAAAAAAACATATAATAACAATTTAACAATTAAAAACATACAATTGCAGCCTCAGCGTCATGTTGAAATCAGTTTCCATCGCATCATCGTCATTGCATATATCTCATTAAGCCTTATATTTCATCAGCAAATGCCTGCTCAAATAGCCAGGTCTTGACTTTCTTGCGAAATGTCAGGAGGGAGGGGCCGATCTGATGTCTTTAGGGAGGGCGTTCCAAAGCCGAGGAGCCACCACTGAAAAGGCCCTGTCTCTCGTCCCCGCCAGTCGCGCCTGCGAAGAAGGCAGGACCGAGAGCAGGGCCTCTCCAGATGATCTTAAACATCTCGATGGTTCATAGGGAGAGATGCGTTCGGACAGGTAAGTTGGACCCGAACCGTTTAGGGCTTTAAAGGCTATTTTACACTATTATCCTAAAGTGCACAATTTTAAGGTAGAGAAAGAGATTATCCTTTCTGAATTTCTTTCTTGCATTGCATTCTACTTTCTCCCTGGAATTGTTTAGAAGGTCAAATCTTATTAAGCAGGAGAGGAAGAGAGGAGACCTGTTGTTACTGCTTATGGGACCCATCATGCCAACCATAACATGTAGTATCAGCTATAGCAGTGTTTCCCAATGGCTGTTCTGCGGCACACTAGTGTTCCGTGAGTGATCAGCTGGTGTGCCATGGAAAAACTTCACCCCCCCTTCTTCCCCCTCCTGCTGCTGCTGAGAGAGGTTTTTCCACAGCACACCAGCTGATCGCGAAACAACGGTTGGGAAACAAGGCCCTCTCTAGGATCTAGAGAGGCAGGGGAGGCTCAGGAGGGGAGGGGTCGGGTGACCCTCTATCCTGTGGGCTCACTTCCAGAGGAGGAAGAGGCTCCCCGCAGGGCCCCACCCCTCCCTCCTCCCCTTCCTCCTTGGTGCCTGGGAGCCGAGTTTGTCCGGTTCGCGTCTTCCGCCGAGCTCGGTGGGAGACATGAGCCGGCCAAACCCGGCTCCCAGGCAGGGCCTGTTCTTTGCGGGGAGCCTTTCTCCCGTTCCGCGGCTCCACCAAGCCCGGCGGAGCTGCAAACCGGGAGAACGGCTCCCCACAAGGCCCCTCCCCTCCCTCCTCCCCCTCCTCACCGGTTCGCAGGAAACCGCTCTCGGTCTCCCTCCGGCTCCCTGCCTCCTCCTTCCTGCCTGCTTCGCTGGTCCCGAGTGCTCTCTGGATGTAGGAGAACTACAACTCCAAAGCTCAAGGTAAATTCCTATTACCTATATGTATTACTGTGTTAGTGTCATTTTGTGTCATTTTGGTTGGTGGTGTGCCCCAGGATTTTGGAAATGTAAAAAGTGTGCCGCGGCTCAAAAAAGGTTGGGAAACACTGAGCTATAGAACAGCAAGCAAGCCATGAAATATTAATAGAGCTCTATAGTTTGTAATGAGTTGGAGCAGCAGAATGCGATGGCCTAAGTCATTCCATATGAACTGTATATGTTCACATTTAAAAATGAAAAACAAACAAACACAGCATAAGCCTCTTTGAAGAAGAAGAAGAAAGGATGTGATTTTGACTCGCATGCTTGTTAATTTGGAATAACTTCACAAAGAAAAAAAATCTTGAAGGCAATTCAATATAAATCACATCATTCGACTTCAAAGTGTTGGTGCCTAATGCAAACAAATGTATGAAGTAGACAAGACTTCCAAGTTCAGAATGCTAACTTGCTTACATTTTCACCCTATTGTGCAAAGTGTGAAATAAGTAAAAGCGATTTTTTTTTGGGCCACAAACAACTTAACTCCAGATGAAGGAATTGAAGTCGGGAGAGATTTCTTCAGAAAAGGAGGGAAACATATATTTTTTTTATCTTTCCTTTGAAATAAAGAGATATTTGCAAACTTTAGAAAATCCAATGTAGGCTGAGGTCACAGATAGAACTCTGGACAGATTTGGTAAATATGCTTTGAGCATATGTTTCCTTAATCTGTCCATAACCCTACAAATTGAAGATAGATTACTGGATGTATTTTATGAGAGGCTTACAATAACAGCAGTGATTAGAGAATCAGCTGACTTAGATTTGATACTGTGATTATGTTTGAACCCAATTTTTTCTCTTTGAAAGAAAAGTGGAAATGACACAAAAATATGCAGACAAAATAATGCCCCCCCCATATTGTGCCTATATTGACATTATCCTTTAGATCAGAGCTGCCCAAACTGTTGGAAGTGGTGAGATCAGCATTACACACACACACCCAAACTCCCAGTGTGATAGAAGTAGTATATATTTGTGCCACATCATTAGTGGGTGTTTCTGTAAACTCATGTACAGCTATGTAGGAAAGGGAGGGAATAAGGTTATTGGGCTCCAATAAGAATTCTACCCTCCCAAATGAAATTTCTAGCATTATGGAGAGTGAAATGTTCACATTCCCTTGGTAGGAAGGACTAAACTTTGGAAAGAGTAAACTTTGACTATCTAGCTGGGTGCTTAAACTGTATTTTTAAATGTTGGACTGAAGTTTTAAGTGACCACAATATTTAACATTCCATTCAGCTTGGGAGTGATCCTGGACTCATCACTGAGCCTGGAACCCCAAGTCTCGGCGGTGGCCAGGGGAGCTTTTGCACAGTTAAGACTCGTGCGCCAGCTGCGCCCGTACCTTGGGAAGTCTGATCTGGCTGCAGTTGTCCACGCTCTGGTCACATCCCGAATAGATTACTGCAATGCACTCTACATGGGGCTGCCTTTGAAGACAGTTCGGAAATTACAACTAGTTCAATGGGCGGCAGCCAGATTACTAACTGGAGCTACATACAGGGAGCATACCACCCCCCTGCTGTGTCAGCTCCACTGGCTGCCTGTCCATTTCCGAGCTCAATTCAAAGTGCTGGTTTTGACCTTTAAAGCTCTATACGGTTCTGGCCCAGCTTACTTGTCTGAATGCATCAACCTGTACGTCCCACCTCGTAATTTAAGATCATCCGGGGAGGCCCTGCTCTCGCTCCCGCTAAGTTCTCAAACACGGTTGGTGGGGACAAGAGAGAGGGCCTTCTCGGTGGTGGCTCCCTGTCTGTGGAACGCACTTCCAAGCGACATACGATCAACCTCATCCCTCCTGGCATTCAGGAAAAAAGTAAAATCCTGGCTATGGGACCAGGCGTTTGCACATTAGCACTTTGGACTGGATTTGTAATGGCAAGTTGATGGATATGGCTCAATGCTCCTGTTATGGATGAAATACTGTTTTAACTTAAGAGAATGTGTATGATGTGTTAATGTTAATTGTATTTTAATGCTGTATGTCTTTGGTTTTATATTGTATTTATTATGTTGGCATCGAATTGTGCCTTTTGTTAGGCCGCTCTGAGTCCCCCCCCCCCCCCCCGGGGGTAGAGAAGAGTGGGGTAGAAATGTTGGAAATAAATAAATTCAGGGGGATATTATCAGGAGGCCAGCACTCTCATCCTCCCAACCTCCACATCACACCTCTGAAACTCCTCATGGACTACCATGTAATTGTTCACATGCCAACACCAGTCTATGTACTGCAAGTTCTAGTTGTAGTTCATATATACACACCGAGAGTTCATATATGCACACTGTATCAGAAAAAAAATCCCAAGTATACAGTAATTATGTCAGTTTCTTTCCATTTGAGTATGCAGAAACCCAGTCTTTTTTTATATGAATGAATGAATGAGAACCAGCGACCTCCAGCCCCCAGCCTCATTTAGCACAGGATTACTGGTGAGGCACTAGAAGGCATTTTCCCCATCTGATTTCCATGTAACTTCACTAATGGAATCCAGATTATGAGATATATTTGATAGTAGACTTAGGCATGTAAAAGCAATGGAGCAGTGCCTCGATCCCAGCAAGCTTTATGGAAAATGTTCTTATTAGTTTCAATGGAAATAGAATCAGGCTAAGACCAAATAGCCTCCATTAGTTTCCATTAGAACAGATTTGCCTTTAAAGATGCACATTTGCCACCATATGTTGCGCTGATTCAGCAAATTTTATCTTTAAAGCACATGCAAACGGCTGTTCTCACAAATACAGTTTCCATTTTTAAAAACTTGTTGCTCAAATCCTTGTTGATGGTTGTCGTCAAGTCCTTTCACAATTATGATGATTTATCACAAACTTTTCTGGGGCTGGGGCTGAGACTGTGTGATTTTCTCAAGGCAACACATTGAATCTCCATGGCCAAGAGAGGAATTGAACTCTGGTCTCTGGAGTCATAGCTTAATACTCTACACCAGTGTTTCCCAACCTTTTTTGAGCCGCGGCACACTTTTTGCATTTGCAAAATCCTGGGGCACACCACCAACCAAAATGACACAAATTGACACTCTAACACAGTAAAACATATAGTTAATATGTTTTTTAAATGTATTTGTACACTCAGTGTGAAACCTGGGCCTGTTTCGATGAACTCAACATAGATATCCTGGCAGGAATGGCAGAAAGACACAAACTTCCCACACAGAACTCCCATAACCAAGAGAAAATACTATAAGAGTTTGGTGGGCATTGACCTTGAGTTTTGGAGTTGTAGTTCACCTATATCCAGAGAGCACTGTGGACTCAAACAATGTTGGATCAGGACCAAACTTGACATGAATACTCAATATGCCCAAATATGAACGCAGATGGAGTTCAGGGGAAATAGACCTTGACATTTGGGAGTTGTAGTTGCTGGGATTTATAGTTCCCCTACAATCAAAGAGCATTCTGAACCCCACCAATGATAGAACTGGGCTAAACTTCCCACACAGAACCCCCAGGAGGCATGAGGAGTTCTCTACTTGGGGAAAGGGAGGCGGGCCTTCCCAATGCATGGAGAGGGAGAGACCAAATAGACAACGGGTGGGGGGGGGGTGTTTGTAATTTTGTGCCTTTATCGAGGTAGGTTTCTTAGGGATTTTATACTTCAACACACTAGACTCTCCCCCCCCCTTTCCTGGAGGTTATAATTTCCCACGGCACACCTGATGATTGCTCACGGCACACTAGTGTGCCTCAGCACACTGGTTGAGAAACACTGCTCTACACCAAACCGGCTTGCCAAACTTATTACAAAAGTCTGTGAGACACTTTATTTATTATTATTTATTTACAGTATTTATATTCCGCCCTTCTCACCCCGCAGGAAACTCAGGGCAGATGACAATGCACATATACATGGCAAACATTCAATGCCAATTAGACATACAACATTTATATAGACAGACACAGAGGCAAATTAACATTCCAGCTTTCTGGCTTCATGAGGGTATTTCTCAATTCCAGCTAAAGGGGGAGCTGCTGCTTCACCGTTCATTTGGGACACAGAGTCCTTTGACAGAGTACTTCCTCATTCTTCTGAACACTGCTGGAAGGTTCTATTTGGGTATCTTCACACAGGGATAATCTCCAACATGAAGATCCTATCCGTTGAACAGGGAAAATTGCATTCTAGGATAATAATTCACAGAATCCTGAGTCATCAGTTTTTTTAAAAAAGAAACTTTTCCATAAATCAATGGCTGCCTTTTCCACTTATTAATACAATATGAACTCCTTATATACAGATGCAATACCCATGCTTTCCCTTTTCCATGCTCTGAAACGTATCTCTTCGGAAGCATTTGTGGGCTTCTCTAGTTCCCCCAGTGCAATTCTAACTATAGTCAAAATAGAGAGTTCACTATAATCCATGGTTTAAAGTATCTATCGAGGTCTTGTCTGCTGTGGATATGAAGCGCATACTGTATTTCCAAAAACCTGAGCATATGTTTCTTCAGAAAATAGAAAAGGATATATTTATTTACAGTAAACTGGCTTTTTATATATAATATGTAATAAGGAAAGATACTATGGAAGAATTAACATCCTGTCCTCGATCCTTATATTTTAATAAAGGACCTCATCACATTGCCTCCCCCGGTCCTAGAAAAGTTAACCAATGCACCCAACAGGGAGCCCACCGAATCCCATCATATGATGCACAGCTTATACTTCCTGCAGGGCTCTGTGATGGCTGCGTCAGCAAACCATTCTAGGATGGGGAACTCTGGACATCCGAGACTACCTGTGTTCAGATTGAAAATGCTGGGGACAGCACAGGAGAAAGCCAGAAAGGTACGCTTTCCGATGTGTGATGGGCAAGTGCATGATGTGGGTGATGGATTTGTCCTGCTGCCCAATAATTTGCCCCACTGCCCCATGGATTTCCCCACTAATCAAGGACCTCCATGTGATGAGGTCCTTTGACTACATGACTTTTGATAAATCTCTGGTGTCGGGGTGGGATGAGGTGAGGAGTGGGAACTATGAGGGTGTTACTAGACAGCATAAATCACCCCAAATTGAGCAAGAGGTTTTTCAAGTAAATAAAATATAAATAGTTTTCTGGTATTATCTGTGAATGTTATAAAATCATAGAGTTGGATAGTACTTTAAGGTCCCTCAAGTTCAACTCCTTGCCATGCTGGAAAATACATCTAAAGCACTCCCAACTCAAGTCCTTTAAAGAAAGAGAGTACACAATCCTCTTTGAGACAGTCTATTCATCTCCATAACAGCTCCTTCTGTCAATACATTCTTCTTAACTTTTACGTATAATCTCTTTTAATCAATGGCTTCATACCCTAGTCTTTGAAGCAGCAAAGAACAAGCACACTCCATTTTCCACAAAACATCAATTCCAAATTATATAAATAACTTTTTAAATCAAATCCTAATTATTTTAGGACTGGATCATGTGTTCTGGGGCACTACATTTTCATTTGTCTTCTGGACTGGTAGGTGTTTGTGTGGTTTTTTAAATAGAAAATACAGTGGCTTTGAGTCATTTTAAAAACTGTCAAACAACCAGTGTTGAAGGGCCAGGGCATGACATTTTATTGCCAGTGGCAGAACAGCTAGCTGTGTCCAATATACCCTCAAGTCAAGGAGCACAATACCCAAAGACTGCCAAGTTGTTTTGGCAGAGGAAGCGGAGAAACCCACAAGTGACTCTCTCCATCACTGCCAGTAACATTTCAACAATAAGAAAGTAAACAGTTGACATTTTGCTGCTCTTTCATGATACCCCAAATCTGTTGCTTGAGGTGGCGGCCTCATTCTGCCTTGTGGTGGGGCCAGATATGGAAATTAAACAAACACCAAATAACAGAAGCAAAAAATACCAGCAGATAATAAAACAACCAAAAATATCACACACATGATAAAACCAACAACAAAATATGTCCACTAGTTTGGGTAGACTATGACAGCAAAACTCAATTGGCCTGTCTTATCATCTTGTGAATCTCCTGGCCATTTAAAATGAAACAAATATATCATTTTTCCAGTGTCATGTGTGAGGTATTATGAGTTTACTGAGATGAAAAAAAGAGTATTAAAATACCTGACCTAAGTTTAGGTTGCCAAGAGACTCAACAGAAAGCTCTTCTTCTCCAGCTAATAGTATATGTAATCATTTTTAAAATAAATGACAGGGTTTGGACATTATTTTCTGAAGATATGGTTTAATCCGGGTATGTTACATTTTATTTTATGTTATGTTATTTATTATGTCCATAAATTTCATGCACCACCTACAAGGTGACTAGAATGATCTATAATAAAAGCATTAAAACTTCACATAAAACTAAAATATATAGAAGGAAAATGCCATGCCTTAAGACTTAAGGATGACCTTAAATTTAAAAAATTGTTATTGTTAACTGCCACTAAGTTGACTTTGACTTACAACAACCTTGTGAACGAGCGCTCTCCAAATCATCCCATCACTGAATTCTCTGTTCAGGTCTTGCAGATTCAGGGTTGTGGCTTCCTTGATTGAGCTTATCTATTTGGAATATCATCTTCCTCTTTTCCTACTACCTTCTACCTTATCAAGAATTATTCTAGTGAGTCAAGTCTTCTCACGATGTGTCCAAAGTTCAACAATGTCAGCCTAATCATTTATTTATTTATTTATTTGTCGAATTTCTAGGCCGCCACTCCCGGGAGGCTTGGGGCGGCTCACAACAGGGCAATACACAATAAAGCGCATTAAAACACATAAACACATAAAGCACTCTAAAATATCCATACATTAAAGCACAATGCGCTGTACGAAATATGAAACGCACAGCAAAATACAGTATAAAAGATAAAAATCAACAGGCAAGACTGGGACACTGATGGCGTCTTATAACCCGAAGGCCTGTTGAAAAAGGAAGGTCTTACAGGACCTCCTAAAGGACATAAGATCTTGGAGGGCTCGTGTCTCGGCTGATGGAGCGTTCCATAAGGTTGGAGCTATCACTGAAAACGCTCTCCTTCGGGTCGCAGTTAGCCTAAGCGTCTTGCCAGGGGGAATTGCCAATAGATTGATGTTCTCTGACCACAGTGATCTCGTAGGACAATATGGGGTATCATCTTGGTTTCTAGGGAGGCTTTATCCATCAGATGTCTTTTTAGCAGTCCATAGAATTCTTCTGCAGCACCATAATTAAAATGAATTTATTTTCTTCCAATTAGATAAGAAAAACATAAAGCACCCTCAAAATCCAAGTGAAACTGAACAGTGTTTGCCCATTTAAAACACAACAAGGGGGGAGTCAGATAGGTACATAGATGGCACGTTACCATCAAAGCAAACTCTGTATGAGAAAGGTTAGGAAAAGATACTTTTAGGGCAATAACTCCTAACATCTCCTGGCTGAGGGAGCAGTTGCCCAAAGCTTTGTTGATGGGGCATATAATAATGTCTGCAATAAAAATAATTTTCCTGAGGATCTAAAAAATTCCACCTGGTTGGCAAAGGAGTTTATTCACAATTGCCACGATTCGTTCAGCTACATTACACAGGCCTGGTGTGTATGCCAAATGTGAGATGGTCCTACCAAATATGACCACAATTGAAAGGAAATATCCCAGGAGTCCAAGGAGAGATCTTGGAAATGAAATAAACCGAATTTTCATCATTTATATCCAATGTATTTTGCTAGAACAGCTAGTTTCCTTTCCTCTGTTTTTTTTCCAGATGAATGTATGAACCAAAGCAAAAGGGCAGAAGAACAGGACATCTGTGTTCGGCATTAGCAGGGAATAAGACTTCTGGCTTTGACATGTTCTCATGTGTACGGCCATGTTGCCAAACCACTTAAGAATTATCTCTTCCATCTGGATAGGGCCTAAAGCTGCCAGATTGAAATTTCCAAAAGGGAGACTTCGGAGCTGTGATCTAGGTACATCCATTATATTATACATGCTTCCCATGGCCAAACTGAAACCAATATTCTATGGACTGTGTTCTTGTAAAAGAAGGCATACATCCAGGGCTTGAAAGTATTCCTGTAACTCTTTACCGTGATCATTGAACAGGTTATTTATTTCATATTGTCAGTGTAGTCTGGAAAATAGCTTATAGGAATACTTATCACTAATATGTTACTGTTACACCATTAAAAAGTATAGCAAAATGATAATTGGTCCCTCCATTTCTGAGTATCATACTTCTGAGTAGACTCCAGTGTCTGGACTCTTTGCCAACTCAAATGCACATATACTGTATCGTAGACCACATGGCGGACAGATGAACTCTGCATAGATGCTTTGGACAGGAGTAATCTTTCCCTCATCATTTTCAAAAAAATTGCTCTAAATTGCATGCACTAGCTCCCACATGTAGATAAATCCACCCTCTCAAAAAAAAAACCCTTCTTTTTCATAGTTCACATCAAATGAGGCAGTTCAAGTGCATATCCTGTGCCTATGTTTCCAGCAGCTAATTTGGCAGGATAACTCTAATTCCTATACTCACACTGATTCTGTCTTTCACCTTCAGGTAGTGGCAACAGTCCTTTTCATTTGGATAACATGGGGAAAGGCAGAAATGATCAATTTATTCTCAGAAGTAGAACATGGAATAGCAACCTCTCTTTATCTATTCCCAATTTAGTATTTGGAAGTTTTATGCCTGAGATGTTTGCCAGAATGTGCCACATAGATGCATAATGCGGATTTCCAGGAGACAGTGGCTGGCATTCTGTTAGTGACATACACAGATACAAGCTATTCTGTGCATTTTAAGTGTTTTTGTGAACAGTGTACAATGCATGCCAGTTCAATGCATTGGAAAAGGATTTCTGCATGCCTTCGTGTATTGAATTGTACAGAGAACAATGTGCATTGCACAAACAGTTGCCTCTTGCCCTGCATAATGTACACCGAGAAATGGCTCGGCCAGACTCACCGGGCCGAGCGCGTTGCAGTGTGGGGTGTCCTCACTGCCATTTTGGTCTAAGGGAGGGGGCTTCTTCTTCCCCGAAGCCCCCCCCCCTGGATGGCGGAAGAGTTTCCCACCACCAGTGTCAGCTGACCAATGGTGGGGCTGGCACCGCCTCTCTTGCCCCGTCTGCGGGCCAGCCTTCCCTTTCGCCCGGGCAGTCTACTTAAGGCTGCCCGAGGCTTCTCAACAGGCACTAGACCTGTTCCTGGTTTTGTCCATCCCACCCACCCTGCTTGCATTCATTGTTTGTATCTTTTTTACTTTTCATGCTGTGTATTCATTGTTCGTATCTTGTTAACTTTTCTTGCTGTTACTTGTGTCAATTGTCGCAACTCTGTGTTTGGCGTGTTCATCGTCACAACACTGTTTGGTGTGTGGCATGGGCCCTGGATCTGGCTGGCTTATCACCCCTTGGGGGTAAGGGGGATAACACCCTGGCCCCTGGAATGCCGAATTTTCGAGGACTGGTAGTGGGCCGGTGGCACCCAGGCATGTAAGCGTCTTCGGACAACTGCGGGTTGTCCGACCCCGGATCCAGGACCCATGCATGGCTGCCAACCCTTGTTCCTGTTATCAATAAATGAGTTGCGGCCAATTTTATTCCAACAAATTGTGTCTGTGTCTTATTGATTATTAGGCAGGAGATGTATCACCCATGCACACGCAACCATGATGACACCCATATTCAGTGGAGACCAATGCACATTCGCTGCATTACTTTGCTATTCAGTACTGAGTAATGAAACTATAATGTACCTTTGCTGGTGATTATTTATGCCATGTGCTAGCAATATGCATTTGAATAATGCTCACTGTTATAGCAGTGCTTCATCAGGGTTTATTCACCTGTATTAAGAACAGGGAAAGAAAATAGAAGAACTCTTCCCATCCAACCAGTATTTTTTGCGATAGTTTTATTTGTACTGAAATTGAAAGGAATTTGGAATAGAAATGATAGGGGTTTGCCCATCCCGTTTTACTGTTTTTACAGCTACCATGTTAGTGTCAAAGTCAAATCTTTTAAAAGATGGAACAGCGGCTGCTGCAGAGAAGCAGAGAAAACAACAGACAGCTGGCTGTGTGCATGCAGGTTCCTCTCCCACGCAGATTCCACATTCTGTATCTTTTAATTTTGACTATTGTGAACAATGAATTCTGGAAACCCATAATGTTTACTGAGAGGGATGAAGAACTAACAAATGGATCTGAAGAAGCAACTCACAGCAGAAAGCAAGAGAGTTTTGCCACCGATACAAAGGGCACATCCCCTCTTGTGCTGTTTTAGAGACCCAGTACTTTTGCAGGCACACCTCCTGAACCTTACTGCATTAGCATTCCTTCCTTGTGCCAACTGAAAAGCAAAGAGAGGTCAATAAACAGAAAACTTACAGATATCAGTGGTCATGCTGGCTGGAAAATTCTGGAGTACTTTTTCATCTTTTGTGCAAATTTCAGTTGTTGATAATAATAATAATAATAATAATTTCTTACCTGCCTCTCTTTGTGGCTCGAGACAGGTTACCACATAGCTTAAAACACATAATCATTATATAACATACAAATTTTAAAATGCATTTCTACAAAATACATATCTTAAAATACACAGAGCAATATTTAAAACATAGTGGACACAAGATGCGAGTCTAAAATTGATGATTAAAATTGGTTCGGTAGGCTTCCCAGAAGAGATAGGTCTTCATATGTGTCTTGAATTCTGACATCTCATTTAGCAGGTCATTCTACAATCCTGGGGCAGCTTATGAAAAGGTCCTCTGGGTGAGAGTTGCTAGTTGAGTTTATTTATTTATTTATTATTCACTCTTGTATACCGCTCCTTCCAGCAGGCTCGTGGCGGTTTACATAATTCAAATAGAATATCACAATCCATTTAAAACAGCAACTAAAGCATAAAACTATAAAATACACAACTACACATAAAACAGTATCTAATAAAACAAGCATCTAATAAAAACAAGCAGTTAAGTTCTAAGCTTAATATCTATCGTCAAGGGCCGGTGAGGTTGAAAACTTGTTTGAACAAAAATGTCTTGCAAGCTCTCCGAAACAGAGCTAATTCATTAATAGCGCGGACCTCATCTGGCATGGAGTTCCAAAGGGATGGTGCAGCTACATAGAAGGCTCTCGATCTCGTTGATGATAGCCGACAAGAGTGGATCGACGGGACTAACAGGAGATGCTGTTCTGCTGAGCGTAGTGATCTTGGGGGAACGTATGGGGTGAGACGGTCGCTTAGGTTCTGGCAGACTGGAATAACTGCTCCCCTGAAGATCTATGTGTTTGGGGTGGATTTGATGGGATGAATGTGGGAGGGTAGAAGCCATCAGATTTATTATTATTTACTTTATTTCTATTCTGCTCTTCTCACCCAGAAGGCGACTCAGAGCAGATTACAGTACACATACTTGCAGACAATCCCTGCAGCTCAACATATGACATATAAACATGTGACATTTATCACAGTACAGTACATACATTTTGACATATTATACATATATTGACAAACAGATGGCTGGTGACAGGATACAGCAGCATTCCACTTCACTACAGGGCATGGGGAATCCAGCGCCCCCTGCCTTGCATCACCTGCCTATCTGTGAGGGTGATCACATGGGGGAAGCGTGAGCGCACATGGTGTGAGTGGCTTACTGCCATACATTGAATGGCAACATGGGAAGACTTCTGTGTTGCTGTGGCGGCAGCAGCACACTGGTTCCGCTCTCCTTCACCCATGGAGCAGGCACAATGTTGTCTGATGGGAGCCGGCCAGGGCTAAATTGGCATATGCCGCCAATTTTAATGCCGTATGATGAGGTGGTTTGTGACAAATAGAAACCCTTTGGACAACCTGTATTCTTATTCTTGGAATCCTAATTTACATTTAAGGAGTTCAATACAAAAATAACAGAATTATTCCATGGGATCTTTGTCAGAGAAACTAAACAAATAGTACTCAAAGCTAACCAGTGACCTTCAGAGTTAAGTTAACCCAATATTGCTAGTGTCTATTATATTACATGTGTTTTTAAAAGGAATTTATTCAGTTGCCTAGCACCAAATATTAACTTAAACAGAGTAAGGCCAGCTAGAGTTCACCACTAGAGCACATGGATTTCCTACAGAAGGTATCTTGATGTGTGGATACCTGAGGATCAAAGGAACATCTAACGGAATGCAGTCAAGACAGGTAAAATGTGATCGACATCAAGATAAGGTAAGCAAGATGAGATCATGCTGATAAAGCACACACAAGTTAAATCACGTTGCAGTGAACAAAGTCAGAGCATTGTGGATAAAGTCCAGGCAAGGCATGTAAAGTTAAATCATGTGAGGGAACATGATTACAACTACTACAAGAAAGGTTATGTCGCAGCAGTGAGCTAAAGTCAACTTATGTCTCATGGAAATGGATAAGAATGGTAATGGATAGATCTACTTTAACTGGTGTATGGCAGACTATTAAGGAGACATCACCTGGTTTTGCAGCCCTAGGCTCAACTCCTCTCAGGCCCAGTCAGGTAAATCCCAGAGTGCTGGAAACCTCTACAACCCTCAATCCAGATAGGATCCAAGCTTCCTCTGTGTGGTGTAGGCATTGCACTACAACAACACAGACTTCGAACACAGTTGTTCTTTCCATAAGCAGGAAGACTTTATCTTCAATAGTATATACAACACCCCCCCCCCCTCTATATATATCTCACTCCGTTCACATTGACACCATCATAATCTTTATTAGTTCCTCATCACTCTTATCACTGAGCACATGAGACTCACATGCTTTTATACCCTCTCTCACTGCATCAGCCACATGCCTGGTCATGGTGATACAGCACATTACTATGTGGCTTAGTAGGCATGTGCATGAAATTCGTTCCTTCCATTTCTACCATTTCTTTTGTGTCTTCCGTTATTTTTGGAAGCACGAAATGGGAAGCCTCTTCACCACATGGAAATCTGCTTGGCACGAAAGCCTGCTTAGTTGTGGAAGTAGCTAGCTACATATTCTTGGAAGCTTGCTTTTGTGTGCATCTGAACTTTCCTCCTTGCCTTGCAAAGAGAGTGCGTGTGTAGTGGGGCAGGTAGGCAGACCTGGAGCTTTGCTGTGGGTGTGCTCCAGGCCTGCCTGTATGGCCCGCCACATGCACACTCTCGGAGAGTGTGGCGGGGTGAATGTGGTGGTTAAAAAGGCACTTGGATGCATGCAATGGCAGGCACACTTGCTTTCCAGGCCTATCTGCACATCCCGTCATATACACACGCTTGTTCCAAGGAGAGTGCATGTGTGGTGTGGTGTACAGGCAGGCCCGGAAAGCATACGTGCCTGCCAGTGCCTACAGCCGAGTGCCTCTTACTCTAAGAGTAGAAACGGCAGGTGCCAGGTAAGAAAAATGCATGCCAGGAAGGGGAGACAGTGGGTGGGATCTCCTCCTATAATGATCTGGTTTTCAGGTTTCAAAACGAAAGAACTGAAAACAACCCTCCCAATTTACAAAAAACATATCAGCCTTCCCCCAACGAAGGCCAGGATACAAAACGAGATAAGGTTTCGCCCGAATGTGCATGTCTAGTGGCTAGGCCTGAATGATTCAGCATATTACCATTTTAATATGCTCAGTAAGTTTACAAATCTTGACAGGCACCACATTCAAAATAGTTGTGGAAGTAGCTAGCTACATATTCTTGGAAGGTACATTTTGTTCTAGGTGTAGCCAATCATTCTGAAGGCACATGGAGCTCTCTTACTTTTTTGTCTTGAGTTTAAGACAATGATACCCATTATATAATCAGCATTGGGGAAGCCCTCTCCTTTATTCATGTTGTATTTTGAAATGGTCATATGACTGGTCAAATAAATCATCATCATCATCATGATTGGGGAAGTGGCTGGGAAAGCCCTGTTCTCATCAGATAAATATGTTAGCATCTCCATGAGCACTGAAAGGTTCAAGGGCAGGGGGTCATGATAGAAAGTTAAATCTCTGGCATGTCTCCAAATGTTCCCTATGTGAATCCCCGATATGAGATTCTAGTGAGATATCCGAGGCGAGATCTTTCTGATGTGTCAATATTGAGAGGAGCAAAGTGTGGCTACACTTGCAGATGATGCTTGCTGAATTGCATTTTCCACAGTTCCTTTCAATTTCATATTCTGGCTAGAGCTGATGGGAACTGTGGTTCAGCAACATCTGGATGCCTATACACTTTCTGGTGTAAAGAACATGAAACTACATGACCTGAACATCTAGCATCATCGTATAATGCTGAAAGGTATTTTCCTCCATACCGTGTTTATTCAATTGCCACTGAAGGCGCCTATTCGATCATGTCCCAAGTGACAGAAGATCCTTATAAATAATAACCTTGCATGGTGTTGCGTGCTTCAATTTTTAAAACTAGTTATTAATCACTAGATGGTTTCCATCACCTACAGGAAAGAATTTACCAAATTGTGCTAGAACCCAACACAGCATTAAGTACCTAAATCCCTTTGGTTTCAGTAGGCTTAAGGAGGCTTAACTCCATGTTAGTTTGTAGCCTTGGACTTTACAAAGAAATATACTTTGCTCATTATTTACAAGTTATTCATTGTGAGTTTCTTTTCAAAATTGTGTTATACCCATTCCTGGAATAATGTGATTTTTTTTTTGGTAAATAGTCATTGTGAAAAATGACCATGTAACAGAATAGCTGAAAGAAAACCTAGGTTCTACTGTAAAATCTGAAAATTTACATAAGGTTCCGGACAGTGGGCTGTTTCTTAATATTCTTTATTTGTTATTTGTTATTTTAAATTAGTTTTAGGCAGCCTTTCAGAATAGGAATACAATAAGCAACAAGAGGCGTTTAAGTAATGGTCCAAAGTTTATATGGTATTGAAAGACAAAATCTATGTTCCTTGGTTAATGGCTCATGAAATTTTTATCTGACAGTGCTAATTCACCATTTTATTGGATTTATAAAAATACACAACCTTGTAGAGCATGTACATTTACAAGGCTTGTGCAATTGTATAGGGCAGAAATAACTGCAGCACTCAGAATGACAGGAAATATTGAAAATGTATATTTTATTTATTTATTTATTATTTCAACTTATATACCACCCTTCCCGAAAAGGCTCAGGGTGGTTCACAGCAATGAACAACAAAACACAACATACTTGAAAACATAATAAAAACAGATTAAGACCAGAGCAGGGGTTACAGCTTAGAGATTGAACGCCTGACGGAACAGGTTGGTCTTACAGGCCCTCCGAAAAGCCTGTAGATCAGTTATTGCTCGTGCCTCCTCCGGGAGGGCGTTCCAAAGGGTAGGTGCTGCTACAGAAAAAGTGTGCTGCCGCGTCGATGACAAGTGGCAGATCTTAAGTGATGGAACCTCTAGTAGGTTTTGATCCATGGACCGTAGTGGTCTCTGGGGAACATGCAGGGAAAGGTGGTCCTTCCTTGTGACCTCCCTTAATTGTCCCCATGATTCAACTGAGGGGAAATCTCATAGAATCATAGGTTTGAAATGAAACAGAAAGACTATCTACCCTCCTACTGTACATGGATACAAAACTGGAGCATCCCCTCAAAGAAGGAGAATCCACCATCTTCCTAGACATTTCATTCCACTGTTGAACAGTTCTTACTATAAGGACATTCTTCCTGATGTTTAGATGAAATTTTTTCTTGTAATGTTAATAAATTTGTCCATATTCTATGACTTCATCAGACTGGCAAAATTACCCATCCTACGACACTTGGACTTCACTTGAGGCATGGAGCTCACCGGCTTCCATCACATTATGTTGATCTATTTCTGGTGGGGTCCATGCCTCAAGTGAAGTCCAAGTGTGGTAAGAGGCAGAACTAGCAACATGGGAGGCTTCCTGTGTTGCACAGGAAACAACAGGGGGAAGCCAGGTGGTGACGTTTCTCCTTGTGTGATGAAGTGAGGGGCAAGGCCGATGACTCGGGGTGCAGGGTGGCACGTTCCCCATACCATGTCCTGCTGGATTTACCACAATGTGTGGTGAATCCCGATCTCAATGTGATGACCTCTCTATTTTCTGGAGCAGCAGAAAAGAAGCTTCCTGCATTATGTCCCTTCAGACATTAAAATGGTTATATATCATCACATCATTTTATCTTCTTTATGCAATTTATTTCATACATTTATATCCCATTCTTCTTACCTGTGGGGGGCGATGACTCAGAGCAGCCTTCTGTTAAACACATCCAGGTCCTAAGTTGTTCCTCATATGCATTGGCTTCTAGACATTTGATCATCTTGGTCATCTTTCTCTGGACACTTTCCAGCTTGTTAATACCTAGACCTGGACACACCATTCCAGGTGAGATCTGACCAAATAAATGGCTATTATTTTTGAAAGCAAGGTATGCACGTGTCAACAATTTGTCATGTATTTTCTGAATCAGAAGTGAAGTTATTTATTTATTTATTTACTTTATTCATATTTATTTATATTCTCACCCCGAGGGGGACTCAGAGCAGATTACAGTACACATACTTGCAGACAATCCCTGCAGTTCAACATATATAGACAACATATTTAGACATATTTAGACATATTTAGACATATTTAGACATATATAGACAAACAGAGGCAAACTTCTGGCCACCACGGAGAGCTGACACACTCCTCATCTCTCTCAGTGTTTTCCAGCATCCCTTTGTTTTTCTTCCACATTCCTCAGCGATTCCTGGAGTTCTTTATGGCCTCATAAATCAGTCAAAATTTGCCTCCCCACTTAATGTGGTACCTTTATCTCCTACTTGACAAATGAACTGTCTTTCGGGCTGCAAAAGTTGACAGCAGGCTACACTTAAGGTCGAGCACCCACTTCGACCCGGGCAGGCCTCGAACTCATGAACTACTGGTCAGAGAGATCTTATGCAGCTGACACTTAGCCAGCTGCGCCACATTCCTGTTGTTACTGAAGTTGTTACTTCAGATTTTGAAAAAGAAAATCTGTAGCCCTGTAGTTTAGGAAGGTGCTTAGAATCTTTCAAAGATATATTGTATCGTAATTCAAATTGAGAAGACTAGAGCACTCTCACAGAGAATTCTCCCTATTTTCTTGTTCTTTTGGTGTTGGTGGTTGTGGTGGTGTGCCATCAAGTTGTGGCCGACTTAAGGCACCTTGACAACCCTATCATAGGGTTTGCTTGACAACATTTGTTCAGGGGGTGTTTGCTTTTGCCTCCCTTTGAGGCTGACAGACTTGCTCAAGATGACCCAGTGAGATTCCATGACCAATTACAGATTCAAACACCGGTTTCTAGATTTGTAGTCAAATACTCAAACCAGGGCTGTCCAACTTCTACCGGCCCAGGGGCCTGAATTCTGGTCACTGATGACCTGGGGGGCTGTAGGATCTGCCCCCGCCCCCGGCTCTGCCCCCGCCCCGGCTCCGCCCCCTCCCTGCCCCTGGCTCCGCCCTCTCCCTCGGCGCCCTCTCCCCTTATTTTAATTTAATATTAAATATATTTAATTCCATCCTCCCCTCTCCCCTTATTTTAATTTAATATTAAATATATTTAATCCCATCCTCCCATCTCCCCTTATTTTTATTTAATAATACATATATTTAATTCCATCCTCCCCTCTCCCCTTATTTTTATTTAATATTAAATATATTTAATTCCATCCTCCCCTCTCCCCTTATTTTTATTTAATATTAAATATATTTAATTCCATCCTCCCCTCCCCTCTTATTTTAATGTATCCCATCTCCCCTTATTTCATCTTTAAATATATTTAATTTTATATTTAATACATGGGGATGGGGGGGAGGGAATGAGGAGCCCCCTGAGGAGCCCCCTGCTTTGGCCTACCTTTTCCAAACGCGCAGGATCCAGGAGTACCGGGACGACGAGAGAGGCGACGACCGACTGAGTCGAAGAAGGTCCTAATCGCGTCTGTGAGCCTCAGCAATCCAGAAGTAGAGTAGCCAAAGAGTATCGCGAGAATACGCAATCCACACGGGATTTCACTGTCAACGCCGGAGTGATCTCGCATTGACAGCGAAATCCCGTGTGGATTGCATATTCTCGTGATACTTGCTCCAAACCCGGAAGTAGGGTTTTAAATTTTTTTAATTATTTTTTTTTCAATTTTTATTTTTTATTTAAAAGCTTAGGGGGCCGTAGGGAAGGGGCTGGGGGGCCGTATACGGCCCCGGGCCGCCAGTTGGACAGCTGCACTATGCTGATTCACTAACTTTTCAAATTATAACTTCTCAGCTTCCATAGAATGAAGTCATGCAAGTTGAAGAGCTATCAAATCCTGCTTTGTGGATACACCCTTGATATTTTTAATTCCCTTTTAATTGTTTACTTTTCTACATCAGAGGCTCTTTAAAAACAAGAAAACAACAATCACGTTACAAGTCACAGAACCAGAAGATGGATGAGGTAGAGTTCTTGCGAGACAAATGCAACCCTGGCATAGCAAAGTAAATGAAGTATCCAAACATTTCGACTACTAATTGACAAGATCCATACTTTAAACCAAGTCTTGTAATATAATCTCCAATGATGAGAAAAGGTATATGTGACTGAACAGGTGCGAAGGAAAATAATTACATGCCAAGCTATATTTCTCCAGCTGAAGGATAATGATGACTTCCAGTCATGTGCTGAAAACAAATGTGAATAAAATGTCTAGTGGAAAAAATTAGAAACGACAAATTTAAATAGCATATTCAAATGCAAATTGTACCAATATACTTAATTTCTCATTTAGGGGGATGGGTACGAAGTATCCTTCAAACAATTTCTCACATTTGAAAAACTTGTTTTGTTCCCTTATTTCTTTTGACTTCTATTGCAGGGTGATGCATTTGTGGCTTTCTGGCTGTTGGAGTATTATAGCACCCATTGGCTGCCTTACCTAGCATAGCCCATTGAGAGAAATGATGGGAGACACAGTCCAGAAACATATGGACAGTCATACATTCTTTGATCCCTATTATATGACATACTAGCTTGGGGACCCGGCGGTGCCCGGGTTATTTGAGGAAGGCATTGTGTGCCAAGGTTGGTTCCTATTAGATGTTTATGTGGCTTGCAGTGGTCTCAGGAACTTAGTGAAGGTACTGCAAGTCCCATTGGCCATGGTCCATCCCCCTCCAAACAGCACCAGGATGTAGAGTGGGTCATGGGGGCTCTGTGTGTCACATTTGGTCTTGATCATTCTTTGGATGAGGGTTGCAGCGGTCTCGGAAGGTATTTCAAGTCCCATCATCTGTGGTCCGTCCTCCTTGAAACAGCACCAGGGTGTAGAGTGGGTCAAGGGGGCTCTGTGTGCTAATTTTGGTCTGTATTGGTCATTGGTTGAGGGTTGCGTTGTGAAGTGGGCCATTGGGCTCCTGTGTGCCAATTTTGGTCCTGATCTGTCATTGCTATGGGCCGCAGTGTCTGACTGCCTGAGGCTTTTCCTTTTTTCTCTGAGTAACTTTAGAATATTGGAATGTGGATGGGCAATCGGAGTCCTTTATGCAAATACCATTTCAGTGGCAACCAATCCCATCTGTCTGGGGCCGTAGAATGTTGGAATTCTGAGGTTGGCCAATCAGAGTCCTTTATGCAAATAATCCCATAGTGGCAACCTATCGAAATGCTGTCACATATTCCTTGGCACCTTCGCACCTCCCAGAAAATGAACATTCCATTTCCAACCAAAAAAACTGTCATTTGGCTAACTTAAGCATGCAGGTGTATTCTGTTTTGCTGGCCAATCAGAGTTCTTTATACAAATTGTCTCTCAGTGGCAACCAATGCCCTCTGTCTGGTGACTTAGAGTGTTGGAATTCTGAGGCTGGCCAATCAGAGTTCTTTATGCAAATAATCCCACATTAGCAACCAATTGAAACGCTGGCACATATTCCTCCCTCCGCACCACCACACAGCCGCAAACATTGACTTTTATTATATACACTAGCTTGGGGACCCGGCCCTGTCCGGGTTAATTGAGAAAGGCATTGTGTGCCAAGGTTGGTCCTTATCAGTTGTTTATTAGGCTCGCAGTGGTCTCAGGAAGTGAGTGAAGGTAATTTAAGTCCCATAATCTGTGGTCCAATGTCTTCCAAACTGAAGCAGGATGTGGTACGGGTCATGGTGGCTCTGTGTGCCAAGTTTGGTCTTGATCAGTCAGTGGATGAGGGTTGCAGCGGTCTCAGGAAGTGATTGAAGCTACTTCAAGTCCCATCATCCATGGTCTGCCCTCCTCCAAACTGTAGTAGGATGTAGAGTGGGTCAAGGGAGATCTGTGTGGTAAGTTTGATCTTTATCAGTCTTTGTTGGGGGCCACAGAGGTCTGTGGGAACTGAAGGGTGTGAAAGTACAAATCTCACAATCTGTTGTCTGTCCTCCCCCAAACCTCACCAGGACAGAAAGGGGTTTTGTGTGCCAAGTTTTGTCTGGATCAGTCATTGGATGAGGGTTGGAGTGGTCTGGGGAAGTGAGTGGAGGTACTTCAAGGCCCATCATCCATGGTTCATCCTATTCGAAATGGCACCAGGATGTAGAATGGGTCATGTGGGTTCTGTGTGCCTAGTTTGTTCTTTTTTGGTAATTGGATGATCTTTATCAGTCTTTGTTGGGGGCCACAGAGGTCTGTGGGAACCGAAGGGTGTGAAAGTACTACAAATCTCACAATCTGTTGTCTGTCCTCCCCAAAACCTCACCAGGACATAGCGGTTTTGTGTGCCAAGTTTAGTCTGAATCAGTCATTGGACGAGGGTTGGAGTGGTCTCAGAAAGTGAGCGAAGGTACTTCAAGTCCCATCATCCATGGTCTGTCCCACTCAAAACTGCAGCAGGATGTGTTATCGAACCAGATTTGGACTATCCCCGCCGAACCCCGGCGGGGCAGAGACCAAAAGAGGGCCCGTGAGACCTTGGCAAGCCTGGAGTGACTCAGGTCCTCCTACCTCCCACCCCAAAGACCAATTATGCTCACCAAAATGCAAAGTAGAAGCCATGACATTGTTTATTCTGCTCAGCTGAGTAGGATGCGACCGCAAATTCCTGATCCCGCAAAGACATACATTTTCATTCAAAACATGAGCTTTTAAAGGTTACAGAGCTGTCAAACATTTGAATTTCCCGCTCCGCCCCCTCCCGGCCGGCTTGTTGATGATTGGCTGGAACCCTGGAGTCATCCATTTGCCTGTTCTGGCCAATCAGAGGTGATACACCATATAAGGGGTTCTGGGAGGAAAGAGGTTGAGCAAGCTGTCATCAGGAAGGATTATGAATGGAAACAAAAGGGGAGCCCTCCCAGCTGATTGCTTGGGGCATCTGATATGGCTTTGTGTGAAGGAAGTGCGATTACCAAGTCCACAAGTTACTTCCCCGTCTGGGGCAGGAAGAAAGGAAGGCCTAAGCGGTGATTGACTCAGGCCGCGGTAGTGACAAAAGTACTAAGGTGGGCCAATATTTGACTTCCAGAGCCAAACAAAGGCCAGCTGATGGCTTGTGGTATCCTTTGTGTCCAGTGCCCATCGGCTAATCCAGAGAGACGAAACTCAGAGGTCTGGATAGCCTTTGGGATTTAGTCAGGTGTGAGGACAGGAAAAGACCCCATCCCCAAAACAAGAGCCTGGCTAATTAAGTTATTTTTCATGCAAACAGGTAACATGGTGACAAAACAATGGGGTGATGGCTTCAGATCTATGCGGTATGCATCCTTTCAGCAAACATGGCAGACGTTTCAAAATATAACTTCCTTATCTTATTCTAGGGGAAGATGGGACAGGAAAGGTTTACAAAGGTCAGGGAGAGGCTTATTGAGGTAGTTCCTACAGTCTCATACAGTAAAAGGTAGAAAACGGGGTACAGACATAGCAATGGACATTTCTGATGATAGAACGCAACGTTTTGATAATTTTAACTTCCAGCTGTCAGTTCAGGCATCCGCATGGAGGATTCCCAGCTCCCAGGCCAAATTCATAGATTTAAAACATAAAACGGGGACATCTCGCCAACGGTGAGACCCAGAGTCACCAACCCCTCATACCCAGATGCTGTTGGCATTGGGGTAAAAGTGACCTCCCTTCACCCAAACGCGGGTCTCGAACCCGGGGTTCCCCCGGTTCCAGCGACCCTCACCCTATTGGTAGAGCTACCGCGGCTGCCGCTTAGGGAGCGGCTGCTCTTCGCACATTTGAAACGCCCGTGGGAGGAGAGAAGAAAAAAATAATAATTAAAATTAGGAAGAACTGTGAAAACTTTGGGAAACTCGGAGGGATCTTCTTTGGGAACGGGCCCAAGCCCGTGTTGGGTCTAGGAACAGAATTGCGTGCAAGAATGTGGGACCGTTCACTCAAGGAACACTCCGCTGCGTGAAACTGGCAAAAACTGCTGATTTTGCGGCGGGAGTTTCCGAAATTTGACCTCAGATGTAGAGTGGGTCATGGGTACTCTGTGTGCCAAGTTTGGGCCTGGTCTGTGATTTGTAGGGGCTTCAATGTTTTGTGGGAAATGAATGGGGTGAAGGTACTGCAAATCCCATCATTTGTGGCCCATCCTGCCCTAAACCGCACCAGGTTCTAAAGTGGGCCAGTGGGCATCTGTGTGCCAAGTGTGGTCCTGATCCTTCTGCGGTGTGGGCCACAGTGCTCTAAGCAAGTGAGTTAAAGTATTGCAAGTCCCGTCATCCATGGTCAATCCTCCCTCAAACTGCACCAGGATGTAGAGTGGGTCTTGAGGGTTCTGTGTGCCAAGTTTGGTCTTGTTCTCTCATTGTTTGGGGTCGCAAAGGGGTCGCAAAGTGTTTTGGCCTTAAACTCCCACCATGCCTTTGGCCTTTTCAACCCCCACCATGTCTGACTGCCTCAGGCCTTTTCCTTACCCCCCTCTGCCAGTTTAAAGTGACGGAATGTTCATGTTGGCTGGCCAATAGAGGTGTTATGCAAATACTCCCTCACTGGCAGCCAATCATGTTGTCAGAATGTAGAGGCTGGGAGCCAATCAGAACGCTGCCACATACAAACATACATACATACATACAAACATTCCGCTTTATTATTTATAGAGATAGATAGATTATTTACCCATTGACTGCTGTTGCTGTCTTTGTCTCTATATCCTAGATCAGTGTTTCCCAACCAGTGTGCCGGGGCACACTAGTGTGCCGTGAGCAATCATCAGGTGTGCCATGGGAAATTGGAACCTCGGGGGGGGAAGGCCCACCTCCCTTTCCCCAAGTAGAGACCTCCTCTTGCTTACTGGGGGTTCTGTGTGGGAAGTTTGGCCCAATTCTCTCATTGGTGGGGTTCAGAATGCTCTTTGTTTGTAGGGGAACTATAAATCCCAGCAACTACAACTCCCAAATGTCAAGGTCTATTTCCCCTGAACTCCATCTGCATTCATATTTGGGCATATTGAGTATTCATGCCAAGTTTGGTCCTGATCCAACATTGTTTGAGTCCACAGTGCTCTCTGGATATAGGTGAACTACAACTCCAAAACCCAAGGTCAATGCCCACCAAACTCTTACAGCATTTTCTCTTGGTTATGGGGGTTCTGTGTGGGAAGTTTGTGCCTTTCTGCCATTCCTGCCAGGATATCTATGTCGTGTTCATTGAAACAGGCCCAGGTTTCACACTGAGTGTATAAATACATACAAAAACATATTAACTATATGTATGACTGTGTTAGAGTGTCATTTTGTGTCATTTTGGTTGGTGGTGTTCCCCAGGATTTTGGAAATGGAAAAAGTGTGCCGGGGCTCAAAAAAGGTTGGGAAACACTGTCCTAGATTATATGGGTGATCTCATCTAATGGGAGCTCATTGTATGAAAAAGATGGTATCACAAACAGTTGAAAGTCTGTTTGATCAAAACCAATTCCCATGTGTTCAGTGGTCTTTATTCCCTGATAAGTGACCAAATGATACTTGGGTTTGGCTGCAACAGCTACTGCCTAAATAATAACTTTCTTGCTCACATTTATAAAGACCTAAAAAAAAGACATTCCTTCAATTTTCTTTGGAGATTCATATAAAAAGGAGAGGTGAGTGAAAATATGGGGCATGATTGCACATACTGTACTTTCTCTAATATAAGACTTTCCAAGCTGAGCCCATGTATTTCCCTACTCTGGGCAGATGTGTATGTGCTCCAGATGTGAAGACAACACTTAGTTAGATTGATCACCAGGTCTGGAAGCATGCTAGTTCATGAGCAGGCAATTAGTCAGTCAAACAAGTATGTAAAGATAGGCATCTAGATCTCAAGGCAGCATGAGTTGATGAGTTGATCAAATCCAGGCCACAGCTGCTAGTATGACAGGGGTAGAATGCATCCTATTTATCTTTCAATATTCAGTCTTCTGAATGTTTTACTCAGAAATAAGTGCCATTGAGCAGGGCTTGGGAAAATAATTTCCATGACAGTTGTTAGCCATGCTGCTACTGCTGGTGGTGGAGAGGCTGGGAAGATTGTTTGTTTGTTTATTTACCATAGTTGTATACCACCTTTCTCAGCCCGGAGGCAACTCAAGGCGGTTCACAGTTGGCAACAATTGGATGCCTCAACAATTATAAAACAATTAAAACAATCATAAAATACTATTAAAACAGTTAACATATATTATAGAAAACCATACAAAGCCATAAAAACATTGCCATGAGCGTCTCTTTGCCAAAGTCACTGTCCAATTGCATTGTCAAGCCGTTCCAAGATTTCATATAATTATGCTGCATTAGTGAAAGCTTGCTCAAAAAGTTTTAACATTTTTTTGGGAATGTCAGGAGGGAGGGGGTGATTTTATATCCCTAGGCAGGGCATTCCACATTCGAGGGGCCACCACTGAGAAGGCCCTGTCTCTCGCCCCCGCCAAACGCATCTGCAAAGGAGGCGGGACCAAAGAGCAGGGCCTCCCCAGAAGATCTTAAAGTCCTAGATGGTTCATAAGGAGAGATACGTTTGGATAGGTAAGCTGGGCCAAAACGTTTAGTTAGATTAAAAAAATTACATTAAAATTTTAAGAATTTCAATTTCTGCTACAGAATCAAGTCAAGTTTCTCTGTGTGCATGTGTCTTTCAATCAATTGTTGAGTTATGGAGACCTCATAATTTTTTTCATAGGCTTTGAAGTCCCTTCTTCAAGAAATAACCAGGACCAAACCTGCATAGGAGCAAATGGTAGATGGGGTCTGATACTCATGCATAGTATTTGGTTCAAATTTCTTGAAGGTTTAGAAGGCACACATGAAAACATGCCTCTCAATAGCTGGAATTAAGCATACTAATTTTCTAGTGTTAAATTGTATGTTGATTTGAAGATACTGGTGTACACAAAAGTATGTATATTTAGCTAGCTAGCTAAATAACCAAGCAAGCTGTCTAGATGAGACACATTTTTAAACTGTGATGACTTGCCTTTAGTTTTAGACCCACTGCAATATTTTCCAACTGTCCCAGTTTGGCAAGGACAGTCCCAATTCATCCTCTTTGTGGTGCCCCCATGGGCTGGTTTTACATCTCTATTTTGTATTTGGTTGCCCTTTACCTGCATGGGCCTTTTGTCCCATTGTTCTGCCATGTGGGCACTTAGGGGCGGGGTTGTGTCTTGGCTCCAAACCTGATGTCATCGCCCTCGACTCCTCCTCTTCCAGAGGTCACCTGAGAGGCTGGACTTCCTCTCTGGCCTCATTCCAGAGATCACATGGACATAGCAAGGTGAAATCTAAGCCATTGCTGCAACAAAAGCATCTTAGTTCACCTACTAAGCCCAACCTTTGCTCTCAACCAAGCCTGCAGTGCAAAGGAGGACCTGTCCTCAACATAGACTGTGGATTTTGGGTTTTTTTTACAGGACTTCGTGGGCCTACAAAAGCCAAAGAGTAACTGGGATCTAAGAGAGGAACCAATACTCTGCAAACAAAGAGGCAAGTGATTGTAATCCATTTTCAAGGACTTCCTTTTGCAACCAACTAAGCATTTTGGGCCACCAGTATTTTTACTGGTTGTTATTCAATAAATCTTATTTGGTTCACTATTTTTGAGTCTAGCAGTCATTCTTATAGATATCCTGGGTCTCCCTGCATGTGGGGCGGCTTTACTCTCACTTCAGGGCCATAGCTTGCAATGTCCATCCCTTTAAAGGCCATTTTTAGGCCCTGAAGTCAGGAGACTCTTAATCTTCCAATTGTCTTTAAACAACATTCCCACTCTGTCCTCAGCTTTATATGCTGAAAACTGAATTGAAAATACAAAAGTAATTTGCAGCAATTAAGTCAGCAGTACTGATGAGGAGGGGTATGAGAGGAGAGGGCAATATATTGTACTTCCCTGTAGACTCAGTGTAAAATACATAATCTCCTGGCTCTTGTGCTGTTCCGCATTAATCACTTTTGGTATCTTAACCACACTCTGATGTTGCTTGGCCACATGTCTCCCAGTTTTCATCTTTGCAATGTTAAAACGTATGTACATATTGACAACTAGTGTTGGGGTGGGTGAAGTCATTGGACTACAGATCCTGGATTCCTGAAAACTTGCTGAGGCTGATAAAAATAATAATAATACACTTTATTTATATTCTGCCCTTCTCACCCCAAAGGGGACTCAGGGCGCATTATAGTACACATATAAGCAGACAATCCCTGCAGTTTTTGTATTTGACATACAGCACATCTATATATATAAAGGAAGAGTCGTCATGGAAAGACCGTCCCAAACAGAGAAACCTTACAACGCAGAGACACCAAACTTGCCAACAGAAATAGGCCTCAGACAAGGTACGTTTGTAGCAAAGAAACTCCCCCCCCCAAAACCTACAAGGCCTCCTGAATTGACAATAAGGCTTCATTAACTTGCTGTTCCTGACTAGGCCTCAGCTCATGGGACATTGTGTATGGCCTGAATTTACAGTAACCTACCTTGGCACACAGAGCCCCTATGACCCACGCTACATTCTACTACAGTTTGGAGGAGGGTGGACCATGGATTATGGGACTTGAAGTACCTCCATGGATAATGGGATTTGTACTACTTCAAAAACCATCATTCCCCACAGACTACTGTGGCCCAGAACCAAGACCGATAAAGACCAAACTTGGCACACAATGCCCCCCATGACCCACACTCCATCTGACTGCAGTTCAGAGGAGGACACACCATGGATAATGGGATTTCAAGTACCTCCACTCACTTCCAAAGTACCCCACCCACACAAGCATCAACCTCTACATCAACACAGCAGACGGAAAGACAAAAAACATTGTATATCCACAAGCTATGCAGAACGCCAGCAACACCACACAACAACAACTCCACAGGACTCCAACATCCCACCCACCAAAACAACCCACAACAACACAGCCATGACCCCAACAACACCATAACTAACAACAACTACAACCCTTACGTACTCAGACTTTCTCGCATCTCCTAAATAGGGCACAGCAATGCGTGCCGGGTACAGCTAGTACAATATATACAGTAGGAGGTCCTTTCCAGTTGAGCCACAGGTTCTTTCCAGGTTCTTTTTCAGTTGTGTCACCGGGGTGCTGTTGCTCCATTGTGCCACAGGGGGTGCTGTTGCTTCATCCTCCTATGACGAAGTGCTTGCCAGCCTGTTAGGACCTTCCACCTTCCGGCAATCGGTCTTCCTTATTTATTGGCGTTATAATAGTCCTCCCCCGCAAAGTGGTCCCTAATTTCTCTACTCACGGCTAGGTTTTTTCGACTGCTTAGGTAAACAGAGGCAGGGCTGACAGCTGGCTGCCCAAGCCAACCCGAGGTCTTGAACCTGTAACGTTCGGTTGATAAGATCTTTTAGCAGCTGTTGTTTAACCGCTGTGCTAAACCTCCGGCAATGATGAACATTGCAATCCATTCAACAATCTCTGGAGGGCTGCATTTGTTGTTTTTAACTGCCTTTAAGTCAGCTTTGACATATGGCACCTTATGAATGGGAGATCTTCAAGCTGCACTATCCTCAACAGCCCTGCTCAGTTCTTGCAGACTCAGAGCATCTGTGGCTTTCTTTATTGAGTCTATTCATCTGGAACACGGTCTTCCACTGTTCCTATTGCCCTCCTCTTTATCAAACATTATCATCTCTTCTTATGCTATGTCCAAAGTATGGTAGCCTTAGTTTAGTCATCTTGGCTTCCAGGGAGAATTCAAGCCTGATTTGTCCTAGGGCCTATTGATTTGTTGTGTTGGATGTAGACTCGTAAAAATCCATAACGAAGTCCCAAAGAGATCTGAAACTCCCTATTAAACCTTGGGCCAGTCTACTTTCTTAACTTGAGCTGTGAGGAGAAAATGGGTGAGGAGGATAGTCATTGATATCACCTTGAGCTGAAGTATATCCCAATGTGGCCATATCACATTGGGATATACATTTCTGAGACTCTTGGAACACAATTCCAAATAGGTCCTATCACATGGCATTTGTTTCATTCCATCAGCAATCTGTTGGAATCAGTCTTCAAAAAAGGCACAGAAATTGAGCAACTGTACACTGAATTCTCATTGTGTGTTTTTTTATTCAGTGTGGTTCTGAGGTGCTGTTTTTACACATGATCGTACAATCGGTTTGCATTCTGTTACCTAAATTTTTGTCAGAACAGTAATTCAAGACTTCCAGGTGACATCACTGCTCAATGTTAGAAAAAAATATATTAAAAGGTGACATTCAAACAGAGTGGGAGGAGTCAGCCTTCCATGGTGTGATGAGATAAAGCATAATATTTTCAAAACATGAGACTCACAAAATCAAAAATCTTTATTACAGTCACAGACCATCATAAGGAGAATGGGGTACACAGTCTCATAAAAGCATTGTACATTAAAATCTAAAAGGCTAGAAAACAGGAGTATATTGAAGGCTGAAGAACAAAAACTATTTAGAAAAGGGAAGGGACTAGAAGAGGATGGAGAGGGAGGGAAATTGATGGAGTGGTAAGGGCATACAAGGCACAAGTTTAGGGTACTGGGGGCATTGAGTTATATTTTGGTTAGCTGATAGTTAAATTGCTAACTTTTGGAGTCAGTCATGACCCAGCGGATTTTAAATGCTGCTGCACAAAATTTGGCAGCATTATAAGTTATAACTGAGTTGGTATCTGAAAGCAGCAGGGTGGTGCAAAATTATCCTGAGCAGTCTGGGTAACTGTATAGCAAAGGTAGAGTCTGGATTGACTGTCTCTGTAGAACAGGCACTGGAGAAGCATATGCTCAGTTGATTTTAGATGACACAAGTCACAAAGACAGAGTCTTTCTGGATATCTTTCTGGATGGGGTCTTCTGATATTGGCACTAAAGTACAGCTGATGGAAGGGTGTGACATCGAGCCAGGGTGAAGGCCCTCCGATGATTGGGTACCTCTAGCTTTGTTAAGTATGCCATAGGGGAGGCGAGATATCTGCTGGTTTTATTGACAATAAAGGTTGAGGCATAGGCTAGATCCAATCGGTTTTCTGTGTCTGGGATATGTTATTTGATTAGTGCTTTGGCTTGATTATATTTTGTATTGAGTAGCAACCCTGGGGAGAAGCCCAGAGATGAGATTTTAGTTCCTACTGCCTGTTTCTATGTTGACTGGAAGTCATCCTTCATGGTTAGTGGGGCAAGACGAAGTGGACCACAGGAAATTCTGAGCCAGTAGTTGAGTATGACCGCTCACACCTTGGCCTCCACTTTCATGAAACTTGTCTCTAGTTGCAAGATGGCATTGGAGAGACATTTTGGTACTTGCAGAGCCGATCTCAACATTTTTGAATGTGCAAGCTCTAAGGGGGCAAAACTGGAGAAGAAGCCTAGCTCAGCTCCATACAAGAGTTGTGCTACTGGTTTGGCTTCAAATAGTGTGAGTGCTGCAGGTATGAAGTGCCCCCCTTTGACTTGAGGTATGGGCTATGTGGTCTTCATGGGCTCTTCTGCTTTGTTGGATTGGAGTACTACTCTCAAGTATTTGAAACATGGGACTTGCTCGATTTTATGTCTGTTGATATTCCAGGAGTGACTCTTGGGTCATTTGGCAAATGTCATAATTTTGGTTTTCTTATAATAAGTTGGAGCTGATTTGCTTTGCAATGTTGTTTTAGCACTGTCAATGCTCTTTAAGGTGTTCTTGAGAGTACAGCAGCAGCATCTGCATAGAGTAAAATGGTAATATGTCTTCTTGCAATTTTTGGAGTGTAAACCCTTGTTGTGAAGATGGTCCACCATGGAGTTGATGCAAAAGTTAAATAGTTGAAAGGCCAGGATGCAGCCTTGCTTGACACCTTTTTCCATTCCAACTGCCTCGTTGAGGTGGTCCTGAGGATTACATTTTATTTTCAGTGAGGTCCCTTCGTGGAGTAAGTGGATTAGGTGAAGTAGTAGCCGATTGATTGTAGAGCTCTCCAATTTTCCCCATAATTTGACTCAGGAGATGGAATTGAAAGCTGCTTTAAGGTCTATGAAGGCGACACAGAGTGAGGATGTGTTTTGGGAGGAGTATTTTTCAACAAGGTGATGTAATATCAAATCTTGATCTATGGTGGATCAACCTTCCTCAGCGAGTATGCTTCCTTGTTCCAGCCAATCCTGGAGTTTCCATTGCAGATGTTTTGCATATAACTTACTGATTGTATTGAGGAGGAGGATTAGTCTGTCGTTTGCAGGGTCATCCTTTTCCCCTTTCTTTTTGTAAATAGAGACAATGATTGCAAGCCCCCAGTCCTTGGGGATTTGGCCATAGTTGTTGAACATATGAAAAGTGAGGCCAGGATGGGGGTCAAGAGCTCCAGATTGTTCTTGACAGCCTCTGCTGGGACCAGATCTTCTCCTGGGGCCTTTCCTGGTCTTAGCTTTGGCAACAAGGTTCTTGATCTCTGTCGCTGTTACAGGTGGCTGTAATGGGAGATTTTCTACATCGAGGCTGGGGTTGTCTCTTCTAGCCGATGTGTCCATATACAGTTCCTGGAAGTATGCCTCTCAGATCCCAGGGGGGAAATGGGAGTCTGTCTTGGGTCGGTCACAACTTTGGCCATTTGATGTGATACATGAGAATCAGATTTGATAGGGTCAGTATACATCTTATTTCATGGGGTCAGTATGCATCCACTCCTAAAAAATATGAGATGCATACTAATATAAATGGAGTATCTCTCAATGCTATAATGTCCCTCAAAGTAGAGATGGAGATATATGTAAGTACATTCCAAATATGGAATTATATCAATGTGTAGCATCTGTTTGGAGAATTACAACAAGTATAATGAGAAGGAGTAGGTTTCAAATGCTTTCCCACTTCCATTCTTGTTTAATTTATCCTGTGTTTCCATGTCTTCAGCAAGGTATCTTTGATACTACACACTGGAAGCTCAGCAGCAATCCACCTATGAGCCAGCCCACTGTGTTTTTTGAACAGCCACAGGAGTAATGCTTTTATATATTCAAAGAACCTGTGTCAGCTATATCTTCCCCATGGCTTGACTCTGTCAACCCAGTTCATGGCTTGTAATTGTGATGTGGGTTTATACTCCTGAGAATTGGGTTTCTAATCTTATTTTTTTTAAAACAAGCAGGTGTGACATTTAGAGAAAACACAATTTAAAAATGTGTTTCCAAAGATAAATGCAGCCTGAAATTAATATAAATCCCCGTGCTTAATTTTGTGCAGTTGATAGGAAACAGCTTCATTGGGCTAAGGAAAGAACACACACTGCTGATAAGAGAGAAATAGCCATGTAATTTTTAAGGCACTCCTAATGAAAAATTATTAATTTTCTGATAACTTTTTTCATTTTGAGGCTACTGAATTGCAGATGCAGATGGCAGAATATACGGTACGTTCTCCATATAAATTCTCAGTTCCTCTGATTTATCAAAGTGCTTTATGACCTGTATGTAATAAGCCTCAATCATAAAAGTATAAATACGAAAACACATCAAACATTGGAATTAATTAGGTTAGAGCACAAACAGAAATGGTTTGCCCTTCGAAAGGTCATTAATCTTGCAAAACATATTTGGTACTGTGGTATAATGAAACTATTTTGGAGAAAAGACCTTTCGTTTGCAGTTCTTGTTCCTGTCCTTCAGCACAGAGTAGAAATTAATTTTGGAAGGTCTATTTCAATGATTAATTCATTGGTTTCTTTTTCAAAAGAAGTGAACTCTGCATGTGCCTAAAGGCACTCTTCTTCCATTATTGCTGCTCATTTTCCAGTATGTTATAGATGTGTTTTATGGACTCTGTAAGCCGCCCCGAGCCACTTGGGGAGAGGGGAGGGCAGTTAAATAAGTGCGAAGTAATAAATTAAAAAATAAATAAATGCATACCCCCCCCCCCCAATGTCTGGACCTAGTCTCGGTCAACTTTTGTTGAAATGGAAACCTGAACATAAATCACATGCAAGCCATATGAGCTTGGAGGTGTCTACGGACAACGCTGGCTCTTCAGCTTAGAAATGGAGATGAGCACCAACTCCCAGAGTCGGACACGACTGGACTTAATGTCAGAGGAAAACCTTTACCTTTACCTACATTTCGTAGCGCACATTGTTTTGTGAAAGTATAAATTTAGGCTTATAAATGTATAAATAAAAGGGAAAGGATACAAAAAGGAAAACTTTTGACAATACAGTATATAAAAACTTTTCCCAGCAACACTGCCTAATGTGAAAGACAGAATATTCAAGGGATGGTCCATTGTTCAGGGAAGATATGCCTCTAAATTTCTTCAGGTGGTTTTTAGTGTTGTGGGACCATGCTGGTTGCAGGTCTAAATTCTCATGAGATTTGTATTCCAATGGTCAAAGAAGCTCCAAGGTAGGAAAATTAGGACTAATAAAGGGAAATATTTCTTCACCCAGAGGGTCATTGGGTTATGGAATTTACTTCCAGAAGAGGTTGTGACAGCTGTCAGCCTGAACAACTTCAAGGCAGGATTAGACAGATTCATGGATACCAAGTGTATCGGTAGTTACTGAAAAGGACATTCAAGTGCCACCTCGGAGTTGGTTGAGGTAGGCAGGATTTCCCTGGGTACTGGTTGTGGGGGTCGGAGCAGGTCAGGGTTTTGCCTCCCTTCTGCTCGAGATCCCCGTGTACAACTGGTGGGCCACTGTGTGATACAGAATGCTGGACTAGATGGGCTGAGGTCCGATTCAGCATGGCTCTTCTTATGTTCTTATGTTCTTAGTTACTTGGTTATCTTACCCATTTTACTTTACCTTTGTTTTGATGTATCGTATGTACCGGCGTACTAGACCTCTGGCGCTATAAGAAGACCCCTCAACTTTTAAACGAAAATATAGAGTTAGTTATATACTTGCTGTTTAAGAAGACTACACATTCCTGAACCCTTTGTTTGTTCGGTGAGCCATGGCCCTGCCTCGAAGAGGGGGCTACTGCGGGCTGCACCAGGGCGGCAGGAGTTCCTTTCTGCCTTCTCTGGTGGCTCCAGAGTGCCCTCGCCATTGCAGTGGTGATCCCGGTCTTTGGCCCTCTTGCATGGAGGGTCGCACGTCGGTGGAGGGAGGGCCTGAGTGTGGACGCAGGGCCAGCGCTGGACTCTCCGCCTCTTCCTCATGCCTCCAGCGTGGAAAGGCACCGGATGGCCAGCGTGGGAGCATCAGTGCCAGTGGCGTGGCGGGGAGGAGCCTTTGGATGACTTCCTGTAGTCCCGGATGAGCTGGCTGAGATATTTTGGGAGCCATAGGAGTCTGAAACTACGGCTCCCAGAATGCCTTAGCCAGCTCATCCGGGGCTACAGGAAGTTGTTCAATGGCAGGAAGCCCATCCCACGCACGCAGCCTTTGGACAACTTACTGTAGCCCTGGAAACTACAGCTCCCAGAATGCCTCAGCCAGCCCATCCGGGGCTACAGGAAGCCATCCAAAGGCTGTGTGCGTGGGCTTCCTGTGCATGCACGCAGGAAGAAGCGCCCTTGGATCGTGACCTCCCGCCCGGCAAAAGCGGCAGCGAGGAGATCCAGAGAGCACAAACCAACACGCATGGGATGGGCTGCTGCGCACGCACACAGCAGGAAAAGCAGCGGCAAAGAGAACGAGGGAGTGTGTGCCGGCGCCCAGGCTGGCAAGGAGGATGCCCCGCCTCCTCCTCCCAATCCCCCCCAACACTGCTGGCACATGGGCAGGCAAGAACGATCCCCCCTCGCATCATGCCATCATCCAAGGCAAGCGGGGACAGCCCAGCAGCCTGTCTGCATGGCAATAGACCTGCAGTTCCTCCTCCCTGTGCCCTTCCTCTGTCCTCCTCCTCCTCCCAAGGTTCGCTAATTTTATTTTATTATTTAATAATTTTTAGGTTTTTAAATTTTATATCCAGCGTACTAGACGATCCCCAAAGGAGAGAATTGGGGTGAAATGTGTGGCCCACATATAAAGACATTCTGGGAAAAAAGCACAAGGAATTCAATTTAACAACAGAAGAATAATTAAAAAAGCAATTCATCAATATGTCTTGGCCTCAATATTATTAAATCAAGGACTATTATAAAAAGACAATGTTAAAGGCTTTGAACAGGGATCCCCGACATGAGAAAATAAAATTTTGGAAGCGGAAAAAAGATAATTATGAGAATATACAAACAGCTATTGGAATGGAGTACAGAAAAAGAGCAAATTAAAGACTGCGTGGTCAAATGGGCCAGGGACATAGGAAGCTCCATTCCACTAGAAGATTGGGAGACAATATGGCTTAAGAAATTGAACTATACCTACTCATTCAATCTGAAAGAAAGTTGGATAAAAATGATGTATCAATGGTACATCATGCCGAAAAGGATAGCTACATTTTCCAAATACATGAATATAAGTGCTGGAAGTGTGGAAAATGCAAAGGATCTTTCCATCATATGTGGTGGACTTGTGAAACAGCTAAAGCATTTTAGAAAGAGAGTCATGAGATCTGTCAAAAAATTATAAAAAGAAAACTCCCATTACAACCAGAACTTTTCCTTTTAGGGATGGCCAACATACAATGGAATATCAATGAAGACAAACGATTTACATATATGACAATGGTGGCAAGAATTATATACGCGGGATCGTGGAGACAGAATTCTAAACCTCAGAAAGAGGAATTGATAGAGAAAAATTCTAGATATTATGAATATGGATAAACTGACATTTCTGATGACAAAGATCCGCTGAAGGCCTGGATTAAAGATTATAATGTGAAATTATTGATTTAAAGAGACCAAGAAGGAGAAATAAATTAGAACTACCACCTGAGAAAGAAAAGGCATAAAAGAAGAAATAAAGACAATATTGCTGTTAGGCTTGTGGCTTCTTTGGATACAAGGGCTTCTTTGCAAAGGGATGGGAATTTTCATGAGCTCAGTTTCTCTGGGAATTAGTCTGTTGAAACAGAGAGAGATAAAGATACCACCTGTGTTGATACAGTTACAGCCAGCAGAGAAGCCGCAGAGAAGGAATTTTAATTGGCAATTCCAAGGCCATTGCTTTTGGGCCTTGGAAGGCCAATTAGGTGATATCGAAAGTGGTTTGCTTTTAGTATTTTAGTTTAGCTTGCTTGGAAAAGCCTCCGATTCTGGCAATGTCGGTTTTGAGAGGACCTTGGCATTGGGTTTGCCTTCATGTTCATGGACTTAAGTTTTCTGCTTTGCCTTTGGAAAATTCTACTTTGCGTTTTTGGGACTTTGATTATCTTGGACTCTATTGGATTTATATCATCTGTACTGCTTTTGGCTCCTGAAACCTTCCTGCTTGGATTATAGATGTGTTTTCCTTTTACCCTTTTTGATTCTTCATTGCTTTGCTGATATTACCTGCTGTAATAAATGACTATATTTCAAGTGCTGGCATTGTGTGATTACATCTAGAGCAGTGGTTCTCAACCTGTGGATCCCCAGGTGTTTTGACCTACAACTCCCAGAATTCTGAGCCAGCTTACCAGCTGTTAGGGTTTCTGGGAGTTGGAGGCCAAAACATCTGGGGACCCACAGGTTCAGAACCACTGATCTAGAGGGTCCACGTACCTGGAGTGCGACAATTGGGTGGTGTAGGTGTCCAGCTTCCGACCCTGGACGGTGTGGCGCTATGCCCATCGCCTTCCGTTAAGAGCCTGGGGGTCCATCTGGACTCCCAGCTGACCATGGAGGCCCAGGTCTCCGCGGTCAGCAAGGTTGCTTTTTTTCATCTGCGACAGGCTCGGAGGCTGGCCCCCTATATCTCCCGGAATGACCTGGCCACGGTGATCCAAGCTACGGTCATCTCAAGGCTGGATTACTGTAACGCGCTTTACGTTGGCCTTCCTTTGTCGGCAACCCGGAAGCTCAAGCTGGTGCAGAACACTGCCGCCCGGCTCCTGTCTGGAACCCCAGCAGGCCGCCACATCACACCTGTTTTGCAGGATCTGCACTGGCTCCCAATCGAGCACCGGATCTCCTTCAAGGTGTTGGTTCTTACCTTTAAGGCCTTGCATGGCCTGGGGCCAGCGTACTTGAGGGACCGACTCACCCCACACTGTCCCCCGAGATCACTACGCTCCGAGGATGCTAATTTGTTAGAGATACCCTCGGCGAAATCGGCTAAACTGACATCTACTCGCCGGAGGGCGTTCTCCGTTATAGCTCTTACGCTGTGGAACGCCCTCCCGGCTGGAACGCGGGCTATAAAGGAGCTGCTCCCGTTTAGACGCGCCTGCAAAACTTATTTGTTTAAGCAGGCCTTCAGTGAGTAGGTCCTGCCCATGTTCCGCTTTAGCCGCTGTCCTGGGGTGACACGCTATCTCATTTCTGAACTGTACCTGGGGGGTTGTGTATTTTGCTGTTTTAACTGTTTAATTGTCTTAGATGTTTTATCGCATTGCTTGTGTGTAGTTGTACCTTCGGTTCCTGTGAGCCGCCGCGAGCCTCAGGGAGTCGGCGGCATAGAAACCCGAATAATAAATAAATAATAAATAAATAATCAAAACCTACTATGAAAAGGAATGGAAGCAAAACTACCCCTCCTTTCCTATTTCCACCTCCTCTCCCTGATTCGCCCCCCATCTCCTTTCCTTTCCTTTCCTTATTCAATACCCTCCTACCCCCCTACTCATACTCTATATGCTTTAATAAAAATATATTTAAAAAACAACCCAGTAGCTGAATAATGAGCTCAGCTCTCTCTCTCTCTCTCTCTCTCTCTCTCTCTCTCTCTCTCACACACTCTCACACACACACACACTCACACACGCGCACACGCGCGCACACACACAAACTTTATCTCACACACATACACCCCAGAGAATTCATATCCGCTATGAACCTAACACAGTGTCTCTGATTCTTCCACAGTGTGGAAGAAAACAACTATCAAAATATCTGGTGAATCAGGACTGTAATTTGTAATGTGAATATTTTTCATCTTTGGCTTTGGAAAGAGAAAGCTTATTAGTGTTCCTTTTCTGAAAATAGGCAAGCATGACAATAACCCTTGTAGTTCTTCATTTTCCAAATTCTACAGTGTTCTGTCAGCTTATAGCAACTGCAAATCTGCAGTTCCTTATGTCTTTAATATTTGTGACTTCAAATCCCCAAGGAATGTTCAACTCCAACCGGACAGGATTAGGAATACAATAAAGCCATTTATGTCCAAATATGTGGAGAAGCCAACATTTGTTGGACAATTATTTCTACCAGCCAGCGGGTAGCATGTGTTTCTAACCAGAGGTATACCTTCCTGTTTGCATCTTTAAGGATTACCTAATAACAATGGGCACAATCCATCCAAGATTAAGTACTTTAAAACCATAGATCTAAGTACTAGGTAGTAAGATCTGTTGAATTCAGAGGAATCTGTTTCCGTATCAAAATACAGCATGTATGACTTCAGTGGGAAATGTTAGTATGGGCATTTATTTATTTATTCCCCAGAACTTTTAACCATAGCTGATTTGTAAAGAGGGTGTTTTACACACAAAAAGTTCATTTTGTACATTGTACTTTATTTTGTACATTCCCTTCTCTATCTCCTGAAACAATCTCCTGAAACAATAACTACATTTTTTTCATATTTTTGCTTACCTTTCAAGAATCTCCCATGATTTCCTCCCGGGAGCTCATGTTGCAGTAGCTAAGTGGTTACAATGCACTCTGTCTGATACCAAAAATTCCTACACATTGTTCTCCTCCACCACCACCATCTCTACCACAACTACTACTTGGTCACTAAATTCAACAGTATGGAGATACCTATGTAATGTTGGAAAATTGAGTCGCCTTCTACCGGTGCTTTGAACATGATTTTCCTGCTTCTTGGCAGTGGTTTGGACTGGATGGCCCATGAGGTCTATTCCCACTCTTCTATGATTCTATGAATCAGACCATTGATAAGCAGATCACAATTCAGTGATAGGTAGGTATTTTTGCAGCAGAAGAGCAAACATTTAGCAACAATAACAAAATCCTGTTTAGAATCTCTGACCTACAATAAATCAGATATAGATTTGTGCTTGTACATAAATATAAGACACTTCACCCTTCACCCAAGAGTTTCTCAGTGACTTGCATATATCAGTTTTATATTGAAATTTCATAAGTAATTTTGGATTTTTAATTGTGATGCTTATGATGATGATAACTTGAATACAGCTTCCACAAACTCAGCTGGCAGATTCATGGAGTTATACCACCTCATCACAAGGGATTTTTTTTTGCCATTTACCAATCTGGGGCTCCTCTTTGGCCACAGATCTGGACGTATGCCCTTAGATTATGCAAGCTGTGGTCCCACCCCATCAGTGGGAGGAGCATGGTGAGTCTCCCATCTTTTGAGTAGCTCCAATGGAGCTATACATGGTTTTTATGTTTTCCCCCTGTCTGATGAGGGAATCACCAACACCTTCCCCCGATTCTGCCAGGTTTTCCCTTTTCTGATGAAGGAAGTGACAGGGCATCAATGTGCCTTGCCTCAATTCTGTCACCCTTCCCCCATGAGATAGGGGAACCAGGGCGGGCCTTTCACTTCATTTCTTGTCTGGATGCCAGGAAATGGACAAGACATCTGCTGCATAGAAATCAAGTGCTTTGCTGCTCATATATGACTTCTTTTTACTATGCTTCCTGGGACATTTATGTAGTCCCTAAATTTCTACCCCATGCTGTTTTCTTACCCAGCTGGTTGAGATTCTCATTCTCACTCCCTTTATAACATTAAAATTACAATTAAAATACAGTAGCTGGGCATTAGTTTAGAGAAAATTAAGTATAGAATCACCAGAGGAATGCTTATGAGAAAAGAAACACCATATTAGATGAGAATGGAGAAGTTCTCTATAACTATTGGGGGAAAAGCAAAATGCTGATGGGTGAGGACATTAATACCAACCAGGAGGAAAGGACCAGTAATAAAGCACCGCAGATAAGACCACAGCAACAAAAAAGCCTTGGAAATATTCGGTCTACACAATAGTATATTCGGTCAACACAAATCTAGGTCTAAACATCAATACATTCAGTTAATACACAGAGAGGAGGTCCGCACATGAAAATGATTCGGTCAGCACAACACAACACAATCGATACACTCACTGCGCCCCAGTGTTCAAATGAACAGTTCGGTCTGCATAAAGGGATGTAAGGGTTCCAACTGGATGGACCCGCCCGGGTGCGTCCCCAAGCGATGTAAGTCCCGGCATTCATGTGTGGTCAGTCACAGTTCAGACGCGAGTGGCGAGTTCCCCTGGTGGGGCTAAATGCCCCTGGTGCAACCAGGTATCGGTCCGGGTTGTGTCACAGTGGACAAAGTTTTTCATGGCTCCTTGTAGCATTTCGGAGGAGTCATGGGGGCGGAGTTCCGCTGGGTCTTCCAAGCTTGGGCAGAAACACCACGGTGCAGCCGTGAAGAGGCTCCGTGTGGAAACAAACCTGACTGGTAAATTTGTAATCCTGTGCCCCATTGGGCAAAGTGTGTAACGACTCTCCAACACTCGGTAAGGATCACGCGTAGATTGTAAGCACGGTCCAACACGATTTTATTGCAGGTACGACACATGTGAAGCAAAAGCACCTGCCCGCCACCAAAACACAACTTATATACCCCAACCCCCCCTCCCATCGCCCATGCAATGTCCAGGTAGGGTTGCACCATATCCGGTGATTCAGCATACCCCATAGTCCAAAGGGATGTGACCTCATGGCCCCATGAGTCAGCATTAGGAGTCCAATTGTCCAATGTCCAGGCTCAGAGGAGTTACATCACTTCCCCCTGCAGCCTTGCACACATGTGGAAGTTACTTCACTTCCACATGACTCAGCACAGTCTTATATAACTGGAGCCCAAGGTCACCCAAGAACTAGGGCAAAGGTCGATGCAATCTCATGCCAGGCTGGGAGCTTGAACTTCACCCAAGCTCAAGTCTCCCAATCCTGACATAACGGCCTCCTCCACCACGTCCTCCCCCTGTAAAACAAAACATCATTCAATCCGGAGGATGAAAGGGGCCCACATATTTTTTCAGAAGACCACAATGAAACGTGGGATGAACTTTCCCTAAACTCTTAGGCAACAGAAGGGTATAAGAGACCTTATTTACAGCTTTCTCAATTCTAAAAGGCCCAATATACTTCGGACCCAATTTCTTAGATGGATAACCCAATTTCAAATTCTGTGTGGACAGCCACACTAAATCCCCTTCACTATACTCCTCCCCTTCTCGCCTCTTCCGGTCACCAAACATCTTATACGAACGCTGTGCCTTCCCTAAAGCTTCCGCTACTTCCTTCCAATCCTCCCGGGCTCGTATCTTCCACTCCACTTTCTCCTCCCCTCCCAACTCCAACAGCTGGGGCAAAGGAGCCACCTCCTGACCATAGACTATCTCAAAAGGAGACTTTCCGGTGGACGAATGTACCGAGCTATTGTATGCCACTTCAGCATAGGGCAACAGATCAGACCAATTAGTTTGCTCTTTATTACTAAAAATGCGCAGATAAGCCCCTAACGATTTCTGCGTCCTTTCTACGCCGCCATTACAACAAGGATGATAAGAAGTCGTAAGACGCCTCTGAGCCCCCAGCACCTCCAAAAACCGCTCCCAAAACTGAGCAGTAAACTGCACTCCACGATCACTCAAAACTTGTTCCGGGCACCCATGCAACCGGTACACATGCTGCACATACAACTCTGCCAAACGTTCCGCAGAAGGCAACCCCTTCAATGGCACAAAATGGGCCTGCTTCGAAAACATATCCAGCACCGTCCAAATGTACTTATAACCTCGACTCGAAGGCAACTCCCCCACAAAATCAGTGCTGACATGCGTCCACGGCCTCACAGGAGTAACTACCACCTGAATCAACCCCTGCGGCTTCGCAGAGGGAACTTTATTCCTGGCACACACCTCACAACACTCCACATATCTCTTCACCTCAGCCCTCATAGCTGGCCACCAATACCGCTTTTTCAAGGCCAGCAGAGTCTTCGTGACTCCCCAATGTCCAGCAGACCTATGATCGTGGTTCAACCTCAGCACCTTTTCTCTCATACTCTGAGGGACATACACTTTATCTCCCATGATCCACAAACCATTCAACGACTTGCACTCCTTCTCATGGCTCTGCAACCATATATCACCTACATAACCCTTCTGCAACTCTAAACTCCACTCATCCACTACCCCCTCTTCTTTCTTAATCTCATTCGCCGCCTGCGCCCTCGTCTGCACAGCCAGACCCCAATGTTCTCTAGCAAACACCTCCTCCGCCTTATGCATCTCATTCTCACCCACACTCGGATACCGAGACAATGCATCAGCCACCACATTCTCTTTGCCTTTAATATGCTGGAGTCTGAAATTAAACCGAGCAAAAAACTGCGCCCATCTCACCAACTTGGGAGATAACTTCTGGGGATTTCTTAAATATTGAAGGTTCTGATGGTCGGTCATCACAACAAAAGGGAAAGCAGCACCCTCTAAAAATTGCCTCCACGTCTGCAAAGCGTTGCGCACAGCAAACGCCTCCTTCTCCCACACTGGCCATCTTTTCTCATGCTCCCCAAACTTCTTTGAAAAATACGCACACGGCTTCATCCTACCCAGCTCATCCTCCTGCATTAACACTCCACCATACGCCCAAGCAGAAGCGTCACACTGCACCACAAACGGCTTATCCACATCTGGATGCATTAACAACGGCCCATTCGTAAATGCTTCTTTCAACCTCACAAAAGCCTCCTGGCATTCCTTCGTCCACTCCAACTTAGCCCCTGGAGACTTAATCTTCCTGGACTCGCCCTTACCCCTGGTCTTCAGTAACTCGGTAAGCGGAAGAGTTATCTCTGAAAATCCCGCTATAAAGGTGCGATAAAAATTGGCCAATCCCAAAAAAGCCTGCAATTGCCTACGGGTTTGTGGAGCCTCCCAGCTCAACACATCATCCACCTTGGCCGGATCCATCGCAACTCCACTCTCGCTAATTCTATATCCCAAAAAATCAATCTGATTCTTGCCAAACTCACACTTACTCAATTTTACATACAGACTCGCCTGCCGCAGCCTCTCTAACACCTCCCTCACCAAACAAACATGCTCCTCTCTGGTACGCGTCACAATCACGATATCATCCAAATAAACAAACACCCCCTAATACAAAAGGGGGTGCAACACCTCATTAATCAACTGCATGAAAATACCGGGAGCTCGGCCAAACCGAATGGCATCACGGCCCATTCGTAGAGCCAGAGGGGGCAAGAAAAAGCAGTCTTCCACTGATCACTCCTCTTCACTCGCACCATGTGAAACGCGTCAATCAAATCCAGCTTTGTAAAAAACTTTCCACCTCCCAACTGCCCCAACAAATCTTTGATTAGTGGCAGAGGGTAACAGTTGGTGGTACTCACAGCATTCAAACCTCTATAATCAATACACATCCGCAAACTACCATCCTTTTTCTCGCGAAACAACACTGGCGCTGCAATGGGAGACTCAGACCTCCGAATAAACCCTCTCCTTAAATAGCCATCTATCTGCTCCCTTAACGCTTCCTTCTCTTTCACCGTCATAGCATATATCTTAGGCTTGGGTAGGACAGCCCCTTCCTTAACTTCTATACTACACTGTACGTTGCGGGAGGGGGAAGACCCTGAGCTAAAATTGGGTTAAACACATCAACATAATCCCAGTATTCAGCAGGCACCCCTTGTACATCACTCCTAACCCCCTCCCTCTCATTAGGGGAACATTGTACCACCCCAGTCTTCCAATCGATCTTGGGATTAGCTTGCTCAAGCCACGGTAACCCCAACACCACCTCATGACCTTTAATGGGGGCCACTACAAAATCAATGTCCCCCTCCCAGGGTCCCACCCGACCCTTTAAATCCTTAGTCCCCACAGTGAAAGGGCCCCCCTCAATAGAGGATCCATCTAATTGCGTAAATGTTACAGGTGTTTCCAAGGGCTTTGTACTCCCACCCAAATCCCCAATCAACTTCGGGGACATAATATTCTCTGAACACCCACAGTCTACTAAAGCTTTTCTTTCCACAATCCCATCTCCTTTAATCAAACCCAATGTACATTGAATATTGGAGCTCACCCCAACACTTTTCCCATCATCATTGTCCACAAAAGCGGCTTTCGCGGAGGCCACCTTCACCGGTTCCAGTGCCTGCCTTTGTCGGCACTGGGACGCAAAATGACCGGGTTGCGAACAAATAAAGCAAAGGCCTCGTCCCTTCGATGGCCTTTTCACTGGACTGGATCGGTTGTCATTGCCACGTCGAGCCTCTCCTCCACGGAATCGCCCCTCCGCAACACCACGACCGGATCCTCTGGACCTCATGGGTTGAAAACGACGCCGTTGCACCTGGGCAAGAATTCCTTCGACACTGCCAGCCAACTGGATCCAGCCATCAACATCTCCAGGATCATCCCGATGTAGACACCACTCCAGGATCTCCTTACGCAGGCCGTCTTTAAATAATTCCAATAGGGTAGCTGGAGACCACTCTGCAACTTTTCCAGCTAAACCCATGAACTCCTCCGCATACTCAGTGACCGACCGGGATCCCTGAGTCAGACAACGTAGCGCTTCCTTCGCCTTAATCCGCTCCAATGGATCTCTAAACCGGCTTCGTATCACCTGTAAGAAGGCTCCCACAGAATGCAAACACGGGTCTCGACGGTCGTGGCATTGAACATACCACTCAGCTGCCCTTCCTTTGAACACCGCACCGATGGCCCGTACTCGGCTGCTGTCGCTCGGATAGAGATGACCATAGTCCTCCATATGGTCCTGCACCGCAGCGGCAAAGAAGGCTACTTTGCAGGCTTCTCCTTCAAACTCAACCCGCAATGGTTCCTTCTTCAAACGGGCCCCGAATTCCTGGGAAAGCGCTTCCCTTCCATGAGGGACCTCAAGCATGGTAACACCTCTTCCCATTCCGGCTTGAGGCAGGGGCCGCCGCGGACTTCCTCCTGGATGGCCACCATCGATCCTCACTCCCAAAGGAGATCTAGGACGCTCAGCTGATAGTCCGCCATCCATCCACGAATAATAAGTGAAGTCTCCTCCGCCCGGGGCACTCCACACCGACTCCATCGGCTCTCTTCGGGACATGGCTCGGGACATCCTTCTCATAGTCTGTTCCATAGCCTCCAACTTACATCTCATCACCTCCAACTCCGAGGGTGATGCCGGTTCCGTGGTTTCACTACCACACTTCCTCCTAACTGGCCTGTCCTTCGGCACAGTTTCCCTGGGGCCACGCACTTCTGGATCCGTCCGAGCTGCCCAGTCCTTCGGAACAGCTTCTCCGATCCCTCCGGCCCTCCGGACCTCCACCTGAACTGCCCTGTCCTTCGGCACAGTCTCCCTGGTCCCATACACTGCTGGATCTGCTTGAACTGACCAGTCCTTCGGAACAGCTCCTCCGATCCCTTCATTCCTCCAAACCTCAGCCTGTCTGGAGTCAAATCTCTCTCTCCTTCGCCGGGCAACCTCTAGGCTCACCTGAGCTTCCCACAGTCGCTCAGCTTCTTCAAATTCCTCCTCCTGGGCAACAGCACCTTCCATCATTTCACGGTGCTCGTCCGGGCAACCCACTTGGTCGAGAGTGGTCCAATCCCACTCCATAGTGCGCCGGATTTCCTCAGGAGCCGAATCCCATCTATCGATATATTCTTCTTCTCTCCAAGCCAACCTCTCCATTGCTGGGATAGTTGAAAAGGGGCTTTTGCTTCTGTAACGACTCTCCAACACTCGGTAAGGATCACGCGTAGATTGAAAGCACGGTCCAACACGATTTTATTGCAGGTACGACACATGTGAAGCAAAAGCACCTGCCCGCCACCAAAACACAACTTATATACCCCAACCCCCTCCCATCGCCCATGCAATGTCCAGGTAGGGTTGCACCATATCCGGTGATTCAGCATATCCCATAGTCCAAAGGGATGTGACCTCATGGCCCCATGAGTCAGCATTAGGAGTCCAATTGTCCAATGTCCAGGCTCAGAGGAGTTACATCACTTCCCCCTGCAGCCTTGCACACATGTGGAAGTTACCTCACTTCCACATGACTCAGCACAGTCTTATATAACTGGAGCCCAAGGTCACCCAAGAACTAGGGCAAAGGTCGATGCAATCTCATGCCAGGCTGGGAGCTTGAACTTCACCCAAGCTCAAGTCTCCCAAACCTGACATCAGCTGATACCTCCCCTCTTTTGGTGTTTAGACATTAATACCAAGCCAGCTCCTACAAGTATGCAAGCTACAGAGGAAGGTATTATAAACCGAAGCATTTCATCCATTCACTTGTGCATTGAATGATGTGTCTCTGAATAGGTGTCAGACTCTGTCTTGAAGTATTTTTTTCTGACATCTAGTGAGAACAATGCAGAGTAAAGATCCTCAATAGTGCTTGGATTCAAAAGCCATGGTGGTAAGAACAAAAATAATTACCTCGCCAACTAGAGAATCAAATCATTACTACAAAATCTTCGGTCTATAAACGCTCACATAAAAGTGAGTTCCATAAAGTAGAAATCTTTACAGCTGATATTTCTTCTAAAATAAAAAGGGAAACACAAAAGCCTCAAATGAATTTTTTTAAAAAAAGAGTTCCCTTTAATATCAAAATTATGGGCCCCATTTTCCAGACATTAAATGAGCAAGTTACTGAGGGAAATAGTGATGGAGGGATTGTGACTCATTGGTTCATTTCCTTTTTATCATTACAATTTGGAAAAAAACCACAACAAAACAAATGCATGCACGCACATTCATATATAGTTTGTTGAAATGTAGCACTGCATGGCATTATGAACACCATTCAGGTCTTTACCCACAACTTGTATAATTTAGGCAAACAGTGACGCCGTCAATATAATTGGATCTATTTCTACCAGGTCCAAATTTGTTCTTGTTTATCAAGCAAGAGATGTCAGCATGATATTGAAGCATGCAGCATCAGATGGCATTTTCTTCCATTGAAAAGTTTCCGTTGACATTTTTGTAGGTAATCTTTTATAACATTCCTTCCAAAATATGAATCCATTTCTTTTCTGTCATATTTATTAGACTGGCAAAACTGCTTTACATATTCTTCTTTGACATGGAGATTATTCCCATTTTAGAACACATTTAGCTTAGTTTATTCATCCTTGATATCTCACACTAGCAGAAAGTTCTTGAAATGGATAATACTTACATTTTTACAGTCAATAGGTACATAACTTCATCCTTGGATTTGTATATGAACTTCATACATTATAATAAGAGCTTATAGCTGTGGTTTCACTTATACAGCATTCAGATAACAGATTTGGGCTTCAGGGAAGAGGGGGAAGCAAGGAACATCACACCATCTCCACCAATTCCCTCCTGAACCACCAAGGCTATTATGTGAATATTCGAACATCAGTCTCGGGCTTCAGGGAGGAAACAGAAAATTCCTTTCCCACCCTCAACATGAGGGTGGGAAAGCAGTTTGTTCCCTTCTAGTCAAGGGAGAGACAAAACAGTCCCGGCCAAGACTTGTTTTGGGCAGGGTCAGAGGAAGCACGATCCCCACCCAGGTCATTCCTTCGACAACGCTGACCCATCCACCCATCTCCTCAATAGTGTACTTTACAAGGGTCATTGATAGGGCTGGGAAGGAATCCCCCCTATGTTCTGGGAAGGGGGGGGGGTTGTGTTGACTACACTACACTGTTTAATCTATGGCAAATTGGGTAAAGGGGATTGTAAAGACACAGCTTTCAGCATGCATCCTCTTGTGAAGATCTTATCTTTCGATCTATAAAGTTTTCCTTTGTATCCACTGCCACCAATTATGTGAAGGCTCAAACTTTGTGAGGATCTGAATTCGAATCTGTGTTTTAAGAGTGGAAAGAATGTGAGGATTCGAACTCAGGGCTGTGACAGGGCAGAATGTCCTACCAATGCCACCACAATATGTAAGGACTCTTTTAATTTTCACTTGCTGCCACCATATAATTTACTGTGCTTTGCTACCCACTAGGAGAGGGTTGTTTTCAAGGCTTGTGGGAGAAAGAATCACTAGAAGAGATGTTTTTATCAAAGAACTATGAAGTTTATTCAAACAGAGGTTTAAGCGTAGAGGTTTCAGAGTTCAAGAGCTTGGATGGTTACAATATCTGCTCAGAGGCATTTTTCTTAAGGTTACACTATACTAACTATGGAGATACAGTCTGCTACTATATCACTGCTCTCCTAGAACCAATACTCTGCTGGTCCTTAAATCAAACTGCTTCCCTAGCAGTTAAACACAGCTGCACAGCTGCACTGCTACTCTCTCCCAGAGTAGAATCAGGCTTCACTGCTACTCTCCCTCAAAGTAGAACCAGAGTCTTTTTAACACTCGCTAATAGCTGGTTAAAAACAGACTCCCTAACTCTCCACACACCCTTCTGCTTTCGCAGTTAACCACCAAATGACTTAGTTTGAAACTCAAGATTCCAGAGTCACTTACAGGCTCCGCCTCCTGTTTCCACGGTAACGGAAACTCCCTGGAGGTTCTGTCAGCTAATATTCCTGTTAACCCTTTAAGGTTAGCTAAGTTTTACCCTTACAATATACATACATATATATAAACATCAACCACATTTAAAATCTGTAACAAATAAATATGACTTCACCACAGGGATCCTAAATAGGCTTCACGTGTGCAAAGGGTATTAGATACACATCGGTGGGCACCACAGGAGGGGAGGAGATTGGTGCTGATATCTCCACCTGTTAACCCGATGGGTCCCTTTGGGAGCAACAATGGTTTGCATTCGAGGAACGTGGTGTCTGGCCCATTGTTTGAGGATGAGTTGGTCTCTGATGGTCATTGCCTTGTTTGATTACACAACAAAGTCAAACGTAGGTTCAAGTTCAAATTCAAGTTCATGTACAAGTTCATGTCCTTAAATATAGTTGGCAGATCACACTAAAGTGGTTTTTGGTACTTTCTGTGCAGGAGAAAGGTCAGAGAGTGATGCTGCACACGTGTAGAGCTTTGAAAAGTGGGTTTTTGTGCCAAGAATCAGGCAGGCACTTGTTCCGTGAAAGTAACACTGTGATTGGCGCTTCTAATCTATGCTGTGACTTGCTAATGTGCACCCCGTGCCTAACGTGAGATAACGTAGGCTTAGATTGGTCTAACAGTACAGGATGTGCTATTGGGAGACGTTAGTGCCAAAAGGAAGAAGAACTGCGCATGTACGGAGAGATTCAGCCCCATCCTTTGTTGGCAGGGAGAAGGCAGAATGTGAAATGTTGCAAATCGGGTACATGAACGTCCCAGGTCACTGATATGTACTGTGAGAAAGAACTAACTTAGTAAAGTCCATTGTTCTAACACATAGGTGGGACTTTTAGATGTGATGCTAATGGAAATGTAATGTTTTATTGGATTAATGAAATGCCATGTAACACCAGCCAATTATGATTGTGTAAAATCCATGAAGGAGGGCGGGCTTTTCCGAGATGCCGCCATTGGGGGTATAAATGTTTTGTACTGAGAGTGACCGGGGCCTTTGCCCCTGATCAACAGCGAGTTCTGTTTGGCAATCCCCACCAGCTGGTGTTATCAATAAATCTCTTTGATTTCACATCCCTGCTCACCCCTGCCACCCGCACGTCCGCGCACCTGTTGGTAAGAGGTCATTTGCCAATTCGGAGTTCCATAACTCCCTAATTTGCTGCTTCAACACAAAGATTGATTGGTAACATATAGTAAAAGTTGCTCATAGTTTACCCACAATGTTATGTTGACTTGTGATTTCACTGGTGGGAGAACAAACCTGCTGCCACCGTCATTTCTAACTCCTAAAACCCATGATAGCTTTATGCACATTCACACAACAGCCTTGGTCATGGCTTTGGGTGGTACTTCATTGCTGGGGAGGAGCCAACTCACCTTCTTTCAGGCAAGTAGTGGTCGGTAGTGGTCGAGAGAATACCAAATGCTCTATTCTTACCCCAAGTGCAAAATTAGTGTATTTGCTATTAGTCATGGTCTCATGTATCTGCAAGAAATCCTGGAATGTATTCCTTATGGATATGGGGTTGTACTGTACTATCTTCAGTTTAAACCCATCCTGTGACTTCTCTTTATTTCTTTTCTTTCATTCTATCCAGGAAAAAAAATCTGCTAAGGAAAGCATATTCAATGGTAAGCTGTAGGATCCTTTTTATCTGGGAGCATTCCAAGGCTGAGAGGGATTTGAAAGAAAGTTTTCATAAGTCATGCCAAGAAACATCACAAAGAAAATGCCAATGAACCAGCTACACCTGTCCTTAATCTGGTTATGGTGATCTATTCCTTATTTACATCCCATTTGGATTAAAGAATTGGCATCTACGTGGGTCTTTCTTCAGAAAAATATTCATAAACTTCAGATAGCCCCAAACTATCTTAGCCAGACTGTTGGCAAGGATTCGTTACAGGGAACATAGAACTTTTTGTGGGTGTGAAAAGAACTTCACTGGCATCAGTTTCCAGGCACAGCATGGATTGTGACCTAAAAACCCCAACACAGTTTGGTTCATTATCTGAACTATTGTATTCTCCCACACACGCTTGTTTGGACTCTGACATCATGAACAAAGGCCCTTTTCTTGGGGCTGCAACCTGTAAAGGCACATTTGATGCTAAATCAAGATAGGACCTTTTCAGTGACTGTTCATAGGTTTCAGAAGACTCGGTTGCCCTCCTCCTAGTTCTTCTACAGGCAAAGATCTTTTAATTGAGGATGTTTTGACTGTTGGCTGGCTGCAAAGAAAGATGATGAATAAGCTGATGATTAATGTTAACTTCCTTTATATCTAAACTCCTCATAGAGCTGAACTTACATGAGAATGTAGGTAAAATGTACAAAAGTCAACACTAAAAAGAATCAAATTATTAATAACATTAAAATAATTTAAAACATGCACTTAACAAGGATGAAAAGACATTAGATCAGTGTTTCCCAACCTTTTTTGAGCCGTGGCACACTTTTAACATTAAAAAAATCCGGGGGCACACCACCAACCAAACTGACACAAAATGACACTCTAACACAGTAAAGAACGGGATGGTGACCTGTGGGGAGTGCCGGCCGGGGAGGGGAGGACCCAGGCCACGCCCCTTCCCCTGGCTTCAGTTCTCCCATAACTTCACCAGCCTTGAGGGGCAGTGCCAAGCCAGCATTGTGCTGGCTTTGCCACCACTGGCTTGGCACTGCCCCCTCAAGGCTGGCGAAGCTGTGGGAGTGCTGAAGCCTGAGAGGGGGAGTGCTGAAGCCTGGGAGGCCGCACCATGCCCTGCCCCCTCCCCCCGGCTTCAGTTCTCCCACAGGTTCGCCAGCTTTGAGAGAGCAGTACCAAGCCAGCATTGTGCTGGCTCTGCCACTGCTGGCTTGGCACTGCCCCCTCAAGGCTGGCAAAGCTGTGGGAGTGCTGAAGCCAGGGGGAAGGGGCGGAGTCAGGCTGCATCATGCCCCCCCCCCCCCTGGCTTCAGCTCTCCCACAGAGGAGGAGCATGAGCGGTGGACGGGCTTCAGTAGGCAGGGCTCCTCCGCGTGGCTTCAACAAGCAAGGGGCGAGAGTCATGGCAAGAGTCATGGCGGATTGGAGGCTGGTTGGGGAAATGGCCGAAGGAGGCAGCGCCCCGGTCCCTTCTTTTTCTTTGCCGCCACCTGGCCCTTCCTCCTCTCCCAAGCAGCAGGAGTTTGGCAGGAAGAGGGGAGGAGGAAGGGGGGCAGAGAGCTTTTCTCATGGCACACCTGATGATCGCTCACAGCACACTAGTGTGCCACGGCACACTGGTTGAGAAACACTGCATTAGATACAGTGCAATCTAAAATGATCTTCTAAGATGATAACTTTTTCATAGAATTATACAGTGGGGGGGGGCTATTAGCCATTAGGTCTAACCTCTTGCTTAATGCAGGATTTCCAACTATGCAATGTATAGTCCTACTGTAAGGCAGCTTACTAAGCAAAATACAGAAACACTGGGACAGTTCTTTGACCAGTTACAGCAGGGGTCCTCATTAGGTAGATCGCGATCTACTGGTGATCGTGTAGGGCGTCCTGGTACATTGCAGGCAGGGTGGGAGGAAGGCTCAGTCCTGCCCCGCAGGCTCCCGATGCCACCCAGGTGCTGTGCAGCCAGGGGCGGCTCTAACTGTGGCTGCTGCAGCAGGGATTGGGACTCGGAACTGCCTGTTGGTAAGCCAGTGAAGGGGCTTCCTCTTTTCTCCCTCCCTGTCCCTCCTCCTCGCTCTCTTTCCTTCCTTCCTTCTTCCCTTTCTTTCTTCCCTCTTTCCTTCCTTCCCTACTTCCCATCCTTTCTTCCTTCCCTTTTCCCTCCCTCCCTTCTGTTCTTCCTTCCTTCCTCTCTCTCCCCTTTTTTCCCTTCCTTCCTTCTTCCCTTTCTCCCTTCCCTCTTTCTTTCCTTCCCTACTTCCCATTCTTCCTTCCCTTCTTTCCCTCCCTTCCTTCTGTTCTTCCTTCCTTCCTCTCCCCTTCCTTTCCCTTCCTTCCTTCTTCCCTTTCTTCCTTCCTTCCCTACTTCCCATCCTTTCTTCCTTCCTTCCCTCCCTCCCTTCTGTTCTTCCTTCCTTCCTTCCTCTCTCCCCCTCCTTTCTCTTCCTTCCTTCCTTCCTTTCTCCCCTCCTTCTTGCCTCGCCTTCTTTCCTTCCTGTTTCCTCCCTCCCTCATTCCTTCCTTCCTTTCCTTCCTCTCTGCCTTGAACCTTTGCTGTTGGTTGTGGATGTTCTGTGTGGGAAGTTTGCCTCAATTCTGTTGTTATTGGGGTTCAGAATGCTCTATGATTGTTGGTGAACTATAACTCCCAGCAACTACAACTCCCAAATGACAAAATCAATTTTTTGACTAATGGTTCCTCCTTGGGTTAGTATTAGTATGTTTTGTGGCCAAATTTGGCGGCAATTTGTCCAGTGGTTTTTGAGTTATGTTAATCCCACAAATGAAATATATATATATATATATATATATATATATATATATATAGATATAGAGAGAGAGAGAGAGAGAGAGAGAGAGAGAGAGCGCACAACAGCGTGTGTGTCTTTCTGCCATTCCTGCTCGGATATCTATGTTGTGTTCATCGAAACAGGCCCAGGTTTCATACTGAGTGTATAAATACATTAAAAAACGTATCAACTATATGTATTACTGTGTTAGAGTGTCATTTCATGTCATTTTGCTTGGTGGTGTGCCTCAGGATTTTGTAAATGTAAAAAATGTGCCGCGGCTCAAAAAAGGTTGAAAAACACTGAACCAGAGCATTCCCAGCAGATAGCAGACCAGACATTTTAAAAAGACATCTGGAGAAGGATACCGCCATCACCTCTCTAGGCAATTATTCTATTCCTCTTCCTGTCAAAAAGTTCCTTCTAATGTTCATTTGAAATCTACCCACCTGTAGTTAAAACCATTAGATGCAGTCCTACCTTCTGAGTCAGTAGAGGAAAAGCAAGCATCCTCCTGTTGTGGCAAGTCCAGGAATGCCAATCCCCTTGTTCCTTTTCCTACTTTTTGGGAAAAAAAGGAATTTTTCTGCAGGACACATGAGAAATTGAATGGAGAGCTTATGTTTAACAGTGATAATTTCCTTTTAAAAAATATTTTAAAATTAGTATCAAATAAGTAGAGTATCATATAACCGCATTTCCTCTTGAGGGAGTTTAGAAGATATATATAAGCGGCGTATACAGTATATGAATGTAAACATTTAACAAAAAAGAGAATAATAATAATAAATAATAATTACTCTTGTCCCCTATTTGTGTCCATGTCTTTCCCACTGTTTTTACCCCTCTCCCATTCACACCCCCCCTTTTTCTGGGAACAGTCATGCATTTCCTTTATCATTCATTCTATTTGTTGGATTGTAAAGATAGTTTGGTTTAATTCCTTATATCTTATGTTGCCCTTTACCTTGGCTAACAATTCTTCTCAATTTTCTTCCCATTTTCCCCTGGAGTATCCATTGGTATATTTATTTTTCCTATCCATGATGTAATCTTGAAGCATATAGTCTGCTAAATATTTGTACAATTTTATATATCCCACTTTTTATGTTCTTTCCATCCCAGGGCAACCATAGCTTGGGCCACAGCGAACATATATTTAGTTGTTTCGGCCCATTCTTTATTACCACTTTTCCCTTCCAGTTTCAGGGTGAAAAACTGTTATTTGTTCAACCCTCCCCCCCCCCTAATTATTCTTTTATTCCCCCTTTTATTTTTCTATAGAATTCTTGTATCTTGATACAGTTCCGCCACATATGGATACATGTTCCAATTTCCCTGCATTCATGCCAAGAGATTTTAGATGTTGTTGTTGGGGTTTTTTTGGGTTTTTTTTTTTGTAATATGGGCTATTTGCTGGGGGTCCTATATCATTTTGTCAGTATTTTCTATTTCATTTCTTTGGTCTTTAAATGTTTATGTTTTTATTGAATTTATCCATAGTTCTAAGTTATTCTGATTACAGTTTATTTCTTCTTTCCATACGTCTAATCGGGAGGGTTTCAGATTGTATTGATTATCTATTAATTTGTTATATATGAATCCCATAATTCCTTTCTTTCTCAGTTTTCCATTGTAATATTTGATCTAAATCTGTCTCAGGATCTTTTTCCACTCTGTCATCTTTTGCAATATTCCATGCTGTAACAATCAATTGCTTGAATCACATCTCTTAACTCCTCCCAGTCTTTTATTGTTGCATCCAAGCAGGGATGATTTCCCAGCAGATATGAGGATAGCCTAAGCTCTCCATAATAATCCGTTATTGCTTCTTGCTAATTTTTGATAATTGTTTCAGAAATATGTCATCCTGATTTGGTAGTTTATAGTAAATTCCTACAACAATGTTATTTTTTATTTCTGCCATCTTTATCTTTATCCAAATGCTCTCCATTGGTCCAGTTCAATCACTTGCATAAACTTCCTTCATGACTTTGTCTTTAACATAACATTCATATATTCCTATTCTTATTTGTATCCAGTTTTGGCTAGTTGCAAGCTGGCTTAACTCCCACTTTTTGTGTAAACGTGAACAACATGATTTTTTAAAAAAATCCATCGTAAATAAGATGAGTGTGTTGTCGAAGGCTTTCATGACTGGAATCACTGTGTGGCTGTGAGTTTTCCGGGCTGTATTGCCATGTTCAAGAAGCATTCTGTCCTGTTGTTTTGCCCACATCTATGGCAGGCATCTTCAGAGGTTGTGAAGTCTGTTGGAAACGTGACCACACAAATTCTGAGGATGCCTGCCATAGATGTGGGCAAAACAACAGGAGATAATGCACATCTAGTGAACTTTGTACAGTGGCCCACTATTTTGCAAAACTCTCAGGCCCGGATTAAGCCCTTTTGGTGACCTAGGCCAAAGGCTCTGCCTCTGCGGCTCCGCCTCTTCCTCTTCTCGGCTCCGCCTCTTCCTCTCTGTGGCTCTGCCCCTTCCTCCTTGCTGGCGCGAGGAGGAGAAGGAAGGAAAGCCTAACCCCCGGAGGGCGTGGCTTCCCTCCACGGCTCCGCCCCTTCCTCCTCACGCCGGCCTGAGAAAAAAGGCAATCTTCGGCTGCTTCTACACCTGCGCGCGGGGCGCCATAGACTCTCAGAGGCAGCAGAACGGCCTCTGAGAGTCTATGGCGCCCCGTGCTCGGGCCCAGAAGTGGCCGAAGATTGACTTTTTTTGGAATTTTTTATGGGGGGTCTGGATCTGGCGCCCCCCCCATGGCTGTGCCCCTAGGCCATGGCCTAGTGTGGCCTTATGGATAATCCGGGCCAGAAAACTCCATAAGCCTTCACATGTCACTGATGTTTCAAAAGCAATGAGCAAATATGATACAGGAAGGAAGGAAGTACAAGGGCCAGAATTTCCATGTGATGGGAGGAAATATTGAGGCAACCTTCTTCAATTTGGTATCTTCTGAATGTGTTGGACTGCTATAATTTCCAGGCTATAATGGGAATTGTGGCCCAATGCATCTGGAGGGGCGAACAAACACACCATCTTTCTAGGTTATGGCTGAACTAAAGCACACAATTTTCTAGACCACACCAGTTCTTTTGGTATAGTGTTACAATGGACAGACGCAAATAAATGATGGGGAAAGCATATTTTATTTGTTGAAATATAGTGAGTAAAATTATTCATGCATGGTGACTGTTTTTCAGTTCATGAAATGAATCTACTCAGAACTCGTCGGGAAGTTTGCACATTCATACTCTTAGACTGGTGACCTAGAATAGAACATAATACACCTTAGCAACTATTTTCGTTTTGTCCAATTCACCCTATATTGGTAGTGTCTCCAGTATCCATCCCTTGACAATAGGGTAGATGAAGGGCTTCTGTCCAGGCCCACACACATGGACTGTGGCAAAGCCAAGTTTATTTTTAAAGTAGCCTTGGAAAAATAACATTGTTGCCCTTAATAAGGAGCATATTCTAATGAGAAAAGGCTTCACATCATCACTGGAGCAGCTAGTCGCTTGAACAAAGCTGTCTATTAATAATACAGCTAAAAAAGAAATAATAAATAGCAAAGCCAGGCATGGTGCAAAACCATGAAACCAATTTGTGTGACTACTGTATGGAAAAGCTGAGGCGAGGAGATAGACTTCGGGAAATAAAATGAGAGGGATAGGAAAACAAAAGGGAGAAAGAAAAGAGAAGGCATTTGGCTAAATTAGAAACTTGAGAGTGTCCTATGCCATCAGCCACCCACACTTCATTCTTTTTTTTTCTATCAAAGCAGAACAAAGGTCGTTGGGGAAAGTGGATTCATTTAGCAGCAAATGGGAGGATATTGGAGAAATGAATAACAGTCCAGACCAAAATTAAAGTTACTGAAGAATTACATAAAGTGGAGAAAGAGAGAATGAAGGTATTGAATGAACTGAAATAAGAAGTATGAAATAAACAAGATATGGGAGATGTCATAAAGCAGAAGAATCCTATTTCAGGAGCAATGCATAGGAGGAAATTAAATCTTCATCCTGTACATAATTACCTGGAAGAGCTGATACAAGATGTTTTGCTGCCTGAGGCAAAAGGCAGACCAGTGCTCCATCTTTTCCAGATACAACTTATGCAACATATGAAACTTACGCAATATATGAAACTAGAAACAGGAGCAAACTTAGGAACGTAGGAACTTGAATACATGAATCCAAAAAGTAGGACCGGGAGCTAAGAGCTGTTCACCCGAATGCAATGTTGTTGTCACAAAGGATTGTACCAGCAGAAAACCATTAAAAGGCATCAAACCCTCCCATGACTTCATTCCTCACACACCTGCTTTTCCACTCCTTATTTCTATGCCGCTGAGAAAAGCGAGTCTGTCTCTATTGTACGCTCAGCCCCTGAAGTTCCAAACACCTTAATCTGGCCAAACATTTTTTTTCCAACAAGACAAACAGGTCCACTGTTACCAAAGCAGAACAATAGGAAGCATATATTTCACAGCTTGTACAAGATAGAATAAACAAAACTCTACAATAAACATAAGTATGTTGTGTTCACAATACTGATTGTAGTCTTTTGAAGAAAGAATGACATCAATTGAGAAGAGTTTCTGTTTCCTATTTGAGATCTTCTACCCTTGTAGGAAAGAGCTATGGAATGAAACTCAAGGAGGGCATTGTTTATTCCAGGAGAACCTGGTGCAAGTAATTATGTTTTTGATATACGAGTATCTTAGAAATTACATGGTTGCATTGTATGAACATACTTGCCTGTAAGAAACCTTCTCAGCTAGAAAAACCTTGTGTGAGTAATTATGTTCTGATATAGTTGTAACTTACTAATTGCATGTTTGTATTATATGAACATACTTGCCATTAAGAAATCTTCTTAGCCACTCTTCTCATTCCCTTTAGGTCCACTTTATTTTGTAAAACTATATTTCTCCGCCTGAAGAAGACTGTGTATAAGTCGAAACCGGTCATGGCGAGGAATATCTGCACTCAGGATCTTGACTGTATAAGTTATCTCTCATAAGAGAGTAAATTAGGGTTGTCACTTTTTGATATAAAAAATAAGGGACATTTACCTAAAAATACAGGATTTTTCACAAAAATAAGAGACACTTAATAAAAACTTGGAAATCAAACATTAGGCAACGCTAACTATACTCCTTTTGATGCAGCCTTGACTTTTTCAGCTGCGACATCACACTGTTGACTGATCTTTAGACTGGGATCTAACAGAAGCCTCCTTTCGCATGCATTCAGGGCAATATCATCTACTTGGGCCATTCTGCAAGAAGGCACAACCCAAGCCCTCCTGACAGATGCCCATCTGGCTCAAAAGGCCTCCAGATACTCCCACCCGCCCCTCAGCCCCAGTGTGGCTGTGATTTATGTGCCTGGCAGGGGTCACCTTCCTTCCTCTCCCAGCAGTCAATGGTGAAGGCGGCCCCGCAGTCGAGGGCACAGCATACCTGGCTCTGGGTCTCCATGATCAGCAGCTTCATGTGGGCCTGCATCTCCCCACGCCGCGCCTGCAGCTCCCTCAGATTGCTCACTGGCGACACCATGAAGACCGGCAGGCCCTCTTCTCCCTCTTTCTTCTCCTCCCCGCGGGAGTGAGGGCTCTTGGGAAATGGAGTCTTGCCCCAAAAGGCCGTGCACACCTCTCAATCAAGAGGAGGCAGCCTTGGACTAGAATTCCCAGCCGCACGCAGGGAGGCGAGAGGAAATGGGAGGAGCCAAAAGGGGTAGCAGGATGGAGGAGGAGGAAGATGGAAGTATGTGTGTATATGTACTGGCCCAGTCTCGCCTCCTGCTGACACCTGTCCCGTCAATATAGGAGCTGAAAATAAGGGACAGGAGCTGAAAATAAGGGACAGAAAATTTGGGGCCGAAATAAGGGACGTCTCTTAGAATAAGGGTTAGTTGGCAACCCTAGAGTAAATGAAACCGTTACCTTAAAGGAGGAATCTGCCTCAAAGAACCTGTATTGCAAACTCTCTCCTCCAAGAGTAGAAGATCTCAAATAGGAAACAGAAACTCTTCTCAATTGATATTATTCTTTCTTCAAAAGGCTAATTTTAACTGATTTATGAGGCCATAAAAAGATCTCCAGAAAACACACTGAGGAATGAAGGAGTGCGACAGCTCCCCTTGGTGGCCAGATGTTAAATTGCCTCTGTCTGTCTTGTGTGTTTGTGTGTCTAAATGTAACGTATACATTGTAATACGCCCTGAGTCCCCTGCAGAGTGAGAAGGGCGGAATATAAATGAAGTAAATAAATAAATATACTGTATGCTTGGTACTGTTCTGCTTTGGTAACAGTGGACCTGTTTGTCTTGTTGGTCTCAGGGAACCCATTTCTTTTTAGTTTGTCGAAACATTTGTCTCCCACATCTCTCTCAGCCTGCACTTCTGGCAGATTCTCATGAGGACTGATATGACTTTCTCCAGTCTCATGAGAACTGCAGGAAATTCCAAAACAACCCTTTCCAGGCCAGTTCTATCCTCCTCTGGACCCTCCAAATCTATCCCAGCATCCCTTTCCTCATCTTCCGAGCACTCAGAATCTGACCAGGCTACAAAACTTGCCTTCATTAATGAGGTACAGAAGATTCCTCGCAGAAGACATATATCATATGATCCCATTATTCATAATTCAATATCCATGGATTTGATTACCCATGCTGCAAAAAATCCAAGCAGGATTTGTGGTCCTCCTGGTATGCTTCCAGCACAGGCAAGGCGGCTGGCCCCCTATCTATCCCGGAACGACCTGGCCATGGTGATCCAAGCCACGGTCATCTCGAGACTTGACTACTGTAATGCCCTCTACATTGGCCTTCCTCTGTCAGTGACCCGGAAGCTCAAGCTGGTGCAGAACACTGCTGCCCGACTCCTGTCTGGTTCTCCAGCAGGTTGTCACATGACACCTATTTTTCAGGATCTGCACTGGCTTCCAATTGAGCACCGGATCACCTTCAAAGTGTTGGTGCTTACCTTTAAAGCCTTACGCGGCCTGGGGCCAATGTACCTGAGGGACCGGCTTTTCCCATATTGCCCTACGAGATCACTCCGGTCAGAAAATACCAACTTGCTGGCCATTCCATCTATGAAGTCACTTAGGCTAACTGCAACTCATAGGAGAGCGTTCTCCGTGATTGCCCCAATGCTGTGGAACACGCTCCCGGCCGAGATGCGAGCTCTCCAAGATCTCATGTCTTTCAGGTGATCTGGCAAGACATTTCTCTTTCAGCAGGCCTTTGGCCTATAAGATGTCATCAGCACCTAACTCGCCTCTTACTGCTGCGTTATACTGCATTGTGCCGTGCCCTGTACTTTATACAGCTCACTGTTGTTTTTACCCATGAGATTTTATAGTATGTGTTGTTTTTAATTGTGTTTTTATTGTATCCCACTCTACTGTGAGCCTCCCCGAGCCTCCCGGGAGTGGCGGCCTAGAAGTCCGAGAAATAAATAAATAAAAAATAAATAATCAAAATATATAGTTTGCTTTTATCTAAATTTCAGTTATCCACAGAAGATCTTAGAATAATGTACATTCTATATGCAATGCATCTGCATTGAGAAATAGAGTTTCTCCAGGAAAGAAGGCAGAACTCAAAGGATGTGAAACATGGGACCTGGCATTTGCAAGGACTATATCTGTGACAAATTTTATGATAGTATCAAGATCATTCCAGGAGGAGCCACATGTGCCTGTGGCAGATCTATGCATCATAGTCAACAGTAGGAACATCACAAAAGGTCATTTTCAATAAAGCAGCTGATAGCGGGCTGATATGTTCAATGATATGTAGGATGTTACTCCACAATCTGTTCTTCAGTATTTTTCCCAGCTGGATTTTGAGATTTGTCTAGGTCAAAAACAGTCGGGGGGATGTTTGGTGTGGAGGAAAGCAGCCAGACAAAAAAAGCTGCTGCAGTCTACCTTTTTATTGCTATTTTATAGTAGTCCTTGTGGAGGACATTGGCTTGTTATAATCAAATGCAGTTTAGCCTTAAGGGAGGTGTGCATAATATGTAGGAATAAATAGGAACAACTAGAGTTTCATTAAAAAATCACCCATTTTTCCTTTACAGAATCATCTGAGCCACACCTTCCAGAATAAATTAGGAAATAGACACAATATGTTATGGCAAATAGTTGCATTTATAATAGTTTGTGGGATTTCCTGCAAAAGATAGTAAGTTCTTGTTGTCATATATTTTGATTGTGCTTTTTCTGCATGGCAGGCAGTTCAACTGGATAGCCCATGTGGTCTTTTACAACTCTATTATTCTATTGTTCATAAGCAGAGTTGAAAAAGGTAACTCTTGGTATGTTTCTGTTTGCATAGAAAGATTTTTATCAGTAAGAGTACATGATTATTAATACAGTGTTCTCTCACTACTTCGCGATTCAATTATTGCGGACTCGCTGTTTTGCGGATTTCAAATTTTTTAAAATTTAAAATATATATCATGGTGTGTGTGTGTGTGTATACACACACACACACACACACAGAGTATATGTTAGGGGTGGATATCTCCAGTTGTTATCCTTAGAAAACCATTTTTATTTCATATTAAAAACAATTTAGACCCAAAAGCGACCCATGGCCAGCAACCTGGAAGTGATGTTTCTAAAGGGCGCATTATTATGTCGTTTTTATTTCCACCCTTTATTTCCGCGTTGGTTGTCAGCTGGCAGGGGAGAGTAGAGGGCAGCGCCCCTAGCCAGCTGACGACCAGCGTGGGTTATTATTTATTTATTTATTTATTTATTTATTTATGGCATTTTACCCCGCTCTTCTCAACCCCCGAGGGGGGACTCAGAGCGGCTTCCAAAAGGCATAATTTGATGCCTACATCACAATTGCAGTATAAAACACAATATAAAACCCTCCAGCATTCGACACTAAAATACATAAAAATACAATTATATTCACACATCCTATGCATTCACCTATGTTAAAAACAGTGTTCCGTCCATAAAAGCATTGAGCCCTATTCACCAACTTTCCATTAAAACTACTAAAGTGCTGTCCTGTGCTACTATGCGAACGCCTGGTCCCACATCCAGGCTTTCACTTTTTTCCTAAATGTCAGGAGGGATGGAATTGATCGTATGTCGCTAGGGAGCGCATTCCACAGACGGGGAGCCACCACCGAGAAGGCCCTCTCCCTCGTCCCCACCAGCCGCACCTGGGAAGCCGGCGGGAGTGAGAGCAGGGCCTCCCCGGATGGTCTTAAAGTACGAGGTGGGACTAGCGGCAGATGCGTTCGGACAAGTAAGCTGGGCCAGAACCGTATATCTTTAACCCGCATTGGTTCTAAGCTGGCGAGGGGGCATGGGGGACATGCACTCCATCCCTCCTCGCCAGCTGATAATAAGCACGCGTTAGAGATATCGTGGGTTGATTCTGAGCTGGCGAGGGAGGCGGGCATCCCCTGCGCACTGCGCATGCGTGGCACCAATAACTTAAATAATAACAAATTTTGTAATTAAGTAAAAATCAATTTGAAATTTTCCTAAAAAATTTCGGAACACTTTCTATTTTGAAACAACACCGGCTCCTCTCCCCCACATGAGTTTAGATTTTTTAAATGGATCAACCAGCCTATATATATATATATATATATATATAGAGAGAGAGAGAGAGAGAGAGAGAGAGAGAGAGAGAGCCACCCTGAGTCCCCCTTTGGGGGGAGAAGGGCGGGGTATAAATATAGGAAATCTATATATATAAAAGGGAAGTGGTCGTGCAACGGGGCAAATGCACGCCAAAACTACATTTCCCACACACACAACAACACCCAGGCCCACTCATCCCCACCCCGAGGTACATCAACCACCCACTAAAACACCCCGAAACACCACACCACACCCCCAAAACATCCCCAAAAACCAACATTACTACGCATGCGCAAACACCCGACACACAAAATGGCCGCAAAGAACACATCACCATACCGAGCATGCGCAACATCCGACCGGCCCCGTGCCACCGCCACCGAGCACACCACCACCGCTACCTTCACAGCCTCCTTCGCCGCCGCCACACCGCTACCCGCATGCAAACCAACAACCACATCCCGGCTCCTTACCCGCCGCATCCACGCCCCGCCTTCTCCGCCGCATCCCTGCCCTTCCCAAGCGGCTGCCAGCCTCTTGGGGACCCAGCCCACGCCATCGCCTCCTCGACCCTCTCCGACGCCTCTTCCCGGTCCCTGGCCCGGCCTCGCGGAAGACACTTTGCCCGTTCGCCACACACGCGCCCGGCCCAGGACCGGCTGGCCAACGGCCGAGGAGAGGGGCAGAAGGCCAAGGACGGGGGCCGCGGCCCGGTCCAAAACAGGAAGGCAGCCGCCGAGAGGAGGCCGAGGACGCAGCGGGAAGGCGTCCGCGACCCGGCTCCATGCGGCGGCTGGAAGGTAAATGAACTACACCTCCCAGAAGCCTCCGCGCCGGCCCGCTTTCCCAGCGAGCGGCGCTGAGCCTTCTGGGAGGTGTCGCTCACTTACCTTCCAGGCGCCGCATGGAGCCGGGTTGCACGGACGCCTTTCCCGCTGCGTCCTCGGCCTCTCTCGGTGGCTGCCTTCCTGTTTTGGACCTGGGCCACACCGTTGCCTCCTTGCCCTTCTTCCCTCTCCGCCTCCGTTACCACGCCGCTCCTGGCCCGGGCGCGTGTGGCGAAACGGGCAAGGTGGAAGACCCCCCCTTCCCACGACAACGAGGACAAGACAGAGAAGGAAAAAATAAGGAAAGAAAAGGAAAGAATAGAAGGATGGAAAAGGAGAAGAAAGGAAGAAGAAAGGAAGGAAAGAGGAAAGAAGGAGAGAGATAAAAAAAATACAAGGATGGAAGGAAGGAGGGGGAAGGGAAAAAAACCCAGAAAGAAATGAAAAAGCCACAGCGAAGCGTGGCCAGGTCAGCTAGTAAATAAATAAATATTTTTGGTGTTTTGTGGGGTTTTGCCGCTCTCCAAGGCACTTTTCCACCTCAGTCCTCCCTCCCTTCCTCCAGCCTCAAAAGGCCTTTCCTTCCTTTCCTTCACTTTATTTTAAGTTTATAAAGACTTAAAATAGTGTATAGCTGCTAAAATAATGTATAAATATTAACATAAATAGAGCACCCCCACATTGCGTTTTTTTCACTTATTGTGGGATTTAACCCAGCAATAAGTAAGGGAACACTGTACTTCCATTTCAAATATGCACTCAAAAATATGTGCAGACTTTAAAAAAATCACCTGCATAGATCAAACACATAAGAAACTTGAATGTTAGAAAAACCTGTAGAGTTCAAGAATTTTTAGCAATTCTGAGGATGCCCACCACAGATGCAGACAAAACATCAGGAGAGAATGCTTCTAGAACATGGCCATACAGCCCGAAAAACCTACAACAACCCAATTCTGTCCTTCTTTAAGAAAGAGCAGCTTAGAAGAAGTCATTTTCATATAATCTTCTATATAAATAAATCTCAAACTCATATGATCGAATATATAGACAGGAGAATCCATGGCATTTGCACTTCTCCAGGACCAGCCAGATGGTAAATTATATCTTCCAGTATGATGAATATTTTTGATGAACTATTTTTATAGTCAATATGCTTGGACATGGTTATTTGTACTTTCTGCCACTACTGCAAGGTGGGCTCAATCATAGGTTCCCAAGGAGAATTATATTCCCAAGCCAACATCATCAATGTGGGTCAATAAAATCACTATTCTAATATTCCTGCAATATCTGAAAGGGGATAACTCAAGGCAGCACATGCAATCAATTAAACTGTCTGATGACATCTTGCTGCGTCTTGCTGATGGTCATTTTGTTTTATGGATAATAGAAAATGAGCACCAAACGAAGATCTTGTTGTTTATTGAGTATGTGTTGCAAATCATTTGCAAGTACGAGAGACATACTAGATCACATCGCTGCTGTAATTTATAATTCTATAAGCCAGATTTCCAATTAACTATCTAATGATGCCTTAATTACTGAAATTAATACAGAAGACTAAATGAGATAGACCCAAGGGCTTTCAAGTACCCAGAAAGACTTTTTTGGGATTTTATGTTATTGACCATGTTCTGTCATGCCACATTGCAACTGCTTTTGAACACATGGTTTTTTGGATTGTGGCCACAGAAGCACAAGGGCCTGTTATGCAAGAGAGGGCAAACAATCTGACTCAATGAAACAACATCCTTGTGCATGTTTTCTAAAGATATTTCAGTACAGCAGATTTCTACGTTTGAGGCCATGTGGAACTCACTGTAATAATCTCACCATGAAACAACTCTTGTCATGTGAAGGAAAGCATTACGCAATTTTAATCTGCATGATGAAAACTTTTAGTTCATCTGAATGGCTTCGTATGGCAGGATAGTCACCAACCAAAAGCAACTTTAACATTCAAGTAAAGAACTAGAATGGAATCACTTCTTCGCAAATGTGAAAAACACAAATACAACTGTGCAACTATATCACATGAGCCCCTGGTGGCACAGTGGGGTAACTGCTAAGCTGCTGAACTTGTTCGAATCTGGGGTTCGAATCTGGGGAGCGGCATGAGCTCCTGCTGTCAACCCTAACTTCTACCAACCTAGCAGTCTGAAAACATGCAAATGTGAGTAGATCAATAGTTGCCGCTCCAGCGAAAGATAACAATGCTTCATTAGGTCATGCCGGCCACATGACCTTGGAGGTGTCTACAAACAATGCCTGCTCTTTAGCTTAGAAATTGAGATGGGCACCAACCCCCAGAGTTGGACATGACTGGAACTAATGTCAGGGGAAAATCTTTACCGTGAGCAGAGCCATGCCAAGCTGGTTTCTGCTTGTGGTTGCTTATTATTTAAAACTCAAACATTCCACTATAAATTCTTCAAAATCTAGTTGTATAATAGCATTAAAAAGTTGTCACACTACACGTCAAACAGGTTCACAGAAACCTATCACCATATGTGGCAGCCACCATAATCATGGGGATTCGATGGAAGCACTTTGTTGTATACATTTCTCCTTGAGTTCAAATAAACCACTGATTCTCAAAGTGGGCGGTACCACCCCCTGGTGGGTGGTGAGGTGATCCAAGGGGGCAGTGGGAGGCTCAGGGGAATTTGGGGGGTGGTGAACCCATTTAAGGGGGCGGTGAACAATTGGCCATTTAGGAGGGGTTGCACAGCGCTCTTCTTTGGCCACGCCCCCTTTGCTTTGACCTCCACACACAGTGCACTGCAAAGACTGCAGTGCAAAGGCCTCCGCGTCCTCCGGCAGAGCCTCCCCGCCACTGCGGAAGAAAGCGTGGCCTTCCCTGGCGGAAGTGGAGGCGGAGGGAGCAAGAGAGCCCGGGGCTTCCGCAGGGAGAGCAAACCTTGCTTCTTCGTCCTCTCAGGCCGTGGCTGCCCGTCCCCTCAGAGCCGTCTCTGCCGGCGGCACGGCAAGCATATTAGATCTTTGCATTATAATTTATAATAGTAGCAAAATTATTTATGAAGTAGCAATGAAAATATGGATGGGGTCTCCACAACATGAGGAACCTTATTTAGGGCTCATGGCATTAGAAAGGTTGAGAACCACTGCATTAATACATATATCTTTCTGTTTAATTGCTATTACATTTTTAAAAAAATTAATTTCTAGGGGGGGGGGGTGGTGGTAAGTAATTTTTTTTCTGGAAAGGGGGCGGTAGGCCAAAAAAAGTTTGGGAACCACTGAAATAAACTTATGTAACACCAGACCACTTAAAATTAAACCTGTAAAAAGCACAGGCCATGTTTCTTCCTCTACAAATACTGCACGAGGAGTATTTCCAAATCATCCTTGTTATCTTCAAGAATGGGAGCAATTATAATTTCCTTTTATTTAGACCAATACTCCTCATAGATCTCTGTCTGTGAGTAAATATAAGTACAATGGGCTTAGACTAAAATTCTGCCTTGTTTAACACTCTGTTCTCCCAGTGGGCAACCCGTTTCCTGTGGAAATCCAATAAACAAGACATGAATGCAAGAGCAGCCTTCTACTTCTGATACTGAGGTAATATATGAGGGTCCTTCAAAAAGTTTCCACACTTTTTAAAACCATACTTATTGAGAATTTCAAAAACAAATTGCACCACTTTTCTACATAGCCACTTTCTTTTGCGATGCATTTCCCCCAGAATCATACCAACAAAAAAGGTTTTTGGTCGAGTGCCTAGCTACTGATGCACTGCTGCTTTCGCATCATCATCACATGAAAATCTTCTTTCCTTTAAAGTTTCTTTTTCAGTTGCTTAGGATCACACGCGCCAAAATAGCCCTGTTTTGGCACTTTTGGCCAGAGTTTTGCCAGGGCTTGCTGAATTTAGAGTATGTGGGAGTGGTTACTCTTCTATACTAGTACAAACCAAAGGAGAGTAATTTGAGTATCTTGAATATAATTATATTAAATAATAATAAATTTTGAATCGCCCGCTATTGGGCTATGCATCGTTCAGCACAATTTATATAGTTCAGCACAAATATGAAGTATCACATTCAATTCAATGTTTCATTCTATACAATATAGCTATTTCAATGCAAGTGCAAAATATAACATTCAGAAATCATACAGAGGCACCAAGCCTTCATGGGTCAAATCACGGACCATCACGGATTTACATGTGATATTGAAGATTACAGCGCATCATTGGTACGCTATACATCTGCTTAACGCCAAAGCTACACAGGCCACTCCCCGGTCTTGGAAGAAGTTCGAAAGAGCGAAACGGTTTGGTGCGGGTATTTACGCAATCGTCGACCCCGCAGAGCACACTCTAAAGACTTTTGGATTACGTTTGGATTACTTTCATCTCATGGACTGTATATGGACTCTGGAATGTATCCATTGAACTGAGATTAATTTTGGTGCTCTTACATTGGGACTCTCCATTATGGATATTATTTGGGAATAATTCCCAGACTATATTGAACTTCAAGGTGTGAGTTATTACTGAATGTTATATTCTGCACTTGCATTGAAATAGCTATATTGTATAGAATGAAACATTGAATTGACTGTGATACTTCATATTTGTGCTGAACTATATTAATTGTGCTGAACAATACATAGCCCAATAGCGGGCGGTTCAAAATGTATTATTATTTAATGTAATTATATTCAAGATACTCAAATTACTCTCCTTTGGTTTGTACAGGGCTTGCTGAATGCCACCAGACTACTCACAGCAGGCTCTGCCCATATTCCTCCCGAAATGGAGGGGAAGCATCAGAAGGTGCTTCCTTCTCCACCGCATAAAGGAAAGTGGTTTTTTTTGTGTAACTTTAATGGAGCTACCCACACTTTCCTCCCCTTTCCCCCATATGATGGAGGAAAGGGCAGCAAGGCAATGTGCATTGCCACCCTTTCTCCCATCTGATAGGGACAGGGTGCCAACACGCCCTATCCTATCCCCATCATATGATGGTTAAAGAGGGAGAGCATGCGGGGCATCAAATTGCAGGGCATTGCAACTGCCGGTGCAGTGGCATGACCCCCATTGGCTGTATGAAGAGGTCCTTAGACACCAATCTGGCACACACTTTACCAAACTTAAGATTATCATAAATCAGGGCATAGGGAGATCCAACACTTACATTCAGCTTTCCTGTAACCTCCTGTAACTGTTATTTTTTTGTTTTTCAGAATCAGTTCTATGGTTCTTTCTTAATTTCTCTTGGCCATGGCTGTAGCTGAATGTTTGGAGTGCTCTGCATTTCAGGTATTTCGAACATTTCAATCCACTCACAGACAACTCCATGGGAGAGAATTTTATGATAAATGTTGTTATTTTTCTGGTTATTTTATATGGCTTGTGTAATATGTTTATGCAATGTGTTGGTTTACAGTTTATATGTTTGGGTTGGAGGGATGATGTTGTGTTTTTGTATCATATAGTTTTTATTTTTTTACCATTTGTTCACCGCTTTGAGTCTCACCCATGAGAGAAAAGCAGGATAAAAATAAATGCATAAATAATTATTATCCCCATACTTAGTGCACATGGAGATATGGACTTGTGTTCTCAGCACACCTTCAGCCCACAAAATCATATGACAGAACATTGTTCCTCTTTGGTGTAATTTAAATCCTGTAGCCATCTTCCGCTCAACATGACAACTCTTATACTAAACTGCAAGGGCAGCAGGCTTACCAGGCAAACTAGTCACATGACATTCTCAGACATGACCAATTATTCCTCCTCTCATCCTCACAATTTCCAAAAATTATATAAAAGTATGGAAACATTTTGAAGATCCCTTGTATAACAGGAGTGGATGACTACTGAGGGTGAGGCGATCACATTGTCTGACTAGGAGACTTTGGAGTGCTATCTTCCCATCAAAATAAACATTCCTACCAATTACCTCTGTGCAATTTCATGGGACATATTGAGTCTGCCTAGACAATTTTTATAACAGGAAGTCATCCAAAAATCTATGCTTAAGAATAGCATTTTTTTAAAATAAAAAGAGCATTTTTTAAAAGGAAGTGCAGAAGCAAGACAAAATTACTTCCATGTAACCTAAAGCCCTCTAGTTTGGCAGCCATTGTTAGCTCTTGTGATTACGAATTCCATAGGTCAACAGTACAGACAGCCCCCAAGTTACAAACATCTAACTTACAAATGACTCATAGTTAAGAATGGGGCTGAGACAACAGGAAGTGAGAGAAATCTATCCCTAGGAAGCAGGCATGTAGTCGGGTGGAGGGTGGCTTGGGGGCTTCAGACCCCCCCCCCAATTCTCAGGATGGTCCACAAAAAGGCCTTACTGATACATTATTTAAACTGTTATGTTTATTCATATCATGATCTGATCATCATGCTCCATATATCTGTTGCACCTCAGATCGTGGACAGCCCCCCTAGATCACACACAGGCGGATGCAATAAATGTACTTTTATTTAGAATAAATGATAAAGATTAGTCCAAGGAAGTAAGAATAAAGCAATCAAAATAGTCTAATAAAGTTCTGTAGCTGCAAGCCCAAGCGGCTTAAATCCCAAGGAAAGCAAAGTTCCAAAGCAAGGTAAAACGTGGTACTTGAGGCAAACCGCAATGGCGGTCAACACGAACTTGAGTCCGAACCACTCCGGCGGTCGACTTGAGCTTGGAGACTTGAATGTGAGACTTGGTCAAGCTGAACGTAGCTTCAGGTCTGACTAGAATCCCCTGGGCAGAAGCTAATAAGGAGGACTAGTCTCGATGTGCCCATCATACCCCCTTTCTCAAGCTCCATGTTTTCCTAGAATCTCTGATATTAGCCCTTCGGTCAAATTCCATGTCATTAGCAGACCCAGGTGCATTACTATCAGAGTGAGAAGCAGGAAACTTCCTTTCTCCAGAATGCTCATCTGGGAAGGGAGTAGAAACTCTCTCTTGGGAACCAAGGCCACCGGGCCTCTCATAGTCTGATTCAGAATCAGCTTCTATGGAATCTTCAGAAAACTCATCTGCAGTCCTATATCCCTCTAGCCATTCATCATCCCATTGCAAGCTCTCGTTTGGAGACCCATACCCATCTGGCCATTCGTCATCTCCAAGTTGACCCTGATCAGCTGGGACTCCCGGTGCCTGACTCTGACCACTGGGCTGACTAGGCTGGAACACCACAATATCCCATATTCATGGGGCTATTGGGATAATGATACAAAAGGTTTGGTAGGGTAGACCCTCTCTCACTCAGACTCAGCCCCCCACCCACCCCAAGCAAACTCAGCCCCCCTGGAGCAAAATCCTGGCTACAGCCCTGCTAGGAAGGGAAATTCAGGCTGGGTGGGTTGTGTCTTAACTGAAGCTTTATTACCAATCCTTGTTTCGACAGCAAGCCAATTTTTTCAAAATCCTATTATCACAGGGATAGAAAGGAAGGTGAAATATTCTGACTTTCTATCACAGGGATAGAAAGGAAGGTGAAATATCCCCCTTCTCCCTATATATTTTATTGGCTGGAGTAACACTTAAAATGTACCTATTCCAACTTAAATAAACATTCAACTTATGAAGAAACCTACATAACTATCTTGTTTATAACTTGGACTGCCTGCATTTCCAAGTATATCCTTGATAATATATTCTTTAATTTGCCATGTGAAAAATGAGTGTAGAATCAGTCCTAAACAGTACATACTCTCTTTGGGATTTTTCAACGTTTAAGGAAGGGGAAAGAACCTTCATGAAAAAGTAGTTCAGGGTGTTTTTTTCATGTCACAAGTAAAAATGGTCCAAAGCCCTCTCCAGGAATAATTGTTAATCAGAGAAAAGTAAAAAGAATTATTGTCCTTCAGCCATTCTAATTAGAAATGCACAGGTAATGAATGACATACAGGAACAAACATCCCAGGAAGAATTCAAATGAGCCGTTTTAATGATGGCTACCCCTAGTAATGATTAAAGGAAAAGAAAATGGAGCTTATCCTTAGCTTTAAAATAAATAAGCTGATGGGGTAGATGTTCAATTATACAAGAATTCTGCACTGTCCAAAGACTTGAAGTCATCAGTGTAATTTCCGAATGTCGCATTATTGCATGCAAAGTTGATGAGGCTTGAATTCCAGAGTTTTGAAAAATGTTATGGGATTCAAAACTGAACCAGTCTACCCAAACTGATACTCTCCAGATGTGTGGGACCACAACTTCAGAATTCCCCTGCCAGCTGCAATGATTATGGTGGTTTCATTCATTTATGGCTGTAGGACAGCACATCTGGAGGGTGTCAAGTTGGGGATGTCTGGTTAAAGCAATACAATGACCGAGAACCTATGCAAGAACATAGAACTCTTGAAGTCACTCAATAAAACAATCTGTTTCAAGTGCTGAACACTTGCTGATGATAATAGTCTTTCATCAAAAAAAAAGTTCTTTGCGGCAGCTGATTAGCTTTGAATGTCAGCCAGGCCACTATTTCATGTTCCCGGGTGTTAGTAAGGTTGGTGTGGTTTCGATAATATAACACAAGCTGTCTGTCTAATATGGGAACATGATTCCAGCGATTCCAGCTGTACTATGGAACCTACAATGCATAGAAATAAATGTTTTATTAGGGACCACATCTTGCCCAGGTAGGATATTAATTCTATTTGAAATTATGGCTGTGGAGATGGAGGAGATAGATGTATGGTTGCCATATTTGGAGGCAGATGCCTCTTTATCAAGTCTAGCTTCCATATTGTGGCAGTATTGTGGAATAAGTTATAAAATTTCACAGACGTCTATTACAGCCAAGAGCCTTACCAGAGCCTTATTGTCTAGCCGAATATGATTGTTAGTGGTAGATATTCCAATCTGCATTATGTGGGCTAGATGAGAGGCTCAGGGCAATAATATATCAATCATTCAATAAAAATGTACATAGATGTAATCACACTGCTGCATCAAGACTTTAGACATTGAACTCAAATATACTGGAGGATCACAAATCCAAATTGTGTTTTCTTTAACTTGTGTTTTCTAACTAGTTTTTTTTAATGCAGTGATTTTCAACCTTTTTTGAGCCGCGGCACAATTTTTACATTTACAAAATCCTTGGGCACACCACCAACCAAAATGACACAGAATGACACTCTAACTGTCATTTTACTAACTGTCACCCTCCCCCCTCATGACGCCGCTGCTTCCGCCAACTCCCCCCCCCCCGGAGGCCCATACACAGGAGGCCCATCATCGTCCCACAGGCCAGGGCTGCGCTGAGTGGCCAAAGCGCAAGCGGGCTCGGCTAAGCAGGACAAATAGGAATTGATCACACGGGGTGGCTCTGAGCCTCGGAACAAACTGCGGTGGAGGCTCGCAGCTGTCGCCACCCCCAGCTCTCCTTCCCAAAGGGGTTCAGTCCCCAGGAGTGCCCCCCCCCATCCCTTCGGCTTCCCTGCTGTCGTCTTGGGGAAGGAACCAAGCTGGGCTGTGGAGCTGCGCATCCTGGCCTCTACTCTGCTGTGCAGAAAACCCGGAGCACAGCCAGGAGAGGCCAGGAGATGAGAGGTTGCTCCCCTTCCCCGGCGCGGAGGGGCTAGAAGGCAGAAAGCCTCGCCTCGAGTCTCCGGGAGCAGAGTCGGACGGGGGCAGCTCTGTAGCAACCCAGTTCCCTTTCGTGCCTGGGGGGCAGGGGGCAGCACCGGGGGTCCCACTTGCATTAGGGCCAGCTGCAGTTGATGAGGATATGGAGGAAGGGGCTGATGAGTTAGCTGGGCCTTCCTCTCCCACAGAGAGCTTGGCCTGGGATGATGAATGGCCTGACAGCTATGCTAGCTGGGAAGTTCAGGCTGACCCTGAGAGTGATGATTCTGATCATTATGAGAAACCAGGTGGTTTCGCAGGAAAGGATCAGGGAAACAGTGGAGGATGAGCCCATGGAAGCTGAAAGGGAGTTCGGCTCTCATGAAGATAGCGACCCAGGTGCTGGGAGGCAAGGACGGAGCTTTGATAGGAGATGGAGCATTGAGTCCAGCAGGAGGGATTGGCACTGTAGCCTAGAGCGCCAGAGAAGCGCTAGATCCCGTAGCACAGATTGGCGCAGAAGCCTAGAGCGTCGGAGGCCTTGCCAAGGGGATTAAGTATAGGATCCGTGGGAAAGGATCCTCAGTAGCTCGGCCACTTCTATTCTAAGAGGAGTGAAGCGAGCGGAGTTCCAGGGAGCCAAGTTGCCGGCTCGAGCCTTGCCAAGAAGTTTCTTGGGATTGTTTATGAACTTTGCCTTGTTCTTTGCCACGGACCAAGTCCTTGATCCGCATAGTTTTGCGGAGCCGTTGCCACGTTTGCCTTTGGATTTTACTTACGGACTCTTTACCTTGATCGAACTTTTTGATACTTTTTATGGACAATTTACCTTTTCACCTGTTTCTTATTATTCAATAAATAGTTAGCTGATCACCGTCTCTGTGTGTGTGATGCAGCGGCTGGGCCGAGACCCTGCATCGTGACAAGCTCCTGCGGACTCCTTCTCCCTCTCCTCCTCCTTGCTGCTGGAGGAGAGGAGGGCAGAAGAGCGTCCTGGAGCCAGAAAGCAGGAGGAGCCACAGCCCGGCCAGATAGCCCTTGGCGAGCAGGGGGAGGGAAGGAAGGAAGGGAAGGAAAGAAAAAGGAGGGAGGGAGGAAAGTTCTGGACGCTGAGGGCTCTCCCTGACTGCAGCCAGACTGGCTGGCATTGCTGCTTCGGCCAGGAAAGCTTCATTTCTGCTGCCTGAAGTTTCCTGCTAGGCTCTCTCTCTCTCTCTCTCTCTCTCTCTCTCTCTCTCTCTCCACTGTAATTTCCCACGGCACACCTGATGATCTCTCACGGCACACTAGTGTTCCACAGCACACTGGTTGAAAATCACTGCCTTAAAGCTTTAACTTGTGTTTTCTAACTAGGTTTTTTAATGGATGCCTTGCATCCCATGATGGGAGAAAGTTGGGAATACACAGAAATAATAAGTAAGTATTGCCAATGGCTTTCATAGCCAGAATCACTGGAGTGTTGTGTGGTTTCTGGGCTATATGGCCATGTTCTAGCAGAATTTCTCCTGACATGTTGCCTGTATCTGTGGCTGGCAAATTCCACAATAATCTATACTCTACTTGCTTTATCACAATCAGATCCTCTGAAGATGCCAGCCACAGATGAAACATCAGGAGAAAATGCTGCTAGAGCACAGCCAAACTGCCTGGAAACCACACAAATAAGTACATAAATAAATGAAATAATTGGTTCATCTTTTGCCTGAAAGTGCGAGAAACGGATGTGCCATCTGGGATGCTTAACAGCACCTAGTTTGAGAGATGTACTCACCATTAAAGGCGGCGCAGCAGGTTAAACCACTAAGCTGCACAACTTGCTCACCAGAAGGTCAGCAGTTCAAATCTGCGGGATGGAGTGATCTCCCATTGTTAGCCCCAGCTTCTTCCAACCTAGTAGTTCAAAAACATGCAAATGTGAGATCAATAGGTACCACTTTGGTGAGAAGTTAACGGTGTTCAATGCAGTCATGCAGACCACATGACCTAGGAGGCATCTACGGACAATGTCAGCTCTTTAGCTTAGGAATAGAGATGGGCACCACCCCCCAGAGTTAGACTTGACTAGACTTAATGCCAAGGGGAAATCTTTACCTTTATTTGTCATTTATTTGTCACATTTCTATACCGCCCCCTCAGCCCGAAGGCGACTCAGGACGGTTTACAAAAGGCAGCCTTTGCCCTCCAATACAACACAAGCAAACAACCCAAGAAATAACCATATAACAACAAATTAACAGTTAAAAACATACAATTGCAGTCTCAGCGTCATGTTGAAATCTCTTTCCGTCACATCGTCGTCATTCCATATATCTAATTAAACTGTTACATTTCATCAGCAAATGCCTGCTCAAACAGCCAGGTCTTGACTTTTTTGTGAAATGTCAGGAGGGAGGGGGCTGATCTGATGTCTTTAGGGAGGGCGTTCCAAAGCTGAGGAACCACCACTGAAAAGGACCTGTCTCTTGTCCCCGCCAGTCGCGCCTGCGAAGAAGGCGGGACCGAGAGCAGGGCCTCTCCCGATGATCTTAAACATCTCGATACCTTTACCTTTAGACACTATTAAAGTAATGAGCCAGGAATAGAAAGGGACATGGAAAAGTTAAAGTTATGTAGATGCTAACATAAGATGCATGAAGTGTGGATCAAGTAGTCTATATTTCATCAGAATTGTACAATCCTCCCTTTATAGCTGTACTAAAGAGTTAAGTGAAGATACATTAAATCCAATGATGGTAAAATGCTGAATGGTATGAGAAAGCAACTACCTGTACAGATATCTTGCCAAACACTTGTAGTCTGAAGTAAGCAGATGGGAAAGCCCATCGTGTTTATAGTTACTATGTGAGTTGCCCTGAGTCCCCATTGGGGAGATGGGTCCGGGGTACAAATAAAGATTATTATTATTATTATTATTATTATTATTATTATGATGTGTCTGCATGCAATAGGCAGATATTTAGGAACTTATTATTACAGTTTTATCAGTTTGATTGCAAATGGGGATTGAACTCGATAAATACCCACAGTCATAAGCCTATACTTTTGTATTGTATTTATTATGTTTTGTATTTATTTAGCTCCACAACAACCAAAATGAGAAACACCGAATGATAGTGTTTGTATTTAATAACAGTACACTGCTCCTGTTTTGAAAAAGAGGCTAATTAGTTCAGGATTGCATTAATGGAGGGTGTGAGAGAGTTCTGAATGACTACTTTTCATCTCCAAACTGATTTATAAAAGGCCCAGGCGCACACACAAGACCTTAATATGCATAACCCCTCCCTTACCAGCAATTTTTCAATTAAAAATTGTCTGCAACCAGCCTGTCATTGATTTTTCTGAAAAGAAATTAATTAGTACACTGTGTTCTTGACAAATAATAGATTACAAGAACAATGGGACTGGGGTGTAGGAAGGAAAACAAAAATATGACTTGATGAGTGAGAAAATGTCAAGAGAGCCGGCAGACCCGCTGTTAAGCTCCGACAACTTTGGCCCAGCCAAAAGAAAAAAGAAAAAGGAAAAAAAGCATGCGCTAAAGCAGGATAATATATTGTGATGGAAAGATATGAAAACCCTGTCAAAGACATACAGATTCAATGAAAACATATCTATGTTTTCATTGCCTATTGATGTTAATAGAGAATAGGAGTGTATATATTACCTATTAATGGAGTTTGACACAACTTTTACTACTATTCCCCATGGAATCCGAGGTATTGTGGCATCAGCATTATTAGACATAGAAGGCTGAAAATATTGTAAAACCTCAATTCTCATGATTCCTTAGCATGGCTCCATGGCAGTTAAAGTGGAGTCAACATACATTAATTCTACAGTGTAGATGCATCCTATGGTGAGTTACGTAGGCCTATAGAATAAGAAGCCCTTTATCCTGTACTGTCAGGATACTTTTGAAATGAATCTAATAGTGTGAAATAGAAAACAACTCTAAAATTCCATCTCCCTGATATTCTCTGCAGTTATTGTTGATGTATTGCCACATCATTTGCTGTCTTGCAATGAGAGAGCTCTCAAGAGACAAAAATAAGTAGACTTTTAAAAAAGTAACATAGTTGGTTTACTCACAAACTTCATGTATTCACCGGGAATGCGGCGCAGCTGGCTAAGTGTCAGCTGCATAAGTTCTCTCTGACCAGTAGGTCAAGAGTTCGAGGCCTGCCCGGGTCAAGGTGGGTGCTCGACCTTAAGTGTAGCCTGCTGTCGACCTTTGCAGCCCGAAAGACAGTTGCATCTGTCAAGTAGGAGATAAAGGTACCATATTAAAGCGGGGAGGCAAATTTTGACTGATTTATGAGGCCATTACTCCAGGAATCGCCGAGGAATGCGGAAGGAACAACAAAGGGACGCTGGAAAAACGCTGAGAGATGAGGAGTGCGTCAGCTCCCCCTGGTGGCCAGAAGTTTGCCTCTGTTCATCTATATGTTGTATGTTCGTCTATATGTCATATGTTGACCTGCAGGGATTGTCTGCAAGTATTTGTACTGTAATCCGCTCTGAGTCCCCTTTGGGGTGAGAAGAGTGGAATATAAATAAAATAAATAAATAAAGAAACACATGTACTTCGCTTATCTGTCCATTTACAAATAGGTTTTGAAGTAGTTTCTTTGTGCAGGTAACACAGGGCATCATTCTTAGAATCAACAGTTCATAATCTAAAGCATCTGTCTTTTCTATTAGTCTCTGTTTAGTCCAAAAGTCTAATGGAGTCTCTAAGCATACTGTTCCTACTGAAGTCGAAAGCATACTGTTCCTACTGACGTATCTAAGCATACATTTCCTGCTGGCATCTGAAAGTATACTGTTTATAAAATGGAGTCTGAGTCCTGAACAATCCCAGTTCTCATCACATGGTGTGCAGCCCCTCCCACATCAAAGAGTTAAAGTGAAATTGAATGCCAATACACAAATATACAATACAGTAAGCAATCTGAATTATACACATAACAAATAATTAGTGGAGGCTTGAAGAAGGTTGGTATTTCCAACAGAAATTCCAGATTAGGAGTGGACAACCTAGATCTCATTAGCCCCATAGATATGTTTAGCAATTAGGGGTAATGGGAGCTGATGGTCAACAACATCTGGAGTGCCATAATTTCTTTACCATGATTTAGGTGTTTCTCTTGCTTTCTTGGTTTATACAAATTGCAGAAAAGTGCCCATACTTGATAGCTCAAAGATAGAAACTGGATTTCCAGATTTCGTTCGATAGCATAAACAGGGTTCTCTATACAGATGATATAGGAGCATGTTTATGTAATATTGTTCATCTACTAGCTGTGGTTAGCACAGCGGGTTAAACTGTCAGCTACAGAAAATCTTGCTGACTGGAAGGTTGTCAGTTTAAACCATGGGTGGGGTGAGCTCCCGCTGTCAGCCCTAGCTTCTGCTTACCTTACATTTCGAAAACAGCAATGTGAGTAGATAAAAAGGTACCACTTAGACAGGGAAGTAAAAGGCACTCCTGAAGAAATGCTGGCAATTCAATCAGAAGGTGTCCATGGACAACAAGGTTCCTAGCCATGGAAAAATGGAACAACAGCACCTCCTCATTGCTGAGTCGAGCATAGCCTCCAGTTGCCGAAAATGAAAAAGAGGGAAGCCTTGCCTCTGTCTATGTACTGTCTGTCTTTGTTGTAATTATATAATGGCAGTGAATGTTTGCCCTAAATCAGTGGTTCCCAAAACTTTTGGCCTACCGCCCCCCTTCCAGAATTTTTTTTTACTCACGGCCCACCTAGAAATTATTTTTAAAAATTTAATAGCAATTAAACAGAAAGATATATGTATTAATGCAGTGGTTCTCAACCTTTCTAATGCCGTGACCCCTAAATAAGGTTCCTCATGTTGTGGTGACCCCCAACCATATTTTCGTTGCTACTTCATAAATCATTTTGCTACTCTTAAGAATTCTAATGCAAATATCTAATATGCAGGATGTATTTTCATTGTTACAAATGGAACACAATTAAAGCATAGTGATTAATCACAAAAACAATATTTTTGGGAGAGTATGGACAATGGATGATGGGATTTGCAGTACCTTCAATCGATTCAGCTCTGACGTCAGCTGGAGAGGGCTCTGAGGGGATGGGCAGCCGCGGCCTGAAGGGATGAAGAAGAGAGGCCTGCTTTTCCCGCGGAAGCCCCAGGCTCTCCTGTTCCCTACACCACCACCGGGGAAGGCCACGCTTTCTTCCGCGGTGGTGGGGAGGCTCCGCCAGAGGTCTTTGCACTGCAGTCTTCGCACTGCACGGCGTGTGAGGGTCAAAGCAAAGGGAGAAGGGCCAAAGAAGAGGGCCGCGCGGCCCCTCCTAAATGGCCAATTGTTCACCATCCCCTTAAAGGGGTTCACCCCCCCCAAATTCCCCAGAGCCTCCCACCGCCCCCTTGGATCGCATCGCCGCCCACCAGGGGGTGGTACCGCCTACTTTGAGAATCAGTGCCCTAAATGTATTCCCTTATCCACTCTGAGTCCCCTTGGGGAGAAAGAGTGGAATATAAATATAAATAAAGTATATATAATCTCCCATGTAAGTCAGCTGAGTACATCTGTGGATGCAACCGAATGAGCAACAGAAGTTGTCAAAACTATTGCGTGGCCCAGGGAAAAAGAAAAATGCAGTACTACATAAAAGAAAGCAGTCAGCAACCAAGGTTCTAATAAAGTGGTCCAAATGATTAGTTCTGTTCAACTGCACTCATGTTTCTTGGGGTAACAGCAAAACCCTGTTTTGTTAATATATTCTCTAACCCCTCTTTGTTAGAAGATCTCCAGATTCTTCAAACTGGCCTACATTACCACATCATGATGCTGAAATCAGCTAGCTGCTTAAGGAGGGATATGGATCTGTCGCCAGGCACACTGTGCTACCTTGTCAGCCAGAAGAAACAAAGATCGGGTCTGAAGACAATAACAAAGGCATAATTTACTTTCAGGCCTGAAATGATGTCTAATACAGAGTCTACACTCAAAAGGAATCTGATATAAGCAAGCAATACAGTTCAAGACATTTCATCCCCTTTCATATCCATTAAAAAGTCCCGCTCCCTCCTCTGATTGGCTCAGGAGTGTCTAAGACAGGATCCGGGCTTTCATTGGCTGAGAATTCCCCCTGATGTCAGTGGTGGATGGAACTTCCTCATGGTGGGAAGAATAGAGAATTCTCATTTAGCCTTTTGAAGTTGGAGCCATTCAGAGCACCGCCCAGACTGGGTCTTAATCATATGTTGGAGGCAATGCAAAGAGTCCGTAATGAGATTATATGAGTCCAAAAAGGGTGTCTGTTTTTGTTACAATGGGAAGACTTATGTTAATATAGACAGCGGAATGGAAAGCATATAGAACAATACAAATCCTATTGAGATGCAGCTTACATCTGATATTCCTGAAACACCTGGATGTTCTCCCAGATCCTGATCTTTTTTATTTATTTATTTATTTCATCGACTTATAGGCCGCCACTCCCGGGAGGCTCGGGGCGGCTCACAAAACAAAGTATGCAATAAAACATGTAAAAACAGAACACTTTAGAACACCATTACACTAAAATACAACAGACTATGTATATAAAGTGTCATTCAGCGAGTACAAAATTAGTAGCATCGTGTGACAAATAAAAGCAAGATGGTAATTTATAAGCCAAAGGCTTGTTTAAAAAGAAAGGTCTTGCACGACCTCCTGAAGGACATCAGATCCTGGATGGCACGTACTTCAACTGGAAGAGCGTTCCATAACGTTGGCGCTATTACAGAGAACGCTCTCCTGCGAGTCGCGGTCAGCCTGAACATCTTAGCCGAAGGAATTTCCAACAGATTAGTACTTTCCGACTGTAGTGATCTCGGAGGGCAATATGGGGTAAGTCGGTCCCTCAGGTATATTGGCCCCAGACCGTGTAAGGCCTTAAAGGTGAGTACCAACACCTTGAAGGTGATCCGGTGCTCAATTGGAAGCCAGTGCAGATCCTACAAGGTAGGTGTAATCTTAATTGCATTTTTAAAGAGGATATTTTGCTGTTTGCTTAGCTTCCCTCAGGGGATTCTCTCCCATCTGGACACTCAACCAGCTCCCCAGATGTACAAACTCCAACAGTTTCACAAGCATATACACTATATAATTGTAATTTCTTTTGGGACATGTCTGTGGCGGCACTCTACTAGCACACCCGAATCCCTATTGTATACACATAAGCTTGTTCATTCACCATCCATGAATTCAGACATAGGAGAAACCTCAAAATTATTGCGAAGCTCTTCAAGAGAGGGATTTGGGTTTGACTTATTCTCAGGGGAACATTTCCTTTCCATTTCTCCAGGGCTTTTCAGGCTTGGCAACTGATTAGAGTAATCCTTTAGAAGTTTGTGGTCTCCAGGCAGTTTCAGAGATGAATCTTTGTGCAAGATTGGACCATCAAATCTCTGCAGGAAGGGAGGCTATATTAAGTGTGTGTGTGTGTGTGTGTGTGTGTAATAGAAACAACATTTTAATTCATTCTTTTTTGGAGGGGAGGGATTGATTTTTTTTTTACTACAATCAGATTCTTCATCAGAAGGCTGCTGATCCTTCCTTTTACAATTTTATTAAAAACGTATTTTGCCCAACTAAGATATAAGATCAAACATTTTAATAAAATTTCTCAGGCTTTATGACTTCCGTCTTCCAATCTGCTTAAAGATGTTGTTCCTAGGGGACCTTTCACACTACAGAAGTATAGTGGTATTATTCCACTTTTACAGCCATGGCAACATTTTGTGGAATTCTGAGGTTTGTATTTCAGGGAGAGAGCTATAGTATGCTTAACGAGGAATCCCAGGTGCCTCACTAAACAACCAACCTCAATAACAACAACAACAACTTATTATGGTCCATAGACCCATCAGTAAACCTCAGGATTCTGTAGGATGTAGCCATGGCATTTGGAATGGCCCTAGATGTTATTTGCAGTCTGTTGAGAGTCCTGAAAAGTACTGTCATTTCCATTCATAGCCTTTTCTATACTTTCTCAAATGTGTGAGAGTTTGTACATATGTCTGGATGGCAGACATGGTAATTGTACAATTGTCTCTTTGTTAGCCATAACCATCTGCTTCTCTTTTATACAGCTTTTGCACATCCCCAGGCAGTAGGGAGGCAAAGTTTAGAAATCGCATGATTTGTGGCACTTCTTTCTTTGTCCAAATTAAAACATAGGTTTTAACAGTCCTTGAACATACTATACAAACACTACACAAATTCAAAACCTCTTTAAGATCTCATTCAGGCTTGTGAGTAGCTTTCCTCTTTCTCATTGTTTGTTGTTGTTTATTCGTTCAGTCACTTCCAACTCTTCCTCTTGCCCTTGGTTGGCTCCTCTTTCTTTTTCCTTCCATTTTCTCCAGCATCATTGTCTTCTCCAAGCTTTCCTGTCTTCACCTTTGCCTCTAATATCCTTTCCCCCAATGAGCATATGAAGTCGCGCCTGGGCTCTTGGGCATAGAAAAGGAACAAGGACGTGACATCTCTTCCCATGGGACGACTTCTTGCCTTCCCATAGAGAACTGGAACTCCCAAGGACCAAATTGGACACTACAGATAACTCAAATAGGCTTTATTGTTCATAAAAAGGAGTTATCTTATTGAGGTGCTAAACTTGATTCTCCAAAAAGAATAAAAGAAAATATACATTACAGTCTTTTAGTTGCTTGGGTCCAGGAAGCTTTCAGCCGGATGGCTCTCCATATTCTCTCACTCTCAATGGCCTTGAGATCAGAACTCTCTTAGCCCCAGTCAAATGGCCTATATTGAAGGCACAGAACCTTCCTCTGGATACCAAAATGACTAGTTGAAGGCGCTTGAGATTCCACAGCCTCATCCAGGTGTGCTGGATATGCAGAATGAATCCCAAGATATGAAGAGTTGGTGCTAGAGAATGGCCTGACTGAGGCCTGACTGGCAAACCCTTCAACACGTCCTCTTCTGGAGAGATCCAGGCAAAGTCTAAAAGAGAAAGCTAGATTCCCAAGGCCTCAAGGGGGAGGAAGAATTGACTATGCTAAAAGATGATTGACAGCTCTAACGAACCAATCAATGCAACCAAAACTTAACAAAACTAAACAGACAAGCTGCAACATAATATTTATTATTATTATTATTTCGCATTTGTCTGTCGCCCCCCCCCCCCAACGGCTTGGGGCGACTTACAACAGTTCGTAAAATACAATTGTCAGATAACTCATAAACCACAGTAATACCATTAAGATGGAATTACAATTAGAACAGTTGAAGCAACAAATGAAGTCGCAGTGGGCTGACAGCTAGGCGGTGCGAGCTACAGTTTAGCTAACTCCGAAGGCTTGTTGGAACAGCAATGTCTTAACTGCTCTCCTGAATGGAGGAGGCCCTGGGTGGCACGGATGCCAGTGGGCAGTGCGTTCCACATGGTAGGGGCTGCAACAGAGAAAGCCCGGCGGCGGGTTGCGGACAGATGGTAGGTCCTCACATTTGGGATGACCAGGAGGTTTAGCTCTTCGGAGCGCAGTGATCTGGTGGGATGATATGGGACAAGGTGGTCCCGCAGGTACACTGGCCCCAGACCATGTAAGGCCTTAAAAGTCAGGACTAACACTTTGAAGGCAATCCAGCATTCAATTGGGAGCCAGTGCAGTTCACGCAGGATTGGCGTGATGTGGTGGCCAATCGGGACCCCTGCCAGGAGTCGCGCTGCAGCGTTCTGCACCAGCTTGAGTCTCTGGATTACCGACAGAGGAAGGCCAATGTAAAGAGCGTTACAGTAGTCCAGCCTCGAGATGACCGTGGCTTGGATCACTGTGGCTAAGTCGCGCCCGGGACAAATAGGGGCCAGCTTCCTCGCCTGTCGAAGATGGAAAAATGCTACCCTGCTGACGCTGGAGACGTGGGCCTCCATCGACAACAGGGGTCAAAGGTTACTCCTAAGCTCTTAACAGAGGGCGACTGACATAATGTCACGCCATCCAGGGTTGGAAGCTGAACATCCCTACAGCCCGGAGGACCCAGCCACAGAATCTCCGTCTTTGCCGGATTCACCTTCAACCTACTGGCTTGCAGCCATCCAGTGACGGCCTCAAGGCAACAATGGAACTTATCGGGTCCGGATTCAAGGCTGCCCTCCATCTTCAATATAAGCTGGGTGTCATCAGCGTACTGATGGCACACCAGCCCAAACCTACGCACCAGCTGGGCAAGTGGTCCCATCTCGATGTTAAATAAGAGGGGGAGAGAATAGCCCCTGAGGAACCCCGCAAAGAAGCGGGGAACCCCGGAGACATCCTTGCCCCTCCTCACTCGTTGTAGCCGGTTCCGGAGGAAGGAGGTCACCCAATTAAGGGCTGTCCCCCTAACTCCGTCCCTGGCAAGACGGTGAGTCAATAGATCATAATCGACTGTATCAAACGCCTCTGTGAGGTCCAATAACACGAGCAGCGCCGATCCGCCCTGATCCAGCTGGCAGCACAACTCATCCGAGATGGAGACCAGGACCATCTCCGTCCCATGCCCTGGACGGAAGCCGGACTGGAAGGGGTCTAGCCAAGCTGCGTCATCTAGGAAGGACTGCAACTGCTCCATTGCTGCCTTCTCATTGCTTGCCCAGGAACGATAAATTCGAAACCGGGCGGTAGTTGGAGGGGACCGTTGGATCTAATCCCAGCTTCTTCAACAATGGAGAGGCCACTGCCTCTTTTAAACCCTCTGGGAATACTCCCTGGGCTAGGGAAGTATTAATTATATTCAACAGAGGGTCTCGTAATCTCTTCAGGCTGGCTTTCACCAGCCAGGGGGCACGGATCAAGGGAACAGGTGGTCGGGCGAGCTGCATCAATAATCCTATCGACAGCTTCTGCGTCCAGTGGCGTGAACTGGTCAAAGGTGGGCCCGGCAAGAGGCCACGGAGTCTCAAGTTCACTAACTGTATCAATTGTGGCTGGAAGGTCCCGGCGGAGGGCCGAGATCTTGTCTGCAAAATAGCTCTGAAAAGCCTCGGCAGTGAGGGCCTGATTATCACCGTTTGGGATGGTAGGGACCATCGTCAGAGACCTAATTATCTTGAACAATTGTGCTGGGCGTGAGCTCGCAGACGCAATCAAGGTAGCTTAGTACGATTTCTTTGCTTCCTTGATGGCTTTCTCATAAGCATCTTTGAAAAGCTTATAAGTTGATTTCGAACCTCCGTAATGGAGTTTCCTCCACACGCTCTCTAGCCATCTCTTCTCCCGCTCATCGAACGTAACTCCTCAGTGAACCAAGGCGCCCGATTCCTACGGAGGCGGAGAGGGCGTCTAGCGGCGACCTCATCGAGAGCATTGGACAGTTTGATGTTCCAGGCGCCCACCAACTCATCGATGGAGGCACTGACAGACTCCAGATCCCTTAGAGCATTCAGGAACCTAGAAGGTTCCATAAGTCTCTTTGGGCGAACCCAAATTTGTTCGGCGCCCTCTAATATAATAGTTAAACCTTGCAACTTAAAGTCTTATATACAGGTGGCACCAGCCATGCCATCACAGAGCAGTGGGGCTTTATTTCTTGAAGTATGGACTGATTTGATCTTCTTGCGGTCCAAGGCACTCTCAGAATTTTTCTCCAGCACCACAGTTCAAAAGCATCTATCTTCCTTCACTCAGCCTTCCTTATGGTCCAGCTCTCACATCCATAGGTTACTATGAGGAATACCACTGCTCAGGCTGTATTCAAGAACTTTGAACAGTGTTGAAAGCATTGGGTTAAAACAATTTTCTAAGTTTCTGCAGCTTAATTTCTGGTGACAATGTGTGGTAAGATTGAGGCACTACAGAAGATTGTCCCCTGCCAAGTTGTCAGTCTTCAAAAATCAGAGCTAATTAAGGATCTAATCAGTACCTCTTTTGTGATTTTTATGTTCACACTTTTTAACTTCATGCTTCTTCCTTTGATATGCTAGGCACACACTGGGCTCTTAGCACTGTTTAAATGATAGTATTTAGAAATACGCTCTAATTTTCTAGGGATGATTGATACAATGGTTGGACGCAACCCTCTCCCCCCCCCCCCCGGGGTCGCTGGTCAGAAGGTGTATCATTAAAGACCACAACAACAATCACTTCTTAAACTCCAAAGCATGCACTCCATAAATGTGCTTATGCACATGTATGGGTCTGCTGAGAAGTAACATATGTGTGCAAAACATGACTCCCATGCAAGGCTGGATCTTACATTACGCAAACTACATGCCCGCGTGGCGCGCCACATATTCAGGGGCGCACCTGGCCGCAAAACACTCCTTCTCAGTTCCCGTGGAACACGGCCCACCCTTGCTGCACCAAATGCACATGCGCGGAACCTGCTGGTTCCGCGCATGCACACCCGGTGCGCATGCACACCCTCCACAAGCCGGAGATCGAGTAGGAGCACCCGGCAGCTGGATGTGCCCCCGAACATGTGAATAATATTCTATCTTTTATTTTTCAGTGATTGGGGATGGGGGGTGGAGGGTGTCAAAATAATGTTCACTTACCATTTAAAATTACCTTAGTTCGGCCCTGCTCTCATGCTCAAATCCCTGTTCAAGAAATGTTTCCTCTTGCACCTTTGTGCCACTGACATTCCTTCATGTGTGGAATGTAGGATTAAGAGAAAAAACCCATTCTACAATTTGGGGAGGAGTAAGGAATAACCTGATACTCAAAGCAGAAGCATGCTTTTCAGAAGCCCGACATTTTGCTGCAGCTCCCACTTGTCCAGTTCCTGCTCTCCATTTCTAAGCTTCTAGCTTCTGATGCCAGCTTTTTCCTTGTCAACTCATCTTTTGCTTAAGGCTACAAAATGGGTTCTTGCCAGCCTGCAAGTGCTTGCTCTGATCATGACTACTCCTCTGCAAAAGAAGAAAGACCTGTCTGACTGTTTCATGCATCAGGACTCTCTTGTGCTCCCTTGCCTTGCCTTTCACACTGCATGTTCATAGTGATGAAATCCCTTAGAACACTTCAGCTCATTTTTCCCCCACTACCTCCTATATTGTAGATTTCCTTGTGCTGCTGCCTTCTTTATCAGTTTGTAGTTAAAGACTGAAGATGAGGCTTATGTTGTATTGGTGGCAATAAAACCATCACAATACTTCCTTCTGCGGCTTACATAAACGAATTTCAATGGGGGTAAAAGTTCTCCAGTCTTGAGCAGAAGGAATCTCAGGGTGAGAGCACTGCTTTAAAAAGTGTGTGCATTCCTCATTTGTCAGGTTGTCTCAGCATGGTGTACTGCTTTGAGAATTGGAAAAGAACTCTGGAGACTAGAGTTCAAATCCCCATTCAGCCATAAATCCCATTGGTTGACCTTGGCAAGTGACACTCAAATGAAGGCAGTCACAAACTTCTGTGTAAAACTTGCCAAGAACCTCCTACGATAGGTAGTTTTCCCCTTGACATTAAGTCTAGTTGTGTCCAACTCTGGGAGATGATGCTCATCTCCATTCCTAAGCTGAAGAGCCAGCATTGTCCATAGATGTCTCCAAGGTCATGTGGCTGGCATGACTGCATGGAGTGCTGTTACCTCCCCGCTGAAGCATTACCTATTGATCTGCTCACATTTGCATGTTTTTGAACTGCTAGGTTGGCAGAAGCTGGGACTAACAGTGGGAGCTCACCCTGCTCCCTGGATTCGAACCACCAACTTTTCAACTGTGCCATGAGGGGCTCTGATCATCATAGGTCAGAAAAATCTTGGTTTCTGGGTTCCCCCTGATATTTTGTTGTTATATAATTTTTACCTCTTTTAGATATGTTGATAACTGTTTCCAGTCCGTTTTGTTTCTTGGCTTTGGTCATTAGCTAGGTCTTTCAGGATATCTAAGTCCATTAATTCTCTTAATTTAAGTAACCAGTCTTCCATCTTTGGCGAATGAGTGCTTTTCCAATTTCTTGCGATCACCAATCTCACCCAGAAGTGTGAGTTGGTATAGATGGCGAGAAAATCTGAACAAGAGGGAAGATCAGACTACACAAGAAATTGTCATGTTCCGTGGACTGAACCGGAGGATCTACATCATTGTATTCTATACACTTTCTATTACTCTATCTAGATAATCTCCTCTTACTAATTTAATTTACTCCTTAATCTTGGTTAGATTATACTAATCTTTCTTCTCTTCCCTTGCTTTTTTCTTTTTTTCTCTACTTTCTTCTTCTTTTTCCTCTCTCTCTCTCTTTTCTCTTCTTCTTCTTTTCCCCCCTTTAGATCTTTTCTCTTGAGATTTCATATATGTAAAAACAACTCAATAAAATATGCTTAAAAAAAAAAAAGAAACATCTTGAAGGCATATAAAACAATAACTCCAGAGAGGTTATATGGACCTCATCCTATAAGTGGGGATAAAGTGGGGGAAACCAGAAGGAATCCTTTTACTTTGTTCCCTACCATCGAAGTCCATCTTCTGAGATGGTAGTCACCCCACATGCGTTCTCGTTCTCCCCCCCCCCCCCCAATTTTGCTGTTTGGTGTTGGGTAGCACCTGGCTCCTGAGAACCCATTCTGGGCTCTGTTTCCATGTGCTTTGTAAATGGAGTTCCACAGAGATCCAGCGGAAGTGCCCTACACCAAGTGATGGCCTCTGTGAGACTCTGTTTCCAAAGTGCATAGTAATGAAGCCCATTATGCATGTGATGAGATCCTAAGTTGCTGTTGACAATCACCAAACAATGATTTTTTATCTTTCTGAAGCATTGAGTGACAATGTTCAGCAGTCATATTTTACTTCTACCAAGAGAGTGGGCTTTGTATATTCCTGTATGTATTGTAGCAAACAAAAGAAAACAATATTCTAGGAACCTATAGGTTTTGTGGTTGTGATTCTACAGCAAGAGTGCCCACACTTTTTCAGCATGCAAGCTACTTATAATAAAACCAAGTCAGAAAGATCTACCTATCTCCTCAAGGCTGGAGAAGCTGCTGGTAGAGCTGAAGCTGGGGAGGGGGCGGGGCTTGGTGGGGCCTGGCTCAACCCCCTCTGGCTTCAGCTCTATCAGCAGCTTCTCCTTGAGGATGGCAGGCCAAGCCAGTGGTGGCATAGCTAGCACAAGGCTGGCTTGGCCCAGCCCTCAAGGCTGAAGAAGCTGCTGCTGAGCTGAGCCATGGGAGGGGCGGGGCTTGGCAGCCTGGCTCCGCCCCTCTGGCTCAGCTCTACCAGCAGCTTCTTCAGCCTTGAGGATGGCAGTGCCAATTCAGTGGTGGCTTAGCTAGCACAAGGCTGGCTTGGCCCTGCCCTCCTCAAGGCTGGAGAAGCTGCTGGTAGAGCTGAAGCTGGGGAGGGGGCGGGGCATGGTGTGGCCTGGCTCCGCCCCCTCTGGCTTCAGCTCTATCAGCAGCTTCTCCAGGCTTGAGGATGGCAGTGCCAAGACAGTGGTGGCATAGCTAGCACAAGGCTGGCTTGGCCCTGCCCTCAAGGCTGAAGAAGCTGCTGGTAGAGCTGAAGCCATGGGAGGGGGTGGGGGCTTGGCACAGCCTGGCTCCGCCCCCTCTGGCTTCAGCTCTACCAGCAGCTTCTCCAGGCTTGAGGATGGCAGTGCCAATTCAGTGGTGGCATAGCTAGCACAAGGCTGGCTCGGCCCTGCCCTCCTCAAGGCTGGAGAAGCTGCTGGTAGAGCTGAAGCTGGGGAGGGGGTGGGGCATGGTGTGGCCTGGCTCCGCCTCCTCTGGCTTCAGCTCTATCAGCAGCTTCTCCAGGCTTGAGGATGGCAGTGCCAAGACAGTGGTGGCATAGCTAGCACAAGGCTGGCTTGGCCCTGCCCTCAAGGCTGAAGAAGCTGCTGGTAGAGCTGAAGCCATGGGAGGGGGCGGGGCTTGGTGCAGCCTGGCTCCCCCCCCTCTGGCTTCAGCTCTACCAGCAGCTTCTCCAGGCTTGAGGATGGCAGTGCCAAAACAGTGGTGGCATAGCTAGCACAAGGCTGGCTTGGCCCTGCCCTCCTCAAGGCTGGAGAAGCTGCTGGTAGAGCTGAAGCTGGGAGGGGGCGGGGCCTCCAGAGGCCCCACCTCATGCTCCGCCTGCCTGTCTCTCATCCGGAAGCAACTCTGGAGCCTCCACTGGCAGTGAGAGAGAGGAGCGCCCTGCTTCTCTCTCGTCTAGAAGCAAACGTGGAAGGTGCGCAGCGTGGAAGGTGTGCACGGGTGGAAGGTGCGTGTGCGCAGAGCATAAGCGGCCCATCCGGCTGCGATTCACCTCCTTCGGTGCCTCGATTGACTGGTCAAACGCGATCGACTTCCTGGGCAGCCCTGTTCTACAGGGTTCCTTGGCATGGTTCATCCTCCTTGCTAAACAGGAGGGGTGGATCGGTTCCTTCACAGATTTTAAAAAACAAACAAACATTGTACCTTTAAAACTGGAGACACATAAATGAAAAAGGCTCACCCCTTTGGTTAGAAAGCCTGTGCTTGTAAATAAATGCACCATAAAAATGTTAATAGAAAGCCCCTCTTTCCAATTTGCAGAAAGGTATATAAATGCAAATAAAAAATACTGTTTCCAGCTCTGAGTACTGCATTTTAGAGGAATGTTGACAAACTGGAGTGTGTCCAGAGAAGAGTACAACCTTGATAGAGGGCTCTGGGAATCATGTCCTGAGATGCAGTTGAAAGAACTGGAGATATATACCCTGAAGGAGACGTGATATCTCTCTTGAAATATCTGATGGGCTGTCATGCAAAAGATGGAGCAGATGTGTTCTTGGTTGCTCCAGAGCAGGGGTGCTCAGAATGGTGATCGGGATCACCAAGGTGATCTTCGGGCCTCATCCTGGTGATCTTCAGACCCCTGTCCAGGTTTTTTGCTGTTGGTCCTCTTCACGCGCCCCTGCACGCTGCAAAGAAGTCCTCCGTCGTTGCTCCTCCCTGCTCGCGTGCCACCTCCCAAAGCTCCAGAGTCCAAGAGGCAGAATGGGCCCCCTCTTTTGGATTCCTCCTCCTCCCTCCGTCCTTCTCCAGCCACTCAGAGTCGTAGGAGACCAAAGGGGGCCTGGATGACGCGATGCATGGCTGGCCCCCCGTGCATGCACAGAAGCGCCCATTCTGCCTCTCGGACTTCTCGTGAGCTCTTGGAGGCGGCACGCATGCTGGCGGCGTGGAAATAGGAGCAATGATGGAGGAGGAGAAGGACGCTTTAGGGTCATTTCTTACCGCATCTCAAAGGTCGGTTTTTTACTTTGGGGTGGGTGCTTGATTGTTCTGTGGCATGTCTCTTTGTTTATTTTTAATGTTTAAAAATGGCCCTTTAGCTCCAAAGCCTCTCTGCTTGCTTTGTTCCTTGATAAATGTATGTTGGGGAATATGGAAATGTGGGAGAAATGGGGTGGTTGGATGTATTTTTGCATGCCCCTTTGTTTACCTTGCTGAGTATTAAATGGCCTTGCAGTTCAAAAGCCTCTTCTTCTTACGTTCTGGCTGATAATATCTGTGGTAATATGGCAGTGTGGGAGAAATGGGGTGGTTGGATGTATTTTTATGCTCTGTTTTATATTCTTGTTATTAAATAGAAATGTTGATGTTTTATAACTTCATTTTATGTAAACTGCCCCGAGCCTGCTGGAAGGAGCGGTACATAAAAATGAATAATAAATATAAATAAATAAATAAGAAAATAGTTATACATTTTACATTTCTGGGTAGGTGATCTTTGGGACTTGGTTTTTTAATCAGTAGCTCCCGTGCTGAAAAAGTGTGAGCACCCCTGCTCCAGAGGGTAAGACTGGGAGCAGTGGTAGAAACTGTAGATTTAGTTGAAGATGCTAGAGATGCTGTTGTTGCATTTTGTATGGCAATGCATATATCAGTATTTTTCAACCTTTTTTGAGCCGCGACACATTTTTTACATTTACAAAATCCTGGGGCACACCACCCACCAAAATCACACAAAACTACACTCTAACACAGTAATACATATAGTTAATATGTTTTCAAATGTATTTATACACTTAGTGTGAAACCTGGACCTGTTTTGATGAACACAACATAGATATCCTGGCAGGAATGGCAGAAAGACACAAACTTCCCACACAGAACTCCCATAAACAAGAGAAAATACTATAAGAGTTTAGTGGGCATTGACCTTGGGTTTTGGAGTTGTAGTTCACCTATATCCAGAGAGCACTGTGGACTCAAACAATGTTGGATCAGGACCAAAGTTAGCATGAATACTCAATATGCCCAAATGTGAACACAGATGGAGTTTGGGGAAAATAGACCTTGACATTTGGGAGTTACAGTTTCTGGGATTTATAGTTAACGCACAATCAAAGAGCACCCTGAACTCTTGCAACAATGGAATTGAACCAAACTTGGCATATTGAACTCTCATTACCAACAGAAAGTACTGAAAGGGTTTGCTTGGGAATTGACCTTGAGTTTGGAAGTTGTAGTTCACCTACACCCAAAGAGCACTGTGGACTCAAACAATGTTATGTTATGTTGTTGTTTGTTTTCTATCCAGAATCACAATGTTGGAAGGAGGCTCACCACTTTAAGGTCCCTCAAACAGGCATGGGAAAACTTCGGCCTTCTGGACGCTTTGGACTTCAACTCCCACCATTCCTAACAGCCGGAGGCCCTTTCCTGCTTAAATGGCTGAGGGGGGGGGGGGAGGAAAAGAGCCTGAGGGTGCTAGAAATGGTGGGAGTCCAAAACACCTGGGCGGTCCAACTTTGCCCATGCCAGCTTTCAATAGAAACCTCTTCCTCCCCCTTCGCGCCCTTTCTTCTCCCTCCTACCGAACACTTACTTTTTCTTCTACACTGCCACTTCTTCTGCCGTTTTGATCCAAGGCGGCAGCGTGAGCGTGTTCAGAAGGGGTGGGGGGGAGGGAGGAAGACGTGACCCGTGCGGGTGCTACTGCGCAGACTCGCCCCAAAGCAAGGCAAAGTGAGCAGAGCGAGGCTGGGAAGAAGGGAGCTCGAGTGGAGAAGAAAAAGTGTTCGGCAGGAGGGGGAAGAAAGGGCATTGGAGGTTCCAATTTCCCACGGCACATCTGATGATTGCTCACGGCACACTAGTGTGCCACGGCACACTGGTTGGGAAACACTGGCATATATCTTATGGAGCAGAAGATGAGGCTAGATTACTCCCCAAGTCCCTTCAGTTTTGTCACTTTTAGTTAGAAAATGGATTGAATGTTAGTGTGACAATGATCAATTCTGTAGTAAAGCCAATGCTTTATGTAAAAAGAATGACTTTTGATGGGCCCATCATTAGCATCAACTGTGAAAGTGCCACAGGTTATGTGCCTTTTCCTTGTCGGAATACTTCCCTTGAAACAGATGTTCCCATGCTAAAGATTTAGAGCAACCTGCATGAAGAGCAGTGCAGCCTCCTCTGAGGCATTTTGTACATGTCATTTTATGGCTTGAGACTTATGAATGGTAGTATTGTTGCAAACAGCTGTAGCATGAAGACATTTAAGCTAGACATTACTGCCTGTGGCGTTTGGTGCTCAAAATGTTTCAAACATTAAAATGGCAATTTATAGAAGGGAGGAAGGAAGGAAGGAAGGAAGGAAGGAAGGAAGGAAAGGAAAGGAAGGAAGGAAGGAAGGAAGGAAGGAAGGGAGTTACTTGCATTGCCTAGCTCTTTTCCTCACCTTTTATGGGCTGCTATTATGCGTTTTTAATTTTTTCTTTTCATTAAGCATAAACCACAAACAAGTTTTTGCCATATAAAACTGCCTGTCCAATTCCGGGCTCAATTCAAAGTGCTGGTTTTGACCTTTAAAGCTCTATACGGTTCTGGCCCAGCTTACTTGTCCGAACGCATCAGCTGCTACGTCCCATCCCGTAACCTAAGATCATCCGGGGAGGCCCTGCTCGCTCCCGCCGACTTCTCAGATGCGGTTGGTGGGGACGAGGGACAGGGCCTTCTCGGTGGTGGCCCCCGCCTGTGGAACGCGCTCCCTATGGAGGCACGGTCCACCTCATCCCTCCTGGCATTCAGGAAAAGGTAAAATCCTTGCTCTGGGACCAGGCGTTCCCACACCAGCACTAAGCAGCATGTTAGATGGGATTTTAATGGAAGGGAGGAAGAGGGTCAATGTTTTTATGGTTGAATATTGTTTTAAATTGGAATGATTGTAGATGTTGCTGAGGGATTGTATTTTAATGTCTTAATGTATTTTAATGTGTTGTGGGGTTTGGGGTTTTACGCTGTTGATGTGGCATCGAATTGTGCCGTGCTGTAAGCCGCTCTGAGTCCCCCCTTGGGGGTTGAGAAGAGCGGGGTAAAATCCTGAAATAAATAAATAAATAAATATCCTGAAATAAAACACTGATAAATTACTTGCTTTTTTTCCCTATACCACATAAACAATAAAACAAAATTAAACAACACAAGTGAGAAAACAGGACTTGGCTTCCTAACCTCCCAAATTGAAGATATTATTCACTTCTGAGATATAGTTCCTCTAATGACACTATGGGCTCTTCTACACAGCCAAAACCCCACAGTATCTGCTTTGAATTGGATTATCTGAGTCCACACTGCCATATATCCCAGTTCAAAGCAGATATTGTGGGATATTATTCAGCTTTGTGGAAGGGGCCTATACATGACTATATGTATTACTTTCATTATTTAACACAGTGTTTTTCAACCTTTTTTGAGCTGCGGCACATTTTTTACATTTACAAAATCCTGGGGCACACCACCAACCAAAATGACACAAAACGACACTCTAACACAGTAATACATATAGTTAATATGTTTTAAATATATTTATACACTCAGTGTGAAACCTGGGCCTGTTTCGATGAAGACAACATAGATATCCTGGCAGGAATGGCAGAAAGACACACACGAAGGTCTTGCTCAACAGCTGTCAGTCATGGGAAAACTTCGGCCCTCTGGGTGCTTTGGACTTGAACTCCCACCATTCCTAACAGCCTGAGGCCCTTTCCTGCTTAAGTGGCTGAGGAAGGAAAAGGAAAAGGGCCTGAGGCTGCTAGGAATGGTGGGAGTTGGAGTCCAAAACACCTGGAATGTCCAAGTTTACCCATGCCAGCTTTTGATTCCATCACCACGTCTATCTTCAGCCTCTGGCGGTTTGAATATATTTGATTATCTACGTGATTTTCTACCTTGTCGCTATGATTATGGTGCTGCTTCTTTAAATTGTCCACAAACTGACTGTGTTATTGTGCGGATCCCAGAACTGACATTGGATAACATCGTGAGGATACACTTTGTTTTTTTGCACTCACTTCTGTGATTTCATCAAATATCGCGGGTTTTTCATAGAGGAGCGCTCTGTGAACGCGCTACTTTCTGGTTCACAACTCCTCCGCTCTCTCTGGCGAACACACCGAACTACCTTATGTAAGACTTTTGATTTTCTCCAGCAGGATTGGGTACTTTGAATGTGTTTTTTGCGTATGATTATGTATGATTAATTGTGCATTTTGTACTGTGATGTAGCGATGCTCCTTTAATAAGTAAGGGTATTGGAGGTTCCAATTTCCCACGGCACACCTGATGATCGCTCACAGCACACTAGTGTGCCCCGGCAAACTGGTTGGGAAACACTGATTTAACAGACTGGATAACATTTGCTTCTACTTAACTGATTATCTGCTCCAATTTTCTCTCAAGTATGTCACTACTGGTTGCCATTTTTGTTTGAACTGTTCTATTATCTTGGATTAAAATTATCAGTCTGTCCATTTCAACTAAGTCATACCTCTTGAACCATCAATCTTTTATTGAAACTTTCTGAATGTGTATGAAACTTTTGCTACCATTATCATATACTATGAAATTATCTCATGTTTTTTCATGTTGATCATCTAATAGTCCCAACAAATACCATTCTAATTTCATTTGCATTTTCTCCCAGTCATACAATGTATTCTCCAGCAGAACATTTTTGCTTTACTACACGGAATGTTATTGTGTTGACTCTATGTTTAACTCCAGCTTGTCAAAAGGCAATGATAAAGGCAGGTCATAAAGATTGTTTTCATTTTACAGCTTCATAACTTTCATATCAAGGGAATAAAATGCAACTGCAATTAGAGCACTTTCTGGGGGTAGGCATTACAATTCTTGCTAGTTGTCATTTCCTCAGCAAAATTAATTGTTGTGCATATGCCGGCTTATTGAAATGCCAGGAGAAAGTCTAATTATTTATACCGTTTAAAATATCTCATTATGTAGATCATGGGCTCAATATAATTTTCCCCAACATCTTCTCAAGTCTGATGTTACCTGAAATATAGCAAAGCTAGTTCTAGAAGCAAGTATCACCTTTAATCCTTTGGGGAAGGGAAGGGAATGCAACCTTTCTGTGGCTGTTTTTCCAAGCATGTGGTTTTTAAAGAATGTAGTAACAATATTCCAGATATGTACTAGGGTTTTGCATAGAATTAGTTTCTTCTGTTTCCCCCATTCTTTCAGTACCTTCAGTGCATGGGGAGCTAGTAACGGTAAGGGCCCTCTCGGTACAAAAACCCACCCAATACGAAAGCAAGTGGGAGCTGATCTTAGCTTCTCCTCTGGTTTTTGGCATCATAGTTTAATCTTTTTTATTAATCCTCCAGCAAAGAAAAAGAAAACACTATTTCCCTGAAAACTACTCTCTTTTTCCAGGCAGTCACAGCTCTTCCTTACCTGGAAGTGGGAAGCCTCCTTAAAATGCCTTGGAAAGAGTGCATGTGTGATGACTTGGGCTATAAAGCTTGGAGGCTTTAACCACTTGGAACGCTGCCACCAACCTAAAAAAATGATTTTAGGGATTTCTGATAAAATAACAGTTAAACTAGGCTCCTAAACTGAAGGTAAACTAAGAGGCTTGCTGAGGTAAAATCTCTCCCCTTTGACTGGGACAGTGGGAACGCTGGAACTGGCACACTCTGATGTAATGAGGTGCACTGAAAGCTTTCTTGTAAAGTTAACAACAATGTTTATTAAATTAACAAGTAGATCTTGAGAGCACAGATGCGTAACGGTTATACAGAATGGTACTAGAGCGTGTTGGTTACTTAAGATCGCTTTCTTAACTTAGTTACTAAACTAGACAGTTCAAAACTTGTCTCTCTAAACTCCCTCACTCTAATATTAAAACTAGACATGAGTAGTCTTCAACTAACTAACCTAGTTAGTTCCCTGAGCTAACAGTCTTCCAGAAGCACCCTAGCTACTCACTCTTTCCTAGAGTTTTCCTATAGCTAGCTTCTCCAGAGATGTGAGCTAATCTCTAAGCTCTAGAGATTCCAAAAGCCTGTGACTGACTGCCTGTCAGCTGCACACAGAACTTTTCCTGTCAGTTTTACAAGACAACTGTCTTCTCTGACTGCTCACACTCAGCTCTGTCAAGAGACTGCTTTCTCTCCCAGCTCTGACAACCGACTGCTGAATAAGCTACACTTTTTCTCTCTTTCAAGCAGCTCGGCTCCTCCCCTCAGCACTGAGCCACTCCCAGGCAGCTCTCTCTCTCACACTCCCTGAGAAGGTTACAAGCCACTCCCCCTTTCCTGGCTATCCTGTTTTCCCATGGATGCCAAACTGCTATGCTGGTCTGGGCCTAGCATAAAATGGGTGAGTCCTCACAGCATGGCTGCTGGCGGAGTGCAGCCCAGGAAAGAAAGCATGCACTTGCCTGTAGCCGAGCTGAGCATCTCTTCTCTAGAGTAGACTGCATAAATGCCTAAAATGATGGGAAGGGAAACCTGGCAAGCTCGGGGGAAAAACAGATATCTGCTCTCCCAATTTCAGGAGTTTCCCAAAAAATAGATCGAGGCCCCCACTGAGAGCTGGGACACAAAATGCATCAAGGTTTACCCCAAATATTACCCCACTATTGTGTACATACAGATTATATATATATATATATAGGATTGTGTTCGCTGTGTTAGGTTTTGATGCGCTAGTTGCTAATCATATTAAAATGTATATTGAAGGAATGCCTTTCTGCTTTGGTTCATAAATAGAAGGCAGATAAGGAATTATTAGTAAAACGGAAAGGCAGAATATCAGGGGCAGACAACACCAAAGGAAAATGTGTGGCCTTTTCAAGCTATAGCATTTTCATGTTTATCTTCTAAAATTCATTCTGAAATGAACAGGAATGTTGTTGATGAAAGTCAGTTCTCATGCTTCCTTGTTAGGTTCAGGTTTCATTCCTGCAGCTGTTTGTGCACTCATATCAAATATTTCATGTGAATGAGTAATGCACAAGATGGCTCCACAAAAAAGAGTCATAAACTTACAAATGCTTATAAATCTGTCTGGGAGCTTATGCAGTATATATAGAACTGTATACATATAATGCATAGAGGTCCACTTATGGGCATTCGTCTATATTAAACAAAGGGAAGAGAAGATGATTTGAGAATCAGAAAAGCTTGCTATGTGATTATTTCTAATTTATCCTGCAAAAATACTAACTGCCTAAGGATATTACATTAAATGGAAATTTCTGAATCACAAAAACACTGTGCCTTACAGTTTTTCCTGGAACACATTCCTGTATTCCACAATGGATTTCCATTTGCAAAATCAATTCATCGGTTTTAATAACAGTAAACTTGTCTGATGGGTAGCATAATCGGTCTCTGTCTCCATGAATTGTCTGGCCAATTCACAAGGGATCAATGTGATACTCCTGATTTTAATATATATGTTGCCACAATTCTCCCCTTCTCTTTGTGACGAACCACAACTGCAACCATCCCACCCTGTCTAGCACCAGGCAGTTGATATTCTCTTCAATATCTCGCTTTGAAGGGAATAGAGATTTCTTGATTTCTTTTTGGTAGTTCCAGAAAGGAATGGAAGCATGTCACAGGTTTTGCTTCCATTGGACATTTTGATCTGTTTGTGTATCGTCAAAGCCAGCTGCATACAGAGTATTCCATACTGATTTAACATCTTTTTTCCATTCAATCAAGATGATCCTCTGTTCCCACCATCAAAGTAATACAACTAATTTTATTATTAGCTGTATACTTGTGCTATACACTAGTACATATTGCAATGTAACAGATATTGAAGCCATAGCCAATAGAAACAGTTCTATAAACAACTGTATGAATATTTGCATTGTTGGTTGGCTACTTGATTCTATTTTTGGAGATACTACCCCTGTCCTATACCCAATACAATAAACATTATCCTTCTCTATGGAAATAAATATTAGAGTGCATGCAGAGGTCAGAGATCTTGATTTAAAAAGCAAACATGTTTGAGAAAAAAACCCCTAAGCTTTATTGTAGAAACTCTATTCTAAGATAAGATACTAACTCAAGATGCTGATCTAACTTCGCCACATCTTGGAAGATTGGGAGAGGGAAAAGGGTGTAAAAACAACACTAAGACTAAAGGGTAAAAGAAGAAAAGGTATAGAAACACCACTAAGAGCATCGGATTACATCACAGAGTGATCAGGATAGGTAGACATGAAGAGAGGACATTTCAGGCCACAAAAACTGTCTATTTCTACTACCCACTCTGAGGCATTTCCACTCTTCTATGCTAAGTGTTGTTACATTTTCATCAGTAATAGTCTCCATAGGATATTGTTCCAGGGTCCATTACTTTCTAATAACTATTCTTTATACTGTATACCAGTGTTTCCCAACCAGTGTGCAGTGAGCGATCATCAGGTGTGCCGTGGGAAATTGGAACCTCCAATACCCTTTCTTCCCCCTCCTGCCGAACACTTTTTCTTCTCCACTTGGGCTCCCTTCTTCCCAGCCTCACTCTGCTCGCTTTGCCTCGCTTTGAGGTGTGTCTGCACAGTAGCGCATGCACGGGTCACATATTCCTCCCTCCCCCCTCCCCTCCCGAACACGCTCATGCTGCCCTCTTGGATCAAAATGGCGGCAGAAGTGGCAGTGTAGAAGAAAAAGTAAGTGTTCGGTAGGAGGGAGAAGAAAGGGTGTGAAGGGGAAGGGGGAGGAAGAGGTCTCTGTCGAAAGCTGGCATGGGCAAAGTTGGACCTCCCAGGTGTTTTGGACTCCAACTCCCACCATTCCTAGCAGCCTCAGGCCCTTTTCCCTTCCCCCCTCAGCCATTTAAGCAGGAAAGGGCCTCAGGCTGTTAGGAATGGTGGGAGTTGAAGTCCAAAGCACCCAGAGGGCCGAAGTTTTCCCATGCCTGTTTTAGGGACCTTAAAGTGGTGAGCCTCCTTCCAACATTGTGATTCTGGATAGAAAACAAACAACAACATAACACAACATTGTTTGAGTCCACAGTGCTCTTTGGGTGTGGGTGAACTACAACTTCCAAAGTCAAGGTCAATTCCAAAGCCAACCCTTTCAGTACTTTCTGTTGGTAATGAGAGTTCAATATGCCAAGTTTGGTTCAATTCCATTGTTGCAAGAGTTCAGGATGCTCTTTGATTGTGTGTTAACTATAAATCCCAGAAACTGTAACTCCCAAATGTCAAGGTCTGTTTCCCCAAACTCCATCTGTGTTCACATTTGGGCATATTGAGTATTCATGCCAAGTTTGGTCCTGATCCAACATTGTTTGAGTCCACAGTGCTCTCTGGATATAGGTGAACTACAACTCCAAAACTCAATGTCAATGCCCACCAAACTCTTATAGTATTTTCTCTTGGTTATGGGAGTTCTGTGTGGGAAGTTTGTGTCTTTCTGCCATTCCTGCCAGGATATCTATGTCGTGTTCATCAAAACAGGTCCAGGTTTCACACTGAGTGTATAAATACATTTAAAAACATATCAACTACATGTATTACTGTGTTAGAGTGTCGTTTTGTGTGATTTTGGTTGGTGGTGTGCCCCAGGATTTTGTAAATGTAAAAAAGGTTGACAAATACTGCTGTATACTATAGGATTCATAAGAACATAAGAACATAAGAAGAGCCATGCTGAATCGGACCTCAGCCCATCTAGTCCAGCATTCTGTATCACACAGTGGCCCACCAGTTGTACACGGGGATCTCGAGCAGAAGGGAGGGCAAAACCCTGACCTGCTCCCGACCCCCCACAACCAGTACCCAGGGAAATCCTGCCTACCTCAACCAACTCCGAGGTGGCACTTGAATGTCCTTTTCAGTAACTACCGATACACTTGGTATCCATGAATCTGTCTAATCCTGCCTTGAAGTTGTTCAGGCTGACAGCTGTCACAACCTCTTCTGGAAGTGAGTTCCATAACCCAATGACCCTCTGGGTGAAGAAATATTTCCTTTATTAGTCCTAGTTTTCCTACCTTGGAGCTTCAGGGAGTGCCCTCTAGTCCTAGTGTTTTGTGACAAAGAAAATAATTTTTCTTTATTCACCTTTTCTATCCCATGCATGATTTTATACACTTCGATCAAGTCACCTCTTAAACGCCGTCTTTCAAGGCTGAAAAGACCAAGGCGTTGCAACCTGGTTTCATAAGGGAGCCGCTCCATCCCTTGGATCATTCTTGTTGCCCTTTTCTGTACCTTTTCCAGTTCCGTTATATCCTTCTTAAGGTGCGGAGACCAGAATTGTACACAGTACTCCAAATGTGGCCTTACCATTGATTTGTAGAGAGGTAATACAACATTTGCTGACCTATTTTCGATTCCCTTCCTGATCATGCCAAGCATAGAATTTGCTTTTTTCACTGCTGCAGCGCACTGGGTTGACATCTTCATTGAGCTGTCCACCAAAACCCCAAGATCCCTTTCCTGGTTTGTCTCGGAAAGCTTTGACCCCATCAATTTGTAGGTGTAGTTGGGGTTCTTTGCCCCGATGTGCATGACTTTACACTTGTTTAGGTTAAAATGCATTTGCCACTTTGTTGCCCATTCACTCAATTTCGAGAGATCTTTCTGGAGCTCTTTACAATCAGTTTCATTTTTAACTACCCTGAACAATTTAGTGTCGTCTGCAAACTTTGCTACCTCAGAATTCAGTCCTACATCCAGATCATTAATGAATACATTAAAAAGTAACGGACCCAAAACTGAACCTTGGGGTACGCCACTTCCCACCTCTTTCCACCCAGAGAAGTGTCCATTTATTACCACCCTTTGTTTCCTACAGTTTAGCCAGGTTCCAATCCAGGACAAGACCTGTCCCCTGATTCCATGGCTGAAGAGCTTATTTAGGAGCCTTTGGTGAGGGACTTTGTCAAAAGCCTTTTTGAAAGTCAAGGTAAACAATATCAATTGGGTCCCCTTTATCTAGGTGTTTATTTACACCCTCAAAGAATTCTAACAAGTTAGTAAGACATGATTTGCCTTTGCAGAAACCATGTTGATTTTCTTTCAGCAATGCCTGTTCTTCTATGTGCCTAGTAATTTTTTCTTTAATAATGGTTTCCATCATTTTGCCTGGAACTGAGGTTAAACTGACTGGTCTATAATTTCCTGGATCACCTCTGGATCCTTTCTTGAAGATCGGTGTTACATTTGCCTCCCTCCAGTCCTCGGGTACAGTGCCTGATCTTAGAGAAAGGTTATATATCTTAGCTAGAAGTTCAGCAATTTCACACTTGAGTTCCTTAAGAACTCTGGGGTGGATGCCGTCTGACCTGGTGATTTGTTGACATTTAGTTTAGTAAGGCATATGAGAACATCCTCCTTGTTTATCTCTATCTGTTTTAATTCTTTTAATTCCCTCCCTGAAAAACTGACTCAGCTGAAGGCATATGTTGTCTGTCCTCCTGTGTGAAAACGGAGGCAAAGAAGTCATTTAGCCGCTCAGCAATCTCTTTGTCTTCGCTGATTTTCCCTTTCTGGCCATTGTCGTCCGAAAGTGGCCCAACTGCTTTTCTAGTTGGGTTCCTGCTTCTGATGTACTTAAAGAAGTTTTTGTTGTTTTTTTTAATATTCTTTGCTATGTGTGCCTCAAAATCTCTCTTGGCTTTCCTGACTGTTGCTTTGCATTTAGTTTGCCAGAGCTTGTGTTCCTTTCTGTTCTCCTCGGTAGGAAGAGCCTTCCATTTCTTAAATGAGTTTTTCTTCTTTCCAATCACATCTTTTACTTCGTTTGTAAGCCATACTGGTGTCCTTTGGACTTTCCATGCCTCTTTCTTTTATTGGAATGCATTTTAGTTCGGCCTGTTTTAAGGTATTTTTAAACAGTTTCCAAGCATTTTGAGGGATTTAATTTTTTTACTGCTCCTTTTAGTTTGTTCTTTACAATTTTTCTCATTTTGGTGAAATTCCCTTTGTGAAAATTTAAGGTCTCTGTGTTAGTTTTTACTGACAGTTTGCTATCCAAACTTAAGTTGAAGGTTATTGTGTTGTGGTCACTGGTACCTATGGGCTCAGTTACAAGGACATCTTGAACGAGATCTTGTTCATTAGTTAGCACCAAGTCCAGGATCCCCTTCCCCTGGTTGGTTCCATGACCATCTGCTCAAGGGAATAATCAACTAGCATGTCGAGGAACCTTGTCTCTCTTTCATGCGTAGAACAAGAATTTGGCCAATCTATTTGGGGATAGTTGAAGTCCCCCATTATGACTAATGTATTTCTTTTTGAGGCCTGTTTAACTTCATTTTCCAGATAGCAGTCTGCCTCTGGAGTTTGGTTGGGAGGGCGATAGCAGATCCCTAGTGCTAGATTAGTTTTTTGTCCTGGGACTTTTATCCACAATGTTTCTGTAGGTGAGTTTGAAATTTCTTGAAGTTCTAATTCATGAGATTCTAGCTCCTCATTTATGTACAGGGCCACACCGCCACCATTTTTCCCTCTCCTGTCTTTCCTGTACAGTTTATAACCTGGAATCTTTGTGTCCCATTTGTTTTCCTCCGTCCACCAGGTTTCTGTTATGCCAATAATATCAATATTTTACACTGTACACTGTACTCCAGGGCTCCTTTTTCCTTTCCCTATATACGGTTACAACTTTATGATCTTCTAGTGATTTTGTACTTTAGTCTTAGGCATGTGATAATGAACTGTTGACCATAATTTGTTAAATTCTATTCTTTCTACTTTACAGATGGAAGTTTAACCATGAACTAATTAAAACTTGCTAACAGATTTTGATTTGAAAAGGAACTGATATCATCAACCACCTAAGGACCTTTTCCTCAGACCAAATACCCTAATTGACCTTCATGCCAATTACAAGAGTCAATACTGCTCATAGCTGTTCCATTATCTACCTGAAAAGACCTCTGAGCACACATTTTCTGAAGGCTGTGTTCCTACTTGCTCTCTTCAGCATCCTTGGCAAAGAAAATCATGCCTTTCCCATCCCATACAAATACGAAGAAAACATGCTTCCCAGAGGCTTCAAAACTTACTTTCTAGTATGCTTGTTTGATCAAGAAAAAAAGAGGTTCAAAACCCGTTTCGGATGTAGGGGGTGCTGGCGATTTGATTTTAAAATGATTTCCAAAATTTTCCAAAAAAAGGTCGGAATTTTCCAAAATTTCTGAAATTTCTGAATCGCTTCGTTAATGGTGGGCTTGATTGCACAATGCATGAAAACCTGCAAACGGGACAAGCAAAACTTGGGGGATTGCATTTCCCTCAGTTTTAGATCGCTACTGACAAAACTTGCCACAGTGGTAGAAAAGATTCTCCTCTGTCAGCATACTAACTTTCAACATGTTTAGAAGATCCCTGGGTCCTTGACACCAATTTCATTAACTCATAAGGATCTTAATAATTAAGTATTTGTAACCATCTATGAGTGTTATTGTCCTTTAGTGTGTTTGTAGTGTACCTCTCTGCCATCAAGAGTGTGTTTACAATTTTTAAAGTTTCCCAAAGTAAGTCCAAGGAGAGGAAAGGGCCTTCCACAGTTTTATTGTGTTGATTCCCAAGAAAAGGATTGGGTTAGTAGATTCCTAGTTTCCCCAAAGTACCACATATGAGCCCAAGGAGAGGAAAGGGGCCTTCCACAGTTTTATTGTGTTGATTTCCAAGAAAAAAATTGGATTAGTAGATTTCTAGTTTCCCAAAGTAACATGTTTAAGCCCAAGGAGAGGAAAGGGGCTTTCCACAGTTTTATTGTGTTGATGCTCAATAAAAGGATTGGATTAGTAGATTTCTAGTTTCCCAGAGTACCACCTGTAAGCCCAAGGAGAGGAAAGGGGCCTTCCAAAGCGTTATTGTGTTGATTCCCAAGAAAAGTATTATATTAGTAGATTTCTAGTTTCCCAAAGTATCACGTGTAAGCTCAAGGAGAGGAAAGGGGCCTTCCAAAGTGTTATTGTGTTGATTCCCAAGAAAAGGATTGGATTAGTAGATTCCTAGTTTCCCCAAAGTACCACGTGTAAATCCAAGGAGAGGAAAGGGGCCTCCAAACTTTTTGTGTGTTGTTCCCCAAGAAAAAGATTAGGTTACTAGATTTCTAGTTTCCTAAGGTACCACGTGTAACCCCAGGCAGACAATGGGGCCTCCAAACTTTTGTGTGTTTCCCCAAGGAAATTATAATCAGCAAAGGGGAATTCTGGTTTTCCAAAGCATAGAAGTCAAACTCCAGGAGAAAAAAGCACTTTAAAGTTGTTTTCCCTGCTTTAGGAAGGGAATTATTATCAGCAAAGGGAGATTCCGGTTTTCTAAAACACAGAAGTCAAACTCCAGGAGAAAAAAAGCCCTTTAAAGTTGTTTTCTAGTTTCAAAAACTACAACGTGTAACCCAAAACAGACATAGGGGGCTCCTTAGTGGTATTTTGTGTGGTTCTCCAAGGAAATTATTTTTTCCATCCTAACCCTGTCCTTTCCTTGCAAAGCGTTCCCACCCAAGCAGCCTGCACTAATACCTCTGTCTTTACGTCCCTGGCTCGCAATGAGCCCACGAGGCATGCACCAACCCTGTGATACGGTGGCTTGGTTCACTCATGCAGTTTTGGGAACCTGAACAGTTTCCATGATTTTATGGCATTAGATCCATATTACTTTGTTATCATTTCAAAATTTATTGGGTCTGTTGGGGTCAAGATGTATGTATTTATTTATTATTTACGACATTTCTAACCCTTCTTTCTCTATCCTGGAGGGGACTCAAGGCAGCTTAACAACATAGGCAACTATTTGATGCCATTAAAACAATGTAAAAATAAAATATTTAAAATAGGATTATAAATACATCAAAATATTTAAACACATTTAAACTAATATCACCACTGTTAAATCACGCTGTTCATAATCGTAATCCGAGCCATTCCAATAGTTCTTACACATAATTCTGTCTATTGCAAAGGCTTGATCAAAGAGCCACGTTTTCACTTTTTTTACAATGCTGTAGATGCTGTGCAAATGCTGGTCTTGCAAACATTATTTTTTATTATGGTTCAAAGAATTAACTATCTGACCATGTTGATTGGGAGATTATGGGATTTGTAGGCCTAAAAGTAACTGTTCAAATGGGAACTCTATTCACTGGCTTTCTTATACATCCTATAGCTATTCCACTTCCTGGCCACATGATCCTATCTCGTTTTAGGAAAACATTCCTTTCTTCCTAAAAAATAAATCAAGCAATCGCTGTAAATCTTTGTTCTTGTTGCATGACAAACTAATATGGCAGGAATCAAGAAACAAACAAGAAAATTGCTCCTTTGAGAAATGGAGTTCGTGTTGTACCAGCTGTACTTGTACTTCAGGTGGAACAAATGCAGACCAAGTCTCTAAGATCCAGATGACAGGCAACAAAGCTAAGTGAAGACATTTGCTCATAATGCCCTCAAGAAGAAGGTTTGACGTACGACATTTTTCCTCTTTAAACAAACTGAAGGGTTTTTTTTTAAAAAAAAAAACTTTCAAGAAATTTCATACTGTTGTTAGTACTTAAAATGTCATGGATATATATGTCCTTTCTGATAGCGTAAGATCCATAAGCAACTACACAGTCGAGTGTAAGAGCAACTTATAGTTTCCTTACTCATCTTCTGAACAATGTCTAACTGATACGTTTTGAAGTAGAGATTACATCTATTGTATTGTGAGAACAGAAAAATACCCAAAGGCAGTCCTGGGATTAATCAAGAACAATTTATTTACTTACAGAAACTCTTTTGAAAGATTCAGGGCAAACTTCAGAACATATATTTTCATTCACAGAAACATATATTTGGCAGCTGGGAAAGGCACTATCTGATATGGCAATAAATGCAGCAAAATATAGTCTTAAATTATTTGTAAGCACTGTTAGCTTTGTTTCTAAAGATTCTTTCACAAACGAGGGTATATCTCCACAGCCAATTGATGTCTACTAGGAGTAGTTACAAACACAAGCCAAGAGAAACTTCTTCACATATCCAAGACAAGTATAAAGTCCTTATCACAATCTGCCTTTATTTATACATCTTCAACAAATTGTGCACATATATTTGAGCACATGAGGATGTGAATGTAAATGGGCATATAGATTCCGAAGGGGTGAAGTCTTTTGGTTATCTTTCCCTATGTGCATTTGGAGCTGATGGAATGTAAAAAAAATACCCAAGTTTAAACTGGAATTGATAAAAATGTCATCTGGCCCAACTCTCAACCAAAATCAAGATCAGTCATGCAAAGAAAAGTTCACAGAGCATCACATGTACTGTGTATATATATACCGCATATGTGGCTTTTCACAGAGCATCATATGATTCAAGTAGAGAGCCACATTCTATGATGCAGAAAACAGCAGACAGATCCTCAGAGATCTAAGTATCACTTGTCAGTTCATCCTCCCACTTTGAAATGCTAGATTTGAGAAAACAACTATCTGTTCAAAGATTGGATAAGACAGGGTTGGAATATTGAATATTGTTGGCTTTCAACTCACATCATCCTCGGCAAATATGCATGGTTAGAAAGGAGAGGCTCTGTATTCCAACCACTAGGGGTGGTTGATCCATAAAAAAATTGATTCTAAACTCATTTGGGGGGGGGGGGATTTCCCTTGCTGGGTCGTTATTGAAATTATTCTGAAATTTTTAAACTAAATTTTGTAATTGAAATGTAATTACTAACAAATTTTCATTTTTATTCGTTACACCAGCTGGGAGGCTAGAATGGAGGGCTTGCTCTCCTCTCTTCCCCCCTTCCCTGAGCTCAGAAGCATTGCACATTATATTTAATGTGTGATGCTTCTCAGCTAGGGGGGGGGGGGTAGAGGGAGAGAAGACTCCAGGCTCAGAGAGCAAATTTATGTCCTCTCACTGGGGGGCAGGGAGGGAAGAAGGAGAGCACGCATTCCTTCCCTCCCTCAAGCATCGGGCATTATATTTAATGCCTGCCTCTCAGCTCAGGGAGGGAAGAGTAGATGGCAAGCCACTCCCTCCACCTCAGAAGCATCCCAGATTAAATATAACCCGGGATGCTTCTAAGCTGGCACGGACAGCCATCCACTCTTCCCTCCCCCTCCACCTCAGAAGCATCCCGGGTTAAATATAACCATGATCACTTGCCATCCACTCCACAAGGCTTGATGCGCTTTAGTTCTTAGCAGGGAAGGAGGTGCGGATGCTCCTCCTTCCCTGCTAAGACCTAAACCGCGCCAAGGCTTGATGCACTTTAGCAGGGAAGGAGGTGCGGAGGGCATCCCCTCATGTCCTCCTTCCCTGCTGAGAACTAACTCAGATTCGGAGGAATTTCCTCCTGTTCTCCAGGCTCTCCCTCCGCTTGTGAGGGACAGCCTGGGTATCAGGAGGAAAGCTTGGCCGGGCTGCTTCCAAAGCAACCGCCTCAGCTGGCGAGAGGAGAAAGGAGGGTGCTGCTGCCCTCCAGTCTCCTCTCACGAGTTGAGAACTGAGGAGGGAAAAAAACGACCTAATAACGTGCCCTTTACAAAAATGGCGATCCCAGGTTCGGTTTTGAAACTTCACTTCCCGGGTTCGATGCCGAGGGTCGATATAGGGTCAAAATAATTTCAAATACAAAATATTAACGGGTTTCAAAGTATTTAAGTTGGAGATATCCACCCCTACCAACCACATCTAGAGGTTAGCAGATTCTCCAAGCCTGGAGTAAGATCTCGGGTCTTAAAAATGTATAAATGTTATGTGAGTGGTCACTTCTATTCCTGTTAGGAAATATCTGTGTAGGTGTAGTTGCTCTTCCTTCAATGAGCCTTGGATAGATGAAGAAGCAAAAGCCTAATCCCTGCTTTAGATCCCACATTCTCAATTTGTTACAGGTTTTAGTCTCGAGAGAAATGAGAACAGCACAGAATGGTAAGTGGAGCAGGGGGAAATAACTATCTTTATGTTCAAAGCCAATCTTTCAAACCATCCATGATTACTCCCTTCAGGTTAGTACCTGCAAATCAATAGACCTATTCTGGACAGGCTTTTATATTTTATAGTCCCTAGAAATGGCATCTCTCTGGTCATTTAGCTGATGATGATCTAGCAGTCAAAAAGATGTCACTTTCTAAACTGTGCATTTGAAACTCTTAACAGTTTTAAAATTGCTTTAGTCAGTAAAGCAAGTATCTATTATTCAGTTGACCCTAAGAGCCAATTACAGCCTTGTTGGAAATCAGTGAGGTCTCACAGCATCACTTAAAGGCAAAATTGACCAGACAGACACAAATAAACTGTAAAAAGCCCCAACTTTATTTGGTTATAGCAGTAGATGGAGTTAGCACACACATGGGTCTATGCATTGACCAACTCATCTGTGAATCTATGAGCCTGCATACATGGCTTGATGCTGGATGGCATTAGATGGTCTACTGGGCAGAAGCTCAGAATGGCAAGACTGGATCCATGCCATATGCTCCAAGTCTTCATATGATTCCAGTGCTTGATAGCTTTAATGACAAATTTTTAAACTTCCACTCTATGTCTAACTTTTGTTTTATGTATTTTAATATGGATTTTATTGAAATACGTTTTTAGCATGTGTATTCTACAGAAGGTTTTTAAGTAATTATTTGTTTTAGCAATGTTTTGACCCACCTGAAGCTATGAGGAGAGACAGGCAAGGCATTAAAAATATTATTCTTATTAATTGAAACACAACAAGATGAGTCCACAGCAGACAAGATCACTCTGCTGGCTGTTGTATTGGATGACACATCGGACACTTCCCAAGTTTCTAGGACTGTGTGATGTATCGGCAAATAATGTGTGCCGATAAGTAAGGTGGCCTTCTGCAGCTGGCAGATGGTAATGTTGTTGTTGTTGTTGTTGTTGTTACTACTGCTACTACTACTACACAGTTCAATCACCCAATCCTGGATTCATGAGCCAAATCAAGTGCCGCAAAGTTATGACAAATTGCATAACAAATGTGTCCACTTAAAAGTAAATTCCTTCACCAGTAATTCAATATGGATACGTCCATTCTACCGCCTCATTAGTATTTTCATCTTTTGTGCGTGCAGGATCATTCTCTGTCTATACAGATAATGTCTCCAAGTCTAGTTCACAAAATCTATTTCTTATGCTCTTCTTACTTGGGTGTATCATGATGCTTTTAGAAATCTCCATTGGGAAAGCATCAGTCTTGCTTCCCTTTTTACGTTGCTTAATATATCATAGCATTTGATCTGGATTACCACCTGGGAACTGAGCTCAGCCTGATTTTTGATCAGTGATTTTGCTTTTCCCTAAGGTTTGACTTCTACAACTTGGAACTGCAACAGGGAAAATGAAACACCACCGGTTTCTGTCCTGAAGCTGCTCTATGTTACATTTTTTTCACAAAACAAAGAGGACTAGTATCACCTAACAGATTCGATGTGGAAAAGAAACAGTCTCTGGCATGTTTTTAAAATAAAAAATACATACAATTTTATTTTTTGAAAATAGCGCCAAGCACTGGCAACCTACAATATATATCTTATCATCTTTGGGGGCTATTAAAAGATAAGGGGGCAACACATATATATCAGTCATTATAACAAGAGACTAGTTACTATTTCAATATCAATTATGTGTGAATACCTACCCACACTCATTTGGATTTGTGTTTCTCTAGAGGCATTAAGTTATGTCAATTTTCAAAGAACCTACAAATAAATTGGGCTCCTAAAATACCTTAGGAGCCCACCAGCTTTCATGCCCCCTGAACATATACATCCAGCTATAGCCACTAGGCATGTTTTAGAATCCTAAAATGGCGATTCTTATATCAAATGGGGGATTTTTTTGATTAGTATATCAAAGACTTACAAAAAATTTCCCAAAAATTTTGGAAATGTAACTTAAGTACTAACGAAATTCGTTAGTAATTCGTATGCCAGAGCATGCGCATTCCAGATGGTTTTGGCCTACAACTCCCAGAAATCCTGACAGCTGGTAAATTGGCTGGGATTTCTGGGAGTTGTAGGCCAAAACTTGAATAAACCACACTGAATTCTAGATGGGACTCTCCAAATAGGAAGGAGGGAGGGAAGGAGGAAGGGAGGGAGGGAGGGGGTTTTCTATTCTTGGAAGCAGCAAAAGAAAAGGAGGAGGAGCCCCCCCCCTCGCTCTTCGCTGCCTCTCTCTCACCCCGATCCTGAGGGAGTGAGGGCCCAAGTTTGCCCAGGCTGAGAGGAAAAGGAAGAGGCCTGAGGCTGTGAGGAATGGTGGGAGTTGAAGTCCAAAACACATACCTGGAGGGCTGAAGCTGGCCCCTGCGATGGGGCATGGCAGAGCAACAGGGAAGAGAAGCATCTGAGAGAGCGCAGGGAGAGAGAGGAGGAGAAGCGCGCACGCATGTGTGTGTGTGAAGCAGGCCCCTGCGATGGGGCATGGCAGCAGAGAAACGGGGAAGAGAAGGAGGGGGGGGGGAAGCCTGGAGAGAAAGGAGGAGACGCGCGCGTGGGGGTGTGTGTGTGTGTGTGTGAAGCAGGCCCCTGCGGTGGGGCAGGGCCGCAGAGAAACGGGAAATAAAGGAGGGGGGAAGCCTGGAGAGAGAGGCGGAGACGCGCGCGTGTGTGTGTGTGTGTGTGTGAAGCAGGCCCCTGATGATGGGGCATGGCAGCAGAGAAACGGGGAAGAGAAGGAGGGGGAAGCCTGGAGAGAAAGGAGGAGAAGGCGCATGGCTGCAGTGTGTGTGTGTGTGAAGCAGGCCCTGCAGTGGGGCATGGCAGCAGAGAAACGGGGGAAATAAAGGAGGGGGGGAAGCCTGGAGAGAAAGGAGGAGAAGCGCGCGCGCGCGTGTGTGTGTGTGTGAAGCAGGCCCCTGCGGTGGGGCATGGCAGCAGAGAAACGGGGAAATAAAGGAGGGGGGGAAGCCTGGAGAGAAAGGAGGAGAAGCGCGCGCGCGCGTGTGTGTGTGTGTGAAGCAGGCCCCTGCGATGGGGCATGGCAGCAGAGAAACGGGGAAGAGAAGGAGGGGGGAAGCCTGGAGAGAGAGGAGGAGAAGCGCGCGCGCGCGTGTGTGTGTGTGAAGCAGCCCCCTGCGATGGGGCATGGCAGCAGAGAAACAGGGAAGAGAAGGAGGGGGGGAAGCCTGGAGGACTACACTTTCCAGAATGCATTGCCTAGCCTACCTAGCAGCAGCGTCACTTCCAGTTCCTCATAGAAATGCGGGAAAAAGAAGAAGCTGAATGAAGGCGGGAAGGAAATGAGGGGGAGAAGACAGGGAGAAGTGAGTAGTACAATAATTAATTAATTAATACTTAAGAATTTCTTACGATCCTAACGCAAATTGTTGGCCTCAAGGACCGTAAAGGGAAGTCTACTTCGGGATCGCGGCCGCGATACGTAAAACCTCAAAAGTCCCATTACATACGAATCTCTTACGAATCCTTTTAATTTCCGTTTCATTTTTCTCATGCCTAATAGCCACTTTTGAAAGATTAGAGCTACAAAATTTAGAAAAAATTGAGAAAATGAACACTCCCTTGTGTATAATATGCTTAGAAAGGAATTCCTAATTCTGAAGCAGACAAGATAATAGGGGAAATGTAACCCAAAACAGGTAAAGAATAAGGCCTGGTTGATCCATGGTTCTAATCTAAATGGTTCAAAAGTACTTACAAAACAAAAGTTCTAGTGGTGAACATTTCAGAACTCTAACAAAACTTTCAAAATTTTGTTATAAATGGCAGTTCCTAATTGGTTCTGTATTAAAAATCACCAATAATGAAATAATAATGAAATTTTGATAGAGTTCTGAAACGTTCACCACCAGAACTTTTGTTTTGTAAGTACTTTTGAACCATTTAGAACCATGGATCAACCAGGAATACCTGACTACTCGAAATGAACTCAAGTCTCCAGAGCCAGATGAACTACATCCAAGAGTATTGAAGGAACTAGCAGGAGCCATATAATCCAGATTATCAAAGCAGATAATACACATTTGAACTGGATTATATGAGTCTACACTGCCATATAATCCAGTTCAAAGAAGATAATCTGGATTTTATATGGCAGTGTAGATGGGGTCTTAGATGATGGTGTAGAGAGCATATTTATCAAATTTGCAGATGACACCAAATTAGAAAGGATAGCTAATACTCTAGAGGACAAGATTAGAATTCAAAATGACCTTTACAGATTAGAGAGTCGATTGGCCAAAACTAACAAAATTAATTTCAACAAGGACATATGTAAGATATTACATGTAGGCAGAAAAAATGAAATGCAAAGATACAGAATGGGTGTTGCAGCCCAGCCTCCTGCTTGATCCCTTTTTCACCCAAACACCACACAGATCAATAAAAATGGTAAGTTCATTAAAAAAATAGTATCTAAAAAACAGTTTCAAAATAGTATTCAAAATAAGTAGACTAAGCATTCACTAAAGTAACAGCAAAACTCAGTTTGCAAAAGAAGTTTCAAAGTTACATCCATGACCTATATTTCCAGGAGCTTAATAAAAAAAACAATGACCAACTCTGTATATTAATTCCAAAAATCACCAAAGGCAAAAGCAAGAAACTGTAACCCAAAAGTTGTTGCACTTAAACTAGAATTATATCCAAAAGCATGAAAATACGAACATGACCATAATCCAAAGACTTGATACTTGAACTTGTCTATAACTTGGCACCATCACTATGGAACTCCTTGCCAGTCGAAGTCCGTGCCCTGCAAGATCTGCTGCCTTTTCGCAGGGCCTATAAAACCCACCTGTTCCGGCTGGCATTTGAATGTGGTTTTTTTTAACTTTTCTTATACTTTGTGTTTACTAATTGTATTTGGAGTCATTTGAATATGTCACTTATTTTCTGTGTTGTAAGCCGCTCCGAGCCCTCGGGGAGTGGTGGCATATAAGACTGAATAATAAATAATAAATAAATAATAAATAAAATAATCCCAAAGGCTTGAAACTTGTAAAAAATTTGTAATACAAACAGGAGACATGAAACTTAAACAGAAAAACAAGATGCAGACCTAAGAACAGAACTACTATCTCAGAGCTCCCAAGACAGGCAACTTGACACATGAAAATCCAACATTGATCTCCCATTGAACATTGACTCCAATTCCTTAAGAATGCTCCCTTTGGCCCATGACATCACTCTTTCTCACAAATGGATTCCTTTTGTCTATCTTTCAGCCTCTGGGAACAACAAATTTGTCTCTATTTCACACTACCCCTTCTGAGCTGTAAACACGGGGTTATTGGTAACCCTCTTGTCTCAAAGCCTTCTAGTGAGGATACAAGAAATCACATTGTCTAGCAATAAACAACCCCTTCAAAAAGAACTTAAGAAAGCCCATTATTTGGGAGCAACCAGTACAGGCAGTCCCCGAGTTATGAACAAGATGGTTTCTGAAGGTTTGCTCTTAAGTTGAATTTGTTTGTAAGTCAGAACAGGTACACACACACACACAAGCTTTGGGTAGCAGCAAGATAGGTTAACATCCCTGTGATGTTTGCTTTGCTCTCTGTGCTCCTGTTCAGATTTCACCCCACTTTCTGTCCTTCTGAGAAATTTGGCTTCTAATGGAAACATGCAGGCCCGGATTACCCATAAGGCCACCCTAGGCCATGGCCTCGGGCAGCACTTTTGGAGGGCAGCAGATCTGGACCCCAAATGTTTTTTTAAAAAATTCCCCCCAAAAAATCAGAAAAAAATATTTTTTAAAAAGGGCGCATGCATGGGGCGGTGCAAGCGCCATCCATGCCGCCCCCTCCCTTTGCTCTGCTCCCCTCGGCTCTGCTTTAGGAGGGAGGGAGGATTGGCTCCGCCCCTGACTCTGCCCCTCCTCACCCCCAGTTCCGCCCGGCTCCACCCCCGCCTCCTCGCTGGCGCGGAGCCAATCCTCCCTCCCTCCCTCCTAAAGCTGGCCTGAAAAGGGCGTTTTCGGCTGCATGGTGGCTTTAGGAGGGAGGGAGGGAGGAGCAGCCGTGGGGAGGCCCCGCATCAGCTCCGGGGGTGGGGCTTTCCTTCTTCCTCCTCCTCGCACCGGCGAGGAGGCGGGGGTGGAGTGGAGCGGAGCCAGGGGTGGGAGGGTGGAGCCGGGGCAGGGAGGGGCGGAGGCAGACCCTTTGGCCTTGGGCAGCAAAAGGGCCTGATCCGGGCCTGGAAACATGGATTGGTGATAAAGATTCAGTTGAGACACTCTTTCAGGAGTGAATTTCCCTTTTGATGGGTAAATTTCTCTCACTTTCTGTTGCCTCAGCCCCATTCTTAATTATGAGTCATTTGCAAGTCAGATGTTTGTAACTTACTAACTGCCTATAATCTGGGAAAAATGAAGAGCCCAGTGTTTCTGTAGACCAGCCTGGAACAACCTTAAGTCTTGGAGGTTTAAATGCAACCCACTCCAGGATGGGAATTTAATGTTGCAGCTAATTCAGGCAATTGTCAGAAATAGTATGGGAAAAACAGTAACATCATCTGGAAAATAAAAAAGCAACAACCAAGTCTCTCTGGCATTACTTCATGAACGAAGATTCTTAGGAAGGACTCATTCCACTCTTTTTACAAGTGCGTTGATGACTAAAAAGGCCAATCTGAGATAGGCAAGTTCGATTGCAGAAAGCACAGAAGAAAGTTTTCTTGGGTGATGTTGTTTCCAAGTTGCAGTTCTTTCTGCGTTGTCGTTTCTCTTCAAGACCCATTCGGCGCGTCTTCTCGAAAGAGGCTGCAGCATTGTGGATAGTGCATCTCCCTGCCTCCCGATGTGGACCACCCCTGATGAACAATCTGGCCAAGCCTGAGATATTGTTTCAGGGAGTCCTTATATCTCTTTATGGGGGCACCTCTCTTGCACTGACCAGTGGCGAGTTCACCGTAGAGTAGTATCTTTGGGAGGTGGTTGTCCTCCATCCTAGAGACGTGCCCTGCCCAACGCAGCTGTGTTTTCAATAGCATGGCCTCAATGCTGGTGATCCCTGCCTGCACAAGGACAGCAACGTTCGTCACATAGTCAGTCCAGTGTACATTTAGGAATGTGCAAAGACAGCGCTGATGACAGCGCAGCCAAGTACTACAAGAATAAATATCACTACCTTCCAAAACATTTGTCCAATGTGCAGATCCTTACATTCAAAACTTCTGTTTCCGATTTCATCAGCTGACTATTGTCATGTTTCTATTTTAATTTTAATCTTCTATCAGTTTAACTGACTTTAATTGAAGAGATGCAGAGAGAAATTGATTTTACAGCTTTGATTCTTTTTAAAGAGAAGATCTATGCACAGAAGCTACACATTTGCTCCATTAAAATCAAAATTTTGTTACTCATTTTCATTAGAAGTAGGATCACACAGAGTCTTTACTATTTGTTTTTTTCTTCTTTTTTATTTAAAATCTGCATATTTATCAAAAAGAACAACAATCAACTTTTGTATACTATTTCTATGGCCTGATATTTATTTATTAATTTCATTTATTAACATGTTTTTCTGCAACATTATGAAACTCCCTGACAGTTAAAACAGTTTGACAATGGAATGTGGTGCCTCAGAGGGTTGTGGAGTCTTCTTCTCTGGAGGTTTTTAAACAGAGAGTCAGGAGTGGTTTGACTGTATATTCCTGCATGGCAGGGAGTTGGACTGGATGGCTCTTGTGGTCTTCTCCAATGGTATTATTCCAGCCTGAAAAAATTAATGCATAGGGTGTGTGTGTGTGTGTGTGTGTGTGTGAGAGAGAGAGAGAGAGAGAATATAAGTGAAAAAGAGTATGTGTATGTTCTGTATGTGTTTGTGTGTGGAGACAAGATATCTGTATGGTTGGGAGGCAAACGAATGTGTGTAATGAAAGAGAGTGAAGAGAGCATCCATCAATGTTCCTGTACCAAAGAAGTTCCAACCGGGAATTTTCAGGACTACAGACTAGTGGCACTCACTTCCATCATCATGAAGTGCCTTGAAAAACTGGTTTGCAGGGATATCATTCTTGCCTTCCACATGTACTGAATAAACATCAGTTCACATATAGAGCTGACAGATTGACAGATGATGCCATAGTCAATCACGCTCCACACTGCTTTGACCCACATGGAACAATGGGGGAAACTATGTGAGAATACTTTTTACAGACTTGAGTTCCATGTTCCACACAGACTGGTGTCTAAATTCACGGATCTTGGATTGTAAAAATGCTATATCTGTTTCTGGATTATGGATTTCGTGTCTGGATGTTCCTAGATGATTAGATTAGGTTACCATACCTCATCAGCTCTCACTCTCAACACCGGTACACCACAGGGCTGTGTGTTGAGTCCTCTGATTTTCACTTTGTACACATATGATTGTACCCCTATCCACCATAGCAATATCATTACCAAATTTGCAGGTGATACAACCGTGGTGGGGCTTATCTCTGAAGGGGATGAGTCTGCCTATTGGGATGAGGTGGAATGACTGCTCTCATGGTCCAAGGACAATAATCTTGTTCTTAAGACCAAAGAGCTCATAGTGGATTATAGGAACAACAGACCAGAAATCCAGCCCATGGTCATTAAATGGGCACCAAGTGAAGAAGGTGGCTAGTTTTAAGTTGCCTCCTGTGAAGGAGGATCTGACCTGGGGCACCCATATGGCAGCGTTGGTGAAGAGGGCCCAGCAGAGACCATACTAACTGTAACTCCTAAGGAACCTAAGGAACCACCAACTGAATGAAATACTGATGACTTTTTACTGCTGTGCTACAGAGGATGTCCTAACCTACTGTATCCAGGCCCGGATTAACAGTTTGTGGCGCCCTAGGCCACACTCTGGAAGGCCTGCCCCTGGGGGTGGGGCGGGGCCGCTTGCAGGGGGCGGGGCCACTTGCGGGCATGCGTGGCAGGGCGCGAGCGTCTCAGCGCCCTCCGCCATGTTCCTGGGTGCTGCAGCGGCCGCCCGGGAGCTTCCCTTCCTTCCTCTTCTTTCTCCGAAGGAAGGGAAACCCCCCGGGCGGTCGCTGCAGCACCCAGGAACATGGCGGAGGGCGCAGCGCTGCTCGCGCCCTGCCGCGCATGCCCGGCATCCTGCCTCGCATGCCCGGTGTCCTGCGTGGTGCCCACCCCTTTTTGGCGGGGCTGGGTGACGCCAGGCACAGCAGCGAGGGCGAGGAGGAAGAGGTGGAGGGAAGCTGCGGCCGAGCTGCTCTGTGAAGGAAGGAGCGGTGCCCGCACGAGTGACGAACAGGCGGGGGGAAGTCCTGCCCCTAGGGCGTCTGACATGGCTTCCCTCCGCCGCCTCCTCCTCGCTTGCGTCGGCCCCGCCCCTCCACTGCGCTGTGGTGCAGAACCAAGCGCCCGAAGATTGTATTTTTTTTAAAAAAAAATTTTTTAAATTTTTGGGGGTCCGGACCTGCTGCCCCCCCCATGGCTGCCGCCCTAGGCCATGGCCTAGGGTGGCCTTATGGGTAATCCGGGCCTGACTGTATCTGTGTGCGGTTTATTAACTGCACAGTGGCAGTTAGGAAGGCACTCCAAAGGGTCACCATTTCTGCACAGAGAAACATTGACTGTCCTCTTCCCTCTTTGGAAGAACTCTACAATTCCCACTGCCTTAAGAAATCTTAGAGAATTCTTGGGGATCCATCTCACCCGACATATTCATTTTTTTAAAAAAATATTGTCATCTGGCAGGTGGTACAGGGTGAGAAAGACAAGGGCAAACAAACTGAAGTTATAGCTTTTATTATAGAGCTGTGGTTATGTTAAACTCCATGGTTTCACACTGATGTAGCATTGGGGGCTGTGTGGTGGTGGTTGGGGTGTAGGGGGATGGGTGTGTTGTTTTGTGGTGTGTGGGGGAAGGCATGTAATTTTGTTGAGCAACAGCACATTGACAAATAAAGCTATTCTATTATATTTCCCCCTAACAGAATATGAGCTTCTTTGATGGCTTAAGATAACCATTTACATATATTCTATTTAATATGAAATCCAGTTCTAGCAAAATAAAAATAAAAGATCCCCTCTGTGCATTAAGTTGGTGTCCTTGTAATCCACACAAAAACTTTGCAAATGTTTCTGCTTACAAAGCAGGCAAAGTTAATGTGTGGGAAGAAAAGGGGACATTGTTTCTGGGCAACTTTCCATTGCTTTGTCAGGGCATGTTTCTAGAAAGATTGTCTCTATCCTATAAAGGCTCTTGTGCTCTTCACATAATGTCATAAATTACAGCCATTTATAATTTAAGTGGGTTGCTAAAATTTTTGGATAACGGGACTGAACAAGACTCTTTGTAACTATTCTTGACCATTTTGAAAGCAATATCATTACAGAACACCTTATGCTTCTAAGGTTTGTGCTTAATAAGAAGCAGCATGATATTTGGTAGGACTGAAGTCTCCTTCTATCAGGTTCTCTATAGGCTTTATTTTTAAAGAAATTCTTTGAGTGTATATTTTCATTAATAGAAACTCTTCATATATTTTCCTCATATTGCATGATTAAATTAGTCCCTCCATATTTGCATTTTTGACTTTTACAGATTCGATCACTCACAGATTTGATTAAAATGTTTTTTTCAGCAATCTCTAGGTTGGCCAATGTATTGTTATGGTCAGATTCCTCTGGTCATGCTCAAGATTTCTAGAGAGAACACTTCTGTGGGAATGACTAAATCCTCCAGTGTGATTCTGTGGTTAGCCTCTGTGGATGTCAACACATAGAATCATGCTGAAAGACCTTGAAATTCCTAGAAAGGCATTCTCCTAGGAAAAAATAGCAATTTCTTTATGCATGATTTAAAAATTCACATAGGTCCTGTGCTCCTAATCCCAGTAAATGTGGAAGGCTGACTGTACAAGATTAATAAGTCTGTACAACTTTCCAGATCTCATCACAAATCAGGCATGCATGAAATACACTGCATCTTTTGCAGGTAATGTTGCAACTCACTCTCCTTGACCTGCTGGATCCCAGCAGTTGGATAGATCCTAAAAGTTTCTCTGGGCTATTTTTCTATGCAGACATTCATATTAAGGTCTATCAGAAGGACATGCTGGTCCCTAATACTGTTTTAAAGACTGATGTGATGAAGAAACAGATAATGGTTATGGAATTCGAACAATTCTGGGAACAACCTAAAACTACCACAGAACCTCCTAGATCCAAATCTAAACATCTCCTTCTAAGCTTTCCCCCCCCAACAATCTTAGACTGTACTAAATTGTGACCATGATTTCAACATGATAATCCTCCTCCTGTTTGTTGCTTAATGGCATAAGGTTTTTTCTCATTTAGTTTTGTATTTAAGATGTTTTGTTTTCTACTTGATCCCTGGAAGATTAACATTTCCTTAATGTCAAGCCTGATTGCTGGGGCTTGCACCCTGAGGAAATCCTATTGTGAAAAGGTGGGTAAATTTTGGGCAATAGAGTGGATTCGCCATATCTACAGGGTCAAGATCCATGGATTCAACTCCCTATGGATTCAAACATGGAATCTCCCATTAGTTGCTATTAATGAAATGGCATAAGGCAGCAGTGGAGGTGGCTCCCCTACCTCTGGAGAACACTCCAGATACAGTACAATGGGAGACTCATGAAATGGCAGGAATACAAGTGTAGTCCTTGGCATGAATCTACACCCCCATCAGTTCTCAGACCCTTGCATACCTCTGGCAGCCTTGTCTTCACTACCAACTACAATGTGAGAATAAAATTATGAAATGTGCAGGTGTGGGTACCTTTGTGATATCCCCTGCATAAATCTGTGTTAGAATGCTCTCCAGATGAGGCTGTACTTACTGTTCAGTACTCAAGTTGGAGCTACATGTGAGTCTTTTTGCTCTTCACCAGGAAAGACCAGTGGGAAGAATAAGAAGATTCACAGGTAACACCAGCATCAGGCCCCCAGTGAGCGTAGAATAAGAGTTTGTTGGGGGGTGCAATAGTGGTGATGACTCTTTCTTCATGCTTCTTGTGGCCTCCTTTGCTGATGAGCCTCCACTGCCTTGGTTAGAGTAACATCCCACATGAGTAGATCTTTTTAGACTCTGACCCCCTTACAGTATTTATGCATTTTATAAATCATATAATAATACTGAGAAGGACAGGCAGAAGAGTTCTGTAATCAGATCCTTCACTGGCACCTCATTGGATGCGTGAAACCTTTTGGAGTGTTAATATGGATTCGGTTTAATGTCTAATGTATTGCAGTATTGTTGTAAATATATTGGAACTTAAGAGTTTGCTTAAATTTGCAATATTCAATTATACTTCACCTCCCAGAAATCGGAAAGTGGTACCTTGGCTACTATACTCTTGTACCTTATGTACATTTTTCTTCCTCAGTGGAAAAAAAATAGTAATGTTCATATATCTATCCATCCTTAATTATCTCTCTTCCAAGAGTGTTGGCTCACTGGTGCTTTTTTCTTTATTTTGACTGTGGACATTTGTGTGAGTGTTTGTGTGAACTGAGCAAGTCCTCAAGGCGTAACATAATCTCTAAGAATATTTACTATTCCCGAATTTTGTTTTAGAAATAGTTTTTTAAATCTTGCAGATGGTCTATTGACATTTACTTTTTAATGTTACAGATTTTCAGCTTTAGAAAACAAACAGAAGTGGCTGTCGAGATGGCAAAATATCATCCTGCTTCCATTTACTATGTGAAAAATTCTAGCTCAGAGATAAAATAATGAGGAATGAGAAGATTTGAGAGTTTGTGCTTTCTTTCCCCAAGTCTACTTAGACTGTTTATATTTTCCCCTGTTGTCCTTCAGCTAACTGTCTTGGTACAAGGCTTTCCTTCTAAATAGGGATTTCAGCTTAGGCAGATAAAAGTTTCTCTCCAGAACTAAAATGTTAGTTACAGTTATTTAAAGCCTTCCCACCCCCTTTTCACAAATGGTGTATCTATCTACACTAGTGTTTAATAGCACTTCGTCATGGTTCTACAGCATGGGATCCTGCAGTTTGGTGAGATACTTAGTGTTGTGATTGAGCCCGTGGCCTGCCTGTGAGTAGGGCTGAGGAGGATGCTGAATCTACAGTGTCTGAGTGTAGTATGGAACTGGGTGGGGCTGAGAGTAACCTAAATGCTGGAGCAGGCAGAAAGAGGACTGCAAGTAATTCCAGTGGGGAAAGTTTGGCACAAAGGAAGAGAGTATGGCAAATACTTATGGCTCCTACTGACTCTGAGTCTTTTGAAGGTTTTCCCAGGGATGGGGAAGGATCGTCAGAAGACAGTGATACTGAATTAGACTGGACTCAAGTAAAGGAAATTCAGGATGTGTGTGATGCAGCCACCAGTAGTGATACTTTTCTGGGGTTTGATAGTGATAATGAGTGGCCCTCTGAAACCTCAGGGAATGATTGGGATACGCTAAGTTTTCAAAGATGCTGGGGATCTTGGAGGGACTCACAAAAGGTTTCAGCTGCAGAAAGAGAAGCAGCCGTATCGCCTAATCGTGGGGAGTTGTCCTCTTCCGGCGTGTCTAATCTCTAGGTCTATTTAATGTGGGCTTTTTGGGAGTTTCCTTGCAGTGAGCAAGGAGTTGTTCTTGGTATCCTGTGTTGTATCTTGATATCTTGCACAGTGTTCCTGATCCAGTTTACTCGTGAGTTGAGGTTTTACTCTGCCCTTTTGGGCTGAGATGCTGCTGCCGCAGTTGGAAAAGGTGGGTGGTTTTGGGTTACAATGTTCTGTTTTCTGTCCAGCTACAGCCGTGTGTTCCTTGCGGCGGAGTTTGAACTCCGCTGGAATTTCTGTGAGTGTCGCAAGCTACAAGAATGGTATTGTATATATGGAGGGAGGTTGACAATCTGTTTTGTGGGGATTACGATGAATGTTGTCCCTATGCATTTAGCTCCTGAGGACCTTGGATTGTCTCCTCGTTTCTCCATCTTTCTCCTGCCCACAACTCCGGACTGGTTATTGGCTATGCTTTTGGCTCGACCCTCTGAGGACGTCGCAGATGACGTCTTTAGTTTGCTTCTGATCATTCCTTCTGCAATTTTTGGGCTTCTCTGTGGGTTTTTGCCGGTTAGGCTAGTTTTTGTTAGTCTCATTCCCTTTTCTTGTACAATTAACTCTTTGTTATTCCTTTTTACTCCTGGGTTTGGCTTTAATTGGCATCTGCATCCCGACACTTAGAATTCCTTGTTAAGGAGTGCCAATACTTTCAACTGAACTATAGCATTAGAACTCCAACAGAGAATTTCAATAGCAGTTGTGCTATATATCATAATTTTGTAACAAAAATAAGGATGCAAAGAGTATTAAAATGGTTGAAACCCACATTTTTTTCACTGTGAGACACACTACTCAGAATAATCTTGGAGCAAACAGAATATTTGGAGTTCAAGAATTATTCTATGAAAAAGTCACATATGGTTATTTTGCACAGAAAATGTTTTCCGTACAGAATTTTTTTAAAAATGCAAAGCATTCATGTTTGAAATTTGCACAGACTAAGACTCCAATTCTGAATAGCATAGGAAAACTGGATGGAGCAGGGCAGGCAGAAAAAGTGTTAAATTAGTTATTGCTTCCTTGAGAACAGTAGTAAATGTGCTTTATATGTATACCCTTATCCAGGATGAGTTGACATTGAGTTCACTATTCACTTTTTAATAGTTCGGTCCTCTATTGCCAATCTTCCTTGGACCTATGGACAACACTGGCTCTTTGGCTTAGAAATGGAGATGAGCACCACCCCCCAGAGTCAGATACGACTAGACCTTTACCGTTACCTAGAAGGGATAGATTCTCAAATTAGGCTCATTAGAACATGGCCTGCTGAGACCAAAAAAGAAAAAGAGAGAGAGAAAAAAGAAAAGGCAAGAAAAGAATGTTAATCGATTTTGGTTCTTCATTTGGGAACGCACGTTTGCAAACTCACCCATCTCCAGTCAATGAGAAGCTCACAAAATCCTCTATAGAAGGAGAACAACGAGTTACTCAGGTAATCTCTGTATTGTCAGGGCTGGAGATGCATATAGGCATTGTATTAGGCAAATTATGTCTATTGGAGCTAAACTAGGTAGTCCTACTTTTACAAATCTGGACTAAACAATGTGGATTACATTTGCTCATTAGTCCCAATTAAATTGGAATGACTTTAATGTGTATATGTATATTGAGTAATAATTTCACAGTACATTCATTGAGTCTACTCTAGCCAGCAAGACGACTTAAACATGTATGTTAAAAACAAATATAACCAGAGGTCCATTCTGTTGGCAATTAGAGCATGGGTGAATTGAGTTACTGTCAGGTTTGAGGAGAGGGTTCAGTCCTGGAGAAGTCACTTAGGGCCCTTCCAGACAGGTCCTATATCCCAGGATCTGAGCCCAGGTTTTCTGCTTTAAACTGGCTTATATGAGTCCACATTGCCAGATAATCTGGGATAAACAGAAAACCAGGCTTGAGACCCTGGGATATAGGACCTGTTTGGAGGAGCCTTTAGTTCAGGGCTGCCCAGGAAGTCGATCATGATCGACTCGTCGATCACGAGACCAAATGAAGTCGATCACTGGATGGGGCGTTTCTGCAGTGCATGGGCGCTCCTGCCACCATGCGCATGTTCCTGCTGCTGCCTTTTGCCCGCGCAGTGCTTCTTCCACCTGTGAGGCATTGCGGGAAGGCGGGAGCATGAGGTGGGGCCTCCGGAGGGAGTGTGAGGCGGGGCCTCATACTCCTGCCTCTCTCTCATCCGGAAGCAGCCGTGCAGCCTCCGCTGCCACCTCGCGCTCCCTCCCCGCAATGCCCCGTGGGTGGTAGAAGTGCTGCGCGTGTAGAAGGTGGTGGCGGAAGCGCGCACGCAGCGATGCAAATGCACACAAGGCGACGGGAGCGCAGCGGGGGCAGGTAGATCTTTTCGACTTCGTTGATTTAAAAGTAGCTCGCATGCTGAAAAAGTGTGGGCACCCCTGCCTTAGTTAGACTTCACTAAGTAGCTGATTCAGAACACTGGCCAACACTAAATAAATAAATTAGCAAGCAAGCTTGGGCCCCTTCTACAGTGCCCTATATCCCAGGATCTGATCCCAGATTATCTGCTTTGAACTGTCATGCCTCAGTCTGACTCTATAGCCAAGCCAGAGAGAAGCCATGTTAAACCCAAGGCGCCAGCCAGTGTTGAGAATGAACCTTTGCAAAGGCCTCCACGTCACCCAGCGGTCAAGGCCAGACGCAGCCTCCTTTCTTCCCAACCTGATAAGACATGCTGGGAAAGCAAAGCCTCGTTATCCCCCCTTTCTCCAGGTGCAGCCACTAACGAGCTGACGTATTTGCCTTCCTCCGAAGGCCTGGGAAAGTCAGGCCCACAAACTGTTCCTGGGAAAGAGTTGCGCCGAAGTCAACGCCTCCAAGACCAACGTTCAGCTTTCCTTGCCAAGCTTCACGGAACCTAAGTCAGGATCAGGCCACAGAGCCTCCAAGTCACCGTACTCAAGTATTCAGCCAAGCCATTGTTTGCCAAGGACTTATCCCGGATTTTAGCCCATTGGGGTTTCAAGACTATTTCTTCATTTATTGGATCTTTGGACTCTGCCAGAACTATTGCCTTGCAATACTTGGATGCTGGGAGCATCAGTGGACTATATTTTCATCTCCTTTCTTTTCTCTTACTTATTCTAAATAAACCATTTAATCATGGCTGCTTCGTGGTGGTTTACTGAGGGATCCTCCAGGTCTAGGTTGCAACATGAACTGGATTATATGAGTCTACACTGCCAGATAATCTGGGATAAGCAGATAATCTGGGATCAGATCCTGGAATATAAGACCATGTTGAAGGGGCCTCAGATGGAACTCTACCATTCCTGAAACAATATCTGTGTCAATGATCTCCTTCTTGGACAATGTTCCTGGTAGCCTGACCATCCTTCTTCATTGCCCATGCAACTACTCTTTGTATGGGTACTAGATAGGCAATTGGACCAGAAAAAAGTAGTGGCACCATTTGTCTGCACACATATTTGCAGACATTCCCATTTGAATCGATGTATTTCTGCTCTTTGCTCATCAGCTTACTTTCTAGTGAAACAGTCCTGCCAAAGGCAAAGTAGAGACAATTGTATTTACAGGTACCAGTAAATAGGGACATTTTCTGGCAGAGAATTTGCAAGCATATGATATTTGCTGCTGTGATGGAAACTTTTTATAATATACATAATAAGAACGGAAAGAATGAATGCACAACAACAGGCAAAGAACCCTCAAGGCTAATGAAAGATAAATAAAACTAATAGCTGGAAACTATTAAATCACATAGGAAAATATTTTAATAAAAGAGCCTCAGGCTACTGACTGCCAACCGTAATCAAATATAAAGGCTGGATAATTATGACTATTGTGGCTTCAGGGTTTAGCTTTTTCAAAGAAGAGAGGAAGTAGAAACCTGCATCTGGACTGTGAGTAGAGGCAATCGCAGGACTGAATGCTATTGGAATCCACGCATAGCAAAGTGTGGGCTAAAGTTCTCCCTGGAAGTTTAATATGACTGGAACCCTCTTGAGGACTTCCACCTTTGTAAGTGGACTTACACATATAATAATTAGATTTGATCTACTCACATTTGCATGTTTTCGAACTCCTAGGTTGGCAGAAGCTGGCATTAACAATGGGAGGTCCCCGGATTCGAACCTGCAAATTTCGGTCTGCAAATTCAGCATCTCAGCTCTTTAACCCACTGCACTGATATAATACACATTCTGAAACTGGATTATAGGGCAGTGTAGATCCAGCCTACTGTATATACCTACAGTATGCTGGAGTTGCATAATAAAATTATTGGATCGAAAGGGGTCGCAAATGGGAAAAGGTTAAAAAGCCCTGACCTAGTATATGTCTTTATTTCAATTATGTCCTTATTTTAACATAGAACCTTTCAGGCAACACAATTATAACACTGCCATGGTTCCACTCTATGGACTCCTGGGATTTGTAGTTTAGGGAGAGGCCTTTCAAATTCTCATCCAGATTACAGCAGTACCTCACCAAACTATGCACTCCAGATTCTACTGGATACAGCCATGGCTGTTAAAGTGGAATCAGGTGCTATAATTGTGTAGTGTGAAATGTCCTCATATCATATAGATTTGTTTTCACTATAGTAGACTGTTTGAAACATTAGCAACTTGAATGTATGCTGCTATAGCACATTTCTATTGATTCAATAGGTGTACTCTGCTCAAATCCAAGGAATTTCATTATTAATCTCTCTGTTCTTCAGTTTCCCAAATTTCCTGGGAAGAGAAGTAGGATTGCAAGGGGGTGTCAGAAGGGTCGCCAAACATCACCAGAAAACATAGTATTTTCTGTTGGTCATGGGGGTTCTGTGTGGGAGGCATGGCCCAATTCTATCATTGGTGAGGTTCAGAATGCTCTATGCTCTTTGATTGTATGTGAACTATAAATCCCAGCAACTACAACTCCCAAATGTCAAGGTCTATTTTTCTCAAGCTTCATCAGTTTGGGCATACTGAGTATTCATGTCATGTTTGGTCCAGATCCATCATTGTTTGAGTCTACAGTGCTCTCTGGATGTAGGTGAACTACAACTCCAAAACTCAAGGTCCATGTCCACCAAACCCTTCTAGTATTGTTTTAGTCATTGCAGCTTTGTGTGCCAGGTTTGGTTCAATTCCATCATTTGTGAAGTTCAGAATGCTCTTTGATTGTAGGTGAAACTATACATCCCAGCAACTACAACTCCCAAATGACAAAACCAATCCTTCCAACTCTACCAGTATTCAGATTTGGGCATATCGGGTATTTGTGCCAAATTGGGTCCAGTGAATGAACCTACACATCCAGAATATCAGATATTTACATTACGATTAATAACAGTAGCAAAATTACAGTTATGACGTAGCAACAAAAATAATTTTATAGTTGGGGGTCACCACAGCATGAGGAACTATATTAAAGGGTCACGACAATTAGGAAGATTGAGAACCACTGTTCTATTTGATATTATTGTATAACATTGTGATGAGCTACAATAGATTCTAGTGTAATCTGGCTTTCACAGTGATATGCATATGAATAATTGCATGAAAAACTTTGCACAACCCCCCATTTTTTTCTGTCTTGGCTTCTCTTACGCAACCTTTCCATTCTACTTTTTTATGCCCCTCCTCTCCTGTTTCCTCTTCCCCATACATGCATCCGGAGACTCCTAAACCAATTGTCTCTCCTTGACTGACTAACCAATCTTTGTATATCTTCACTTATTGCTGTATGGATCAATGGATCAGTGCACCTCTAAAAAACTAAGCATTTGATTAGTGAGTTAAATGTCCAGATTTGGAAGTGGGAGAGGAAAAAGAAATACAGATATATTAAAAGAGGTTGTAAACTGAGATTAACTTTTTCCAGCCTGACAGTTATCAGAAATGTTGGACTCCCAATAGGCAAAACTTCTATTACGAGCTTTGTATTCCATGTAGAGAAAATTCTAGGTTGGATGAAAGCTATTTAAAAAGGACAGAGGATGTAAGATGAGATCCCATGCTTTGAAACAGCCTTTCCCAACTGAGTATTCTCAGATAAGTAGGACCCTGGCCATTCCCATGGAGAAATCTTATTATGGGCTATGTAGTCCATGTAGAGAAAATTCTAGGTTGGGTAAGGGCAACTTTAAAAGAACAGAACGTGCTATCTTAAGATCAGCCATAACAATTTCCACACCAGACTCTACAAATTCCATAGTCTAGCCTAGTACTACTGTTTGAACAGTGAGTCAATTAATAATAGGATTGCCATTTATTAGTGTTTATGGTAATGAATTAATTTCTAATGTGTAACATTACTCAATTGCTTTTTTACTTAATTTTACAAGCTCTGAATGTGTGTGTGATAAAAATGCAGGCTGGCACTTGTTCAATATACACTACCTTGCTATTTGAACATGATTTGCCATGATTCTGGAGAGATGTGGCATAGCTATTCTTAAGAAGGTTTTTTCTTATTCTTTATCAAAAAAATAGTATGGCTTCTGCATTTGTGGGGGATGTGTTTCAAACCCCTCTGTGGATTTCTGAAACCATGGCTAAGAGCAAAGCCTGTACTTTGACTATACTTGAAACAGAAGCATACCATAGAATTGCACTGGAGGGCCTAGAGAAGCCTACGCAGTACGCAGACTTCTGATGGAAAATATTTTTGGATCATGACTCAGTGATAAGGAGGTTGTACTGTATTTCTAATTAGAGCTCAGAAAAGTTTGGGTTTTTTTGGAATAACTCTCCAAGGACCTTACCACATGCTGCCCCCCGCCCTGTGCCATATTGTTACAGTGCAGTGATGTTTTCCCCATTGCATGGAGGGAGTGTTGCCCAACCAGGGCAGAAATGTGCTGGCTCCATTGGACAGGACCATCCTCAACACTTCCACACTAGTGGCGGCAGGGCCTTTGTTGGAAGTTGAAGGACGTTGTGTGATGGGCTACGTGCCCATCAATTTCTCGACTGGCTTGGTAAGCATCCTAGGGTGCTTAAATTGGTGTGACGAGGTCCCAAATATCACAGCCAGCATGGTCAGTGCTATCTGGATGATTTGAGGTGATGGTTTCCAGAAAAGTATGCCAAGATTACAGATGTAGAGACAAAGCAGTTGAGGATTATCTAATTAGGCGCATACAGCTTAATACAGTGTGAAAGTGTGGACTTCCAGGATATCTCATGCCCCAGCCCGACTCTAGCACTCAGCAAGACCCACGCCATGTTAAATCCAAAGCCTCAAAAAGGCCTAAAAGCAAGCTTCTGCAGAGGCCTCTAGTTCATTCAGCGTTCAAGGGCAAACGCAGCCTTCCTATTTCTCAGGCCGATAAGGAGCGAGAGCAAAGCAGTGCCTAGATGCCTCCCTCGGCTCCAGGTGGCAGCCCTAATGAATTGACATACCATCCTGGCTCGGGAGGCCTGAGAAGTTCCAGCCGAGAAACTGCCCATGGGAAAGGGATGCGTAAAAGTCAGCGCATCCAAGATCAAAGAAGGGGGCCTATTTAAGTCAGGTCTCTGAGATGCCTGGCATCTCTCACCAACATTAAGTCTCCTTGCCAAGCTTCACGGAACCTATGCCTGGGCCATTGGGCCTTCAAGTTTTTGGACCCAATTGCCAAGCCTTTGTTGCCAAGAACTTAACCTGGATTTAGCCCATTGGGGCATCAAGACTCTTTTGCATTTATTGATCCTTTTTTCCTTTGGACTATTGCTTTGCAATACCCTGATGCTTGGGAGCAGCAAAGGACTATCTTCCTATTTCTTTTTTTCCCCATTTATTCTAAATAAAGCATTTAATCATGGCTGGTCTCAAGTAGTTTACTGAGGGATCCTTCAGATCTAAGGTGCAACAGGATATTGGAGAAACCTCACCAGGTCCTGAAGGATACGTCTTCATTATGTATCTAACTATAGGGACATAGTTAGATAACCCTGCACAGCATCTCTCAGTATAAACAGTCACTCACTATATTCATCGTCAGACAGTCCGGAATCAAAGCCAAAGTAGATTCAAACAACAAACTAGATAGGGATAATCCAGGAGGCATAGTCAATAGTCCAGTCCAAAGATTCTCACCAACACATCCAAACTATACGTAGTCCAAAGTCGAAAGTCAAGGTCTAACACACGATAAAGCACACAAAATCATCCAACAGAACTCCAAGCTGTAGCAAGTTCCAAACGTTGCTCCTAGCAAGGACTAAATCCAAACAGCTACTCTTTGGTCCATAACACAAATCCTCTCACTTTTTGGCCCTTCTCTGTGTCAACAGGGCAGATCTACACAGCTGAATAATGTGAGTCTTCAGTTGCAGTCTTTCTGGGATACTTAAATCTGTCTCATTGCTCTCCTGATCCTGAGTCAACTGAGGACTCCCCCTTGCCTGAGGCACTTTGTCCTGCACTGCAGGGGTAACTTCCTCAATTCCAGGCTGCAGCAGTTGTTGTTTCTTGCTTTCCACTGACTCAGATGCTGGGCCTGGAAGCCCTTCATCTTTGTTTGCATTGCAGACCCTGACACTACTTCCCTCCCCATGCTTTACTCCTTCCTCCTCCCAAAGACCAAGCTTCCCTGGGTACGCCTGATGGAATTGGGCCACTAAGTCTGTAGCGTGAACACATTCCACATCTTCCCAAGACCGTTCTTCTGGCCCATACCCTTCCCAGTCAATGAGGTGTTGCAGGTGCCTTCGATGGCGTCTGAAATCCAACACATAGCTAGACACTTCCTCATTGGACTCCTTACTCTGCAGCTGCCATTAATGGCTTTCTTGTTTAGAGGTTGCAACATCTTAAAGTTAAGAGTTTTTAGAATTATTGTGTGAGAGCGCTAGCTCCATAGTAATGACACGTCAAATTCATGCTGGTATATGAACTTAATAGGATACCAGCCTTAACTTGATGAGCTCTGCTTTAAATACATTTATCTTTCTGCCCACATGCACAGTGCTTTATTAAGCCAGATAGAAGCTTATGCTGCAAATATTTTGCTAGTCTGTACATAGTCCTTGTCAGACAGTCTGACAGGTATGACTCAACATAATAAGCAGGGAAAAAGTGCAGCCTAAGAAGATGAAGGCTTTCATAGTTATATTTATGCACCAATGTTCTACAATGGAACATTTTTTAAAAATGAGAAGAGGCCTGCTAGATTAGACCCAAAAGGGTAATTTCAACAAGCGTCCAGTTTTTACAATGGCCATCCAGATCATTCTGAGAAGACTTCTGATGTTGTTTGCTGGCAAGCAACTAGTGCTGAGGTTCATTACTTCTGAATGGATGTTCTATGTAGCTGTCATGGTTAATGACTACTGAAGGACCTATCATCCAAACATTCATTGAATTTTTCCTTCAAAGCCACCAACAACAATGAACACAACTGCATCCCATGATTACAAATTCTGTAATTTAAACATGTATTGTCTACAGAAGTGTTTTCCTCTTTATTCTGGCTCTCCTGCGAGTTTTAACTGTTTTTATTACGTTATGCATAATTCTTTCCAATGATCTGAAAATGTGTGCTTTATTGGGAAAATTACCGTATGGCACAATGGTGGTGCAATGGGTTAGACCCTTGGGCCATCAGCATGGTGGGATGCTGCCTCTGCCAACATAGAACAACCCCATGTTCCATAAGCAACAACGGGGCTTTGACAGAGTGGAAACACTTCCCCATGTCAGATGGGGAGGCATCAGCTGGTGGCTTGGGCACTGAGATTTCCCCACTGCAGCCCTGCTGCCACCATGGGTTACTGTGGAAGCTGGCAAATCATGGTGCTGGACCTCATCCATGTGATAAAGTCCTTAGAGTTTGTAAGAATTTGGGTCCCACCCCCCTTCTAGTAAATAACTTTTGGTGCATTTTCCAATGCACCCTTTCTACTTTACAAAATTTTATTCATTAAGAACATAAGAACATAAGAAGAGCCATGCTGAATCGGGCCTCAGCCCATCTAGTCCAGCATTCTGTGTCACACAGTGGCCCACTAGTTGTACAAGGGGATCTCTAGCAGAAAGGAGGGCAAAACCCTCACCTGCTCCCAACCCCCCACAACCAGTACCCCGGGAAATTAATTATTGTTTACAATTTGTTTAATGACCAAAATATGTTTTGGACACTTTTTATCATTTTTGCTTTTGGAAAAAGGCAGCAGGTTCACATGACAAGCATGGACTTCATCACACAGGTCTTTGCAAGCATCCTAGGATACTTGCAGCACATTTCATCTATGGAGTCCCAAGCTGCTCATCACACGTGTCACATTCACTTCTAGTGGGACTCCATAGATGAACTGTGGCACAAGTGTCCCAGGATGTTTTGTCCAGACCACGGGAGGCTTCCTGTATTCTGTAGACAGCAATGAGAAGGCGTGCAGCGCAGGGGGAAGCCGTGCAGTGACACTTCCTCACATGTGATGGAAAAGCATTCCTTACGGTGATGCAGGGCATGGGGTGATGGGATTACTCCACTACCCTGCAGATTCATCAAGTAGGCTAGCACCCCCGTCCCCGCTTACCCTCATTAATGCGATAAGGTCCATAGTCTTTGCACCTCTTACTGGTGCTCTCTTCTCTCCTTTACCTGTTGCTGCCTCAGTCTTTCTAATCATAGGGCCATCTCTGATGGGGACAAAAAAAGGAGAGGGCTGTTGCCTTTCCATCTAGTTGTAGACCTCCAGGAAAACATCTGGTTAGCTACTGCTGAAAAGAGAATGCAAGTTTTGACATCAATATGATCCACTAGGGTTGCTCAGTCTAATCCAGGGGTGTGCAATTACCGGCCCTCCAGGTGTTTTGGACTTCAACTCCCAGAAATCCTAACAGCTAGTAAACTGGCTAGGATTTCTGGGAGTTGTAATCCAAAACACCTGGAGGGCCGGTAATTGCCCACCCCTGGTCTAATCCATTAAATGGGGGCAAAATGAGTAACCAAAATCACTCCCTCATTATGAAAGTCTTGAAAACGTACTACAAATTCCAGAATCCACCAACTTTGCTCATTTTTCTATTTAGTGAGTTTATGGTATTAAAATATTGAGGGGAACTACTTACTTGCATTTTCACTTCCCTAAAGCTAGGAAAGCTACACTTACAAAAGCTCATACTGTACTAACACATATGCAACCAATATCTTCTCCTTACTTGGAAGTAAGCCCAGTTGTAATAATGCTTCTGATGGAAGTTCAAGGAACATATTGGTAATTTATATACTATACCTTTTCTCCCTTCTGAAAGTAGTTATTCTTGCAACGATTTTCAGAAATCAAATGGTAGCCTTTCATTGACTCTCTTAAAGAAGGGTGGGGGTTTTTGGACCTGAACTATAGCTGCAGTTTGTTGTTTACTGATTAGGGAAAAACAGAGATGGCCAGCTTCCAAACATCTGGATGCTTTATATGTCTGACCTAGAACCCTGGTGTGAAGGTCCACATGCCCAGTTTTACTTTGAAAGACCCGTTGTACCTTCTAGTTGTTTTAGATCTAGGGGAGACCTTTTTGTTTTCAAACTTGAAAGTGATCAGAAGTAATTGTCAGTTTTGAAATAAATAGTCTTTTGCACAAGGTCTATGTTTACAGGTGATAAAAAATATGGCAGAAGAGTCAAGAGTTGTCAACCTTTCCATGCCTGTACTTGCTAACTGCTCTTTTTAAATTTTCACGTGAATACAATGGGAGTGCATTCCTTTTGCAGAGTCATGGAGTTCTCCAGATGTTTCTGGATTTCAGCTCCCAGTTTTGGATGTGTTGGCTTGGAAGACTGCCAATTCCCCAGTCTTAGAGTTCAAGAAGATAGGTAAAAAAATTGAATCATTTTGAGGTAATTTAAGTGTCAATCCATGTTATCACATCTCGGTATAGCAAAATCAGTGAGTTTTTGCTTGACAGGTTGAGGTGATGGGAAACTCTGCAGACCTAAAGATTTTGAGTCGACATTAAGAAGATGATAAATATTACAAATGCACATTGATCTGCTACAAAGGAAGGATAGTAAAGGAAGACACTCAACTCTTCCTTTTGTAGAGTAACAGAGCAAAATGCAAGTGCCATCGATTCCTTCACACAGGTAAGTAATGCAGTGCAAATGCAAACTGTTATTTTACAGCGGCTTTCACATAACATGTCCCAAGGTGTTTTCCTCCCTGTCAATAAAAGAAACAACAAAGCTGCTATTGAACCAGATAAGCCAGAGAAAACAGATATTTCTTAAACAGCTTTAAATACAGACAGCCAGATCCTAAGCCCAAGCACAGAAACTGGGTTTGCTAGAGGCTTATACAATCGCTTTTTAATTTTTCTCTATTAGGCAGACAAATAGACCTGCACTATCTTAACAGGTTATTTGATAATACGACCTTTATTTTTTTGGCCTGACTTGGAGTAATAAAATTCAAGAAGGCAGCAGGCTGAGGGTAAATAAAATGCTAATTCAGCACATCATTTAACAGTTCAGATGATAATATTTTATGAAGCAAAAAATGTAGCCCTTATGACTCTAGCAGTGTCAGTTTCCTTCCCATCCAAGTTATTTCACCATCTTGACTTGATGAAGAAACCTGTGGACATTGGGATGTGATGTGTTTTGCATCTTTGAGTTGACTCAATATAGATGTTATCATCACAAGATGGATTTTTTAAAGGTTAACATGGATAACCCTGTTTTTTTTAACCAGAAGATATTAATTGAACAGAACCTGTACTTCAGGTTGTGTGCCATTGTACAAAATGTGTAATTGTGATGGGATGTGTTTCTCTCAGGGCTGACATCCTGCAACACGATATAAAATACCACAATTTGGTCCCAGTTGACACGCTTTGCCAATTTCAGTGGCTAAATTGGTTTCCAAACTAACAATACAGACCCTCCCCATAAAACTAAGGCCCCTTCTACACTGCCATATAAAATCCAGATTTTTCTGCTTTGAATTGGATTATATGGCAGGGGCGGTCTAAGGTAATTTTAAAGGGTAAGCGAACATTATTTTGGCGCCCCGCCTCAAAACATTATCCCCCCCCCCCCGCGAATGCCCGGAAGTTCCTGTGTGCAGGCAAGAAGCCTGTAAACACAGCACTCCCTATTTGGCACCATGCTGATGGCACGCAGGGAGGTTTGCTACGACGCAGCATCGGAGCGCACAAGGCCCAAAAGCGGAACATCAGCCGGACGCTGTCTGGTGGGCGGGGGAATGCGCCCTTTACCCAGATGGCGCCCCACGCAGCGGTGTCCTTTGCCTACCAGTAGGACCACCCCTGTATGGCAGTGTAGAACTGGTCTAATTGTGATCCCCATCTACACTGTTTTGAACTGAATTCTATGGCAATGTAGACTCAGGCCCCACCCACATCGCTAGAAAAAACCAGATTATCTTTTTTGAACTGGATTATATGGCAGAGTAGACTCATATCCTCTAGTTCAAAGCAGATAATCTGGATTATTTGTTTTCATTGTCTGGATTATATGACAGTGTAGATCAAGCCAGGCACACTTTGCCAATTTTAGTGGCTAAATTTGTTTCCAAACTAACCATACAGACCCTTCCCTTAAAACTAAGGCCCCCTCTAAACTGCCATATAAAATCCAGATTTTTCTGCTTTGAACTGGATTATATGGCAGTGTAGAAATGGCCTAACTGTGGCCCCATCTACACTGTTTTGAACTGGATTATATGGCATTGTAGACTCAGGCCCTATCCACACTGCTATATAAAATCCAGATTATCTGTTTTGAACTGGATTATATGGCAGTGTAGATTCATATACTGTAGTTCAAAGCAGATAGTCTGGATTATTTGTTTTTTATAATCCGGATTATATGGCAGTTTAGATCCAGCCTGTATTCTCACAACATGGATGTTTGTAAGTCCTCATTTTGGGGGGGCTCATCTTCAGATGAAAAATGACGTGCACATTCTCCAGGGTTTTTGGGGGGAGAGGGGTTAGCTTCAGGTAGGAGGAAAGAACTATTAGTTTTGCTAGTAAAATAAGAACTTGCTACAATGTGCAATCTTTCATTTATTTGCTGTTGCAACATACATAAACTGTGGTGTGTGTGTGTGTGTGTGTGTGTATCTACTTAGCTAGCACCCTCTTGTCTTCTCAGTTGTGATGCTAGGGCTCTGCTCTGCGTCCACCTCCTATCTAGAAGTACGTAGGTCAGAATAAATGTTCCATGCTCTTTTTGAGTATGTAAGTGAGACAAAATGCTTTTTATTGGACTTTATTTGAGAACATCCCTTTTAGTTAAGTTTTATGTATTAATTTCCTAGCAGAAAAATATCTTTGCACACTCACTCGCTCTCAGGGTACATCTAAACTGTGATATTAATGCAGTTTGTCTCAAGCAGGCATGTAGCCGGGGGGGGGGGGCTAAGGGGGCTTCACCCCCCCCCCCCAATTCTCAGGGTGGTCCGTGAAAAGGCCTTACTGGTACATTATTTAAACTATTATGTTTATTTATATCATGATCTGAACACCATGCTCATTATATCCCACATTAATGGGGTTATTGGGATAACAATACAAAAGGTTTGCTAGGGTAGACCCTCTTCCACCCAGTCTCAGCCCCCCCCCCGAACCAAACTCAGCCCCCCCCCCCGAATCAAAATCCTGGCTACGGCCCTGGTCTCAAGGCTATGGAATCATAGGAGTTGTAGTTTTACAAGATCTTGTTGCCTTCTTTGCCAGAGTGCTGATGCTTCACCAAACAGCAACTCCCATGATTCCATAGTATTGAGACATGGCAGTTAAAGTGATGTTTAACTGCATTAATGCTACAGTGTAAATGCACTCTGGGAGAATTGCTGGAATATTTATGTCAGCACCTTCAAGCCACAGGTGCCTAATTGTCAGCATCTATTACTTAACTGCTGCTGTTGGTTTCTCGACCTCCCAACACATCATTTTCATGTGCCAGGAGCCTTCACTGAAAGGGCCTGAGCATGCAGCCAGGCCTCTCACATATGTTATAGGGGTAAATGGGGGCCTGGGAAGGTGAGGGCGCCATCATGCTCCTTTCAGGCTCTTAGAACCCAAAGAACTGGGATCATAGTGAGACTGACTCCTTGGATTGCAAAAATGGTCCCAGGAGTCAATCCCCACAGGATCTACACCTGGAAAGACCCAAACCTTATATAATGTGACTTTTACAAAGTTTGTCCAGGGTCCCTAAAGTTATTGTGAGGCTATAGTTGAATTTTTTAAAAGGATTTTGTTTTATAACATACCAAATTACTTTTTGTTAACCCAGCACCATATCGAAACGATATTAGGAATTGGCCTTTGGCAGAAAACATGCTTAAGTACATATATAGGCAGTACAATAACACATTACCTATAACTGTAAAAGTAATAGTATAGATGATAATAATAATAATAATTTTATTTCAAGACCACACCTCTCTTATAGTTAATCCTAAAAAAATGAGTGAGGCTATCCCTTATTGTAACTGTAATGTAACAGCTATGCTTTTGTTTATTGGAAAATTGAATTAAATATTTGTAACTTCTTGTCTGTAATCCAAAGTTTGCACAACACACTACATATCGTGACACTTCTCTGTCACCTAATAAATTTCTCCAACCAGATGTCTTGTTGATAATCGCTTAGGAAAGGCACATACAAATCACAATCAAGTGACAACAGCAAGATCTTCCAAGCTGTTGTCATTTAAAAGAAAGATAAAAATTCCTTTTCCATTAGATGAGTAACTTTGATCATTACTTTTTTTTAGTCTATGCTTTTCATAATAGTTCTCATTCAGAGGGCAGAGAGTAGGGATGAAAAATAATGTGTATTTGGAGGAACTATAAAATGCACAGATTTTGGAGATCTCATATTAGACTCTGCATAGGATAATTTTAGATAAGCACACATCTGAAGGGTGTATCTTTCCAATCTTGTGCATATTCATCTTGAATTTCAATGCTGCTGTGTGCTTTTTACTTCTTTTCATTTCTCAGCATACTTCTGACTCCATCTGTGATTTTTCCAGCTTTAAATATTTTTATTTTGAAAGTCTGAACACTCAAAAGTGAAAGTCAAATTATTCATTTATTGTCAGTTCTAGTTGCTTATATCAGTGTTTTCCAACCTTTTTTGAGCCGCAGCACATTTTTTACATTTACAAAATCCTGGGGCACACCACTAACCAAAATGACACAAAATGACACTCTAACATAGTAATACATATAGTTAATATGTTTTTAAATGTATTTATACACTCAGTGTGAAATCTGGGCCTGTTTCGATGAACACAACATATATATCCTGGCAGGAATGGCAGAAAGACACAAACTTCCCACACAAAACTCCCATAACCAAGAGAAAATACTACAAGAGTTTGGTGGGCATTGACCTTGAGTTTTGGAGTTGTAGTTCACCTATATCCAGAGAGCACTGTGGACTCAAACAATGTTGGATCAGGACCAAACTTGGCATGAATACTCAATATGCCCAAATGTGAACAGAGATGGAGTTTGGGGAAAATAGACCTTGACATTTGGGAGTTACAGTTTCTGGGATTTGTAGTTAACACACAATCAAAGAGCATCCTGAACTCTTGCAACAATGGAATTGAACCAAACTTGGCATATTGAACTCTCATTACCAACAGAAAGTACTGAAAGGGTTTGCTTAGGAATTGAGCTTGAGTTTGGAAGTTGTAGTTCAACTACACCCAGAGAACACTGTGGACTCAAACAATGTTATGTTGTGTTGTTGTTTATTTTCTATCCAGAATCACAATGTTGGAAGGAGGCTCAACACTTTAAGGTCCCTAAAACAGGCATGGGAAAACTTCGGCCCTCTGGGTGCTTTGGACTTCAACTCCCACCATTCTTAACAACCTGAGGCCCTTTCCTGCTTAAGTGGCTGAGGGGGGGGGGAAGGAAAAGAGCCTGAGGCTGCTAGGAATGGTGGGAGTTGGAGTCTACTGGGGCTACTGCGCAGACCCGCCCCAGAGCAAAGCAAGCAGAGCGAGGCTGAGAAGAAGGGAGCCCGAGTGGAGAAGAAAAAGTGTTCGGCAGGAGGGGGAAGAAAGGGTATTGGAGGTTCCAATTTCCCACGACACACCTGATGATCGCTCACGGAACACTAGTGTGCCACGGCACACTGGTTGGGAAACACTGGTCTATATCATAAATTTAAGACGTCCTTTCTGAACGCCTTATCACAAGCCATGTAAACCACAATTTCATCAGGATAATACTGCCTGGTTGGTTTTTCTTATGTGACATCATTGTCCGTGGGTTATTTTCTCATGAGACACAATTTGAAAAGTTGTTTTGTTTTGTTAACACAAAAACATCCATTAATGCTTCTGTTGTGCTATCATTTCCTGTGTGACAGTTCACTTGCTTTATTGTTTTTTTGCTGTTTTTGAGTGGTCAATGGCTCCATCCTTTCCTCCCTTTTACAGCCCCATTCAAGAATCTCTTTTCACTACAATGGAATAATCCCATGGTGTGGTATTTTATTTTATTTGTTTAATTTATTTATACCCATCTTTCTCAATATGGGGACTCAAGGCAGCTAGCAACCACACATTTTGCTAATGTCATTCTGCTGATTTTGGGTGGTCGTAAGCACACTGTGGGTTAACATTGCTTCCTAGTGATTGGGAAGAAAGAGAAGTGGTGGAAACATCCATTTAATTTTGTTTCCTCTGTGAAAAAATACATAGGCAAATAAGCTTTTTGGGGATTGCCAGAGAAATCAAGAGGGGAAACTATGCTCACATGCTTCCGTTTCTGATGGGATAGTCTGGTTTTTGAGTTCCACCTTCATTCTTTCCCCCTCCACAGAGAAATGTAAAAGCATTTTACAGTTAAAATAACATTTATTCCATTATTCTGCCTGTCCTTGTTGCTAGCAGAGTAATCGCTGGCAGAGTAATCGCCACTTTAGCTGCTCACTTTCATTTACCAGCGATTAATCAAGTTTATCCTGAATCACAAGGGGAGGGGATGTCTATTAAAACATAAACTACTTTAAATTTATATTTATCTGTGAGAAAGGGGGGAAATTCTGTATGCACGCCAAACTTGGAAAAGAGTGCTACTGGGTGGGCAGTGCCAAATGCTGTGTGTGATAAGGTTGTAGGCTGCAATGCTGGAAAGATTCCATAGATGTGTGAGAGAAGAGAAACCTCCTGATTGCATAGCACTTTTGAAAGCAATGTTATTTTAGTGAGAGAAGCATCTCACGTGATAATGACCTATACAAGGAATCTTGTCTTTTAAAAATAATTTGCAAGATATAGTGTGATTATAAAATACATATTGTTTTATTTTTCTGCATTTAGCTTTCATAATTTTACGATAATAACATTATTATTCTCTGTGGTGGTAATCTAATTTTAACAGCAATGTCTCAGCTTTTGAAGAGGTGTGATGTTTTTATCAGATCTGTGAAATGGAATACTTCAGTCAATAAAGCTCTTTCGATTATTGTATTTCCATGTCAAGGGGGAAAATGCAATGTACAAAATTGTCCCTATCGTGAATTTTAGAAATGCATATTTTTGCGACACAAGCCTGGTTTTGTTCTTTGTATGGGTTTCCTTTATGGAAGATGTCTTATTTAGTACTCATATATGTAATTTCCTTCTGAGCTCAATTCAAGGCCTCTTTTTAAAAGCCATGTTTTAGACTAGACCAAAAAACTTGGAGAATGGAAGCTGATCTAATCTCTCTATGGAAGGCATTCCAGAGCCAGAGGACCACCACTGAGAAGTGGGACTGAGAGAAGGGTCTCCCCGGCAGATCTCAGAACCTGTGCTGGTTCATAGGAGATGCAGTCTCGAAGATAGGTTGGATCCAAAGCGTATAGGACTAGTGTGAACCTATAGCCATGTCACATTCAGTGGCTGCTGCTACAATGAGAACAGAAGGTGGATGGTAAGGCTTGCCACCCAGTGGTGCTGAAGCAGTTTTGGTATTACTGAATGATCAGGAGTCCTTCCTATCTCCATAGTGGCCTGTGTGTGTGTGTGTGATATTAAGAACTATTCTGGGGCTGATCCAGAGTTCAACACTCTAAATCGGTACTGGGATAAAGTGTCCTTGTAGAATCACTCCATGCCAATCTATTAACATTTATATATGTATGTACATACACATGCACACAAGTACAGTACTGTCTTTGCGTCTTCTTCTTGATCTTAAACATGTTTCTGATAAAGGTGATAACTGGAGAAAAGTCTTGGTAGAGAATGTAAAAACAAGGGCAGGTTCATATGGGATGAGGTGCTCCATTACATTTCTGGGTTCCAAGCTATTGAGGGCTTTAAAAGCAAATAGAAACAAGTTAAATTCACATTAATCCATCTCTACCAGTTGAAGCTTCTGAGTCATGCTGAAGGCAGTCAAACATATAACACATTGCGTTAATCCAGTTTGGAGGTTACCAAAGTGTGACTCACTATAGCTGGATTCCTAATTGGAAACTGCTACAGCTAGCAAAAAGTTACTCCATGTTACTGAATTTGCCTGGTTTCCCAGTGACAAAGACAATTTAAGAATACCCCGAAACTACATACCTGTCACCCCCCCCCCCCAAATCCTTTTCTAAACTCCTATAAAGAGTAGACATCCTTTTACAGACTTCTGAAGAAACATCTACTGTACCCACAGATAGGGTTCCCATATGTCCCTTATTCTAAGGGACGTCCCTTTTTTTTGGCCCTAAAATTTGTGTCCCTTATTTTCATGCCCTGTCCCTTATTTTTGACTAGTGGGACAGGACTGGGCGGGGTTGACCAGAGGAAGGTGCGCGCTGTAGTTTCCATGGCAATGCCTGCCCGGGGATTCCAACTCACAGGGCAGCCTGCATCCCTGTTGGAAGGAAGAGGCGATACAGGACTTTTTCAAAGTACAGTAGACTAATTAACCATTACCCAAGGGGAATTTGGATCATGTTGGATAAAGATAGTTTTTGGTTGCTTGAGAGTTACTCTTAAAATAGGCCTAGCTGTGCATCCCAATACTATACAATGCTGTGTATCCCATACTATACTATACCATTAACTATTGACATAATAATCATGAAGATGTACTGTCTTATAAAATTTATTTTATTTTAATGTTTAGACAGTGCACTTTTAAAGTCAGCAAAGTCCATACAGATGGAGAAAATTAGGTAGTTCTAATAATGTTTTTTTCTGCATGACAAAGCATGCAGAAACATACCACGTACTGTTAAGAGGGTATAAGTCAGTTTCTTTTGTGAGTTTCAATCATTACCTTATTCTGTTAATAAAACTATTTCTACCTAATGTTTGAGTTTCAAGTTTTTAATTAAGTGTCCCTTATTTTTGTGAAAAATCCCGTAAATGTCCCTTATTTCTTATATCAGAAATGGCAACCCTACCCACAGAACCTCTCATTAGGAGTAGGAAAGCACTAAATTCCACCCCCCCCCATGTAATTATTCTAACATCCCCTAATTTTTCTTACCGCCTTATAAATGTATTGAATACCCCATCCAGCTTCACTAAGCAATAACTAACTTCAGATTACATTTTGTTTTAATTAAACAGTAGCAGCCCAGGGATGCCTCAGCTGGAGGGTTTTACAAGCCTTTCTGAAATGTTTTTTTCCTTGCAGTTCTTTATACTTTTTTTAAAAAGGAAATCTAAACAATAGGGGCCAAATATCTCCACAAATTAGTTATCTATACATCTCAAGAAATTAAACTGGTCTGTGTATGTGTGTATAGGCTCCAACTTGCCTGCCAGCTTATGATGACTCCATGAATTCCATGGGATTTTCTTAGGCAAGAAATAAGCAGAAGCATTTTTGCCAGTTCTTTCCTCCAAAATATAACCTATGGCACCAGATATATGTTGGTAGTCTCCCGTCCAGGGCTAACCTTGCTTAGCTTTCTCTCTGGCATTACTTCACGAACAAAGATTCTTAGGAAGGACTCATCCCACGCCCCCCACAAGCATGTTGATGACCAAGGAGGTTGGATGTGTCCTTCGAGGCTGTGCAATGGATTTTTTTCTGGTAGAGCGCAGCATGCACAGAACTGGCCTCACCCTTTAAATCAAAGGTTTGTCTGCTGGGGCCTAGCAAGCTTAGGACGGTGGCAGCGAGGTCCTCAGGTCATAGGTTTGATTTGAGTTACCTTCTCTAGATGGTTGACCTTACAGGGTTAGACGAGCACCATCTGCCCAGGTTTGAAATTAGTTTTCCTTCTCTTAGGATGGTTGCCAAAAGGCTACATCCTGCCCATTGATGCTCTTTGTCAGACCCTTCGATTGTGACCTGTCTGGCATGGGACACCCTACCGGTGGCTATTATGCCACTGCCAACATAGCTCACAACTTCATTAGGGTACACAAGCCTCTCCCCTGTGACAAGGGGGCGCCAATGGAGAGGGCTTAGCTTTCAAGATCAGACATAATCTGGTGTCTTTAGGTATTCAGGTAAAAATATTGGATATTGAAATTTTAATAAGCAAAATGTTGAACAGACTAAGAAATGCTGGAATTCTAACTGTATGTCCAACAAAAAGACGTAAAACCAACTGCTAGTACCAATTAAAATTGATCCATTGAGTTAATGAGATTTCTACAAATGTTGATTTATCATTCAGCAATTGATTTAGTGGCCCTAGTAAGTGATAAAAATTTAGGCTAGCAGCCATAGAAGGTGTTTTAAAACATTCAAACATGCAAATATCACCCGTGATTTCAACACTTTCTTTGTGTCAGCAAAGTATAGATAGAAACATGTGTTTCATCATCATATGACTGAAGTTATCAACAAATGGTCCTGTTCATTATTTGCATTTTGTGTGGGAAGCATGCATATTCAAGTGGGTCACTTTATGTCCTGCTAAAGAAAAGACTTAACCAGCAACAAGGAAACTCTCTTTTTATTGTTTGGCTCTCTAACGTCTTTGTAAGCACACTTCATAATATGAAAGGGAATATTTTGAGAAATTGCTGTGGTAATGTATTTTCTCTCCAAAGCTGTGTTTGTAAACATTCACATTCAAGGGAGGCTACAATGGTATCAGAACTTTTGACTGCAGAGATACAATAGTCAGTAGAACAGATTAGTTGAGTTCCTACATGGAGGTGAACAGCACAGGAGTTATGTATGCAAAGTTTCATTCTGGCTCCTCTGTCACTAGGCCCATGACTGATTGCATTGCCCTTCAAATGGCAATTCAGTGTTTGATGGGGAGTGAAGGTAAAATCTGAATAGTCTGGCTATTACAAGGGTGTGCAAAATGCCAGAAATCCATTCTGTTTTCATTTCGGATTCCCCCCCCCCCTTCTGCTTTTGGGAAGATTCTGTGAGATTTGGAGGGGGACCATTCAGATGTGTAATTCAGGATCCAGAGTTCTATTTCCATTTTGGGAAGACTCTTCCTAAAAACAGAATGGTGGCAGGGCACCCAAAATTCAAAACGAAAACAGAACAGATTTCTGCCCTTTTGCACACCCCTACTGAATATATTATTACAGCTGTACTGAGAATGAGGGCATCTTTCACCAAGCTTTGCATGGTGTGAGCAGATATTTATTTATTGCACTTATATCCCCACTCTCTCCATAGGAAATATTTGGGTACTTTACGGCTTGCTTTGCTGTAGTAGTGCTCCTGGACACCTTAAGGAAAGAAGACAAAAGGGTCACTTCCTCTGTGGGGTTTACAAAATATGGGAAGTGCTACATGTTTAACTCAGGCGAAGATGGGCATCCTCTGCTGACCACATTCAAGGGTGGGACAGGCAATGGCTTGGAGATAATGCTGGACATTCAGCAGGATGAATACTTGCCAATTTGAGGAGAAACAGAAGAAACGACATTTGAAGCAGGAGTCAACGTCCAGATCCACAGTCAGTCTGAGCCACCCTTTGTTCAGGAGCTTGGGTTTGACGTGGCACCTGGGTTCCAGACTTTTGTAGCCATGCAAGAGCAAAGGCTGACTTACCTTCCACCTCTGTGGGGCGAGTGCTGTTCATCGGACTTTGGCCTAGACTTCTTCCCTGTTTACAGCATCACTGCTTGCAGGATTGACTGTGAGACCCGCTACGTGGTGGAAAACTGTAACTGCAAAATGGTTCACATGCCAGGAGATGCTCCTTTCTGCACGCCAGAGCAGTAGTGGTACTTTACAATAATTTAAAAATATTAAGCTCAATTATAAGTTTCATTTTTCACAACTATTAGGTAGAGGATAATACAATTAGGTATGTTAAGTAATATTGAGAAGATGACTCTCTCTCTCTCTCTCTCTCTCTCTCTCTCTCTCTCTCTCTAGTTGGCATTTTTACTCTTTCCCAGTGACTTCAATAACTCATAATCGCTACCTAAATCTTGAAACCTTAAGGCTTCTGAATATAGTTCTGACAAGCCTATACCAACTTTAGCAGCTCTTTTGCATAGAATCATAGAGTTGGAAGGCACCAGTCAAGCCCCTGGGCATTCAAAGCACCCTCGACAGATGGCCATAGCTCCAGCATTAGACAGCAGCACAACTGGTGTATCAATATCCAACGTCCGGCTTAGGGTCTTGGTGGAACAATAGAGAGGCAGGTTCTAAGCCAGAGGCTTATTCCTTCATCCTCTCCATTTTATGTGAAGGGGTGGTACTTGGGGTAGAGGTACAAAAGGCTTTTTGCCAAGAGATATAAAATGCTTCTTCCATCTCAATATTTTGTGGTCTTTTGGCACTCTCCCAAGTATCAAGAATCAAGAAGTAACCTTTCTTGATTCCCCTACTCTGATAAACATGATAAAAAGTGTGCTCCTCCATGGCCAGAATTCGACAGCATTCCAGTCACTTTCTGCATATGGAATGAGAGAAGGGGCACTTTTTTGTCTAGCAACCTTGTCACATGGCTGCAGGAATCGCCCTGCACCATTAGAGGGTGTGGGGCACCGCATTGCCCAGCTCCTGTTCCAGCTGATTTTATAGGGGAGAGGGGAAAGTATGGATTGCATGGCTTCCCCCATTGCTTCTAATGGCCACATGGGATGTGCCGGCTGTGACCTACAACACCCATGGAGCCATGCTGGTATCATTTGATGGGAGCTGGCAAGCTCCATGGGTAATGTAGGGCAGAGCTGGCATATGCTGCTGAAATCTGCCCTTGTGATGCGGTGATTGGGAAATCTGATATATCCGGTTGGCCCTGAGTGCACTAAGTTGCTGAATGGAGATTTTGGTGAGAAACTAAGGTGGGTGTGTCAGAAGCTTGCAGGATATATTATGTGTATTGAAGTGGAAATCATCTAAAAGTGAATTTGTTACCTTCATGAAAGTTTGAACACAATCCTCTCCCCTGTGCCATCTTTACAGGAAGTTTTAATCTTGCAAAACTGAAAATGAAAGGGGATGCTTGAAGCGTAAAAGAAACAGATCATTACGGACTGTATAGACAGATTTATACTTCTGTGGTGTTCTTTTTCATCAGTTGTTCCTTTTATGTTGAATATATACATATGTAAGGTGGTTACCCAAGTAACCCATATCTGTACTTAAGACGTACTCTGCTGTATGATTTAGTCTAAAAAGACACTAAAAACATAAACACATTTGACAGCATGCAAAGAAATCCCACCAAGTAAATGCTATTCTAGCAATTAACTAGCCCCCCTTCTGACTGTTACCAGACCACCCATAATAGTACACATGACCATGAAAAACATCTTTGAAGTTTAGTCTATCTTTAATGGTTGATTGATTTATTGTCATGTTTTTATACAGCCTTTTGGACACACCAAGAACTAATCTGGTGTTCCAGTTTAGTTCTCTCTCTCAGTCTCCCCCCCCCTTATATATATGCTTGTTTTTGTGGTTGTCTTTCCATAGTTCCTCTGGGAGAGCTGGCCATTCTCGGATGCTGGCTTAAAGTGGTGTGGAAAGGCAACACAATTAGCAAATATTTCCACCACCAAAGTCAGAAAGAATGTTGTGAGCCCAATGTGAAATTTTAGCTTCTCTCACTCTCTCTTTCTCAATCTCTCTCCCCACCCCTAGTCTTATCATACAGTCACATTCCACATTCAGACAGAATGCACTACGTAATCGTTCACACTCCAACCACTAGCTTCCCATGAAATAACCCTTCAATCATTTTTAACGGCATGGCTTGATATACTCTGCCACATTCATCTCCTTTAACATGTACCTACCTGCCAATTGTATGAGGCGTAGCCTTAGGCAAAGGTTCTGAAAAAGAACAGAGGAAAGAGAGCGGGAGAAAAATGATCTATATGTATTCCCCTTACACTCAGCAACAGTATTTAAAGAAATAGAACATTGGCCCAAATCCCACTTGTCCAGAGGCCTGTCCTTCAACTTGCATTCAATGAAAACACCGCACATGCCACGCTGCATTTTGTGAAAGCCAAAGCTAGATACACCCAGCTCAGGGAAATGCTCGAGGGGTGAATCTTTGTTTACTTCATCCTTGCATGCAGCAACAAATATTTTCAAAAGACAGCCTCAACCCCTCCCCTGCTGGGTAAGATTACAAGATGTATTGCTCATTTTTAGTACTGGATTTCCTTTCCTTTTTTGCACTTTGGTACATTTGCATGAAAAACACTGCAGATTTTGCAGAAAAGCAATAAGTTTGCAAAGAAGCCAGTGATTTTTTGTGTGTTTGTGCGCATACACACTATTTTGTACATTTTTTCTGGGCAAAAAAAGTGTGTGCACAAATAATCCTTCCCCTTCCCAAATAAGAATATCATAGTTTCTCACTGTGGGTGGCCATTTTTCAACTGAAAATCTCACTGTGTGAAGGCATTTTTCTCAGTAAAGATGGAGATAACTTTTTCAGTTCTTTGTCTCCTGGAAATGCTAATGCTAGGAACAAACAAACCCCACAGGTAACGTCAGGCCTGGATTAACCCCTTTTGGTGCCCTAGGCCACACTTTGACTAGAACACTTGACCAGGGACCACCAAACCAACCTCTACTGCACAACCATTCTTTGGCTATTTGAGTGCTGATTCACCCTCCTTCCTTGAGTCAACAAAGATTCAGAAGGACTCATCGACGCTTTTTACAAGGAGGAGAAGGCTGAGAGGCAAGCCCCGCCCCAGGGCACAGCAGCGGGGCGGGCTTCCTCCACCTCCTCCTCCTCACGGCACACCCTCCTTCCTTGAGTCTTCTCAAAAGGGGCCTTCCTCCTGGATCCGCCCCTCACAGTGCTCTCCCCACTCCCGAGTGGAGAGAGTCATCTCCATGCCGTGCCTGAGATGTTGTTTCAACATTTTTTTTTGGTCCTTTTGAACTGCCTCTCCCCTGTGCTGGCCCCTGGTGGCCATGGCCTATCTTGGCCTTATGGGTCCTCCATCCTATGGAACGTTCTCCATATGAAATGGCTGAGTATCAATAGCATGTCTCAAGAAGTGTTTCCCAACCTTTTTTGACTAGGAAACACTTGACCAGGGACCACTCTACAACATTAATACCAAAAGCTATGAATCGGTTTTTGGTCAACTTTGCATTCAGTTTGGTTATTTGGGGTGCTAATTCAGACCACATCAGCTCTAATTTCTGTACAGAACACATATATCATCCAGTAGTCATCATGTGCTCACCCGCAGAAAACCATATTTAATAATCTGGAGCTGATGTGGCCTATCCAATGCAATTTTCTGAATCAGCATCCAAATAACCTGAGGAACAGGCCTAAAAGTGAAGAGTAAAGTATTTGTTTTTTGAAGATTTTGTATTAAACCTCACTGGATCAAGCCTTTTGGATGTTTACTTACTTGAGGAGATGGAACGCATCATTCCATTCCGCGGTTTGGGTGGACACTGGGCGTCTTTCCCTTCCGCGACCTGGCTATAACTTAGAAGCAATGAAGGAGTATTTTTAACTCCCTCTTGGATTTCTTATGGATTATAACAAAAAAAGGACCACTGTGGACTTTATGGGTGTTCGTTCCTGGATATCTCGTTTATGAATGTATTGTATAATAGGATTACCTTAGTAGTAGGGATATGGATTGCCTTCCCTCCTTCTCTTTACATAGTGGATTTCTCTTTCTTTGGACTTGGCTTCATAAATTGTATACCAACGAAGGAGCTTTGGAACATTTCTTACTGGGTAGGCATATATGTTCTTGTGGGAAGGAATATATGTTCTTGGATATTTGACTGTTGAACCACATAAAATATTATATGACATATCTAGTATACACACATGTTTTTTGCGTTGTTAAATTCTACAAGGTTATTGATATTGCTTGAATATATTATCTCTATGTAATGTTTGTGTTAGTGTAAAAATGAAGACACCAAGACACCCCCACTTCCAGGTGCCACATGGAATGGCTCCGCTCAGGAGGAGGGAGGAGGAGGAGGATAAGCAGCAGTCAGGAGGCTTGTTGCACCTTTTATGCGTAGTTAACCATTCCCCTCCCAACATCCCATTGCCTTGGCCCAATGGGTTTCGTGAGACCAGTCATTCTCATTGCAACAGTGTAGTAACAGTGAGGCCACAGACCATATTTTAATTCTTGGGGACTACTGGTGGTCCATGGACCACAGGTTAGGAACCACTAGTCTATAGGGTCAATATTGATTCACAGTAGCATTACACTAGCCAACACACATTTTGATGCCTCAAATGTTAGCCCTGTTTCTAGGTGTATTTGACCTGTGGATTCCAAAAATGACACCCATTTTCCCCTATCAGCTCTAGTTTTTGAGATATAGAACACAAGTCATATACCATTCACCATCTGGTAAACATATCTAAGAAACTAGAGCTGCTGCAGCTTATCCAATGCAATTTTCTGAATCGGCACATCAAATGACCCCTATAAACCAACACACGACTATTTATTTATTTATTTATTTATTATTCAAATTTGTGAGTCGCCATTCCCTGGTGGCTCGGGGCGACTTACACCAAATTCGGATTAAAAACAGAATAAAAACACCATAAAACACATAAAAACACAGTAAAATACAATAAATACAATACACAACTAGCCGGTGGCGCAGGTGTGTATAACTACATCGGCATACACAGCGCAAGGAGGCGGAGTAGCCTACAATCTCAGCATTAGCACCCAAAGGCCTGCCAAAACAGGAGGGTTTTGCACGCCTTCCGGAATGCCACTAAGTCCGTAAGGGCACGGACTCCGGAAGGCAGTGCGTTCCACAGGGTGGAGGCAATTATTGAGAAGGCCCTCTGTCTTGTGGCCGTCAGATGGTTTATTTTAACACCGGGCACTTCTAGAAGTTGACCCACCTTTGAACGAAGTGGCCTAGCGGGACAGTATGGGATAAGGCGGTCCCTAAGGTACACTGGCCCCAGACTGTTCAAGGCCTTAAAGGTCAGTGCCAACACTTTGAAGGTGATCCGGTGTTCCCTTCAAAGTGTTGGTACTGACCTTTAAGGCCTTGAATGGTCTGGGGCCAGTGTACCTTGTTCTGTGTTATCATTTTTTCAAGGAAGCTACTAGTGTTGACACTAGCAATCCCATTCCTAGAAGTACCTTATCTGTGGGTGTCCCCTTTCTACTTTGGCCTTGAAATTTTATGGAGGGTGGGGGGCTCACAGATTGCCCCAAACACCCTTTTGTCTACACCAGTACTGTCTGCTTAAAATATTGCAATTAAGAAATGATTCAAGCAGAAGTGAAACATGTTTATGAGCTCTGAAAAGGCAAATGAGCAATGCAATGGTAAAGTGCAAGCCAAAACTGTTGAATATGTATGGGAAAGAAACTGAATGCTTTTCTTCAAAAACTTTAATATATAATGTACTGAAATTGGAAAATAGATGTCACTGTTTTGTGGAGGCCCTCAGATAACAAGCCCTTTAAGTAGTCTGGCTTCATTTAAAATGCCACAGCTGCCCTTAAATTGTATATTTATAAAGCTAAGAATAGTCACAAAAACTAATGACCTTTTAATGAACAATTAACAATTAATCCTCTTCTGTAACACTAGGCTGTTTTTGTTTTGTTCTGATCCTCCATCACAGAAACCATAGGAATATTCTTCAGTTGTGGGGACTACCTTTCAAGAATACAAAAGAAATAGGGAATTAGAAAAACGTTATAACTGAAAGAGCCCAAGAAAAAAAAAAGTTTCAGATTTCAGTGGGAGTTAGAAAACAGATTATACTTACTCAGATCCAGAATGAAATGGCAGCCTCAGGCACAGACATGGGGTATACAAATTTATTATTGTTACATATTTTTGCTAGGGATTGGGTATATTTCATTTATTTATTTATTTATGTTTTAATGATTTCCCTCCTTGTCATGCCAAATAACACCGTTGGATGGATTAGGTACATGCTTCATGACTTGGTTGGAAACAGACAGAGCGCATGAAAAAAAGGGGTTATAATCCTCATGTTTCCAGTCAATGGGAAGTTTTAGGTGTCGTAGTACAGAGACCCAAGAAGCCAAGCCCAGATGTAAAAGGGAATAACAAAAGGTTTATTGAACAATAAATGGAAAAGGACTAACAAAAAAGTAGCCAACTCGGCTCCAAAAACCCTAAAAAATCCCAGGAAAACCCCCCACAAAAACAAAGCAGCAAAAAGCCCAAAACAAACACCAGACGTCTGTCTGCGAAGTCCGAAGGCAGAATCCAGAAGCGTAGTCGTAAATCCAATCCAAAGGTCCAGGGCAGGAGAATGACGGATGAAAGGAGGAGACGATCCGAGGTAATCAGGAGCTGAGTATACATGAATAGCACAAATCATAGTCCCCATAAAACACAGTGTCAGCCTTCCTCCATTTCATACAATACCAAACTCTGTAGCAGGAACTCACGTAGACTCAGCTGAGACCAAGCCCGCCACAGGAATACACGGCAGGCAACTAAACAGAAAAGCAGACATTGAATTCCAAACCCCCACCTTTTCCCAACATCAGCTAGAGCTGCCACAGCAGCTCACCCCAAGAACAAGGTGGACAAATAGCCCATAACTCACGAGTAACTGGAACCAGGAACAAGGCACACGATATCAGGAACACAGGAATGCCAGAGACAAGAACCAGACACTAACTCTTTGACCACCGCAAATGCAGCCCCCAAAACCCATTTCTTATTTATTTATTTATTTATTGTTCGGTCTTGTATTCCGCTCCTCCCTGCAGGCTCGGGGCGGATAACAGCATATAAAATAGGCAACATGTACCAATCATGCGGCCATACAATAAAAACATAAAAACACGCATAACATCTCGAGGTACAAGATAAAATACAGTAGCATTTCCTTGAACCAGAGGTATCGTTACATAAGGCAATTACACTAGGCCGGTTTGCCTAGTTGAAGGCTAGTCTGAAAAGGGCGGTCTTGCAAGCCCTTTGGAAAGGGATGAGCTCTGGGATGGCTCGGGTGTCATCTGGGAGGGAGTTCCATAACACCGGAGCTGCCACAGAGAAGGCTCTTTGCCTGGTGGTGGACAAATGGCAGGAGCAGATCGATGGCACCAGAAGCAAATTCAATTCCTCTGAACGTAGTGATCTCGGAGGAATATACGGAGCAAGGCAGGTAGCACTTAAACATCACTGTCATCTGAAGACCCTCATTGATCATGAGCACCAGCTGCTGCATCTCCTACAGCTGTTGTGCTCTGTGCAGATGTCGCACCTGAGACACTTGGAAACCTCCTTTAGTAAACCACAAGAGTCCAGCTGAGGTTAAATGATTCATTTAGAATAAATGGTATAGAAAAGAGGCTAGGAAAATAGCCTATTGAAACTCTCAGCAGCAACAATAGATAGCAGCAATTATCTACAAGGAAGCTGAAATGGGTTATAGTCTTCTGGCAATCAGGAACAAACAAAGGAAAGTTTCTTGCCCCAAAACCGGGCTAAATCCACAAGCGAAGTAACTCCTCAGGCAAAGTAAATCCATAGGCAAAGTCCTTAAGCAAGGCTTGAAGAAAGAGTTCATGGGCAGGGAGGCCGGCAGGCCTGTTCAAGGTTCCATAAGCTTAGTTTGCTATGTTGGCTAGAGATAGGAATGGCTTCTAAGTCCCAGCATTTATAGTTCACCAAAGCTTTGAAGGTCCGACACAACTGCGTCGAGTGTCAATTCCCACAGAGAGGACTTCCGGCTGTTGTTAGCCTCTTCTCAAGGGAAAGGTATGCAAGCCCAATTAGTACGGACATCTGTGAAAAAGGAGTGGCCCTATCTCCAGGTTCCCAGCATCTCCGCTTATCGGCCTGCACCGAAGTAGTGACCTTGAATGTTTGAACCTGCCTGCTCTGTATCTGGTTTGCAGAAGAAATACAAGCAGGCATGACTGGCAACCTATTGCCAACATGGCTGTGGTTTGGTTCTAGGGAAACAGAGGCCTGGGGTCTGACAGCAGACCTCCAATCTTGTCAATGCTGTTGGTAGCTTAAAGTGTCCCAATCTGTTTCTGAAGCCTCAGAAGGCCAGTCTAAATTACTGTCAAAGCCGAGGAAGGTATCAGAATTAGACTTTTCGTTACACACATCCCTTACTTCCTGAACCAATGTTGATTCTAGATCTGTATCACTTTCCTCTGACCACATTTCTTCTTCCCCAGGAAACCCTTCCAAGGTTTTTGGATCAGAAGGAGCTCTAAGTATCTGCCAGATCCTTTTTCTCTGTTCCAGCCCTTCCAGGCTAGAATAACTAGCAGCCCTTTTCCTTCCAGCTGCAGAGTCTGGATCACACAGAGCCTCGCCCCATTCCATACTATTGCTTGATGCTATTGACCCAGCAGCTTCCCCAATACTACTACTAGTAGTAGCCGAAGGCTCAATTACAACATTAGGGGTCAGTTTGTTTACTGGAGTTCACTCAAAGCTTATTGGCTTTTTCTAAAAGTTTCCATTTATTTACTAATATACAAGTGAAAAGTGTAAATTAAACCTACAACACAGATAAGTCCACCGATCTCACACAACAAGTATCTAATAGTTTTCGTGAATTTCTGATGTCAGCATCTCTTTCTTCATGTGTGACTGTTGGGCAGGTATGGTCTCGGGGACCCCCTCCCCCAATTTACCAGGGACTAAGACCCAATGAATCCATGAGATTTGTTCTCAATGAATATATAGAGACATCCAATGTAAATTACCATAAATCAGTGTATTGTGCTCAATTTCTATACCTCACCATAATCAGGGGGAAAAATATGTGCGTGTGTGAACATATTTTGTCTTCTAAGTGCTATTTTTGTGTGGAACCATGCCACTTCTTTCTAAACCAGAATAAAAATGTTTATATTAAATGTCCTTTTGAAAAACACTTTTGTTTCACATTGCCCATAATCACATGGGACAGCTGAATTGAAACGTCTCAGTAGAAGACGGATACCACTGGAATGCAGAAATTATCTATGGTTATACTGAGTAGAAAATGGTTGGCAAATGCTATATTTGGATTGAGAATACACTGCACAGTGTCTCTATTTTTTAATCCCTGTCTTCAAAATGAAAATACATTTTTAAAAAACCCCTTGTACTTTTGTTTATAACGAGACTGTCTGCTGTAATTTAGAGACAGAAAAGAGATTTTGAATATATCAACACTTCAGAGTCTCTCTCTCTCTCTCTCTCTCTCACACACACACACACAAATGTACATAATATCCCTATTAAAAAGTTCAGCCTAATATTCCACTTCACCAGTAAGACTTTGGAGGAGATCAAGGACCTCATCACACTGAGGTCCTAATGCCAGGGAAATGTGGGGATATTTGTTGGGCAGTGAGGGAAATCTGGTGGGCAGCATGGGAACCTATCATCTCACACCCCACATCATCTGCATCGCCCCCTTCCCCATTCCACAAGAGGAAGCAACACCACCTGGCTTCCCACCATGCTGTCCCCATTCTACCTAATGAGAACACTGGAAGCTTCCCGTGTTCTCTGGGCAGCATCCTAGGATGGTGCCAGGATGCTTCCTGTATGGAGCCCCACTGGAAGTATCCATCCATCATTTGATAGGATCTGGCTGACTCCATCAAGGAAGTATTCTGGAAACATCCTAGGAGGTTTCCCAAAGACAATGCGATGAGGTCCCATGTGGAAGCAGATTACTTGAAATAATCTAATAGGCAAGAGATTTATAATCACTCATGTCATGCAACTATGACTTTCCTGGTACAGACCCATACGGCCAAAAGAAGGACAGGCACAAATGGAACAGGAAATTGGAAGGTGGCATGTACAGGCCATAAAACTCAATTGCTCTGATACATGGGAAAGGTCAGGCATCAGAGGATTTCTGTGATTTATGACATTGTAGGTAAAGCCCTATATATATGATTCATGCATTCTGAACAAGAAAGATGTTTGGTATCTTCAGCTTCTGTGCTTTCTTGGAATATTCTTTCGAGAGAAGGCCAGCTCTATAGCCACACAGCTGATGCTAAGGACCATTACACCTACACTCTATGTTGCAAAAACCGAGTGTTAATTCACCGGCCTGAACAAGATCTGACTTGTCCAAAGAGCTGCAGGTAGTATGGAGACACCCCATAATATTTTTGCAAATGTTTTTGTAGTCATTTTAATAACATTTTAATGACCATATTTCACGCCGTAATATCACCACCACATAATAGTTGTACCTCCCCCCCAATTAGTATTTTTTTCTTTCCTCATATAATTGTTGCAGCCTTGATTTATCACTCCAAATTGCTAGGCATTTTGAAGGTGTTTGGCTTTGGCCATCTTCAATATCACAGTATATGATGACCAGGACTTTGATATTTGATGAGCTTTCTTTACTCTTGAAGATCCTAGCTGAACTGTATAATTTTCAAATAATTCCTCTGCTCTTGCATTGATTCTGTCTTGTTTGTAGTTTCCAAGAATAGTGTTAGCACTTGTCTTTCCAGATTTCTCTTTTGAAATTGGACAATGAATATCACTTCTGAATGTTGTTTTAACCTATTTTTGTAATTCATATAGTGGGAACAGCAGCCAATAAATATTTTATAAGGACCTTGTCACTCTAGAGAATTAATGCCCTTTAAATCCGGTAGCTGCCTCTTGCAGAATTCTGGGCTTTGAGGTTTATGGAGGAGCCTTTAACAGCCTCACTAAACTACAAACCCCAGAATTCTGCAGGAGGCAGAAACCGGATTTAAAGTGGATTCATTCCCTAGTGCAGTGTTTCCCAACCTTTTTTGAGCCGCAGCACACTTTTAACATTAAAAAAATCCGGGGGCACACCACCAACCAAAATGACACTCTAACACAGTAACAAACGGCTGGGGGATGGTGGCCTGCTGGGAGCAGCTGCTGGGAGTGCTGAAGCTGGGGGAGGAGCCAGGTTGTGCCGTGCCCTGCCCCCTCCCCCCGGCTTCAGCTCTCCCACCGCTTCTCCAGCCTTGAGGGGGCAGTGCGAGCGAGAGGCGGGAGTCATGGCCCTCGTCCCCGGCGCCGATCTCCGCCAAGCTTGACTCGCTCAAGCCGCACAGAGGAGGAGGAGCAGCATGAGCAGTTAACAGGCTTCAGTGGGTGGGGCTCCTCCTCTGTGTGGCTTCAGCGAGAGAGGGGCGAGAGTCATGGTGGATTGGAGGCTGGCTGGGGAAACGGCCAAAGGAGGCAGTGCCACGGCCCCTTCTTTTTCTTTACCGCCGCCGCCCGGCCCTTCCTCCTCCCCCCTCCCCCTCCCCCAAACAGCAGGAGTTCAGCAGGAGGAGGGGGAAGGAAGGGGGGCAGAGAGCTTTTCTCGCGGCACAGCAGGAGGTCCGTCACGGCACAGCAGTTGGGAAAAACTGCCCTAGTGTGATGAAGTAATAAGTCACTCTCAGTACATGGTCAGATCTACTTCAAGTTTTCAAATGTGTATACATATCAAAAGGATACTTTGGAAAGCTATCCTGAGAGCTTTTCTGTAATGAAACATTTAAAATAATTTGAATAATTCCTGTGCTCCTAAAATAAATGCATCATGCTACAAGCGATGGCTCTCTTACTTCATCCTTCTGCTTCTTTATTTGTAACTTTATTTCTTTTAAAATAAGATGAATCAGACTAATTTTATGGGCTTTGGCAGCAACGATTTTTATTTCATCAAGTTCCTTCTCGTCCACACTTCTACTGTGCTGTTGTTACTTTGAACTGTAACGTTGGAGATGACCAAAGTCAAACACCTTCAAAATGTCCAGTAATACATTTTCAGTGTTTAGTTAACCATCTGAGTAAAGAAAACATAGCAAAGCAAGGAGGGTACGAAGTCATGGCCTCTGGGAATTTTTCCATTATTTATTTGTAGTGGGGATGCCAAATTGAATTTCTAAAGCTGAGGTCTTTTCACGATCCCCGTGACTTTGAGAAGAAGGGATTCCTACTCATGTAAACATGTACGTTTAGTGAACAAATATTTCTACCGACTATTTTCTTGTCCATATAATACTCACAATGTTGCTTGTTTTATTAGTGTCATCCATTCTGAGCAATCCCAAGTTGCTTGAAAGACCCTATAATTTTATATTCTGAGTCAAGCCACATTCCTGCAGCAAACCTCTTTCTTTTTTTTTTACACACATGATTATATATTGCAAGAATGGGTATGCTAATTTTTCAGCTTCAGCTTTCTATGGTAACTGTCTGGCCACTATTTTAACAATAAAGCCATAGCAACAGACACTGCTAAGCAAACTGGAGCCCTGCCATTACACATAATAGACCAGTGTCCTCCCCAACTGTGCCTAAGAAGAGGAGAATGGAATCCTGTTGGTTGATCTGTAGCCCTCCAACTTAGTGGAGTCATCCAATTCCTTCTTCCTCCTTCAGATAAACAATTTCTTTATGGTAGTCGGAATATCATTGCTTTCTGGAGAGGAGGGGAGAATTAAGAATAAATATTTGGTTTGTAGTTGGAAGTTTTGCTCTGCAGTGAGAGAATCTTTCCTTAGGAAAGGCTGGTGATTGTATACATTCTCTCTGGAACAAAACTTCACCCTGAAAAATGAGCTCAAATCGTGAGTATAGTATGCATTATTCATAAACTAGGAAGCCTCGTGTCAGGAGTCTAGCTTGACTAGATTATTGACTCGAAAAGTCAACACTCCTTCTTACAGTGCGGTACGGTTTTACATCAAGACTTGTAAGGCTGCTGGAAATGGAACGGAATTGTAGTTCTTGCAGATTTTTGTTCCTATAAGCCAATTCAACTGAACTGATGAAATGCCTATGATGATGACATGGGGATCTTGATACATTTTCATAGGTTCAGCATGGCCGTAGGACAAGACCATTGTCCTATTGAGTTGCCCTTAAGTGTGCATCTGTATGGTAAAAGTAATGCAGTTTGGCATCACTAACTGCAATGGGTCAATTTTGTGGAATCATGGGAGTTGTCATTTGGTGAGGTCCAACACACTTTCACAGAAAAGCCTAAAGACTTTGAAAAATGACAACTCCCATGATTCCGTAGCATTGAATCATTGCAGTTAAAGTGATTCCAAATTGCATTAACTCTATAGTGTAGATGCTCCTTTAGTGAACATTCCAATTATTCATTAGGGATCCAATTTATCTTTGTAGGAAAGAACTGGAATTCACTCCCAAAAGATGTGACGGTGAAAGGTGGATGGAAAGTAACAGGGAGAAGAAAGAATATTGGAAAAAAAGAGATGGGGGATGGATTAATGGATGTAAATAATAGGCAGGTTTAGGCTAGAAATTAGGGAGAAAGAGATGGTTCTGAGGAAAGGACTGATCAATGTAGAAAAGACGGAGGGAAGCTGGAAAGAAGAGGCAACAGAGTTAGCTGAAGTATGTCATTGCTATGCTTTACCTTTGCACTGAAATACCTGGGGTTGTTTCAGTATGTGATAGAATCTTGTGGCAGTTGGATTTCCCTATCGCCCGGATGACCCAGCCAGAGGATCTCCGTCTTCGCCGGATTCACCTTCAACCTACTGGCTCGCAGCCATCCAGTAACAGCTTCAAGCACAGATGGAAATTATTGGGTACGGATTCCGGCCAGCCCTCCATCCTCAGAATGAGCTGAGTGTCGTCAGTGAACTGGTGACATTCAAGCCCAAAGCTACGTACCAGTTGAGTGAGCGGTCGCATATAGATGTTAAATAAGAAAGGGAGACTTGGTCAGGCTTTCAAATGAGGCGCTGAACTCGAAATGGTAACGTACCATAGTTTTATTTATTACAATTAGATCCCTGGTGGCTCAATTTCTTCCTTAGTTACTAGATGTTACAGCAAAGTCTTTGGGGGGAAATTAGTTACTTGCTTCAGAGTTGTAGAAGAGAGATGCAGTTCTCGGTCTGGTTCCAAGTGGTCCCTGTCCTTCCAATGGCTTCTGGAGTTACGAAAACTCCAAGGCCTCAGATCTGCAGACCCTTTGTTGAAAGCGGACTTTCCTTTACAGTCTGCAGGTTGATTGAAGACACCGAGTCACACAAGTTTTACCAAGACATCCGGTATGCTTTGGTATGCTTGAAAGTAGATCTCGGATGGGTTTAGGTGATCAGAAATGGCTTGTCCAAGCTGAGGCCCAGATTTCCAGGCCGCACGTCCTTTGTTTTCTTTGTTAGGCTGAGCTGGGAGGAGAAATCCCCTTCTTCAGGTGACCTCGGGAGGAGGAGGGGTTTAGGTGGAAAGAGCATGTTGTAGCATGAAGAGAGGATGGTCTTTCTTTCCCCTCCAGCGATTCCCTTTGAAAATTCCCCCTAGGAATTAAGGTAAGTAGAAAAGCCCTCTAACTTTTCTAGGAAATCATCATAGGCTATCAGTCATGCCTGAGTATGATTGCCTTCCAAGGGTAGGGTCTTGGTGGTGGGTCTGTAGATAGAGACCTATTCTTGATCTACATGTTCTTTCACAGTGAATACATTGATTTTCAGATGGAAGGTGGACCCAACAAGGGTTAGCTTTACACGCCTTTCTCTTGACACATTTCTCCCTTTTACCCTCCAGTCATGCCTCTTCCAATTCCACAGCACTGTTGCTAACAGTTGACCTCCAGTTAGAATGCTCGAGGGCCAGGACTTCCCAGTTCTCAGTGTCTGTGCCACAGTTTGTGAGGTTAGCTTTAAGCCCATCTTTAAATCTCTTTTCCTGTCCACATTCCATTTTCCGTTTTTGAATTGGGAGTATAGGAACTACTTTGGGAGATGGTGATCGGGTATTCAGACAATGTGGCCAGTCCAGTAAAGTTGATGGCATAGTATCATCGGTTCAATTCTGGAGGTCTTTGCTTTTTCCAGAATACTGACATTTGTCCACCTGTCTTCCTAAGAGCTCTGGAAAATATTTCAAGGCTCTGGAAAATATTTCAGTCAAAGTCTTATAGGTGCCCATGTTTCAAATTGCAAATATGGGTAAATGAATTTGAGAGGGTGATGTGGCCAGTGTGAATGGCTGAAGTTGGATGCCAACTAATATTTTTTCCAGTATGGTTTTTTAAGCCACACAACACTTATAAGAAAATAACTGGGACACATGTAGGCCAATTAATATTGAAGTGTAATCATTATGGCCAAAAGGAGAACACACAAGCACAAAGAAGTTGCAGCAATTTGCATTTGTTTTAGCCTTTTGGAAAGGGCATGATTTTGTTCCTTTATCTCTTCTTATCCTGTAAATTATTTTTGCTCAGTTTGCAGCAATGGAAGTAAAGTGAGGTCAAAGATACAAAGATGGAGGAGGAGAGAGAAACTTGAGAGTTTTTTAAAGGAACTTAAAATGTGGGGCAACAGAGGATTGATTGGGATTGTTCCTACTAAATTGAGGCAGTTGAGAGATATGTGTTGGAGAAGTGGACACCAAAACAAACAAAACAAATAGCCATCATAAACCACTAATTTCAAGGTGCCTGTAGACAGGGGCGGTCTAAGGTAATTTTATATGGTAAGCAAACATTATTTTGGCGCCCCCCATATAAAACAAATATACAATTATAATATCACAATACCATTAGTAGTATTATATTGTATCAATGTATATACATTATATTATAGTACATACTCATACTTTTTATATCATAATTATATTATACATTACAATATAATTATATTATAATATATTGACATTATAATATAATATAACATTCTATATTAGTATTATTATTAAATAAGAAATAAAATTATTTATTTAAATAAAATTATCCTTTACTAAATATTTTCATTACTCCTATAAAACTCAAATAACCGAAAATAAAGTAAAATAAAATATTATATATTACTATTTGCCTGCGCAATTGCGCCTGTCTCTCCTTGATGCTCCCGGCTGGTGTGCGCGCAGGGAGGTGGGCGGGTGTGGTAGGGTTCACACGTGATTGGACCTGGCGAGGGAGTTCGCCTCAGCGCACGGCGGCTACTTCCGGTGACGGCGGTCAGAAGGCAATACGTCGCCAATACCCCTTTGGCTCCACTCCCCTCTCCCTTTGTCTCCGCCCCCTGCCTGCCCAATTGGGTCCCCGTATTCAGCGGTAGGGCGGAGACAAAGGGAGAGGAGAAGCACTCCCTGCCTGCCCGATAGGGAGTGCTTTGCTTACAGGCTTCTGCGCACAGGAGCTACTGGGCATGCACGGAGGTTTTCGCGCATGCACAGTTGCTCCTGCGCTCAACTTCAGCTCCGGAGCAACTGCGCCTGTGTGAAAACCTCCGCGCATGCCCAGAAGCGGCGTCGGAGAGCACAAGGCCGGGGCCCAAAAGTAGGCAGCTGTGGCGCTGCCTGAGGAACATCGGCAGGGCCAGGATGCTGTTTGGCACCGGCGCCCGGTGGGCGGGGGAATTCGCTCCTTCCCAGATGGCGCCCCATGCGGCCGCTTCCTTGGCCTACCTGTAGGACCGCCCCTGCCTGTAGATAACCAATAGCACAAACATTTTGATATTTTTGGAAATGAAAAACAAGGTATAGCACAAACATTTTGATATTTTTGGAAATGAAAAACAAGGTATGAGTAGTTACACATATATTATTTTTTATGGTTACACGTATATTAATTTTTCCTTCTCCCTGAACTTTAAAAATGTATAATCTTTGTTATTTCTGAAAATACACTACGGCTTTCCACTGTTTTTTTTTATCCAGAAAAAGAGGTTGCCTGTATTTTATAATTCTACTCCTTGTTGTTCTCACAACAGCTAATAGATGAAATATGGAAGTAGTTTAGAACCTCTCATTAATCACTGAGACATTAGGGAAAAAAACTGCCCAACAACCTAAACAAACAAACAAACCCCTACAAAGAACACATGTTTACAAGACCTCAATCTTGCAATAAGATTTATCTTCATAGGCACTCCTGAGTTTTGTCTACAAGCAAAATTATGCAGGGTCCTCTAAAAACATTTACGCTTTTACTACCAGGGCAAACTTTTATTCTAGGAAAGCTTAGAGATCTTCAGAAGGTTAGCAGGAATTCTTAATGAGAACTTAAGTCATGCCAACAATTTCTAAGCTTCAATCGGATTAGAAAACGGCAATTTAAAATGACAACTAGTGGTCTTTGTCTGATCTATAGTTGATCAGCATTTATTTTTGATTGCAGTTGCTTTGTCAGGAGGTGGTATTTTCATTTATTTATTTACATACTTTATATTCCTCCCTTCTCACCCCGCAGGGGACTCAGGGCGGATTACAATGTACATATACAGGCAAACATTCAATGTCATAGACACACAACATATATAGACACTCAGAGGCTATTTAACATTCCAGCTTCTGGCCACCAGGGGGAGCTGTTGCATTCCTTCATTCTTTGCATAATTCCTGAAGATTATATGGCCTCGTAAATCAGTTAAATTAGCCTCCCCACAAAGTGGTACCTAAATTTCCTACTTGACAGATGCAACTGTATTTCAGGTTGCAAAGGTTGACAACAAGCTACACAATTTGGCAGAGAGCTCACCCCAACCCGGGCAGGCTTCGAACTCATGAACTTCCAGTCAGTAGTCATCTTAATGCAACTGACTCCCAGCCAGCTGCGCCACAGTCCCGGTAGTTGGTAGTTGGTGCTTCCATGCAGCAAGACAGTGATTCTTTTCCAAATCTTAGTCCAAACTTTAAATAAGCTATACAAGTCACTAAACATCTCAAACCAATTCTGCACTTTAGTTGGTCATGAAAATTGTTAATTAAAACCTGAAGTGGATTAGACCTAACCCTTGGGAGTCACTAGGTTTGTGCATTTTGGCTGAACCTTGTTCTGTTTCTGCTAGATATCAGTAGACCGCCATATCGATTTTTGCATGATCCCAGAAAACAGGTGGGTAACTAGCCGGATAGCTGTTTTCTGTTGTTAGCCAAAACATGTGGCTAGATCTGGTCCATTGGCAGCAATGGGGAACTTATGAGGCTCCCCTTTCCATTCCTGGGAGTCTTTCCTTTTTTCCTTCAAGAGTGCCTGGGCGTCAGCAACAAGGTTAAGAAAACACCCTTCCTGAGACCCTTTCCTTTTTTTTCCCTTCAAAGGAGCCTGAGTGTCAGCAATACACGATTCCACTATTACAATAGTAGAGCAATCCCAAACATATGCTTCTTTAAAACAATAGTTTTTGTTACTATCTTGTAGAAGGAAATTTTAAACAAAAGTTTCGATACGCAGATATTCCTCTATAATTCCTTGTGGAGAGCCTCTACTTTCTTTGTAGAAGACTTCCACAACCGGTTTTGACCTTAACAAAGTCTCCTTCAGGTTGAAAAGCACCAGTTTTCCTGAGTAATTCCTTGTTTAGTTTGATTCCATAACTAGCACAAAGCTATCAGGTTGAAAGAAGAGCTTTCCTATCTTCTCATTATGTGGACAAAATACTTCATCTTTGCCTCTAATATCCTTCCCTCCAATGAGTAGTCAGGCTTTATTTCCTGAAGTATGGACTCTTCTTGCAGTCCAAGGCACTCTCAGAACTTTCCTCCAATACAATAGTTCAAAAGCATCTATCTTCCTTTGGTCAGTCTTCCTTATGGTCCAGCTCTCACATCCGTAGGTTACTACAGGGACCATTGCTTTTACTATGCGGATCTTTATTGCCAGTGTGATGTCTCTACTCTTAACTATTTTATCAAGATTGGTCATTGCTCTCCTCTCAAGAAGTAAGCGAGGAAGTGGAATTCAATATCCCAGTTCCCCTTGGATCTTTTGCCTGTCTGGAACCGCCCTTACTTGCATTTAATTCCCGTGTTCCATAAAAACAAGTATTTTACATTACAAGCCTACGCCAATTAAAGATTGCCTTACTTCTGAAATGTAGACAACTTTTTTAATATATAAAAATAGTCATTCTCATGTGTTCAGGTGCATGGTACAAATTCTAGGCTTATGTTGTGTTTCTGGCTGCTGCTTCATGTACTTTTGTGTTAAGGTGATGACGAGAAAGATATGAGGACTGGGTTTTGTACTTCCAATCCATATTTATTTATTTATTTTGCGCATTTTATCCCGTCCTCCTCAACCTCCGCAGGGGGACACAGGGCGGCTTACATTGAGCCCCATTCAGAGGCTATTTCAACAATACAATAAAATCAAAGCATAGACATATAATAAAAACAGCATAATTAAAACCACACATAAGTCATTCATTAAAACAATAACCAGCCTCATCAATCAAGACTTTGTAACCATTCAGATTTTAAAAACGAATTAAAGCAACTAATTTACTTCTGGGAAATTGGAAAGTGCATTCAAACTTTAATCTAGGGGTGAATACTGTGTAGGAACTGAGATATTGCTGATCTACATCTATCAGTGTCCCCTTACCATGTGTTGTTTAGTTGACTATTCAGATTAAAGCTGCAGTTCAACAATACTTGGAGGGCCACACAATGGTAGCTATTGTATATATATACTCATTTATAAATCAATCTCATATAAAAGTCAAGGACATGTTTTGTGCTCTATATTATGGATTTTTATATGACCTATGAATAAGTGAAGAGTCATTCTACAGAGTGGGATAAGTGCAAACATCTCCTGATGCCATGTCCTCATCAAGTCATTCAAAAAGGCCAGAAGCAGCCCATGGCGAAGAGAATAGAGGGAGGTCATTACTTCTATTAGGTTCTCCCAGGACACATGTATCTCTTGCCTTTTGCCACTCTACTCAGAGAAGGGGATGAGAAAAAAGAGCGAGAAAAAAGAGTTAAGATACAGAACACAGATTGACCCATGGATAAGTTGACCCAGGTATTTTTTAAAAAATTGCAAAACTTATACATCTATATATATAAAAATCTTCAATCTGTGTTTATAAGCTTATAGACAGCAAAACTACACAACGAACACACACAAAACCAGGCCACACTGACACATAACCCAACGAGGTATGTTTGCCACCCCCCCCCCCAAATTAAAGACAACAGCCAAAAAACCATAAAAATGTTTGGGACTACAAGTCCCAGAAACCACTGGGGCAAGCCAAGAAAAATCGCGCATGGCAAAGGCGGTTGGAACAGATCCCTTTCCCCCTCCTTCCCAACAGATCGGGCACACACTGTGCTTCTCGTCGCCTCCCCACCCCCTTGCAAACAACACACGGAGCGTGCAAAACCACCGGCCAATCAGAGGTGCGGCATGAGGAAAAGCTCCTCTACTCACCTCTCCCAACAGATTGGGTGCCCTAAAGCACGGCACGTGCCTGTGTTTCTTGCCGCCTCCTTGCCCCCACAAAAGTCACACACCATGCGCGCGCACTCCCCTCTGAACAGATTGGCCGTGCGAAAGCACAGCATGCGCCTACGCTTCTCGGCGCCACCCACCCCCTCGCAAACAACACACGGAGTGCGAGAACCCCCCGGCCAATCAGAGGGGCGGCTCGAGAAAAAGCTCCTCTACTCACCCCTCCCAACAGATCGGGCGCCCTAAAGCTTCTCCCTGCCTCCCCCCTCAGGCCTGTGTGTGTGGGTGGGGGGGGGATGGCTGGACCAGGTCGCTGTTTGGGATGGATGGATGGATGGGAGGAGAAAGGAAGGATAGCAGGAAGAGGCGAGGGAGAGGATGTGAAAGGAATTGAAGGATAGAAGGAGGGAAGAAGGAAGTTAGGAAGGATGGATGGAAGGAAGGAGGGGAGGAGAAAGTAAGGAAAAAGGAAGGATAACAGGAAGGAGTGGAAAGGGAGGGAAGGGTAGAAGGAAGAATGGATGCAAGGAAGGAAGGAGGGAGGGGAGGAGAAAGGAAGAAAAAACGAAGGGTAGCAGGAAGGAGGGGAGGCGAAAGGAAGGATAGAAGGAAGGATGGAAGGAAGGAAGGAAGGAAAAAGGAAAGATAGCAGGAAGGAGGGGAGGGGAATGGAAGAGAAGGATAGAAGGAAGGGTGGAAGGAAGGAAAGAGGGGAGAAGAAAGGAAGGAAAAAGGAAGGGTAGCAGAAAGGAGGGGAGGGGAAAGGAATACTATATCATTTTCTACTTCCTTCTTTGCCTCTTTCCAGCCTTTCCTCTCCTTTTTCTTTCTTTTCTACTTTCTCTCCTTCCTATTACTATTGTTGTGGCTGTGGTAATTAAGCAGACCTTCTCATTAATTAATTTTCCATACCACCAGACTATGCCACAGCAGCGCGTGGCCGGGTACAGCTAGTGTGTATATATGGTAATTACTTTGGTAGGCTTTAGAACCATTATCAGAATCCCATAGGGAATATCTATGGGATTGCTTACATCCACAACACTAGAACTGTCCCCCAGTTCCCCATTGCTTCCACTGGAGCTGCTTTCCTGGTGATACTGAAGGCTAAGATGGAATGAGAAGTAGCACAGTGTGATCTTGGATGTAGCACCCAAACTCTATTTTTAGATGTAAATTTCCAAGCTGCAATAAATCTTCAATACCTGAAGCTGGCTGTAAAAACTGCTGAGTCACGCCGCAGGTTGTAGCTGACATTCATACAAAGCCTTATTCTGTTTGCATTTATTGAGTACAGTTTTTTACTTATTTATTGGTTGAAACATAGAAAGATGTTTCCCCGAAATATGTTTTTTCCTAGTAATCTCTGCAATTTACCTTTTCTGGAAAGGACTGGGTGTTGGCTCACAAAAAACCCCAACAACAATGAGACTGGATTTGGCAAAACCCCAATTGAACAAGTGTAAATTTATGTTCATGAGTCCAACTATGAGAGATATATAGGTTTTCTTCAACAAACAATTCAACATGAAAAAGGATCTCTATCGTTTGAAAACCAATGGATTAAGATAACTCACTCATCTGGATGGCCCATGAGGTCTCTTCCAACTCTATGATTCATCCATATTTACATTCTCAACATTCTGTGTTTCGATATTGTTTTCCCATTTATTGTTTCTATTTTGAAACATGTTGCATTTAAACATTATTAGCATTTATTGTTGTTATTTTTCATTTATGAAACTGGTCGTTTAGGTTTAGTTCAGACTTCAATTATACAGAGTCACAATTCATGTTGAAATCAGATGCCGCTTAACAGCCAGTCACAAGTAGGTGTGAAAAAGAGTTTATTGTCCATTTAATCACTGTGCTTGGATAGCACTTAACTAACTTAACTGAAAAATAGCCTACTTCAGCACAAAACAACCAGTCTTTGAGCAGTAATTAACAGAAGAAATACAAAAGTAGTAAGATCAAACACAGTGTCTGTATGCAGTCCTGGTCGTTATGAATAGGCAGTCCAAAGGGTTGAGCTTCAATTATCATCATGGATACTGGGTCAAAGCAGAGGGAGAAAGCAGGCCAAAAATCCAGAGCAGCAGCTCAGCAGAGTAGATCAAAGGGGTTCAAACAACGCCGAATGTGGTATGGGCAGCAGCAAAGTTACTCCGCACAGGATACAGGAAACAAGATACCAGTCCAAATGCAACACCTTGCCAGCTGCAAAGTGAAGCATCACAAACCCCACATTTTATTAGCCTTCCACTTCAGACCCACCCAAGTTTGACAACTCCTCGTCAACAACAGGCTCAGCTGCTGTTGTCTCAGCAGCTGCAGATCCTCTCCAGGTATTCCATCTCCTGTCAAGACTTAGGTCTCCCCAGCATTCATCAGGATAGCCCGAGGGCCATTCATCATTATCAGAGAACCCCAAAAAGGTGTCACTGCTTGTGGGTTCCTCACACACAGCCCTCACCTTGGCGCAGTCCATTTCTGGCTCTTCATCTGAATAATTCCCTTCATCCCGACTCCCATCCTCCCCAGGGAAGCCCTCAAAAGATTCTTCATCCATAGGCTCTGTAAGAATTTGCCCTATTCTTTTGCACTGAGAGATCTCTTCTGCACTTTGCTCACGAGTAAACCTTTTGCTTCCCCTTTGAGGCATAGAATAGCTGAAGAAGCCAAATTTAGACTCTTCGGCTCCCTCCAATTACCGACCTGTGTCCAACTTGCCATTTTCAGGCAAGGTAATTGAGAGGGCAGCAGCGGATCAGCTGCAGCAGTTCTTAGAAGACACAGCTGGACTTGATCCCTTCCAGTCCGGCTTCCGTATTGGGCATGGGACGGAGACTGTGCTTGTCCCCATTATAGTCCAACTTCACCGCCAGCTGGACCAGGGTGGATCAGCCCTGCTTGTTTTGTTAGATCTAACAGCAGCATTTGATACCATAGACCATGCACTGTTGACCCACCGTTTAGCCGTGACTGGGGTTAGGGGGACTGCCCTTAAATGGGTGGCCTCTTTCCTCCAGGATCGGGGACAACGTGTGGAGAGGGGAGAGGAGGGCTCCGGGAGGCTCCCATTAAGTTGTGGAGTCCCCCAGGGGACCATCCTCTCGCCCTTATTATTCACCATTTATATGCGCCCCTTGGCCCAGCTGGCCCACGACTTTGGTTTGGAGTGTTATCAGTACGCTGATGACACCCAGCTTCTGCTGAGAATGGACGGCAGGCCAGATACCGTACCCGATTGTTTCCATCAATGCCTTGAAGCCGTGACTGGATGGCTGCGTGCCAGCCGGCTGAAGGTGAATCCATCGAAGACGGAGATCTTGTGGCCCGGTCACCCTGGGCTGGATGAGTGCCGGTTGCCTACCCTGGATGGTGAGCAACTTAACCCGTCATCTCTTGTAAAGAGCTTGGGCGTCCAATTGGACCCTTTGCTATCCATGGAGACCCAGGTCTCCATGGTTAGCAAAACATCATTTTTCCATCTACGACAGGCTAGGCGACTGGCACCCTACCTGTCCAGGGACAACCTGGCCACGGTGATCCAAGCGACGGTCATCTCAAGGCTCGACTACTGTAACACCCTCTACGTTGGCCTTCCCTTGTCGACAATCCGGAAACTCAAGCTAGTGCAGAATGCCGCTGCTCGCTTGCTGGTGGGAGCACCAGTGAGGGAGCACATCACTCCCATCTTGCGGCAACTGCACTGGCTTCCTATCGAGTACCGAATTGCCTTCAAGGTGCTGGTTTTAACCTTTAAGGCCTTACACGGTCTAGGGCCTGTGTACCTGAGGGACCGCCTTACCCCATATGTTCCCCCGAGATCGCTACGCTCGGAAGAGCGGAACCTGTTGGTCATTCCGTCGATCCGCTCCTGCCATTTGTCTACTACGAGACAGCGAGCCTTCTCTGCTGCGGCCCCTGTGCTATGGAACTCTCTTCCAGACCATACCCGTGCGATTTCAGAACTCGTCCCCTTTCGGAGGGCGTGCAAGACCGCCCTTTTTAGGCTTGCTTTTAGTTAAATCTGAAATGTAATGGCATGCTTATGTCTATGAGCTTTAGGAATTTGTAATTCCTGCTATTTTATCATTGTTATACTCTGTGTTTTTATTGTATGTTTTTATTGTATGTTGTGATCCGCCCCGAGCCTGCAGGGAGGAGCGGAATATAAAACCAAATAAATAAATAAATAAATAAATCATCAGCCCCGCCCAGTTCCATACTACTGCTAGATACTAAAGAATCAGCCCCCCCCCCAACTCTCTACTACCAGGAGCAATAAGAGCCTCAGGCTCTACTACAACATATTACCACTGCTACTTTTTCCAGTTATTTTGACACTTGCTAAACAAACATTGTGCATGTTGCCCCATGCCAATCAATTTGCATTTGACATAGGAGTGAAGAAAAAAATTGCTGAGTTTTTAAATCACTAGTTTAACAATGTTTTGAAACTAGCTCTATTTTTTCCAACCAAGCCATTCCGCTAGAATATTGAACACAAAGTGAACACAGTTGAGAAATCTCAATGGCTGCAGAAGAGGGAACACACAACCACTAGATGTATGCCTGTTCCTTTAACAATGTTAAATAACTACTGTCAACATTTGCAAACTTTCTCAGAGATGATAAACACTGGTAATTAAAGAAAGACGGTTATGTGTAGTGCCTGGCACATTATGGGCACTAGCAAGGATCCCATGGGAACCTCATGTTAATGTAACTGTTTCCATCAGCAGAAACAGAAAGCCATTCCCTGTGCACTTTCAAAACTTCCTAGGAGGGCTGCATAGAAAGCAAGGATCACAGTTGGCTGATAGGTATATGTTAAATGTGGGCCAGGGTCTGAAACTGAATCTAGGAGAAGCTGCCGTGCTGACTATAGGATCCTGGGAATTACAGTCCCAAATGGGTGATTTCCAAACTAGGGTCTGTATGGTTCTGGGTCACATATGTGCAATAAGAGCAAGGGGGCTATACAACGTACTAGCAAAACACAACTAAAGGGTAGCCAGAAAAATATAATAATAATTATATTAAATGGTAATCAAATACTAATTCTGGCGCAATGGCATAAGAGGAAGCACATATACAGTATATATATCACAGATGTGTATTACAGGTAAGTACTTTACATCAATCAAATAATAGGCTTACAAAAGGGTAAGCGAAAAATATATTAGGTAAGTACCCAACATAGATAATATCAGTTGAAATTCATAGGTAAGTAAAGCTTTTTAGCCCAGTATCCGGAGATACCGCTTGGATTTGCGGCACTTTAATTTTTTTTGTTATATGTGTGATTGTATTGGTCACGAGACGGCTTGCATTGCTATGTTGACCATGCCCCGGGTCCTGATGAAGCCTCCGGGCGAAACGATAGCGCACCAAGAATAATCTTGTTCGTCGACCAAAGGACGCCTACTTTTGAACTTTGATTGGATTATAACTGCGGACTGATACACCTATGAACTTTTGGACTGTTTATTTTCTGCTTTGGATGAATTTCCGATTGAGTAGCGCCCTTGGGACTGTGTCCTTCATGAATATGTATCCAGGAACTTTCCTTTGGGATTTCATGTCTCTGCTTACTTGCATGTAAGCCGCCTGTTATCATTTTGTTATGAGGTACTTACCTATGAATTTCAACTGATACTGTCTATGTTGGGTACTTATCTAATATATCTTTCGCTTACCCTTTTGTAAGCCTATTATTTGATTGATGTAAGGTACTTACCTGTAATAAACATCTGTGATATATCTGTGTTTCCTCTTATACCATTGCGCCAGAATTAGTATTTGATTACCATTTAATATAATTCTTATTATATTTTTCTGGCTACCCTTTAATTGTGTTTCACATATGTGCAATGGCATGATACACTGTCTTTAACCACCAGAGATAATGATTTGTTTCATTTGGGGTGTGTGAAATTGTAATATTCATACAAATTGCATAACTTGGGAAATAAATATTGACAGAGAAAGCAATCTGACATTGTTTCTGAATTAGGGCAACCCTATCATTGAAGTTTTTGGCAAGATTTGCTCAGTACTACCTTCCTCTGAGACTGCCTTCCTCTGAGACGGTGGTCCCATCTACACTATCACATGTTGCAGTTTCACACGGCATTATATGGGAATGTAGATGGTGTCTATGACGTGTTCAAGCTTACCCTTTGTATTTCCGAGGCTGAAGAGGGATTTGAATCCTGGACTCTAGAGCAGTGTTTTTCAACCTTTTTTGAGCTGCGGCACATTTTTTACATTTACAAAATCCTGGGGCACACCACCAACCAAAATGACACAAAATAACACCCTAACACAGTAATACATAAATATGTTTTTAAATGTATTTTCAGTGTGAAACCTGGACCTGTTTTGAAGAACACAACATAGATATCCTGGCAGGAATGGCAGAAAGACACAAACTTCCCACACAGAACTCCCATAACCAAGAGAAAATACTATAAGAGTTTGGTGGGCTTTGGAGTTGTAGTTGGGTTTCGGAGTTGTAGTTCACCTATATCCAGAGAGCACTGTGGACTCAAACAATGTTGGATCAGGACCAAACTTGGCATGAATACTCAATATACCCAAATGTGAACACAGATGGAGTTTGGGGAAAATAGACCTTGACATTTGGGAGTTACAGTTTCTGGGATTTATAGTTAACACACAATCAAAGAGCATCTTGAACTCTTGCAACAATGGAATTGAACCAAACTTGGCATATTGAACTCTCATTACCAACAGAAAGTACTGAAAGGGAATTGGCCTTGAGTTTGGAAGTTGTAGTTCATCTCCACCCAGAGAGCACTGTGGACTCAAACAATGTTATGTTATGTTGTTCTTTGTCTTCTATCCAGAATCACAATGTTGGAAGGAGGCTCACCACTTTAAGGTCCCTAAAACAGGCATGGGAAAACTTCGTCCCTCTGGGTGCTTTGGACTTCAACTCCCACCATTCCTAACAGCCTGAGGCCCTTTCCTGCTTAAATGTCTGGGGGGGAGGGGGAAAAGGGCCTGAGGCTGCTAGGAATGGTGGGAGTTGGAGTCTAAAATACCTGGAAGGTCCAAGTTTGCCCAAGTTTGGGGGGAAGAAAGGCTATTGGAGGTTCCAATTCCCCACGGCACACCTGATGTTCGCTCCCGGCACACTAGTGTGCCACGGCACACTGGTTGGGAAACACTGCTCTAGAGTACTCAAACCACTATACCTGTGAAGATATACTTTGGAATCAAAGGCTTTAGGAAGCCTTGTCTGGAAGAAACAATAAACTGTACAACTGCAAAACTCTTAAGGATTATATTTGGCTGAAAAATGGTGGGCAGTCTGCTTGAAACAATGTATATTTTCTCAGCCATACATTTATATGGCTTACCTTTCCTCTTGCTTGTATGCCATTTTATGGTTGTCATTCTCTGCATGCTTATTTAGGAACAGGCTCTTTGAACTCAGTGGGACAAGCCATGATAAGGATTGGCCAGAAGATAGATAATTTACTAATCTAAATACTGTCTTCTCAAGAAAGCTTACTCCCGAGAGCAGAGTCTGAGAAAGGAAACATTTTAGAAGTAATTGAGAAACAGAACATGCCTCCAATTGCCAGCAAGTGAGAACATGTGCAGCACTTTGCAAGTAAAGATCGCAACAGGTCAGGGGATGAATTGTCAGCCTTATGCTACTCTGTTAATCAGTGTACCATTATTCTTAATGGGCCAACTGCTCCTTTTACATTAACAAATGAAGGCAAACCTGCACCTGCACCCGCAGATGCCAGATCAAGGGTACAGATGTTCACAAGGCTATAAAGTTGGAAGATGCCCATAGATATACTGTGGTATTTTATACATAAAAGGGAATGTGGTGTGGACAATATAATGCACTTGTAAGTTGAAGGGTTAACAGCTAAGCCTGAGATCTAGCATTCAGAGCTATGTTATGGACCTCACGCATCAGTCTCTAGATACACATTATCCTGGACTGTGTTCGTCCAACCAGGGATTATACAGGCATGGCAACAGGTTTCTGCTGCAAATATGCCTGGAGGGAGTTATGGGGAAGGGCTGTAGCTTAATGACAAACCACATGCATCGCATACAGAAGGCCACAAGTTCCATCCTGGACATTTCTAGCCAGGGCTATTGTTGAAAATCCTGGAGAGTTGTTTTTGAACTGCATTGTGGTGCCATGCTAGACGGACAGATGAACTGACTTCGTATACACCACTAATGAGGAATCCTTGACCCTCCAGATATTGTAACCTTTTTGTGGTACACACAGAACAACAATGAAATGCTTCACAGGCTGTGTGTATGTATGTATGTATGTAAGTATGAATGTAATGTATAGTGCTATATCGTGCTATAGGGAGAAGTAACCTGGGGAAGGTAGTTGAGAGGGCAGTAACGGAGCAGTTGCAGTCCTTCTTAGATGATGCAACATGGCTAGACCCCTTCCAGTCCGGCTTCCGTTCGGGGCACGGGACGGAGACGGTTCTGGTCTCCATCACAGACCAACTCCGCTGCCAGCTCGACCAAGGCGGGTCTGCGCTGCTCGTGTTATTGGACCTCATGGCAGCGTTTGACACGGTCGACCACAATCTATTGATCCACCGCTGGCCGTGGCTGGAGTGAGGGGACAGCCCTTAAATGGCTGACCTCCTTCCTCCACCAGCGGTCTCAGCGTGTGAGGAGGGCGAGGTGGTCTCCGAGGGCTCCCACTACTCTGTGGGGTCCCCAGGGGCCATTCTCTCCCCTCTGTTATTTAACATCTACATGCAGCCGCTTGCACAGCTGGTGCGGAGTTATGGGCTGGAGTGTCACCAGTACGCTGACGACACCCAGCTCATTCTGAGATGGAGGGCAGGCCGGGTTCTGTCCCGATAATTTCCAACACTGCCTCGAAGCCGTTACTGGATGGCTGCGAGCCAGTAGGTTGAGGGTGAATCCGAAGACGGAGATCTTGTGGCTGGGTCGCCCGGGTGATGTTAATGTCCAGCTTCTGAGCCTGGACGGTGCGGTGTTATGCCCATCGCCTTCCGTAAAGAGCCTGGGGGTCCATTTGGACTCCCAGCTGACCATGGAGGCCCAGGTCTCTGCGGTCAGCAAGATCGCTTTTTTTGCCAATTGAGCACCGGATCACCTTCAAAGTGTTGGTCCTCACCTTTAAGGCCTTACACGGCCTGGGGCCAGCGTATTTGAGGGACCGTCTCACCCCATATTGCCCTCCGAGATCACTTCGGTCTGAGGACTCCAATCTCCTGGAGATACCTTCAGCTAAACTCGCAAGGCTGACTGCTACCCGCCGGGAGGGCGTTCTCTGTCATAGCACCTACGCTGTGGAACGCCCTCCCGGCCGGAACTCGGGCTATGAAGGACTTGCTCCCGTTTAGACGGGCCTGTAAAACATACCTGTTTAAGCAGGCCTTTGGTGAGTAAGTCCTGCCCATGCCCCGCCATCTATTCGTTCTTCTGAGGATGATGTTTTTTTTTTAATTTAATTTTTTCAATTTTACAACAGTAAATAAAACAAGGGGACGCTCTGCCGGGACTGTAGAAGATTCTTGCATATGAAGCCCTTCCAGCGGCTTCTTATCAGTATCCCATGCACCTTCCTGTGTAGTCTAAAAAAAAACCGCTCTTGCTGCCTGCCCCTTAGCCTCTCGGGTTCACATCGTTTAGATACAGTCTGACTCTTTTCCAATCCGTTCTCTTTTTGGGTTTTTGGTCCGCCACGTGACTCCTCAACACGTCCATTTCCATCAATTCCCTTATTCTGAGAAACCAATTTTTTACTGACAGAGGGTCGCCACTCTTCCAGTTTTTAGCGATCTCCATTCTGGCTGCCGCTGCCAGAAAGAAGAAGATTTTGTCTTTATTCTCATCAATCTCGTCATCCATGATGTTGAGTAAATAACAATCGGTTTCAATTCCAGCTTTATCTCCAGCATCTTCTCCACGTGAGGATGTATTTTCTTCCAGAAGGTTTTGAGAATGCTGCAGGACCACCAGCAGTGCATAAAGCTACCCTTTTTTGGTGGCACTTCCAACACTTGTCGCTCAGGGATGGATAACATCTTGCCAAGCTCTCCGGGTATGGTACCAATGAAAAACATTTTGAACCAATTCTCCGTAATGTTTGTAAACCCAGAGTACTTTACTTTCTTACGTCCAGATTGTTTCCCATTCCTTTAGCAGAATTGAGTGGCCTAGTTCCCTGGCCCATGTGACCATTGTATCCTTAATCTGCTCTGTCTCCGTGTCCCATTCGAGGAGCTGTTTATATAACAGATTTATCGTCCTCTTCTCAGCTTTCATTATTTTCTCCCACCCCGCTTCTTGGGTGGTAAAGTTCTTTTGCGAGTCTTTTTTGAATAATTCTCTAACTTGGGCATAGTGGAACCAGGTCAACTCGAACCCTGGTCTTGCAGTTCTTCACGAGTTTTGAGGATCCAGCAGTCATCTCTTTTTGTAAGCAATTGGCGGTACGTGTACCACCTACTCTGTGGGACTTCACGCATTTGTTGGGCCTCCATTGGAGAGAGCCACAACGGGGTTGATTGATAAAACCGGCATTTGTACTTACTCCATACTCTTAGTAAGGCAGCCCTGACGTAGTGATCCGAAAAGTTTTTCTCGATCCGTGCCATGTCATGCCAGAGGTAGGCATGCCACCCCCTACGCAGGTCAAAACCCTCTAGCCTTAGTAAGCTGTCATTCTTAAGAGTTGCCCAATCTTTCACCCAGCTCAGGGCTGCCGCCTCGTAGTACAGTTGCAGGTTCGGGAGCGCTAGGCCCCCTCTTCCAACCCCGTCGCATAGAATCTTATACTTTATCCGTGGTTTTTTATCACACCATATGAACTTAATGATGTCGGATCTCCATTTTCTAAAGCAGTGATTTGATCTGATTACGGGGATGTTCTGGAAAAGGAACATAAGCTTGGGGAGCACGTTCATTTTGATGACCGCGATCCTCCCCAAGAGATTGAGATTCAGGAATCTCCATTTTTCTGCAACTGCGACTGAGGAATGTGGCGGAGTGCGAAGCCCAAGACCTGAAAACAACCATCGCGGAGATCACGGCAAATATCTTAGAAATTTCTAAAGAGCAGATGATGGTGGACATTGATCGCACCCAAAGGATAAACTCCAATTACGCGAGGAGAAACAAAACTCCGCGGGACGTGGTGGTGACCTTCTCGAAAAGATCGGTAAGGGATGAAGTACTACAACTCAAGTCAAAAAACCCTCCGTGTTACAAAGGAAATAACATCACAGTGCTGAAGGAATTTACCCCCGCTTCATTAAGCAAAAGAAGGAAGTACTATTTTGTGATTGATGAATTAAAGAAGCTTAATATTAAATACAAGTGGGAAAGATGGGAAGGTTTCTCGGTCCATATCCGAGATACCAAGCTGGATTACATCCGAAGAGAAAGCGAAGGAACTGTTCGACGAGTTGAAAGGCCAAACGGAGGACGAAGTCCGTCCAAGAAGGAGTTTCAGGGCAACGGGGGAGGACATGGCGTTAATCCCCCCAAGGCCCAGGATAAAGGGAAAGAATACAAGCAACAGGATAAGAAAAGACCCAGACCTGACTCCACCGAAAAGCAAGAAGGGGCACAGGGAGGCCCAAACCCCATGGATCTAGAGCTACAGGGCAGAGAGGAAAATGGCAGTGACTCTATATTCTAATAACGTAAACGGTTTTAATTCACCCAATAAAAGGAACCTTTTTTTCAACACATTAAAGAGTGGGAAATATGATTTAATTGCGCTCAGGAGACTCACACTGCCCAGAGGCACGCCTCACATCTGTCGAGGAAAGAGTTGGGGCAAGAATTTACCTCATGAGCAATACAAAAGAACTGCGGGGTGGTCACATATGTGAAAGATTCTCTGAACCCCACGCTAGCATTTAAAGACTCCGAGGGGAGAATGGTGGGGGTGAAAATTAAAATAGAACACAAGGTAATTTTGTTTTGTAACATTTATGCACCTACAGGTGCCAAATCTAAATTTATCCGCCAATTGAAAACCCGGATCGAAGAGCGGGAGTGTGATGATCTGATTCTGGTAGGGGGATTTTAACGGCGTCATGGACAGTGACCACGACAGGACAAAGAGGCCAAGGAAGGGGAAGGGGGCCAACATGGGCGAACTCCCAGCACTGTTTCTTAATTTAAAAAGGGAACTTAATCTCGAGGACATCTGGCGAGTAAGAAACCCTCAGGTCAAAGATTATTCTTTTATTCACACCGTCACCTAACATGGTCCCGGATAGATATGTTTTGGGTGTCCAAGTGTCTTGCCACTTGTGTCGACGACACCAAAATTTGGCCAAGGCTGCACTCAGACCATGCCCCCCTCACAATGTCAATTCGTATCAGACGGGAAGAGGAGCTGGAAACTCAATGAGAGCCTACTCCGAACGGAGGAAGAAATCGAAGCTAACAGGAAGCGGATTATAGAATACTTCGAACTCAATGAGGGCGGACAGGTATCTGAGGAAACCCTGTGGGATGCAAGTAAGGCCGTCATGAGGGGCCACTTCATCCATCAAGGCGCGTGGAAAAACAAACAAAGACTAAGAAACCAGAACATCATGTTGGAGGACCTAAGGCAGAAGGAAACCTTGTTAAAGGGGCAGCCGAACAACCAAAATATCAAATGGGAGATAGAAAAGCTCAAAAAGGAGCTGAATGCCTTGCAAACGGAGCAGATCGCAAGAAACCTGAAAAGGCTGAAAATGAACTATTTGGCGAATGCCAACAAACCAGGAAACTCCTAGCAAGGAAACTAAATCAGAGAAAGCAGAGGCGGTGCCTCACCCAATTGGTCACGAGGGCATACAGGTCTCCACCCAAGAAGAAATAGGGCACCGATTCAAGGAATTCTACAAAGAACTTTATAAGAATGAGAACATAGAGTTAGAGAAAGTGTCGGCTTATCTATCAAGGCAAAAACTGGAAAAGCTAAACGACAAACAGCGGGAAGCACTTAATCGTACAATAACAGAAAAAGAAATAAGGCTGGCCATAAGCGACTCCCCAGAAACAAGGCGCCGGGGCCAGACGGTCTTTCTGCACTCTATTACAAGCTGTTCCAGGAAGAGGTAATACCCCATCTCAAAGTTCTTATGAATAAAGCACTTCAAAAGCAGTTATCCGGAGTCCTGGAGGATGGCGAATATCATAGTCATTCATAAGGAAGGTACAGACCCCAGGGATGTGAAGAACTATCGCCCTATATCCCTCTAAACACTATAAGCTCTACGCCCTAGGTTGATCCCTCCTACAAGATACAATCACTACTGATCAGGCCCTCGTTTCTACCCGGCCAGATATCAGGTTGAAGCACTTCTAAAAAACCCGCCAATCCAAGTTGGCACTGATCAGGCCGGGTTTCTACCAGAACAGGTTAAGTCAAAACCTCATTCAAACAATGGAAAAGGAAAAAAACAGAAATATTCTGGTTGATATCCTGCATTGCATTAGCAGAATATAAAATGCCACGGGACATAATTAGACCTTCCTCTCCCTAAATCTACACATTTTTCAGCTGTCCAGTTATTTAGTGGCTGGGGAAAATAGGAGACAGCTACTCACAAGAAGTAAAACCCATATCTTGGACTTCTAGGGAGTCTCCATGAGGTCCAGAAGGATGCCAGTTATGTCCTGAAGCTAGAAACAGGTTTGTTGCCTTTCAAGTCCACAACTTCCACTCATCCTCCTCCAGCTACCAAATGGCTAATGGGGAAGGTAGTACCCAGGGTCAAGATGTGTAAATATCAAGAGGAGGGGGTTGCTGCAGATGGTTTTCTGAATAGCTATTCATCTGAATAGCTTCATCTCCCCAAAATGTACATACACGGGCATTTTCCAGTTATATCACTGTATGTCATCAACATGATTGCCCCCTTTGGATATCTTTTAAATGATGTCTTGTCTATAACCAAAATAATATGTAGCTCAGATGGAGAAGGGGAGGGTTTAAAGTCACTTTGTCACATCTTGCCATCTGGAATGGAGAGGAGAAGTTGGAGAGTGACATCTGATGGCTTTGCAGGCTTGCTGGTTTCTCTCCTGCCTTCCCCTGCAGGACTTTTGCTGGATTTATGGACTTAATAATGTCTGCCATCAGGCAGTGGCCCCAAGGAAACTAAAATATACATTTTGTGTGTGTTATGTCCTTGTGAAAACATGACAGAAAAAGACAGAAAAAACATTGGTATACATTGTCAAACAAGCATTCTGCACTTCATATCAACCATTGTCTTGTCTGTATTTTCAGAAACAAATATAAAGTGAATATTATGAGTTAGCTGTTTCACATCTCTCTAATATTATCTCTGAGTAGATCAGGAATTACACTGTCAAAAGGCAGAAAAGTTTGATAAAACAGAGGGAGATGTTAGGGAGGGATTGATGAGGGAGGACATACATTGTTTCTATTTTTAACAGAAATGGCATGATGATGGAAGAAGTGAATTCATGTAGAGCAGGAATGGAAAACCCATTTTCATTGACGGCCACATCAACCTTGTGATTTCCTTCAAAGGACCATTGGATCCATAGACAAAATTCCATGAATACAGAAGACCAATTTTTTTTTTTTACATAGTGGTCAGGCTCTTTTTTTATATGAATTTGGTCCCCAGATATTACTGAATTAAAACTCTCATATTTTTTGATTATCCACCATGTGCATTGGGGATAACAAGAACTTCAACCCAACAACACGTGTGGCTCTAAAATTGTGGAAAGGTTAAAGGACATTTTAAAGTCAGCAATCACATTCACAAGTCTTGTATCTAAATTCAAACCCCACTGTCCTGATCAAACATGATGGTGGTGTGATATGGAGGATCTGAAAACGGTAGAGCACATGCTAGTAACCTCAAGGATTTTGACAATGCACTGTACATTGGACTAGCTCGGTGTCAAGTTTGGAAACCTAAATTAGTTTAAAAACATGGCAGCCATAGTAGTCACTGGTACATCTAGGACTGATCATATTGCACTAATATTATATTGGCTTCCGGTTAGTTACCAGGCAAAGCACAAGGTGTTGGTTATTATCTTTAAAGTCCTACATGGTTTGGTTCCAGGATACCTATGGGGCCAATTTCTCCCATACAATCTCTCTGTCAACTCCACTGTTCTTCAACAGCCACTAAAAGACCATGTCAAACTGTGATAGAAATCAGATTTTGCATGAGGGAGATGGTGAATTCATTTATTCATAATATTGATAAAATGGGCCACACATAACAACAGGTAAACAACAACAACAACTCTGGCACAAGCCAGTCAAGGTGGTCCCAGTGGTGATTGGGATACTGGGTGCAGTTCCTAAATACCTTGGCACTGACAAAATTACCAAAAAAAAGTAGGTCGATCTCCACCAAAAGTAAAACACAAAATGGGACAAGAGTCCAAATAGATTCAAAATATTCCAATATCTGTATTTAATAGTTCAGTTCATTATACTCAGAATTAGAAGTGAAACGGAAAACTAATACATGGGGTAATCCCCTTCCAAATAGTGTTTTCAAAATCAACGTCGCAAAAATACTCCAAAAATAATTATTATTCAATCATTTGTAATCCATAACTGAGAGTATTATGCGGGAAAAGCAGGTCGACGGTCACAAAAGGCCCAGCCATTTCGCCGAAATTATCAGCTTCTCCGGGACCTGACGACTATAATCCGCTTTATTGTAATCCAGTTCCACTGGTCCGGTATATCTGGCAAAATAATATATATCCTCTTATAATGACATAGAATTATATATATATGAGACCAACATCAAAGCCCATTAAGAGAACAGTTCCAAAAAAGGCTGAAAATTAAATAGCATAAAAATACATACCAAAATGTGTGATTCCTCTTCTTTTCTTTGTTATGTTGTGATGTTTAACCAATAAAAATCATCATAAAAAAGAAAAGAAAGAAATACATACCAAAATGTTTCAATATATAATCACAATCATCGGTGGACGCAGCCACTTTATTCCAATCCTCGGACAGCACAAAAGAGAAGGCGCACTGTATAAATCCTATAATAACCTAAGCAGGTGATTCCTAGATTAGTAATTCATCACATAGTCCTAGACACTTGGGAAGTGTCCTCCGTGTGATCCAATACAACAACCAGCATAGTGATCTTGTCTGCTGTGTACCAATCTTGTTGTGTTTCAAGTAACAATAATAATAATATTTATTTCTATCCCACCCCCTCTCCCAAAGGGACTTGGGACAGCTCACAACACAAAAACAATATACATAATATCAAACAAAAGGCTGTAAATCGAAAACAAAACACAATAAATTAAGGTCAAAACAATGTCACTAACAGGATGTCACTACATGTCCTTCCCGTCCCCCTCAAACACCCCCTCTATGCTTTGAATCCTCTCTGCACAAGAGTGATGAAACAAAATCTTTTCAGGCATAAAATCTTTTCATTAGAAATTCAGTCCTGTGGAAATGGAGAGTGTGGTTGATGCTTTTCTAAGTTGGCCTTTTCATCGTAATCTCTGTGGGTTTGATTGGTTTATAGTTTTCATAATCGCTATTAATTAACATCCTACATTATTATTAATGACAGCTTTATCAACACTTTCCAAAGCTGCCCGGAGGGTATTTTAAGGCCACGTGCAGTATAAATGGATGGATAAATAATAAAACAGAACAGAAATGATGAGACTAGAATTCATTCTTTTGTAAAAAGTACAATAGAGTGCAGCACCTAGCCAAGACAAATGAAATTGCTTGTGGAAATGCCCCAGCTCTACCTTATTTTACTGTCTCAGAAGGCAAAAGATTAATAATCCTCTTAACTTCCCTGTAAAGAGGATACAGTGTCCATTATGGAAAATCAAAAAGGTGTAAAGAAAGGAGGAAACGTGTAGCTTAGGGTCCTGCTGTTTTGTCATGTCTAATATTGCCAGCTAAAATGCTCTTGGAAAATACTCATTGTATGTTTTATTCATAAACTAAATTGTATAAATCTGTCACTCTGATAATATAGGCTTCTCCTCTTCCGCTGAATTTTGAACAGTTCTGATAATTATATTAATGAAAGGTAATAAAGTATAAAGATGCAAATATGGTATGATTGATTCAGATAAAATGTGGAATCTAGTCAAATGATCTCTCAAAATATTTCACTGTGCTTTCAGTGTGGTGAATATTTTATGTTAACATAACTGAACCATACCTATCTTTGCAATAGTTCATTATGTGGAAAAATATAGATACTTAACAATGAAGTTCCCGTCTTAGGGGAGTATTAATCAACAGAAGGCAAGTTTTTACATCATGGTCAATGGTACCTAACTTTATGCATTTGTAATTAAGGACCTTATTGCATGGAGGTGGGAAATCAGCACTGAAGCAGAACTGTCATATTTGGTAATGGTCCCTGCCAATGCCATGCACAACCTCCTGTGATAAACCCATTTCCTGCCACCTTCTTGCAATAAACCTGCTCCCTGCTATTGAAGGGAAAATGGTTACATCCTGTATAGATTACTGCAACGCTCTCTACGTGGAGTTGCCTCTGAAGATTGCTCAGAAGCTGCAATTAGTTCAATGCTCAGCAGTCAGATTACTAACAGGAGCGGGGCACAGAGAGCATTCAACACCCCTGCTGCGCCAGCTCCATTGGCTGCCAATTAGCTTCCGAACACAATTCAAAGTGCTGGTTTTAATCTACAAAACCCTAAACGGTTCTGGCCCTGTTTACCTGTCCGAACGGATTCTCTCCTATGAACCATCAAGGACATTAAGATCCTCCAGAGAGGCCCTGCTCTCAGTCCCACCATCTTTGCAAGCACATCTGGTGGGGACGAGGGACAGGGCATTCTCTGTGGTGGCCCCTAGGCTGTCAAGCTCTCTTCCAAGTGATGTTAGATCTGCTCCCTCCCTGTTGTCCTTCAGGAGGCGGGTAAAAACTTGGATGTGGAACGAAGCTTTCCCAGAATAGGCTGAAATTGTTTATAGTTTGAAATAAGTGACCACGTTTACAGACCGAGTGAATTTGTTTTAAATGGCAATGTGATTAGTATGTGTATGTATTTTGGAATTTTATGTTTTTAAAATGTTGCTGTAACATGTTTTAAATTTGTATGGCATTCAATTTTGCTGCAAGTCGGTCTGAGTCCCTCTATGGAGGTGAGAAGGTTGGGGTACAACATTTAAAAATAGATAAATAAATAAATGCTGTCAAAAGTCATCTTTTGCACCACATTCCCATCACTTGCCTGGTGAACCTGTCCTGCTTCTGTGCCGGCATGTCGGCACTGAAGTGACATCAAGGGCTGGATTGTCCTCCTCTGCCACTTTCCCCTACTTCCTGTCACAGTAATGTAGTCATTTACTAATTTTTGCTGGAATTGTAAAGTTGCTGCTACATTTTTTTAAAAAAATAAATAACAAAGCATCGGAACTGTGAGAGGGCAGAGCTTCAATCCTATTTGATAGTACATCTGCAGGACCACAGATCAGAGAATCAATGTAGCTGCATGATTATATTGATGTGCGAAAGTAAATGTGAATGCAATTAACCTGGTAAGTTGGTGCTCTCCCTGATTGTATGAATGCCATGGGATAGCAAGCAACCTTCTGCGATAAAGTCCCAAGTAGCAGAAAAGCAATGAAACCCTGTAGTAAAGTGAAAAGATGTGTAATAGGCCGCCAGCCACAGAATGCCAATGTGCATTGGGCATTGAGACACCATATTGCATAGACTACATTGCCTTTTCCAGTGTGTACAATTGTGAAATGAGCACAATTATGCTACAATATCACGGCAGCCCCTTGGTTACATAACTGCTTGATTCTTTTCCATATACATGCAAAGTTACTTATAAAGATGAAGTGGGCCCAGCCAGAAACATCTTATACCTTCTGCTATTCAAGAAATAATGATAGCAGGCTTCATTAGGATGATAAGAGTTAAGACCCGTGCGCCAGCTGCGCCTGTACCTTGGAAAATCTGATCTGGCTACGGTCGTCCACGCTCTGGTCACATCCCGAATAGATTACTGCAACACACTCTACGTGGGGCTGCCTTTGAAGACAGTTCGGAAATTACAACTTTCGGACTCTAACACTGCAATGACTTACAGTGTTGCTAAGTTCTGTGCTGCTGCCCTTAATATCAGACGGAGGATGATTGACACTTCAAAAGGCAACAATATCCTGTCTCTTAAAATATATTTTTTATACTGATATCTAGTCTGATTTTAAATAACTGTTTACTGGGGCCAGTTGTCCTCTGCAATCTTAGTGTTGCGCTTGTGCCTGCTTAATATGCTGGTCTGTGAACAATATCCTGTCTCTTAAAATAAACTGATTTTCTGATTTTAAATAACTGTTTGACCATAATAAAGTTTTGATTGATTGACTAGTTCAACGGGCGGCAGCTAGATTATTAACTGGAGCTACATACAGGGAGCACACCACCCCCCTGTTGTGTCAGCTCCACTGGCTGCCTGTCCAATTCCGAGCTCAATTCAAAGTGCTGGTTTTGACCTTTAAAGCTATATATGATTCTGGCCCAGCTTACTTGTCTGAACGCATCAGTCTCTATGTCCCACCTCATAATTGAAGATCAGCTGGGGAGGCCCTGCTCTCACTCCCGCCAACTTCTCAAACGTGGTTGGTGGAGACGAGAGAGAGGGCCTTCTCGGTGGTGGCTCCCTGTCTGTGGAACGCGCTTCCAAGCGACATATGATCAACCCCATCCCTCCTAGCATTCAGGAAAAAAGTGAAATCTTGGCTGTGGGACCAGGCATTTGCACATTAGCACAATGCAGCACTTTGGACTGGATTTGTAATGGCAAGTTGATGGATATGGCTCAATGCTCCTGTTATGGATGAAATACTGTCTTAACTTAAGAGAATGTGTATTATGTATTAATGTTAATTGTATTTTAATGTATTTTAATGCTGTATGTTTTTGGTTTTATATTGTATTTTATTATGTTGGCATCGAATTGTGCCTTTTGTTAGGCTGCTCTGAGTCCCCCCTCGGGGGTAGAGAAGAGCGGGGTAGAAATATTGGAAATAAATAATAAGAAATAAATAAATAAGGTTGTAAGCCATTCACTTGACATAGCTTTTATTCCATTGACATCTATTGAGGGGGTTTTTTTTTGCACTCTAACAGAACACATGATTAAAGTGATGCTTTTATTCATACTTGATTTCTGACTTTTTTTTAATGTACGAACTTGTATTTAGATAGAATTACAGTTCTAGTGACTAAAAAAATTACTAATGGCTGGTTAATTCATGGAACTGGTGCCAATTTGCAAAAAAAACCCACCCTAGTTAACCAACTTGCTCCGTTATTAACACATTAGATAGTTCTACTGTATAATGCAGGCTGGATTGCCTGAGTAATACACATGTTGTCATTCTGCTTTTAATGAGCACATTGACTTTACAAAGCTGGACTTTGTTACAGTGAGTGGCTTTCCTCTGACAAGTCTAGAAAATTGTAAAAAGAAGAAAGATACAGATAGAATAAAATTATATAGCTCTGCTGTTAAGCAGGAGAACCACGCAGAAAACTAGCTGGAAAGCAACTGAAAAGTTGGAATTCCATGAAATAAAATGGAGTGGGAGAACTCAGGGCCGTAGCCAGGATTCTGATTCTTGAGGGGCTGAGTTTGATTGGGGGGGGGGGGGGGGTGGCTCTGAATCTGAGTGAGAGAGGGTCTACCCTAGCAAACCTTTTGTATTGTTATCCCAATACCCCCATGCATATGGGATATATTGAGCATGGTGATCAGATCATGATATGAATACACATGACAGTTTAAATAATGTACCAGTGTGGCCTTCTCGCGGACCACCCTGAGATTTTCAGGGGGGAGGGGCTGAAACCCCCCAAGTCGTCCCCCCTCCCCCCGGCTACATGTCTGGTGAACTTGTTCGTTTAAACCTCGAGTCCCCTTCAGTTTCAAACACTTTAGACCTGAAACATTACTATTCTATCTCTACCACATATCTATCGGTCTTTGAATGTTTTGGGGAGTTATGGGGGAATGCTTTATGATGCTCCTAAGTTCTCTATTGCATTCATTGTGATTTTTCTTGCTAAATTCTATCATTCTTCTTTTCCTTTCAAAAAATATTCAGATGAAAGTGCCATTGAATTAAGTGAACACAACATGTGCTCTTTCATTGAGCTTTACACATTATGATTTTTTTCCTTAGACGGTGGGGAATTTACATTGTGATTTACTGGCTAGTTTTTGTAACCATCCACTCATTGTCTCACTTACAATAGAGTGGTAGCAGAAATTCTTTTCTTACTACTTTGACATTTCTTTTAATGTTTTAATGTTTGACAGGCAAACAAACAATGTACATGTTGACAAGGGTGAAAGGTGGTAGAAAAAACTAGAGAACTGCACATTACTAGAGAATAGTTGATTGAAGAGATGTAAGATGACAATCTTTTTCAACAAGATGAAGTCTACATGTTATTTATTCGTCTATGTTTATTTATTATCCCATATTTTTTTCTCAAACGGGATCAAATCTGAAGTTTCTCCTCCTTAGGCAAGTATTTCAATCCATTTGTGTAGGGGGAAATAGGAAAGGAAGGTGGAAAAGAAGCCGAATTACATTTGATGGTGCCAATAACATACGTCTCTAAGTTTCAAGGGTAATAACCCTCGCACACAGCTGTATAAAATCCACATTGAACTGGATTTTATGGCACTGTGGACTCAAAGACTCCATTCAAAACAGATATTCTGGATGATCTGCCTTAATATGCAGAGTTATATGACACTTATTCTCTGTAAGTTCCCTAGCCTGGGCTGAAACTAATAATTTAAATGACTATAATCAATGGCAATTCAGCTAATTATATTATTTTCATTGTTAGTGTTTGTGATAATTAATTAACTTTCCATTTTCTAATATTTAACACTATCAAATTAATTTTCAAACCAAACTTTCCAAGCCCCGTGTTTATTCAATCCAATGAGGGAGTTACTGGACTGTGAAGTCAATTAGATTCTATTTTGTTTCAAAGCTATCTTCATGAAAAGAAGAATAGCGTTGGCCCATATTCTTTCAAAAATGAATTTGCCTTTATAAACATGGCGCCAAACTGCATGTGACACCTGGCAAATGGCCCTTTCTTCTTGTGTATTCCATACAGTATATGGAGATTACATAGGAGGATAAGAACTATTTCCTAGAAGGAGAAGAACAATTTCAATCCCACTCTAGCTTGTCCAAAGGGAATGGGATCAGGTGGAATTGCTATCCATAGGCAAGCATGAGCTACATATACTGTGAAGTGATGATAAGCCACATCTGTCTGATTCTTAAAAAGAATAAGATCCCATACAAGATTTGATCTGCCTTTGAACACACTGAATCCAAACACATTATAGCCCACAACACAAAGAGCTCAATTTGGGCAAATCAACTATACCAGAGTGGAGATGATAAAGCTGATTTACTCCTATGTTCTTCTTAACACAGAGCTAGGATAAAACAGCAAATGTATTGCTTGCTCTTTATAGAACTGTACCAAAACATTATCAGTCCTTTTCTCTGCAACTTTTTATTTTTTTATTTTTTTATTTACGGTATTTACAGTATATGCCGACCTTCTCGCCCCGAAGGGGACTCAGAGCAGCTTACAGGATATATATACATACAACATATTATATAGTACAATATCAGTATTATATATTACTATATTGTATCATACCATTATAGTGTAATATTATTAGTGATTTCCGTTGGTGGTGGGGGAAGGGCTCTGATGCTGCAGGAGACAAGATGGAACTACTGTCTTCTCTGCTCCCTCCTTCACTGTGGCCCCAGAATGGCCTCCCACGCCAGACAGGTCACAACCAAAGGGTCTGACAAAGAGCGTCAAAGGGCAGGATGGGCTCTCTAGCCTTTTGGCAACTTTCCTAAGAGAAGGAAAACTCTTATTTCAAACCCGGGCAGATGGTGCTCGTCTAACCCTGTAAGGTCAACCATCTAAGAGAAGGAAACTCAAACCAAACCTACGACCTGAGGACCTTGCTGCCACCGACCTAAGCTTGCAGACGAACCTTTGGTTTAAAGGGTGAGGCCAAATCTGTGCACGCTGCGCTCCACCAGAAAAATCCTTTACACAGGCTCGAAGGACACATCCAACTTTAGTCATCAACACACTTGTAAAAAGCGTGGGATGAGTCCTTCCTGAATCTTCGTTCACGAAGTAATGCCGAGAGATTTGTGATTTACATGTAATATAAAATATATAATTATATAAAATATATAATTATAGTAAACACATTCTAAATATGGACTTTCCAGTGAAACCAGAATTTTATTTACTAGGTTTGTTAGATGAAAAACTTTTCGAACAGGATAATACAGAAAAACTATTTATATATTTTTTACAACTGCAGCAAGAATTACTTTTGCAAGATATTGGAAAGAAGACCAAATCCCTACAAGAATTCAATGGATACAAAAAATAATGGGCATAAAAGATATAGATGAATTAACATTTTGGCTGAAAAGGAATAATGGGAAAGGAATGAACAGAACAAATTGGGAAGCATTACAGGAATATGTGGGTAAAGAACTCTAAAAATTCTTTGTATTGTTATTACTTCCCTCATTAAAGATAAATAGAGATAGACAATGGTCAGCAAGGATGGAGGAAGAACTTATAGAAAATAAAAATACTAACTAAACAGAAATAATAAAGAAATATAAAAGACTGCTTATTGCTAGCGGACATGAAGAAATTATGAATCGAATGGAAGAAGAATGGAAGTCGCAAAACTTTTAAAAACAAATTCTCTTTTTTCTCTTTTTTTTGGAGTCTTTTGTGCTCCTTTGATCATCTTACTTCTACATTTCTCTCATTTTCCTACTTTTCTTAAACTTTATGTTGTTCCCCTTCTTTTATTGTATTTTATTCACTTAATTGAAAATAATAAAGTTTTATTAAAAATAATTATAATATTGTATTATTATTAATATTACATTGTATTACATTATAATATTATCAATATTATATGTGTATACAATATATTATATTATATTATTGGCATAGCACAGGAGACAAGGTGGAACTGTCTTCTGGCCCCCTCTCTTTTCACCTTAATATCTACCCATTATTGTATTGTTCACTAGAATGTGCATTATGGGAGCATTAGCCATATAAAATTTTAGTTTTTCAGTCTGTAAGAATTTTCTTTATTCATTATCTGTAGTGCATTTGTCCCCTGCCACCACACAGGTGGATTTAGAGTCCTTATTGGCATCATTGCAATAACTATTATAGTTGTCCTGTGACACTGCAAAGATTATTTTATATTCAATTGGTCCCACACTAGCTTTGTTTTAGCTTGGCAGTTCAAGATGGGAAAAGATCAGCTGCTAGGAATGGACTAGAGAGTAAACCTTGCTGGCAAAAATTAGTCATTTTTTGCTTTTTTTTCTCTGTATGTCCTAAAAAATTCATGGGTTTCAAGTACTAGTTGTAGAAGAAGACTTTCACAGAGCAAATATGTAGATGCAGGTGAATTGGAAATAGTTCCACCTTCGAACAGAGCCTTTGGGGTCATTATAATTATTAAGAAATACTGTTCTCCTCTAATATACTACTCAGGAGTGAATTATGAGGCCATTAAAGAACTCCAGGAACGCTGAGAAATGCAGAAGGAACAACAAGGGATGCTGGGAACGTTGAGAGATGAGGACTGCGTCAGCCCCCCTGGTGGCCAGAGTTTGCCTCTGTTCGTCTATATGTGTGTATTAGGCATGGTTTAGAACCCAAAAATGGCGATTCTTAAATCAAATGGGGGGGGGGATTTTTTTTAGATTAGTATATCAAAGACTTACAAAAAAATTTCCAAAAATTTCTAAAATGTAACTTAAGTACTAACGAAATTTGTTAGTAATTCGTATGCCAGAGCATGCGCATTCCAGATGGTTTTGGCCTACAACTCCCAGAAATCCTAACAGCTGGTAAATTGGCTGGGATTTCTGGGAGTTGTAGGCCAAAACTTGAATAAACCACACTGAATTCTAGATGGGACTCTCCAAATAGGAAGGAGGGAGGGAAGGAGGGAGGGAGGGGGTGGGTATTCTATTATTGGAAGCAGCAAAAAAAGGGGGGGAGGCCCCCCCCTCGCTCCTCGCTGCCTCTCTCTCATCCCGATCCTGAGGGAGCGAGGGCCCAAGTTTGCCCAGGCTGAGAGGAAAAGGAAGAGGCCTGAGGCTGTGAGGAATGGTGGGAGTTGAAGTCCAAAACACGTACCTGGAGGGCTGCAGTTGGCCCCTGCGATGGGGCAAGGCAGAGCAATGGGAAAGAGAAGCATCTGAGAGAGCGCAGGGAGAGAGAGGAGGAGAAGCGCGTGTGTGTGTGTGTGAAGCTGGCCCTTGCGATGGGGCATGGCAGCAAAGCAACGGGGAAGAGAAGGGGGGGAAGCGTGGAGGACTACACTTTCCAGAATGCATTGCCTACCTAGCAGCAGCGTCACTTCCAGTTCCCCATAGAAATGCGGGAAAAAGAAGAAGCTGAATGAAGGCGGGAAGGAAATGAGGGGGAGAAGACAGGGAGAAGTGAGTAGGTAGTACAATAATTAATTAATTAATAATTAAGAATTTATTACGATCCTAACGCAAATTGTTGGCCTCAAGGACCGTAAAAGGAAGTCTACTTCCGGGTTCGCGGCAGCGATCCGTAAAACCTCAAAAGTCCCATTACATACGAATCTCTTACGAATCCTTTTAATTTCCGTTTCATTTTTCTCATGCCTAGTGTGTATGTGGAAATGGCAGGGATTGTCTCACATTCGGGGTGAGAAGAGCAGAATATAAATAAAGAGTATTATTATTATTATTATGCTATTTTGAGAATAAAAATAGAAAACAAAACAAAACAAAAAACTCTCAACATCTACACGATACTTTGCTAAAGAAATCAAAACTAAAACAAAAAAACCACACTAAAACATGTTGGGTGCTACATAACATAGATAAATAACTTAGAGATAAGCCATTTTTTGCACCAGTTTTCTGCACAAAAGACATTTACTGTACAAAACCCAAACTGTTTACCCACAGAGAAAGGTTTATTTCTTTGGCAAAAAAGGACTGCAATGTTCTAAATCACCAAAAATGTGGAGAAAGTCTCACAAACATGTTGGCAAGGAAATTATTTTTGAAATTATTTGTTCATTGACAAATTAAATGAGCAAAATTAAAATATATCCCTACACCATAATCACCCATTGTGATGCCTTTTTGGTACAATGCAAATTATTACAACTTTTAATCCATCCAACCTTTTCAGCTATAATACGTTTTACCAATTCATGTCAATCTGTGCTTTCATTGCTGTGTTTGCCTCTCATCCTGCTCAGTCCTGTAAACTGGATATTCTGATATTCAAGGGTGGCATCACATATGTAATAAAAATACATGGAGAACAAGGTGCTTTTTCTTTGCCACTAATTTCTAGGCTATTTTAAAAAGTAAGAAAAGAAACATGCAAGTTTCACATATGGCTAGTTTGGGTCTTTCACAAAGGGCTTTAGAGTATGAAATCAGTCACATTTTCCTACAATACATGTAGTACAAGAAAAATATTTGCTAAATAACATCCCACAAAAAAATATTCTCTTTCAGTCTGAAAAAGAATGAAAACAGAAATTAAGAGAAAGGGATGCAAAACAAGGCCGTTCAGTACGACAATCTTTTTCAAATGATTCCTTTTGACCACAGCATTTGATAATTTATTATATTTAGTTTAAGACATAAGGAATTCTTAAATAGAGCCCAGACAAGAAATACACCCTATTATTTCAACACAGGCCTAATTAAGAGACGGGGAGAAAGAGGTTTTTGTTTTTGCTCTTAATCAAGAGTAGCTCCATTGTCTTTTAAAGAAAAATACATGAATTTTATATAGTTTTTGAAGGCAGTTTCATGGAAGTAATTTTGCCATTTCCATCCTCTGAAATATATCCTACAGTATTTGTTGATTTTACATTAAATGCTAACTAGACCTGACCCTACTTAGCTTCCAAGATCAGAACTTTTTTTGCAAGGTTTTTTTTTCAGAAGAGCATTATCTTTGTCTTTTTCGGAGGTTGGGTTTGACTTGACCAAGATCACCTACTGGTTTTCCATAGCTGAGTGAAGATTCAAACCCTGGTTTCCAGAGTCAGAGTCCAATGTTTGAACTCGTACATCATACCAACTGTCTTTTTTTTTTTTAAAAAAAGAAGGTATTTGCAAAAGCTCTCCTTGTCAGTATGGGTCAGTGACATATTAAATCCTTCTCTTGCTCAGGAATTAAAACACAATAGACTGATTTTTGTGACAACCTTAAAAGTACAAAGGGAACTGTTACATGTTCAAATCACCTATTTGGAAGGTCTTCTACCTATTTGGTCATCCAAATGTTGGAAAACAGAATTAGAATTGAGTTCAAGCAATTGATTTGTTATGACTTAGTTCTAATTCGTAATAAAAAGACTTGTTCAAAATGTTTGGGACTACTTGAGAGAGGGGTTACTTCCATAAAACTGTTGTGGTTAATCTGCTCTGAGTTTTAGTCTGATCTTTAAAGAAGCTATTAAAGGTGCTGAACTTGTTTAAAGGTGTTATCCACAGTCCTGAACTGCATGTGGCAGGCATCACCCACCCCTTCTTGGAAATCCTCTCTGGATTCATCCAAATCCTAAATTTCAGAGATAACTTCACAAAATGCTCCAAGGGATTTTCTTAAGAGTAAACAGAATTATGAAATAATTAAATTGTACAACCCTTATGGTTATTTTACCATATTCCTTAAATACAGTTGACTAGGGCCAAACTAGCCAATACCATTGGTGACTCATTAGAAGCAGAGCTGTCTTAAGAGATAAAAGACATATGTTTATACTAGTATGATCTTGTCTTATTCCATATGTTGCAAATTATCTTGTTTTTGTTTTGTGATTAGTCATTCGAGTAAATATGGGCTTTTTGCACAAATCTGATTGTTTGTCATGGAACCTTGAAGGCCTACAATATTTTCCTGGAGGGAAAATATTGTAAGAGCAGGAAATACATTCCCCTTTTTTTGCTGATTTTATTATTAAGTTTCCAGAGAGGAGTTACACAGAATATATAATGTGACCTGGCCTAAACTTTAATCTTTAATTAGTTCAATCAAATCTAGTGATTGAGCTGTTCTGCTCCTTCATAGGACCTATTATATTTATCATCAGATTTTAGGAGACATCTCATAGTTTCTTCTCTATATATAGTATCTCAGGTTTGGGCAAACATTTTCCTAAATGATTTTCATTTTGTTCAACATGTTATCTCTTTGTGAATGTCTTGTTATATTGCTTGAACCTGAGACAATAATTGCTTTAATAAAACTCTCGCATAGTAGCATCAAGGGATGGAACTATATAACTCGGGTAGTAATCTCCTTACACACAAGAATTATGATTATTTTCTGTGGGTTTTTAAATGTAAGAGTGTTTTTATTTTACATGCTTTTGGGTTTGGGACTTTTTAAAATGTGCAAAGCCTCTTATTTCTCTGCAACCCCCCCCCCCCAGAACGCTACATATTTTTGTGCCACAAATGATTTTTTATTCAAAAATCTCTTCCCTTCAAAATCAGTTTTAAAAAGTTTTTCTTGATAGACATTATTCACAAAAAATCTCAAAATGTTAAAACTTTACCATATTCTTGATGCAGTGCCTCAGATTATGAAGACGATGGCAAGCTGAGATGAGAGAGACCTCTACTGCTGCTTTCCCCATGTACCTGGCTCATCTTGTCTAGAAAGCAATAGCTGCCAGCACACGAAGAAACATCAAATAATATGCATCTAGCCATCTATCTGCCAGAGACATACTGTGAATGGCTTGGGGTGGTAGTAAAATCCAGGGAGTGGCAGGGCACTCAAAAAGAGGAAATGCTGTAGGACAAGGAGGAGAAAACTTGGAGACATAATGGAATGACAATAGTAGAAAAAGTTGGCAGAAAAGGTAGGACAAGATGGAGGAAGTAATGAGGATGGTTAGAAGTGGCAGAGTTGTAAAATGGATATTAAACCAAAGCATGGCAGGTGGACATGGAGAGTGAGAGAATACGATTCAAGGAAGAGGAGATGTTTTAGAGATTGGAAGCTTGAAAAAATGGAAGGAGAATCTGTGAGATGTAGAAGATGTAAGAGTGCAGAAATACAAAGAAAGTAATGGGAAATGGGAGGTGCCAAGGAAGAAACACCCAGAGAGAGGGAAGCAGATGGATTAGGCAGTAGGCTTGTGCATTTCAACCAAAAGGCATGCCATTTTGGAGTCAATTGTTGGCTCATTCTGTTTGCCAGGAAGTCACTCAAAGGGGGAGAGGCTTTGCCATTTTCATCCGGCAAAGATTCTTGCCATTGGCTATAATGCCCACTCCCCCCGCCCGGGAGGACCCCTCCGTGCAGCTCTTCCTCCTTCTCCTCCCCCAAGGCTTTAACTATCTCAATTAAATCTGACAAGCAATAAAGTCATGTCTACCATAAAGAACCCACACAACATCACAGCCACAGGACCACAGTGAAGGAATATCCCGATGGTCCTGATGCTGCTTCCCCCACGCAGCCTCCCCAGGTGGGTGAGGGATGGCTGTCTCCATGGGGCACTCATTCCCTACTATGTTCTTACCATGCATTGCTTGCCAGGGCAGCACCGAAGGAAGGAAACACCCCCCCCCTTTTGCTGATTGGACAAAAAGAGAAAAACGTCAACTCCCCTCATACTCAGAGAGGAAGTTTTCAATGCATAGGGTATGCAAATGCTGCTGAGAAAGCGAGTTCTCAGGGCCCTCTCTGGAGGAGGGAACTTTCCAAGAAAAAATGGAAAGGTATTAATTCTTTGCTCTCCAGAACTGAAAAAATCTGGCTCTCTCAATTTGTTTTGCTGGACTTTTCGTCTCCTAAACGAAACAACCCACCAAAAAACTACAAATCATATTTCTTCAAACTGATTCAGGCACAAGTCTATTAGGCAGAGCATTGCTAAGAAGATGAAAAGACATAGAGGCAGAGTGCAAGAAGAGCCAAAGCAATTGATGGAAATAGAGGAGAAGGGAACAATAGAATGAGGTGATCCTGGCTAGAGAAGATTTAGATGGAATTAGAAGTTTGAGTCTGAAGAGACCAAGAAGAGGAAGGAGAGAAATCAGTGAGAGAAATGGGGCAGAAAAATTAAAGTTTGAGACCCAAAGCAGGACTGTGAATGAAAAAGAAACCCAGGTCTCCCCGAGGGTTGATTCACAGAGGTCCAAACCCCATTGCAGATGGGTTTTTTGATTAACTGTTTTTGTGTTTCTTGTTAGTTATAAACTCTAGAATTGGCAATAAAAATTTGGAAGAGCTAAAACTGGAATTCAACATCTTACTCAGGATTTTTTTACAGAAGTTTATTTTTTTTACAGTAACAAGTAGTTCTGCGTATCTCCAGCTTGATGATTTAAACAGGTTGGGGCATGCTCAGGTCTCTCTTATTCATAAAGTGCCTTCACTGTCGTAACTTCCAACTTTTCTGGTTTAGATATCACATCCTGTTTTAACTTGTTTTCCATGGATTTTTTGTGTCTGTTTGAAATTGAAAGTTCACACATTTTAGAGGAGTCAGGCACTTGTTTTAGGGTGCATACTCAGTTTATCTGTTTGGCTTCACTCAGTAGATGCTCGTGGTCCTGTGGTCAGTACAGTAGTGAATCCACTCAGTTTCAGTCAGAAATGTTGAAGAGCTATCCAATGTGCTAACCATTTTTTGTGGATATATAATTAGCCTTCTGTACCCATATATTCTGTGCCCATGGATTCAAACATCCATTGGGTGGGGGCATGGTACTGGAACTATACCCCAACGGATACCATAGTTCAGCATCTTGGATATCTAGTGTTACCCAGAATGGATTCCGTGCCATACTGATTCCAGAGCTAACAGCATCCATTGGCTTTGCTCCCGCAGGAAATAGGACTGCATCTTAAACTGTTCCCAACCTTTCTTGGCAGCTGTGCATTACAGGAGTTTAATCTTGGTGGGCCAGGTGTCTTTCAGGTGGGTCTGTTTTCCTTTACAGACCTTTTTATGAAGGCATCACTAATGAACCTATAAAGAACTTCAAGATTTACTAAAATGTCATTAGACAGTCACGACCATAAATCATCATTTGGTGGAAAAAAATGAGAATACCAAATTCTAGACTTAAAATATCACAGCTTGCCTTCCACCTACCAGGACTGTGAACTGGAATCATTGAGCAGCTAATGTGACATGCCAGCTTGCGAGATTTGACTCTGAATATCCTTTTACAGTAACAATGCATGTTAGGGAGAAAAAGGTTTCTTTTAAGAATGATAAAGTGAAGCTCTCCAGTTTAGCCTTCCAAAGTGAACTCCGATGAAAGCACTTTTCCCCCACTAAGTGAACATCAACTGGGAAAGGGGTGTTTCTTGCTCTTCTGCTGCTGCTTTTTTGGCAGCACAGTCCTTCTTTTGTTCTGCGGATTCATTATTTCACCTGGCTCAAATTCAAGCATCTTCTTTAGCACTCGGTGCTGTTAAATATCCTGTCTTTGCAGGTAAGAACAATTGAATTCTGGACTTATGCCAGGGAGCCAGAGCAAAGGTAGGAAGAAAGAGAAGAACACATACACAAAGAATGTACCAATTCCTTTAATTTTGACGTGTGTATCAAACTACTGCTGTACTAAATCAGAGATTTATGTGAAGTTCCACGTGTTGTTGGACTACCAGTCCCAACAGGCTTGTCCAGCATAGCCAACAAGATCTGAAATCCCATGTGATTCCCACCATTGTACCAAATACCCATGTATTGTTATGCATGTATTTATTTATATTTGTAAAGACATTTTGAAACTCCCCCCCCCCCGGGTATTTCACAGCAGTTTACAATACTACAGCACTAAACCTCACACAAATATTTGCCCATTGTACTATTTGTGCAACAGAACTGTTAAGAATAGAATGTAAAATTGAAGTAGGGCATGGCCCATGAAGGCCAAAATCCTCTTTGATATCGAGTGGATTGTAAATATATGTTCTTGTGTCTCAAGGCTTCTCCTAACAAATTATGCAATGGCTACTCGACAGGTACCATATAGATTCATATACAAATTAACCTGATGTATAAGTCAAGGGTAGGTTTTGGGGGTCACAATAATAGATCATTCCCTGGAAAAAGGAGAGCACCAATACCACTTCAGGGGGAAGGCTGCCCCTGACAATGCCCTCCAGATCCCACCCCCTGGGTTGCAATCCGCATTAGCTTTACCACTTTGGCCGGGATCTGGAGGGAATTCCTCATGTTTGGCTAGATTGGAGGATTCCTCATGTTTGGCTAGACTTGAAGGAAGGGCACATGGTGCAAGGAGGTGAGGGAAGGGCACTGAAGCCATTCCTGTCACACACCTTAGCCTCTGTCTCAAGGCTGGGCTTCCCTGGAGAGAGGAGCCGGAGAGCCTCCAGATGCTCCAGCCATAGTGCTTGGGGCAGAAGAGGCTCAAGGCATTGGAGAAGGAGGAGAAGCACCTCAGCCCAGTGTCATGGCTCCTCCCACGGCTCCACGTTCTTCGGCTCTCTCAGGTCCCAATCTGGCGTGCTTTCCCCAGCCCCGCTCCCCAGCCCCCAAGAGAGGCTTTCCTCCACTTCTGAGAATGGAACCACCTGTCAGATAGGGAGCTGGTGGTGAGTCTGGGTTTTTTTTCAGTTGACGTCAGTTTGATGCTGATTTCTTCCCTCAGTGGAAGAAGGGAAGAAATCCTCGTCCAAACTGGGTTAAACATGCCTGTCCACCATTAATGAAGCCATTCTGAAATTTCAGAATTAATCCGAATCAATTTTGAAATTTTAATGAAAAAATTTGGAAGTTTATCAGATTTGAAGCACTAGCACCCCCTAGATCCGAAGCAAGTTTTGAAACACTTTTTGGTGGATCAACCAGCCCTAATATAGGGTAGGTAGTGGATTCTTTCTTGCACAAGATGTAAAAGGAGGTTAGTAAAGGTTTCCCCTGACATTAAGTCTAGTTGTGTCCAACTCTGTGCTCATCTTCATTTCTAAGCTGAAGAGCCAGTGTTGTCCGTAGACACCTCCATGGACACATGGCCGGCATGACTGCATGGAGTGCCATTACCTTCCCCCAAAGCGGTACCTATTGATCTACTCACATATGCATGTTGGCAGATGCAGGGCTTAACAGTGGGAGCTTACCCCGTTGCCCGGATTTGAATGGCCAACCTCTTGGTAGGCAAGTTCAGCAGCTCAGCAGTTTAACCTGCTGCACCACCGGAGGCCCAAAAAGGAGGTTATGTCAGCATAAATCACCAACTGGATTGTGGCCAAAGTGTGAGAATGGGTGTTTGTTTTTTTAAAAAAAGTTTCATACAGCAGTATATGGTTGGAGTAATTCATTTCAGGTTAGGAAAAGTTAATTAAGGAGAGGCCAACTGTACTTCATTAACCAGTCATCTATAAATGTGAAGTTGTCTGGTGCAAGAGAAGCTTGAAGCCTGATGAAATATCTTCTATGGGATATTCAATTGGCTCCCTCTCTGCCCTGTTTTTATTTAGCAAGTCTTTGGCTCTCAACTCATGTAGCAAAAGAGCTTTAAGCGTGTTGCTGTGTGATTTTCTCTTTTCTTAAAACAAAAAATGTTTTAAATGTGTTTTGAATTCTTTTAACATCGAGCTTTTTATAGAATTACATTATTTTAAAACTTTTATATAATACGATTTTAGCTTCACTGTGTTTTAATCTGCCTCGGGTCTCTTGCTAGACTACAAAAGGAATATACATGCACACACATACATGTGCGCACACACATTCATATCCATACGCAGGCTAAGCTGCATCCATAACATGGAAGTCCTAACCGTAAAATACCAAAAAACCCAAAATTTTCCCCAAACTGTTTTGAGTCCCCTTTGACAGAACAAAGCAAGGCATAATAATAATAATCATCATCATCACACCACCACCACCACCACCACCACCACCATCACCACCACCACCATCAACAACATAACAACAACAATAAAATTTATATATTAAACCTCATGTGCTTTTAAATCCTTCTTATTTTTATTTTGTATTTTTTGCCTGAATTCATATTATATACTCAGTGCTTCAGGACTGCATTTGAGAAGCTCTTTATAGAAAAGACAGTAGCCTTTGCTCTCTGAAAGTTCTGTGGGCACAAACTTTGCTTCATGCAGAGAATTATTAAAATGTATAATTTTTGTGTCTATGTGTATAACTTGTATATGAAAATCATATTTTGACTTGAGTTTCCTCTCCAAGATATCTCATTATATTCATTTATGTGAATACATGTATTCCAAATCCCCTCACCCCTCAAAAGAATTCAAGACTTTTGAATAGAGGAAACTCAACCTGTGTGCATGTTATAACATATAGCCATAAATGGTTGGCTGTATGTTATTACAACAAAACTTCAGTATAATCACAATACTTTCTGCCCTCACTTAAAATGGGTGAGCACTGTTCTTTTTCATATTTTTCTCTGAAAAATCACCAGACCAGACCCAGTGGGACTCCAGTGAAATGGATCCGCCACCCCCGCCTTGGCTCAGCCAGTACTGCCCCATAGCATAAATAGTGCTTCGGGTTAAGAGTGTCTGTGGTCAGCTTAGAAGTGTTGCCAAGTTATGTGGCATGCATGGGATTGCAAAATATAGCAAAGAAAAGCTGTACTCCACTGATTTTTATCAAGAACAAACAAAATTAGCATGGAAATTTGAGACTGAAAAGGAAACACACTAATTGATGGTGGCTCATTTTTTGACAACAGAAAGCAGGTTTAGTTTTTAAAGAATCACTTGGGCTGTGATGCTATACACACACTCACTTAGAAATTATCCTTCCTGAATTCAATGGGGCTTATTTTTATGTAGGCATGTATGGAACCGCACTAATAATAATAACAATAACAACAACAACAACAAACTCTAAAGAGGTCTATACTGGCTCAGTCATTGCCCAGGATAATAAGGACCACGGCGAGTGCTTCCCCTGGGCACCTGTTGACAATTGAGCTACAGGAACCAGGACTCACTGCTGAGCAACCAGGGCATGGGCCTGTCGGGCAACTGGAAGCAAAACAACTACAGAAGCGGCAGAAATTGTCAATGCCACATAACTGAACTGTCAGAAACTGCTATTGTAGATCAGAACCACAAAAAACGTGGATATCAAAAATTGATGTACCAGCTGGAAACTTGAATATCCAGATTCAACGGTAACTGAATAGAGGCTTGCTGACCAGAGGAGATACTAGACATGGTTTAGAACCCAAAAATAGGTAATCGAAAATCTAATGGGGGGGGGGGGGTTGATTAGTAATAGAAAGACTTACAAAAATTTTTCCAAAATTTCTAAAATGTAACTTAATTACTAACGAAATTCGTTAGTAGTTCGTATGCCAGCGCATGCGCATTCAGATGGTTTTGGCCTACAACTCCCAGAAATCCTAACAGCTGGTAAAATTGGCTGGGATTTCTGGGAGTTGTAGGCCAAAACTGGGAATAAATCACACTGAATTCTAGATGGGACTCTCCAAATAGGAAGGAGGGAGGGAAGGAGGGAGGGAGGGGGTATTCTATTCTTGGAAGCAGCAAAAAAAGGAGGAGGAGGCCCTCTCGCTCCTCGCTGCCTCTCTCTCACCCCGATCCTGAGGGAGCGAGGGCCCAAGTTTGCCCAGGCTGAGAGGAAAAGGAAGAGGCCTGAGGCTGTGAGGAATGGTGGGAGTTGAAGTCCAAAACACCTGGAGGGCTGAAGTTGGCCCGTCATGAAGCCTCTTCAAGGCTTTAGATCCTGGCAGGCAGAAGGGGCAGGGAGGGCCCGTCCACTCCTCCTCCCCTGCCAGGATCTAAAGTGCATCAAGGCTTGGCATGCTTTAGATCCTGTGAGAAACCAACCTAATGTATAATAGAATGAATGCTAACTTATAGAGTAAGTGCCTAAATATTATAAGTAATATGGTCATATACCTACATTCCATGCACATGCAATAATACAGCAGTAATAACAATGGGTATAAGAAGAGGTAAAATTCAAACCAAAGTATTCTGACTGGTCCCTCCTCAAGCGGTGCAAACGGGCTCTTCTCTATGAGCCCGGGATTCTGCAGCAAATCCTCCCCCAAAGAATATGTATGTGCACGCAGGCAGCAAACGCTGTGCCCGGGCTTTTGGCTTTTCCCGGGAGAGGCTGCCTCCCGGGCTCATAGAGAAGAGCCGTTTGCAGTTTACACTGCTTGAGGAGGGACCAGAGTCAGAATACTTCAGTTTGAATTTTACCTCTTCTTATACCCATTGTTATTACTGCTGTATTATTGCATGTGCATGGAATGTAGGTATATGACCAGTTGGATTACTTATAATATTTAGGCACTTACTCTATAAGTTAGCATTCATTCTATTATACATTAGGTTGGTTTCTCACGTGTTTAGTGCAACTACCCCAATACTCTTTGATGCTTTAGATCCTGGCAGGCAGGAGGGGCAGGGAAGCCTGGAAAAATGTAAACAGAGAGGTTTACTCAAGAGTAAATCCACAAAGGAGGGCATTTCATCCAAAGTGCCCTCCTTTGCAGGTAAAACTCTCTGTTTACTCAGATTTACTTCTGAGTAAACCTCTCTGTTTACATTTTCCAGGCTTCCAGCCGAAAGAAGGAGCGAGTTTAGGGCTTGCCTTGCCATAATACTTATTGGCAAGGGAGGCGGGAGGGTGGTGAGAGAGAAGGAGGGTGCCCCCTTACGACCTAATAACGATACTTAAGAAAATCCTGGCCCCGAAGTTCTATAAAGAAAGTCCACTTCCTGGTTGGCATTCCAGATGCGGAAATACTCAAAAGTAGCATTTCTTACAAATCCCTTCCGAATCATTTAATTTTCATAACTTTTTTCTCATGCCTAGGAGATACATCACCAGTAAAAAGTTGCTCAGTGAAGTCGAACTTGAAGAAATAAGAAGCAACTGTGAAATAGGAGAACAAGCAACAGTTGAGACGCAGGGATTTTTCAAGACGATGACCATGAAGAGCCTGTGGCTATTGCTTATACTACATCTGGCACATTGACAACAAAGCAACAAGTACTTAAAGAAAAAAATTTGACCCATGTTGCATTAAAGGAAGAAAGGCAAAGACTGCCAACATTGAAAACAGTACTAAGAAAACATCTGGTACCTCTAATGAATGATGTGAATGCTGTACTTGCAACTATTTAATGCCACTGTGACACATTTTTCTAATCCGAACTCCATACTGATGTAAGTGCTGAAGATTCTGACTGTGTTGGTCAGTGACTGGATTTCAGCTTCTGATTTCTGTAAAGCTTTAGATAATCCATGTACATTAAGTGGAAAATTTCTGCTGAATTTCTTGCTGTTTGGTAGCCTAGGTTTGTTTTCTGTATAATTACTGACAGTGGGATCATTGCAATGATTAAAAGCAGTGGTGACAGTAGAAAATTCCTATCTTGATGTTAACAAGTACAACACCCAGCAGAGTGATCTTGTTTGCTGTGGACTCATCTTGTGTTTCAAATAATAATAATAATAATAATAGCAGCAGCAAAGGCTCTGGCATAAACCAGTAGAGGTGGTCCCAGTGGTAATCAGCACACTGGGTGCCGTGCCAAAAGATCTCAGCCGGCATTGACAAAATCATGATCTGTCAACTGCAAAAGATCAACTTTCTTGGATCCGCGTGCATCATTCGAAAATACATCACATAGTCCTAGATGCTTGGGATTTTGTGGTATGAAATCCAGCATATAGATCTCGTTTGCTGTGATATACTGTGTTTTTGTGTCAGTAAAATGAAATAATAATAATAATACACTTTATTTATATTCCACTTTATCTGGATGGACTAAGAGCAGATTACAGTTTGCATATATAAGTCAAGCATTCAATGTTGTTTTAACACAGTGAACAAACGACATACAATACACAGATAGAGGTAAAAGCCTTCCTCTGGTGTCTGGAGGTGATGCTCAACTCCAGACATGGGGAGGTGCTCTTGTTCCATTTTTTCATGCTGAGGAGCCTGTTGCTCATAAACTTTCTCTGATGTTGCCAGCATGTCTGCATATCTGCATGGGGCACCCTTTTTCCTCCCCACTGAGGAGGTACCTATTGATCTACTCACATTACATGCTTTCAAACTGCTAGGTAGATAGAAGCTACCTAATTAGCCGAGAACTCACTCTGACTTGTGGCTTTGAACTACTAACCCTCTGGTCAGCAGATTTACTGCAGCTAGAGGTTTTAACTGTTGTGCTACCTGGTATTTCCCCTGTAGACTAAAAGAGGGGGACTCTAACCTGTGGACCAATTCTTCACAACTATCAAGTGCTAACACCCTTAAATTGAGTGCAGGTCTCAGAGCTCTTTTTCCTTCCAAAGCCCAAACCCTCTGGAGATATTGCTATAAGCAATATGCCCAATGCTGGCATCATTCTCCATTGGTAGCTGTTATTTGCAATCTATTTGGTGGGGGAAGAGTGTCGTTCTTGTCCCTCCTTCTGTATTCTGTCAAGGATAAATTATGCAGAGCCAGGTTGGAACTATAAAAGTCCTTTTATTTGTAAAGAAAGCAAAGCATTTTACCAGAGCACTCCTACAGCCTATGTCTCAGAGCACATTAATCATGGCGACTGGAGCATGTCCTTATCTACAAATGTTTACATTCCATAGGTTGAACATACGGGAAGTTTGCTTCCGTCACAGGCATGAACTCTCCTTCTCCAGTTAACTCTATAATGGCCTAAATATATCACACAGCTTAAAAAATAGACACATTTAACAGAAAACATTTTAAACTCATTTTGTCATACATTCTAGCACTGACATATTCTCTCCAAAAAGGGAAAGCATAGGCCAGGTGAAGCAACCCTGACCCAAATGCGTCCTTTAAGGGGGATCCTACAGGAGACCTCTAAGTTTGAAAAACTAGCTCTATTATTTCCAGGCTAAATCGTGAACCGAAAACCTGGGAACATGAGCAATGTAAGTAATATGCTACTCTCTGACGTCTTCCAGTAATGGAAGGCTTGATGGTGGTAGTGATTTACCTGTGGCAGACTCAGAGACATTTCCTTATTCCTTTTTGAGAAAGTACGTTCATTAAACTCCAATCAATTATCTACAGCTTAACACACCTTCCACCCAAGGACCTTGGTGAATAATTGTCCACTCCAACATAGCTAGGAAACATGGATGGGACATATGGGCATGAATTTTGTTTGGTACATATACATGTGCATAATCTATTCTCATCAGCACTGTGTGTGGGGAGTGCTGGTAACAGACCCCCATCAACTGCATGAAAGAACTATCAAATGAGAAAAAAAACAGCTTCCCAATTCCCACCTGCATTTTTCTTATGTGGCCAGGTTGTAATCACATTGTTTCCCATTTACCGTATTTAAAATGTAAAATATTTGAATCTATCTGAATCAAAGTGCAGTTCTATCCTGATACTAAACTGGGGCAAGACATTCCAATTCAGAATTCATACAAATTAATCCAGATTGGCCCAGTTTGCTTCCCCACCCCACTCTGGTTCAGCCCAACCCGTTGTCATGATTGCCATGCAGGATCCAGTGTCTGAAAAAATCAAATGGAAAGGTATTGACTGTAAAAGCAGAATTCAGTTGCACAAACACATTCAAATGAAATGAACAGAGGAAGTTAATGTTCATGAATTAATTGTAAGCTATTTTTTACTTTAAAGAATATTCAGAATCTCTGCTTTCAGCTGCTGAAACTAAAATTTACCATGCTAAAGTTCCTTGTGGTTGTCAATTCCCTTCCATGCAAAGTGATTGTGTTGTCTTTCTTCATAGTGTGTATCAGTCTATGATCTCAATGAGCATATAACCCATAAAGTTACTAGAAAGAATGAAGCTACTATGTCTTTTGCACAATATCTTCCATTTGTTCTATTTTTTAAATCCCTGCAGTTGGAAAAGGATTAGGCAAGTATGTAGGTTACTCATACAAGGAAAATCCACCCTCCACCCCTGTGTGCTGAGGACAGGAGGAAAGAGTTCTAGCAACCTTAGTCCCCTTGATATCAACCTTATATTCATCTAACAAAGAGAGTGCAACTGATCTCAGAATCTAATACATATACCTTCCTTTGTATCACTAGGTGTTTTCTTTAAACAGTTTTCTGAAAAACTCCTCAACATTAAAAAAAAATCCAAGCTGAAAAATATTTCTGTATCAATTCTGCAAGCCTTGTAGCTTTTGTAAACTGAGCGGAACAATCTGTGGTAGGAATTAAAACTTCAAGAGATGATAATTTTGAGACAAGATGTACCTTTTCATGAAGACTGCCTTTTGTTGTTGGGGTTTGCCTCTTATCTTGGATTTCAGGATTATTTTTTTTAAAAAAATGCTTAACATGAAACATCTTTCTGCCAAGCAGAAGATACAGTTTTTATCGGCCCTGAGATATATCTTTATCAAAATAAAAGAGAAACATATGTATGTATTAATTTAATCTCTGGTCTCGTGACGGGCAAATGCGTCAGCTAAGAGCTTCACTTAACAGAGATGGAAAGCTTTGAATCACTCCCCCCACCCCGACTGTTTCATGTTTTATGCAGATTTTTAGTTTTATGCTGCTTGCTCAATTGATTTGTCGTGGCATTTTAGAAAAATATTCTAACACTGCTTATTATTGTAAAACATCAAGCTCAAGATGGATAAATAATAACAGTAATAAAAAGATCTCCATTAACACAGTTTCGTATTAAACAAATAGGGTGGCAATTGCTCAATTTTGAGTGTAATTGGACTCTTGACTTGTCAAAGGAAAATGGTTCTGAGATGCCTGCTGTTAGAATTATAGTATAAAATAGCTGGCACTTCAAAGTGTAAGTATGGGATATGCTGTCTAATTTCCATTATCCAACACTATCATGCCTGCTATGATTTGTGACTTCTGCTTGCATGGGTCTTATATATGTTCCTGGAGGGAGCCACAACCTTGGTGACATAGCTCATAATCCAGTAAGCATGCTGGTAGAATGAAATTCTTCCCCTTTGTGCTGTCTAGGAAGGGGAAGGAAGGCTATTCCTTCTTTCTATTCTCTTTCCTTCCACAGCAATTGGGGGCTGACACTATAGGCTTGCTGCACATCCTGTTGTGGAATTGAGAGCTCTATTTGAATTTGTGTTGTAGGATCAGTTTCATTTGTTGTGAACCTAGGACATGAACAAAGTCATTGTAATGTTAAATTCCCATGCTCTTTCAGTCCTTGTTCTTCAAGGCTAATACAAGCAAGGCATGAAATTCTAACACTAAGAGATGATGCCTCTCTTGAAAGAGAGGATGGTATAATCATCCAGAAAGAAGCCTACTCTGGATCATACCTTATTCATTATACTGTAAAACTTTGCACCAAAGCTGGGCAACTGCAATGACACACTCCCAGGAATAGGCCAGATGCTCCCCACGCTAAGCCCTCCTTTCATCCCTGGACTTCCCTGTCGTGAGTCACACAGAATCTCATATTACCCTGGACTTTTGCCCTTGTTATCCCTATCCTATGAATGTACTATTGCGGGTTAATTGTTGTGTACTCACTTTATCAGGCTGCTTTATTGTACTTACGGGCTAACAGTGCGTGTGTGTTTTTTTACCTTATATCACTGTTGATTCATTGTTATTCATATTGTGTAATGATAAATGGCATTGTGATTGATTACAACCATCTGTGAGCTTCCTTCTGCACCATCCCCTTGGTTCCCCTTTTTGTTTTTGTGCTCCCCAAGGCAAGCCAGCCACTGAATGTATCTAGTCACTGTAATCTAAGGGGCTGGTGAGTCTGTAGTAATTGCGTGGGCAAGGGTGATACACCTTTGCATGGGCAAGCGGTAATTGCGTGGGCAAGCGGTGATACTGCCGCTGCCCCCTTCACATCACAAACGTCGGACTCCAGCTTTCCAATTCTATCAACCAGCTCAGCCATGGTCTTAGATAGGCCTTCTAGTGCACTGCCCCCCTGCTTGCTCGTGCGCCTGATTGGGGGGGGGGGGGGGCCTGCTGTTTTGCCTTTCGCTGCCTGTGTCTGGCTTCTCTCCATGGTCCCCGTCTGCTTGGTTGCAGAGGCCGAGGCTGCTGTCCTGGATTCCTGCCTGGCCGACTTCCTGGTAGCACTTCCTTGTGATGCCATGCCTAAAGAACCTGTAACACAGACTACCGATGGTAGCTTTCAGCTGCTGCTGCTCCCGGTGCTGCTGGATGGTGCTGCTGCCTCTGCTGCTCCTCTGCTGCTTCTTCGCTGCTCCCTCAAAAAACAGGATCAGGCCCCTAGCGATGGTGAGGAAGTCCATGGCAGCCTTAAATGAGCTGCCCGGGTGGAAGTGAGGGCCAGCCGGCTGATGACATGGGGCAGGGCAGGGCGGGACCAGCCCTGTCATTGGCCAGCTGGCGTTGGTGGGGGGGAAAACTTCCTGCCACCCAGGGGCTTCTGGGAAGAAGAAGCCCCCTCCTTCCCCACAAGATGGCGGCGAGGACAACCGCCACCCCGCAATCTGCTCGGCCGGTAAGTCAGCCAAGCCAATTAGGTGATGATTCTACTTTAGATTTTACTGCTGCTCTTCCCCAAACTGGGATGCAGTTGGAAGAACATAACCCAGATTAAATTTACATGACTTCAGACATGTGGCTCTATCTAAGGATCCAGAATGCTATTTGAGTGGATCTTCTATCATATTTATTCAAGACTAATGCACCATTGAATCTAACACACACACTAATTTTCAAAACCCTGAAACCCAAAAAAGAAAAAGAAAAAAGAAAAAAGGATTTACTTCCAAATCTAATGCAGAGTTGCAAGAAGTGCACGCTCTGTAATTTGACCCTAAAAGGTGTGCATTACGGGTACTGCATACTTGGAATTCCTTCTCTAAAATATAATTGTGTTAGAACATCAAAGCTTCCAGCAATGGAAAATAAAACCTTGAGGTGAATCTATGCTGTCGAATGAATCCACTTGAATAGCCTTAGTTCAGTGCTATGGAGCTGTAGTTTGACAAGAGCTTAAAACTCTCTGCCAAAGCATGCTGATGCCTCACCAAACTACAAGTCCTAGAATCACATAACATTGAGCGATGACCATTAAATGAGAAATGATGTTCCTCAAATCGGAGTGTCTGAATCAGTTTCCCCTTTTGTTTTGGATTAACACAAATATTACTGTATTACATGAATCTAATGTGCATCCTGATTTTGGCGAGGTAATTTAGCCCAAAAAAGTGAGCATTAGATGTGAGCAAATGGGGTATTTGAAATATTTTATCGTACTCAAACCCAGTTCACATTGAAGGCATTTCATATTTATATTAACTATGGTTGATGTGTGCTTTCATGTAATTTTCAATTTATGGTGACAGGATTTTGGGGGGTTGAGAGTAGGCTTGGGTCTGCATCAGTTTGACTGAAAGTGATTTGTAATATTTGATGGTCCATTTAGTGTAATCCCCAAAAACAGAACGGAGAGGGGGAAACCAAAAATCTGGGCAAAAAGGACCAAGAAAGCTGGATTTATTGGCTACTGGAGAGAATGGAGTGAAGTCTGCAATATACATGAGGCAGGGGTCTGCCACGGGGCTCCTGGAGAAGATGGGATTACATGCAGCATCCGTTCTCCCTCCCCAACAGCGAAGTGTCCATTTCTTTAGTGAAAGTTCCCTAGACTCCTCCTCCAGAGGGTCCAGGTGGGAATTCGTTTTCCCAGCAGCACTTGCGTGGGGCAGACATTGAAAAGTCTCCGAGTTCCTCTTGGAGCATGATGGGAGTGGAAGTTTCTCTCTCTCTCTCTCTCTCTCTCTCTCTCTCTCTCTCTCTCTCTGTTTCTCAACCAATAAAAGGCCTGGTTGTGGTTGTGTCCATGCTCTGATTGGCTGAGGATGGATGCAACCAGTGACTACAATTCCCAAAACTCTTTCCTGCAGTTTGCCTTATTTTTAAAAAAATTCTATGATAAAAACAAAATAATGATAAAAAATCAGTAGATTGGTGAATTGTTCTGAAACTTGGGAGGCCTGCAGTTGTCAATGGGATCTAAAACTGAGGTAGATTTCATACAGATAGGCCTTAAAATTACTGAGGATTGAACCTTTAATGTTTCCTAATGTAGCCAACAGGCTGAATCTTTGCTGAATGAAAATAGCAACACTCTTTCCAATTCAAGTAACCTCCTGGTAATCAGAATGAGGGATTAGCCGAAAATGAACCCTGAAATGGCATGCCTTTTGGCCAAATTGCAAAATCCTAGTTGAGAGTATATGTTTTGTTAAAGGTCACTCAATAGGTTTCCATGGTCAAGAAGCAAATCAAACCCTTGTCTCCAGAGTCAGAGTTCAGTGCTCAAACAAACATGGCAATACTGTCTCCTTAACTATCTTAGTAAATAGTCTCATAATAAAGTGTGACTGGCGAGTTTAATGTCTAAGTGAGAAACTTAGTTTAGTGCTTCTACAATTAAAGATGCATTTAACTCTTCTTTTCTGATTAATGAATGCTTCAGGAAACTTGGTCATCCAGTAGACCCCTGAGGGTGGTGGGACATACTTTAATTCCTTTTCTATCAGTTTGAAATTGCTACACAAATATTTGCAAGCTCGGATTTTTTTTAAGGTTTCTTAGGTTTTTGCGACATAAATCTCTTTGTAATTGTTACTGCCATTTCAAGGTGAAGCTTCCATTGATAGTAATGGAAAATGCAGTAGCAACTTTTGGAGATGTATTTTTAATTGTTACATGACTTGACCATAGGGTTCGCATATGTCCCGTATTATATGAGACGTCCCGTATTTTGGCCCTTTATTGGGTGTCCCGTATTTACAGCTGCTGTCCCTTTTTTCCCGCTCCTCCTGACTTGTCCTCTGGCTGGTGCTGGGAAAAGAGGGGCCGTCTCAGAGCAGGCTTCCCTGGCGTGGGTAGGCCTCGAGGGTGAAGAGGGAAGGGAAGGACCCCGCGTTGGGGCGACTAGCGAGGTGCCTGAAATTTGGGAGTGTATCTCTATTGCAGTGGGTGGGGAGACACGCAGTCAGGCAAACGCATTGGGCGCCTATTTGTGTCAAAAGGGGTTGGGGCATGCATGGCGAGGACCCAGGGCCCAAGATGGTGGCGGCTGTGAGGGAACTGGCTACAGCTCCTCCTGGGCCTGGCCCCGCCCTCACTTGGCGGCGTGGCAGCGGAGGGAGCCCCCGGTGCAGCTGCAAGGGGCGCTGAGTGGCAGTGAGGAGCCCTTGGCCTGGTCCCAGGACCTCCCCCGGCCTCCTCGGCCTCCCCGGCCCAGCCTGACCTCCTCCTCCGCACAGCCCTCCTAGACCTCGAGCACGCCTGCCTGCTCACGATGCGTACCCAAGGGCCTCCCGCCAGGACAGAACCCTCCCCGCAGATGGCCAGGCAGAACCTGGGCCTGCTGGTTGTTCTTGGAGGGCCATAGCATCCTATGATGACGATGGGGCCCATGTCCTCGAAGAGATGCCTAGGCCCACTCCCTTCGGCCAGGAAGGGGGAGCACCACCTAATCCCTCCCAGCAGGTGGCCTGCCAGCCTCTGCATTATTATTATTGTTTTATTTTTATTATATTATTTTATTTTTATTATTATTATTGACACCCAAGGGCCACCCAGGCCCAATCCCTTCTGCCAGGAAGGAGGAGCACTAATTCATCCCTCCCAGCAGATGGCCAGCCAGCCTCTGTATTATTATTTTTATTATTTTATTATTATATTATTATTATTGAAACCCAAGGGCCACCCATTCACCACCTAATCCCTCCCAGCAGGTGGCCAGCCTTTCGCACAGCCATATAAACCAGAATATCAAGGCAGAATAACCCACAATATCTGCTTTGAACTGGAATTTTATTTATTTATATCCCACTTTATCGCTCCATACAGAAACTCAAAGCGGCTCACAATCAAAAACATTACAAACATACAATAATAAAGAAGTATATCATTATATATAATTATATATGATCAGTAGTAATTCTATTTAATATACTAGTATTATTATATTATTGTATTTTAGTAGTGGTATTATATTGTATTACATTATAATATTATCAATATTATATGTATATACAATATATTATATTAATTGGGGCTATAGGGCAGTGCTGAAGGGAGTCCCTTATTTTTGTGTATTTTTAGGTAAATGATATTTCCTATATCAAAAAATGGCAACCCTACTTGACCATAACAAAAAATGTGAACCAAGATGTCACAGTGAATAGAGACAAATTTTACACTCGCACTATGTGTGACATCAAGTCCAGTAATAGCATTTAAATGTTCATACTAACAATATTCATCAAATTGATATCATATGTAATAGTGTGCCCTAAGTGCAGTTAGAACAGTTCCATGTCTTCCAACTCTAGATAAATGTAAAGAACAACCAGAGAAATTGTGAGCCTTGACAAGTTATTGAACCTCAACTCTTAACAAGTCTAGTCTATTATAGCCCACAAACCAGATAAAGCTCCCACTATCCTTAGCCATTAGGCATGACAACTGGAGAGAAAAAGACCAGGAATCCAGCAACATCTGGAAGACCACCGTTTGTCGGTAACACAAAGAAATTACTACTTTTACCATTCTTTTTCCTGGCTGTGTACTCAAGATATTAAACCACTTTCTGCAGAATCCTTTTCAATTTCTTGTTACTATTGTCTTTTTTTCAAGAGAGAGTTTCTATCATGTACTTTGCTACTGTAGTATTTGAAATAAAAGACAGCCATGCTCCATCACTCAAGAGTTGAAGGGAGAGGTCACATGGCATTCACCACGTAATAGTAAGGAAAGACTGCTTCTTCGAAAAAGCAAAGTTATTTGAAACGAATGGTGTTAAAAGAAACAATAGGAACGTAGCACCTCTTATAAATTCCTGAAATTCCAGTGCCAGTTTTGACAGATAATTTTCATAATAATTCTGGCTTTGTGGGTGGAAATACATATTAAGAACACAAAGGTTTGCCCAGTTTAATTCTTTGATCTTTGCCAGCAAGAAAAATGTAAAAAAACATATTTCCATTAATAAATCCCCACAAAGCATTAAAAAATCCTTCTCAAAGCATTTTAAATTGTGATTCAGTTATGGTTAATTTGTCTGAACATGAACTAAATGATTTTAAATGAAAGTTGCAAAGAATCTAATGATGTGTTTTACCTGCCATTCCAAACTTCACATTGATGTGGCAACTTGTAGGAAGTTGTTCTACTCATTCTTCTCTCTGTGCCAAATTTAATAAGAGGAAGAAGGAAAGTCGTTGTTGTTAACTACCCAATGGGGCTCCATTTCGCATAGAATTCAGATAAATAGAGGGAGAAAATGGCACCATGTAATTTCCTCCAAACATAGACCACTAAGAAAAGAAAGACAAAAGAAGCCTGCTGATGGGGGGGTTTTTTGCCAAAGTGCAATGGTGATGGAACAAAAAATCACCCCAAACCAAGGAAGGCACTTGCAGATTCTTCATTGTTTCCTAATGTTTTGTGTGAAGTGTCATGTTAGAATTCAAATATTCTACTGTAAGGTGCTCCAAAGCTCTTTTGGCCAATACTCTAAAATATCTGAGGGCTTCTTTGTAATGTATAAGGGACTTACAATTTTAAGATCAGTTCATTTCCCTATGGAAAGCAGTAAGATCTCTGTAGCACAAGAATCTCTCTCTCTCTCTCTCTCTCTCTGGCATTACTTTGCGAATGAAGATTCTTAGGAAGGACTCATCCTACGCTTTTTACAAGCGCGTCGATGACTAAAAAGGCCCATCTGAGATAGGCAAGTTTGGTTGCAGAAAGCACAGCAGAAAGTCTCCTTGGGTGATGTTGTTTCCAAGTTGCGGTTCTTTCTGCGTTGCCGTTTCTCTTCGAGACCCATTTGGCGTGTCTTCTCGAAAGAGGCCACAGCATTGTGGATAGTGCATCTCCATGCCTCCCGATGTGAGGCCAGGGTAGACCATTGTTGGTGATCAATCTGGCCGAGCCTGAGATGTTGTTTCAGGGAGTCCTTATATCTCTTTTTGGGGGCGCCTCTCTTGTGCTGACCCATGGCGAGTTCACCATAGAGTAGTATCTTTGGGAGGCGGTGGTCCTCCATCCTAGAGACGTGCCCTTCCCAGTGCAGCTGAGTTCTCAATAGCATGGCCTCAATGCTGGTGATCCCGGCTTGCTCAAGGACAGCAACATTAGTCACATAGTCGGTCCAGTGTATATACAAGACAAACACGAAGCAGCAATCTTGGCTTGTGCTCCATGCTTGAATTGATTCTACCTTGTCATCAGGGGCAAGGACCCCTTTAACTGCAATTGGTCTAATTAAAACAAACTGAACCTGAACGTCACTGCAATTACAAAATTGCTTGTACTAAAATAACTTTAATGTTTTTTTAAAAAAAATAAAATTCACAAAATTTCAGGAGCAGTGAAATTGTGGGAGGCTGGAATTCCACTGCTACCCAGAAGCATGGCCACCGGACCAAGAATCTGCAAAGCATCACATAGAGGTACAATAGTAGGAGTCATAATATTGGTAAGTGGATACGATCCTTGGTCATGGTAATGATATGGGATTGTGGCTTTATATGATAGTTCTCAGTTCTTTCAAGGACCATGCTGTCTGGTGGATTCAGGGAGCCCCAGAAAGTAATCACTCCAAGCTTTATTTATTATTATTATTTACAGTATTTATATCCTGCTCTTCTCACCCTGCAGGGGACAGGTCAGACTACAATGCACATATACGTGGCACACATTTATTTTATTTCTTTATTTACTATATTTCTATACCACCCCTCTCAGCCTGAAGACGAGTCGAGGCGGTTTACACATGGCAACCAGTGCCCACAATATAAAATACAATTAAAAACAGTTATATACTAACAGATAAAACAATACAAATTAGCAATTAAAATCAAAAATACAGTTCCCAGTGTCTCATCATTAAAATCATTTTCCATCGCATTGTCTTAACATTCCGTGATCACAATTAAATAGTTATATTGAACAGATGTGATACAACCTACAGATGTGAGAGCTGGACCATAAGGAAGACTGAGCGAAAGAAGATAGCTGCTTTTGAACTGTGGTGTTGGAGGAAAATTCAGAGAATGCCTTGGATCACAAGAAGATCCAATCAACTTCAGGAAATAAAGCCCAACTGCTCATTGGAGGGAAGGATATTAGAGGCAAAGATGAAGTACTTTGGCCACATTATAAGAAGACAAGAAAGCTTAGAGAAGACAATGATGCTGGGGAAAAGGGAAGGAAAAAGGAAGAGGGGGCGACCAAGGGCAAGATGGATGGATGGTATCCTTGAAGTGACTGGCTCGACTCTGAAGGAGCTGGTGGTGGTGACGGCTGACAGGGAGCTCAGGCATGGGCTGGCCCATGAGGTCACAAAGAGTCAGAAGCAACTGAACGAATAAACAACAACAAACAACAGTACATGGCAAACATTCTATGCCATAGACATACAATATATATAGACAGACAAAGAGGCAATTTAACATTTCAGCTTTCTGGAATCATGCTCAATTCCAGTCACAGGGGGAACTGCCGCTTCACCGTCCACTTGTGACATCAAGTCCTTGATGGAGTACTTCTTCATTCTTACATATGCTGTTGGAAGGTTTTATGGTGTCGTAAATTAGTTAAATTAGCCTCCTTGCATAAATCAGTACCTAAATTTCCTACTTGACAGATGCAACTGTCTTTCGGGCTGCATAGGTCAACAGCAAGCTAGATTATTGATGGTCGGGAGCTCACTCCGACCAGGGCTAGTTTTGAACTCATGACCTCTCAGGCAGTAGTGATTTAATGCAGGTGGCTACTAACTAGCTGCAAATTCCAAAGTGTATTATAATCCACAAAAATATAAGAGTGTGCACTCATATGCATACAGACAGCACTGGGACGTCACTGATATACCGGAGACATGCCAATGGGATGTATATTTATATACATACACACACACACACACACACACACATATATATATATATATATATATATATATATATACACATACATATATTGTTGTTATTAATATGGGTCCACTATTCCCGTTTCACCTATAATTCAGACTTTATCAAGGCCGAAAATACAACAATCCCACTGTGCAATGCCAAAACTTTCAGTTGCAGCAATCAATCAGAGCATGATAATGGAGATGCAAGACCTTACATGAGACGTAGACTCCAAATGGTAAGGTACTAACTAGCTGTGCTACAGCCCGGTCCTACAGCTTTGCTCTAGAGCAGTGGTTCTCAACCTTCCTAATGCAGTGACCCCTTAATACAGTTCCTCATGTTGCGGTGGCCCCCAACCATAAAATATTTTTTAAAAAATTAGGCAAGGTAACTATAAAAATACTAAAAGAGAAAGAAGTAAAAAAGAGGCATGAAAGTTATAAGAAAGGGAATTAGCATTGGGAACTAGTCATTTCTTCCAGAAATGATGTTTCTGTGCAGCCATGCATAGAAATAGATATTTGCATGTGTTCATGGATAACCTACCATGCAAGCTCATAGTCTGTATATAAGAAAAACACACTTTTGGAACAATTTCCAAAACCCACATCATTGTTTTCTGCAGAAATCAGAAATACAACAGTCTTTGTGAAGAAAAAAAATGAATTGAAAATACAAAATTAAAAAGAAGAGAAATCCCTGAAAAAAATTGAACACATCCGAAGGGATTGTCCATTTTTACACCTTCTACTCAAATGTACAACACCACCCTACTTTGTTGAATATATTAGTTCTCAACTGATTTCTGAACCTAGCTAAGGTGAGAACTTATTTGTTCTGAGATAGGAAAAAGACCAGGTAATGCCAGTGACCTTCAGTTAGGATCATGAAATAATTCTGTCTCTAAGCCAATATTATCTAACTTGACCATACTGAGCTACATTGACCAATAGTCTGACTCTGTATAAGGTATCTTCTTCTGTTCTTATGAGGCTACCATATCAATATGTATGAATTTAAATGGGGTTTTATCTGTGTCTTTCCTTTTGCCTTGACTTTCTTAGCACTGCCTACCCATGTTTCCTTTGCTCTAAATGCCCAAAGAGTGGCAAGAAGGGAAAACAGATTGTATAACAATTTCTCTTTCCATTTCCTCAATGTCACATCTTATCTGCCAGTGCTCTACTCTGGAATATAGCTGTGATTTTTGCAGTGTTGACAGAGTTGCCTTGGACATTTACAGTCTGGGAGGGAAGAGATTGTGAGAAAGGAAGAGGGAAAAGTTTTTAAATAGAATCATTTCAAGAAAAAGTTAATAAAAATCACAAAAGCTGCTATATTTGCTTAATTATTATTTGTGCCTAGATGGTCTTATTTTTTTTCCTCTTCCAGCTTATAGAGTTCTGTTCTGACCATTGTTAGAGAGAGAGAAAGAGAGATAAAAAATAACACATCAGAGGCTCTTCTTATCCTATTCCCACAGGAGCCACTAAGAAAAATAAGAGAAAGATTGTTCTCACAAGATTTACAGAACTGCTTAGCAGACTCAAGAGGTTTGGAGAGTACTTTGGATAAGCAGCCAAACTTTGGAGTGCTTGTCCCATTAAAATTCTGAATGCTTCATTAGATGGCCATTTGCAACATGGCATACATGCAAACAGGCCGGTATGCTAAAGCTTTTGGGTAAACTTGGAGACAAAAGAAAACGAGAGAAAATGAACAAGCTTGTCCTAATCAAGCTTGTTGTTTCTGCAGTATCAATGACTTTGCCTCAGTGGGAACAGAATGTACAATACATGATGCTTATAATAGATCTGTGTGACCCAAAGAAAATTTAATAAGCACTTTCAGTTTTTGCAGTCCCATTGAACTGTTTGTCTCTGCTTTCATTGTCCTAAATCATCTTGTTAATCTGGAGCCACTGAATTAATGAGTTTTACCAACATCATTCAACAATTGATTCAGTGGGTCTAGTTGAGATGAAACAATAGGATTTAGGCCATGCGTAGGACTTTTCAGCATACCTTGCTGTATGTGTGCTTGCTGATTTGTCGATCTCTTCTTTTAGAATGACCAACATGTGTTCAGTACTAAACCTATAGCCATGGTTTCACTTACTCATGCCTGGGGGAAAATGGTCTCTCTAGAAATTTGCTAAGTCTTCCTGGTATTTATTTTCGTGTTGAGAAACTGCAAGTTGCTTCTGGTGTGAGAGAATTGGCTGTCTGCAAGGATGTTGCCCAGGGGATGCCCAGATGTTTTGATGTTTGTACTATCCTTGTGGGAGGCTTCTCTCATGTCCCCGCATGGGGAGCTGGAGCTGATAGAGGAAGCTTCTGCCACATTTATGCTAAAGCCCCTTTGTTAATCTAAATGTGGATGTGTGTTCTTCAGGCCTTAGGATTGCGGATTGCCTTCTTATGAAGAAAGGGAGACTTGGCCAGGCTTTAAAAGATGACACTGGACTATGAATGGTGAAATTCAACAGTTTTATTGATTACAACCAGTAAACTGGTGGTCTAGATTCTTCCTTAGTTGTTAGATGTTATGGCAAAGTCTTTAGATGCAGTTCTTTGTTTGGTTTCAAGTGTCTCTGTCCTTCCAATGGCTTCAGAGTTACGAAAATTCCAATGCCCCAAATCTGTAGACTCTTTGTTTGAAAGAGGCCTTTCTTTTGCAGGCTACAGGTTGGTTGAAGACGCTAGGATCACACAAGGTCACCAAGGGTTGCAATACCTTGATATGCTTGAAATTGATCCCAGATGGATTTATGTAAATGAAAATGGCTTTGCCCAACTTGAGGCCCAGATTTCCAGCCTCACGTCCATGCTTTGCTTTGTTAGAATGACCTGGGAGGGAAAATCTACTCCTCGGGTGACCTCAGAAAGGGGAGGGGTTAAGGTGCTGAGGTCATTTTTGGTGCCAAAACTCAGACCCCTCCCACCCAATGCACACACACCTTTGAAACAGTACAAAGGAATTGCAGATAGGCAAACCAGGTACATGTCACACCTGAGACACTTGTAACCTCCCTTAGTAAACCACAAGAGTCCAGCTGAGGTTAAATGCTTTATTTAGAATAACTGGAATAGGAAAGAGGCTAGGAAATAGTCTATTGAGGCTCTCAGCAGCACCAACAGATAGCAGCAAATTGTACACAAGGAAGCAGAAACGGATTATAGTCCTCTGGCAATCAGGAACAAACAAAGGAAAGCTTCTTGCCCCAAAACGGGCTAAATCCACAGGCAAAGTCTTTAAGCAAGATTTGGAGAACAGAGTCCATAAGCAATGAGGGCGGCAGGCCTATTCAGGATTCCATGAGCTTGAGTTGCTACGTCGGCTAGAGATGGGGAATGGTTTTCAAGTCCCAACATTTATAGTTCTCTGATGCTTTGATCGTTCCGACGCAAGGTGCGTCGAATGCCATTCTCACGAAGAGGGTTTCCAGCTGTGGCTGGCCTCCCCTCAGCAGAAAGGTATGCAACCCAATTAGCCTGGACATCTGTGCAAAGAGGAGTGGAGCCATCTCTCGGATCCCAGCGCCTAAGCTTATCGGCTGGAGCAGGAGCCATGGCCTGAACTCGAAGCTTGCTCTGCAGCTGGTTTGACTGTATTAGACAAGCAGGTCTGACTGGCACCTCCATGCCGGCATGGCTGCGGTTTGGTTCTAGGGAAACAGAGGCCTGGGGTCTGACAGTACATTAGGTAATATAAAACAGGGCCGCAATAGAGCCTATCCGCGCTCTCCCCGGAATTGAACCTCTGACCTGTTGGTCTTCAGTCCTGCCAGCACAAGGGTTTAACTCATTGTGCCACTGGGGTGATAGATGGTATGCTTCCCTTAGAAGCAACAATAGAGTTGTACTGGAGGACCTAGTAGACTGGAAGCAAGTGAATTTAATAGTATATGATTGTATCCATGGTTTCAAGCAACCACAATCTGGCTCAAAGCATATCCCATATGAACACAGAAGTCTTTCTCTACTTTGTTTCATCACCTTAAGACTTCCTCAAATGCAAATCATATTCCCTCACCCACTCCTGTTTCCACACAATTCTAAAACAGTTCATAGACGAAGTACTGCAGAGCCAATCATATGATGCAGACTGACTTCTGGCTATTATCTGTGGTGTTTCGTTAGTGAACTGTGTCAGAAATGTGGAGAAACATGGGAGACCTTGAAGCCAGGGAGAAATCGTCTTCAGAGATTTGGATGTGCCTGGAAATGGGAGAAAGTGCTTAAAAATACATGGTATGGGATCTGTCAGATTTGCTTATGTTGAAACCCTTAAAGTGATGTAGAGGAATAGGCATTCTTAAAAATGGTGCCTTGAGTCTCATTTAGAGCAACAGCATTGAGGGGGAAAGTAAAGTATCCCAGAAGTGGTGTCTATCTTAAGAACGGTGCCTTGGGTCTCCTCTAAGTGGTTAATTGTGGTGGAAGGAGGTAATCCAGTGTTATGGAAGTAAGTAAATTCTTCATCTTATTTAAAGACAGAATCCCACACAAAGATGATTCTACACTTAAGAAGGCAATTTCCCCTGCTTTCCCCCACAAAAGTGACTTCTGGGTGTAAAGATGAGAAGCTGATTGGGCCACAGTAAGCCAGTAACACCCCCCCCCCCACAACAACACTCTTTTTCTTGGTGACTTGGTTTTTAGGCCTGTTTCTGGGGTTATTTGGGGCACTATATTGTATAGAATTGACCTCATCAGCTCTAGTTTCTCAGATATGGTTATCATGGTTTCCTATGGGCAAGCAGATGAAGACTGGTAGATGGCATATGTTCTCTATCTCCAAAACTAGTGCTGATAGAGGAAAACCTATCGGCCCAGTTTACCTGTCTGAACGTATCTCCTCTACATCCCTCCTCACAGTTTAAGATTGTCTGGGGAGGCCCTGCTCTCGGTCCTGCCAGCCTCACAAGTGAGCTTGGCAGGGAGGAGGGACAGGGCCTTCTCGGCGGTGGCCCCACTCCTGTGGAACACGCTCCCCAGCGAGATCAATTCAGCATCTTCCCTTCTTTCTTTTATGAATAAGGTGAAATCTTGGTTCTGGGACCAGGCATTTGGACAGCAAGCATGACAGCACTTTGGATGTTGAATCGGACTGGAATTGGCTATATGGATAGGTGACAATGTTTTTAATGTGTTTTAACTTAATGTTCTATTTACTGTTTTAAACTGTTGTTATATGTGTTTATATTTGTATTATCTTGTGGTATCGAATTGTTGCCGGTGTAAGTCGCCCTGAACCCCCCCTCGGGGGTTGAGAAGGGTGGGTTAGAAATAAATAAATAAATAAGCCGGTGCCAATATTGGAATCAGAATGTCAAATATACCCAAAAACAGGTCTAACATTTGAGACACCAACATGTGTATTGACCAGTGGGGAGAAAACTTTACTACATGCAGAAGCAGGCCCATAGCCAGGATTTTGAGGGGTGGGAGGCTGAGTTTGATTTGTGGGGGGCTGAGTCTGAGTGAGTGAGGATCTACCCTAGCAAACCTTTTGTATCGTTATCCCAATACCCCCATGCATATGGGAGATATTGAGCATGGTGATCAGATCATGATATGAATAAACATAACAGTTTAAATAATGTACCAGTAAGGCCTTCTCATGGACCACCCTGAGAATTTCCGGGGGGTAAGCCCTCAACCCCCCCCGGCTACATGCCTGTGCAGAAGGCATAATGCTGGCATAGCAGAAGGCATACATCCAGGTATGGAATGCTGTAATTGATTGGTCATCTGGTATATCCCACTTGCTGAAATGAGTGACAGCAGAGTGATAGTTGAGCATTACATATGGTTGCTTGAGCCCAATTATTGACCAAACCTTTGGGGAGGTGCATTTATCTTTTACCAGATCAGAGTGAACACTTCTGCTTCAGCATATAGCACACAAAAAGATCAATCTCTTTTGGTCAGTTATTGGCCAACTGAAGAGAACCCTGTTAAACAATACGTGGGCAATGGCATCTAGCATGGCAACAAATTCCACTCAATGCTCTACTACATGAGCTTTCAAAATGTACAATTGTACCAGGATACCCAGTGTAGTTTTTTTGCTTGAACCAGATTAATACCCATAATGCACTTTGCCAGTTATCTCCTCATCCACAGGAGCACTGGAACTGTTCTGATCAAAACTTTCATCAGCAAATTGAAACAAGCAGCCAGTCTCACTGGGAACAAAAAGTGAATTGGGCAAATTTTTACCCAAGTTTACGCAATGATGCAACATGACAATAAAATGATGACAGTGATGGAGACAATTAAATTGAGCACTGGGAGAAAATTTATTTAATCAACAAGTAAAATTATCCTTCTTGCTGTTCAAATTATTTCCCAGCATGCCTGTGCAATAACTTTCAATACCCTGTGGTCTCTAGCCTCCATTCATTTCTTCCTATTAGCCCAGTTTGTTGGAAAGTGCACAGAAACCTGTGTTAAAGTGACCACCCGAGGGAAGAAACAAGCACAATAAAAAGGGGAAAGTGGGGAGGAAAAAAAGAACAGAAAAATCAATTGTCTAGCCGAGAAAGGCATCTGCAGAAGGTCATAAAAGGTTGTAGTTGGGACTTCAGAGATTCTTTAAACTAGTTATGCAAGTAAGACAGTCACCTCTCGGAGCTGTGGCTTATTACAAGTTTGAGAGCTTTTGCCTACAAGACTAATAAAGTATGTGTCAGAAATACATCCCAAAGATTCGACTAAATATTTATTTCTTATTGTTTATAGTTAGATAACAATAACTGACTCACAGTATGTACTTGATCATCATGAAATAAAAAGCTAACCTGGCCCCATTTATTGCTAATTAATTAATATTTTACATTTCTCGTGAATTGGCACCCAAGATTAGTTAGGGCCCTTCCACACAGCTGAATAAAATCCCACATTATCTGCTTTGAACTGGAATATATGGCAGTGTGGACCCAAATAACCCAGTTCAAAGCAGATTCTGTATTGGGCATGGGACAGAGACTGTGCTGGTCACCATCACAGACCAGCTCCGCTGCCAATTGGACCAAAAAAGATCAGCGCTGCTCGTGTTATTGGACTTCACGGCAGCCTTTGATACGGTTGCCCACGTATTGTTTACCTACTGCCTAGCCGTGACAGGGGTTAGGGGGGCTGCTCTTAAATGGTTTTCCTCTTTTCTCCAAGATAGGGGACAGCGAGTGGAGAGGGGAGGTATGGTCTCCAAGAGGTTCCCCTTAGTTGTGGGGTCCCTCAGGGGGGCATTCTCTCCCCTTTATTATTTAACATCTACATGCGACCACTTGCCAAATTGGTGCGGAGTTTTGGTCTGGAGTGTCATCGGGACGCTGATGACACTCAGCTGGTGCTGAGGATGGAAGGCCAGCCGGACTCTGTACCTGATTCTTTCCAGCTATGCCTTGAAGCTGTGACTGGTTGGCTACGAGCCAGCTGGTTGAGAGTGAATCCATCGAAGACGGAAATCCTTTGGCTGGGTGGTCCGGGTGGGAGTGGGCTCCGGCTGCCTACTCTGGACGGCGAGGCATTACGCCTGTTGTCATTAGTAAAGAGTCTGGGGGTTCAGTTGGACACACTGCCGACAATGGAAGCCCAGATCTCTGCTGTCAACAGATCCGCATTTTTCCACCTGTGGCAGGCTAGGCAGCTGGCGCCCTATCTCACTAGGAACGACCTAGCCACGGTAATCCAGGCGACAGTCATCTCGAGACTGGACTACTGTAACGCCCTTTACATTGGCCTTCCTTTGTCGGTCATCCGGAAGCTTAAACTGGTACAGAATGCTGCAGCGAGACTCCTGGCCAGAGTGCAGGCCAGGGCCCACATCACTCCAATCCTGCAGCAACTGCACTGGTTGCCAATTGAGCACCGGATCATCTTCAAAGTGCTGGTTCTGACTTTTAAGGCCTTGCATGGTCTGGGGCCGGTGTACCTGAGGGACCATCTACTCCCATATGTTCCCCAGAGATCGATTCGATCTGAGGCCCACAACCTCCTGCAGATCCCTTCCCTACGGACCATTCATTTATATCAATGCGACAGAAGGCCTTCTCCGTGGTGGCACCAAGCCTATGGAATGTCCTGCCGCCGGAGGTCCGAGCAACCTGCAAATTGCTGGCCTTCCGGAAAGCCTGTAAAACTGTGCTCTTTAGACAGGCTTGTGACCTCTAATTCTTGGTTGGTTGACTAGTACTGTTTTGTGGGATTATTAGAAAATGGGATTTTATATTGTCATTCACTGTTTTATTGTTGAAATTTTATGTGTTGTAAACTGCCCTGAGCCATCCGGAATGGACGGTATACAAATTGAAATAATAAATAAATAAATAAATATTGGGATTTTCTGCCTTGATATTCTGGGTTATATGGCTGTGTGGAAGGGCGCTCAGAGCATGACTAAAACAAGATTCGATTTTAAAAAGTTAAAACCTGGTTAAACAAGTTATCACATGAAAACACCCTTAATTTAAAGAAGTCTAAAAATTTGAAAATATGACAAAGATAAAAGTCTAGCAACCAATTAATAGACAAATGTTGGTTAAAGAAGATTCTTATTTGATGGTGATGTCATATTATTTGGTATCTATCAAGCCAGAGCAATATGAGCTTGTGATACAAATTTGGGGAAATACTCAGGATGCTTTTGTAAGGTTAAAAAAAGTTATGTCACATCCTTAAAAGCTGTTTTTAAAAAAAGCAAACAGTCAGTTCTCAGAAGCCTGTCAACATTAACAAAAAGCATTTTCTTGCAGATGAAAAGAACACAAGTAGGAAATCATATTAGGTTTTCTAGGAAGGGTGCTTCTGATTTTTGGGATAGCCCCTGAAATAAAATGTTAATTATGATTACAACTTCCCAAATCCAGAGAGCAAAGCCACTGGGTGGGTGTTGTAGTTGGATAAAATAATTCCAATTTAGTGATATTAACAACAGGATACATACCGTATATACTCGAAGATAAACAAACTTTTTTTACCTTTCCTTTGTGCTGAAAAGGCTTCCCTGGAGGCCATTGCTTGCATATGATATTTCTCTCTCTCTCCTCTTCACCTCCCTTGACAGTGTGTTTTCTTTTCCAGTCTAAAGGGAGGGAAGGAAGGAAAGGAGATATATTCCATGTATGGCTCTCTTTCAAACTCACCTAATTTCCTGGCTTTGTGTGTGTATCTAAATGTATTAACTTTATATGATAATACATATCTATTATATAAAGGGGTTCCCATCATGGAACGACCGTCCCAAACAGAGAAACCTTACAACGCAGAAACACCAAACTTGCCAACAGAAATAGGCCTCAAGCAAGGTACGTTTGTAGCAAAGAAACTTTCCCCCAAAACCTAAAAGGCCCCCAAACAATGAGTAAAAACTACATTTCCCAGCATCCTCCAGGGCTGCCAACGACTCTCCCAGCCTCTAGATTCTGACAACATGATTGGCTGCCAATAAGGGCGGATTTGCATAACTCCTGTACTGGCCAGCCAACATGAACATTCCGACCCATAATAAAATGTCAGAGGAGGATAAGGCAAAGGGCTGAGGCACAAACACAAACACCCAATTCACTTCCCACAGAAAATTTACACCCCTACAAATCACAGACCACACCCAAAATTGACAGTAAGGCTTCATTAACTTAATTTCCCTGATTAGGCCTCACTTAATGGAATGCTGTTTACGCTCTGAATTGACAGTAAGGCTGTCAATTCAGAACGCCAGCAACACCACACACCAACAACTCCCCAAGACTTCAACATCCCACCCACCAGAACAACCCACAACGACACAGCCATGGCCCCAACAACACCATAACTAACAACAATTCCAACCCTTACATACTCAGACTTTCTCACATCTCCTAAATAGGGCACAGCAACGTGTGCCGGGTACAGCTAGTAACATATATATGGTGGCACAATTGATTAAACCCTTGTGTCAGCAGGACTGAAGACTGACAGGTCGGAGGTTCGAATCTGGGGAGAGCACGGATGAGTTCCCTCTGTTAGCTCCAGCTCCTCCTGTGGGGACATTTATTTATTTACAGTATTTTTATCCCGCCCTTCTCAACCCTCGAGGGGAGACTCAGAGCGGCTAACAAGGCAGCAATTAGATGCCGCAAACAACAGACAATATAAAACCTCCCACAAGATGGTAATACATCAAAACATCTGAGCATCCCCTGGGCAACATCCTTGCAGACAGCTAATTCTCTCACACCAGAAGTGACTTGCAGTTTTTCAAGTCACTCCTGACATGAAAAAACAACAACTTTAAATGTGAATTTTTGTTCCCTTGGAAGCTTTCCTCTCATATGTTTGCAGGTCTTTGCAAATCATATATACATATAGCCCTGGTGGCACCGTGGGTTAAAGCGCTGAGCTCCTGAACTGTTTTATGCTGTTTTAATATGCTGTTCTTGTATCTTGCCTGTGTGAGCCGCCCCGAGCCTCCCGGGAGTGGCGGCATAGAAACCCAATAAATAAATAAATAAATAAATAAATAAATAAATAAATAAATAAATAAATAAACTTGCTGATCGAAAGGTTGCAGTTTCAAATCGGGGGAGTGGCATGAGCTCCCACTGTTAGCCCTAGCTTCTGCCATCCCAGCAGTTTGAAAACATGTAAATTTGAGTAGATCAATAGGTACAGCTCCGGCGGGAAGGTAATGGTACTCCATGCAGTCATGCCAGCTACATGACCTTGGAGGTGTCTATAGACAACACCGGCTCTTTGGCTTAGAAATTGAGATGAGCACCAACCCCCAGAGTCAGATACGACTAGACTTAATGTCAGGGGAAAACCTTTACCTTTACCTCAACGTCAGAGTTGGTTGAGGTAGGCAGGATTTCCCTGGGTACTGGTTGTGGGGGGTCGGGAGCAGGTCAGGGTTTTGCCCTCCCTTCTGCTCGAGATCCCCGTGTACAGCTGGGGGCCACTGTGTGATACAGAATGCTGGACTAGATGGGCTGAGGTCTGATTCAGCATGGCTCTTCTTATACATATAGATATTATCTAGAGATTTCCATGTATATGTATATCTGTATTTATATGTATAAACTATTTTATATATGAATTTTCTTCTCACATATTTGAAAGTCTTTTCAAATTCTATATAGATGTCTAGATTAGACCTGGGCAATTGCCGGCCCTCCAGGTGTTTTGGACTTCAAATCCCAGAAATCCTAGCCAGTTTAACAGCTGTAAGGATTTCTGGGAGATCCAAAACACCTGAGGGCCTCCAGAATAGGTCTGGTCTAGATACATATATATGAATATAGATCTATAGGCCTTGTAATTATTGCAGGAGGGAAATGCATATGTGAAATTAGTATATGTAATTATAGACCCAGATCTAACTGCCTTGTTTATACAGGCATTGAATGTTTGCCTGTTACTATGTTGGAAGCCAACCTGAGTCCCCATGGGGAGATAGGGTGGGATACAAATGAAGTTCTATTATTATTATTATTTTACAAAGTTATTGTTGATACCATATTCTTGTTTTGACCCTACGTTTCCACTTACAGAGCTAGTTTACTGATTTTCTTTGAAATACGGTAAATATTCAAAAACATTTAATCTTCAATTAATGTAATTTTGTCGGCATCTATTCTTATTTTTAAATTTCCCACGCTCAGCTGATACTCAAGTCAATAAGTTTTCCCAGTTTTTTTGTGGTAAAATTAGGTGCCTCGGCTTATATTTGGATCGACTTATACTCGAGTATATACAGTATAGCTTGTTGTTTATTGGACAATGGCTGTTGCCCTAAATGAATAGTTTTTCTTTGTGATGTATTTGTACACAGCTAACATTGTCCTAATTCACCTTGTTGTTCATTTAGCACCAAGTTTATTTCTGTTCGTTATTTTCTATTGCCTAGAGTGATTCATACAATTAAGCATGATAACATCACAGTCCTCTGTCATTATTGTGATGTAGAGGTTTGAGTATCCAACAAGAACTGAAAGGAGGTTCAAATCCTTGCTCATTTGTTAAGCTCACTGATGACTCTCAGTTAATTTTCTGATTGTGAGAAAAATATGAGGAAGGGCAGAATCATTATATACTGTCCAAAACTGTTTGAATGAATGGTAGGATAGACCCTGTTTCCTTGATGAGACTTCTGGGGACAAATGAGCCTGGTTTGGCACAGTGTGAATGCTTTCTGGACTTGCTGTAAGGTTCATCTTAGGCAATCAGAGAAGAATGTGAAAATGTCATTGACAGCACTGCTTCTTGAATAGCAAGTATTAATACTCCTATTGCAGCTGTCTCTGAAAAGACACCGAATGGTGGGTGAGCTTTCAGACATTTTTCTGACATACATTAAAAATCTCACTGCAACATGTTTGTGGTTTTCTTATCAGATAAAATCTTTGAGGATGACAAATGCTCGATGTCAATATAATATTGAAAAGCTATCCAACAATGATTAGAAACACATAGTAGCTTCTTTAAAAGGCCCACATAGCCCATAAAGAGCTTTCTCCTCACATAACATTTTCTGATTAAGCCAATCAGTCTGGGGGTGCTCCTGGATTCATTGCTGACCCTGGAACCCAAGGTGTCGGTGGTGGCCAGTACTGCCTTTGCACAATTAAAACTTGTGCGACAGCTGCACTTATATCTCAAGGTGCCAGATCTGGCCATGGTAGTCCACACCTTAGTCACATCCCACTTGGACTACTGCAACATTGAGTTGCCTTTGATAATAGTTTGGAAGCTTCAACTGGTTCAGAGATTGGTGGCCAGATTGCTAACAGGAGCTCCGTACAGGGAGAGATCCACTTCCATGTTGCGACAGCTCCACTGACTGCTGGTCTGCTTCTGGGCTAAATACAAAGTGCTGGTCATTACCTTTAAAGACCTAAGCAGCTCAGGTCCAGGCTATTTGACCGATCAAATCTCCTCTTAAAAACCAGCCCGGGCACCTAAGTCATCGGAGGAGGCCCTGCTCTCAGTCCCACCCTCAACTCAAGTACAGCTGATGGGAATAAGAACATAAGAAGAGCCATGCTGAATCGGGCCTCAGCCCATCTAGTCCAGCATTCTGTGTCACACAGTGGTAATGAGAGGAGGAAAACCTCACCTGCTCCCGACCCCCACAACCAGTACCTGGGGAAAATCCTGCCTCCCATCAACACAGGTGGCACTTGGATGTCCATTTCAGTAACTACTGAATCCATGAATCTGTCTCCTGCCTTGAAAAGAAGCTGTCATAATGAGAGAGGACCTGGTTGCTCCCACCTCTAGAACTCTCTCACTAAAGAAATAAAGCTGGCCCTCTCCCTCCTCTCCTATAAAAAACAACTGAAGACCTATTTCTGCTCATTTGCATATGGAGAGGAGGAGGAATAGATGGTTGAGAGATCACTGCCAGGCCTCTGGTTGAAAACTTTTTGTATTTGGGCTTTCCTGATCCACACCAGCCCAATGACCTCATTTGACCACATAACAAAATGTGTGTGTGTGTCAGGTTCCGATGAAGGCCGGCGGGATCCAGGATCTGACATAGACTAAACAAAGAACAGCTGGCCAGCATGGATGATGCAACCCTCATGAACATTGCCAGCCCAGGGGGGTGATGTAACCTTCTTGGACCTTGCGTGTCCGGGGGAAATGATGCAACCTTCATGGACATTGCAGGTGAAAGGGGAGGGGTTGTTACGGGGGGTCCGAAGGTATAAAGCTGTATGGTGGCGGTGGAAAAGCACTTCTGGCTTTATAGGTGCTGATCCTTCAATAAACTCAGTTGGACCTACCGGAGGACTCCGCGTGTTTCATTGATAAATTAAAGTGGCCTCACATGTGTGTGTGTGTGTGTGTGTGTGTGTGTGAGAGAGAGAGAGAGAGAGAGAGAGAGAGAGAGAGAGAGAGAATGGATTTGGTTGATGGATGTGACATCTCCATGTGTCTCTCTCTGTGTGTGTAGACACACAAAAGAGGCTAGGTTCCTCTTTTCAACCATTTCCATTTTTAGTGCTCTGGTTCCTAAGCTTTTAAAGAAGCCAGAGATTCCTCTGATTTTAAAAAAATAAAGAAACAGAATAGATAATCTGAAATTGATGCTACTTTAGCTGCTGCAGGAGCTGATAGATAAACAATTCCAGTTCCTCAACATTTTGATCCAGTAGTTTCAATGCTATTCCGTTCCGCAGGGCCTGTAAGACCGCCCTGTTTAAACTGGCCTTTGGATAGGCTGAACAAGCCAAATGTACACATCTTCTGACAGTTGGAATGCCATGGCTTGACACAACTGTTAAACTCGGGACCAATTTTTTATGATGCTGTTTTAGTAGTGAATGTTACATGTCAGCCGGTTTTATAATGTTATCCGCCCCGAGCCTGCTGGGAGGAGCGGAATACAAGAGGGAATAATAAATAAATAAATAAATAAATAAATATTTAACACCCCGAAATTCAGGTTCACATTTTATAAGGGCAATTCTTTCTCAACCTTATTATTATGTGTCCCTGATCAGCTTTCAATCTGAATCATGAAGTAATGTTAAAACAGATATAAAAGCACAATTAGGAGGATGTTCTCAACTTACAAAAATAAATTACCACCATTAGTAATGCTTCTCTCACTTTGGGGCTAGTTATAAAAGACAGACATTTTTGACACTGAACATGAAATGTGAAAGAAAAGTGTTGCTTAATTTGGACTGTGTGAATATTTTCTATGCACATTTTGAAGATTCGTCTCCAAGCCTTTCAATTGTATCAACTGTCACCCAATGCCACATTGACTTCACCTCTAATTTCTTCATTATTTTGGAGTAACATTTCCAAAATAATAAGGAAGTAATGACTTGCAATCTATTCTCAGTCCTCAGGCACCAATCCATAGCCATTATGACCAGATTGGAGTCTGCAACTTTTACAATGTGAGTGGTTTCCTTCTCTTCCTCCTTGGGTTTATCAACTCTGGAGCATTTGACAGACTGCATGTAGCTTGCTATCAATTTCTTCCTTTAATTCATGATTGCTAATTTGAGATGGATTTTGATATAGATGTATGTGTTGGAAGAACATATTGTTCATGGTTAGGATTACTAAAATATATTTCTGATTGTCACCTTCTCCTGACAGAGTACAGTGGATATTAATTTGGATTTCAGAAGATGAACACATACGTCATTATCATCAATCTTTATTATGATCCAAAGACCCAATTTGCCCAGTGGTAAAAGTGCACAGCAGATTCACAAACGCATAAACAACACATAACTTAATATCAATAAGGATACATTTACACTACCTGTAATGCCAAAGGGCAGTTGAATCAGCTCTGTGGCAGTTAAGTTATGCACATAATGAATTCAGTTAATGAAGCCTCGAACTGCATTAACCCAAGTCATGGGTTGCTCCAAATTCTTCCCAAGAAGGGAAAGCAGTTGGGCTAGTTAATGGAACTGACTGCAATTGTTTACATGGCTATCCCATATTCTCCAAGTTCAGCTAACCCATAGGATGTATTACAGAGTCCAGTGAGAGTAACATAGCTAGTGTTGGTCACTGCTTGCCTGGAGTAATAAGGCGATTGAAGAAGGGAGGGGAGAGAGAAGGGGTGATTTCTTCTCTTTCCTTCCCCTCCTTCTCCCCACTTCCCATTTGCTCTAGCACCCTAGCTGACCACACTCCAGGCGACAAGTGACTGACACTAGCCATGTCATACTTGCTGTTGAAAACAGGAGGGGATTATAAAGGCCATTCAGGAGTATGGAGTCAAACAATCAAAACTTTATTATGGTCACTGACCAGCACAAAGCGGACACAAGCGCCCTGGGAGGGGAAGGACAACTCCCCAGTAAAGCAGTTATTTAAAAGTAGATTAGAAAACAGTTTAAAAATATATTTTAAAACACAGGATACTGTAACAGGTATGGAATGGAAGGGGTGGGGGAGATTGATAGGAGAGGTCAAAACACTGGGGGGGGGGGAGCACAAAAGGGCAAGGGAGGGGCACATTGTGAGTCTAGTAGCATTTCAGCTATAACGTGTTGCTCTAACATTCCCAACAGGGTGATGCCTTGTTCGAGTAAGTATGGAGTCAGATTCACACACACATTACTTTATTACGGTCACTGACCAGCACAAAGCGGGCACAAGCGCCCTAAGAAGAGAAGGACAACTCCCCAGTAAACAGTTATTTAAAATTAGATTACAAATCAGTATAAAATATATTTCAAAAGACAGGATATTGTTGCCTTACAGTGTCAATCATCATCCGTCTGATATTAAGAGCAGCAGCACAGAACTTAGCAACACTGTAAGTTATTGTAGTGTTAGAGTCTGAAAGCAGCAGGGTGGAATAATATTTTTCACTGCGCCCCGGGTATTTTAGAAGCCATGGTCCAATGAGATTGGATCTAAGATCTCTGTAGAACATGCATTGAAGAAGCACGTGCTCAGTTGTTTCCACATGACCAGACTCACAGGGGCATAGTCTCTGCTTGAAGGGGGTCTTCCGATACCTCCCCTCCAATACAGCCGATGGGAGGGCATGGCATCTTGCCAGGGTAAATGCCCTTCGGTGTTTGGGGACCTCCAGGTTTGTTAGGTATGCCATGGGGGCAGTGAGGTATCTAGTGACTTCCCTAGAGTCAGATTCTGCAACATGGGAAGCCTCCCATTTTGTTTCCATGGCTGCTTACCATGTTTTCACTTCACTTGCAGCATGGAGCCCCGCTAGAAGGAGATCAACATCATTGGATGAGAGCAAGTGGGCTCCGTCCCACATGTTAAGTGAAAGTGACATACGATGGGCAATTTAGCCTGTCTGGTGAGACTCAGAGCAATGGGATCAAATTGCAGGAAAGAAGATTCCACATGAACATTATGAAGAACTACATGACCATAAGAGATGTTCAACAATGGAGCTCTCTGGTGGAAGCTTCTTCTTTCGAGGCTTTTAACAGAGGCTGGATGGCCCTCTGATTGAATTCCACTATGTTCTACATAAGAAAGCAGAGTTCCTGATGGGAAATGGATAGAGCAGTAGACAATATTGGTCCTGCTTCCACCTTTGATGTATGAACTGATGTTCTTGAGCCAACTTCCCTGTCGGTTTTGTTTTTAGACTCACTTGTATTGTATTGCTGTGCTTTCACCAATGCACTTTATTGTGTTTATTGCTTTTATTATGTTTATTGTTTTTTTGATGTTCATATTTTTGTGATGTGTTGTTGGGCACGGCCCCATGTAAACCACTCCGAGTCCCCTTTGGGGAGATGGATGCGGGCTACAAATAAAGTATTATTATTATTATTATTATCATTACTTCTCCTAACTCAAGTGTCAAGCCTTCTTTTTGTAATTTTTAATTCCTTTGCCCTCAGAAGATTGAGCTTAGACTAGCTAGAAGTAGGGACCCAGTTTCTTTCCTATCAGTTATGTAATTATTTTGAAAAAAACTTTTGTCACTTTAACTGCTGGCCTTGCTCCTAAAATGTGATATCTCATGGTTCCTCCTAATGTACATTGCTCTGTATTATACTCTGCCAGCACCACCTCTCTGAGGTACTTTGATTGTGTTTTTCCTGCATGGCAGAGAGTTGGATTGGTTGGTCCATGTGGTCTCTTCCAACTCTATGATTCTAGTGAATTAATTTTAAAAAATGGTTTTTTCAAGTGTTAGGAAACCCTGATAAGGAGAACCATGATCTGACACAAATCTTTACAGTTCAGGACTTCCTTTGTGCAAAATCTGTGCATTTTTTGCACAGGAAAAGTCATTTATAAAGAAAACAATACTTTCCAGAAAAAGATATTTTCTATGCACAACCCAAAATGTGCAGATTTTACTTATAATATGTGTTACACTAAAATGGTCTCAAAAGTAGAAAAATAAGAAATGAATCAAGAAATACAATAGTGAAGAATTGTATCCTTACAGCAATCTGCACTTGAAATACACGAAACTTTGATTTGCCTCTGATTGAATTTTAGTTTTACTGTGTCTTATAATCAACATAGGCAATTTGAATATGCCTTGTGGCACACTTTATGCACTGAGAATATATAACAAAATTTGGAAAAGTATGAAAACCAAATAATGAGCAGACATATTAGCCTGAAATAGGTGAATCAGGTCAGCTTGCTAAAAATGTGAAGCGGACAAAATCTGCAAACATCCTTGATCTCTATAGTTATCCCCAGACTTGAAGGAATATTTGAACTGGCTTCTGTTATCCTGCCCTTCATGCTCCCTTTGAAAATAAATGTGGAATCAGCATGAACTTTGTGGTTCAAAATTGTTTCTGGTTTTGGTTTTTCGTTTTCTTTCATTAATAATTCACCACATCAGTCTATGGAAAGAGAAGATGCTACACCTAGATCTTGTAGTCTGATTGTCTAGAGACAGATATAGAGATATAAACACATCTATAAGTCTACCCCAAGTTTAAGTCAAGGGCACGTTTGGGGGTCAAAATTATGGATACATAGGAAGAGACTTTCCCCATGATAAGTCTTCCATGACTGAATTTCCTTTCCTAGGAGTAGATTTATCTCACTTCCTATTGTCTCACTCCTGTTCTTAACTATGAGTCTTTTATAAGTTGGATGTTTGTAACTCAGGGACTGCCTGTAGTCTGTAATTTATTTATTTATTTATTTATTATTTTGCATTTGTCTGCCGCCCCCCCCCCCAACGGCTCGGGGCGACTTACAACAGTTCGTAAAATACAATTGTCAGATAACTCATAAACCACATTAAGATGGAATTACAATTAGAACAGTTGAAGCAACAAATGGAGTCGCAGTGGGCTGACAGCTAGGCGGTGTGAGCTAAAGTTTAGCTAACTCCGAAGGCTTGTTGGAACAGCAATGTCTTAACTGCTCTCCTGAACGGGAGGAGGCCCGGGTGGCACGGATGCTGGCAGGCAGCGCGTTCCACATGGTAGGGGCTGCAACAGAAAAAGCCCGGCGGTGGGTTGCGGACAGATGGTAGGTCCTCACATTTGGGATGACCAGGAGGTTTAGCTCTTCGGAGCGCAGTGATCTGGTGGGATGATATGGGACAAGGCGGTCCCGCAGGTACACTGGCCCCAGACCATGTAAGGCCTTAAAAGTCAGGACTAACACTTTGAAGGCAATCCAGCATTCAATTGGGAGCTAGTAATGCTAGTATTTAGGAATTCAGGGCTTACCCCAGTCTTCTAGGTCCTACAGGTTCCTTATGATCCAAGCAGTGCAGTTTCAATTTACTCAGAAAGGGCTCATTATTTTAGCTGTGCATGCTATGATCAGTATGACATGATTCTTTAAAAAAGTTTCCCTCTGGAGATTTTAAAAATAAAATTAACGGTCTGACTGAAGTGAGATCTCTCAGGTACTTTGGATTGCTGAGCACTAAGTACCAGTATTTTATTATTTTAACAATAAGTGAAGCAGTATAGTAGGTGCTGCTGAAATAAAAAGGGTTGTAAAAATCATGTGCACCTGCTCCCCACACATATCTTTTGCCTCCATTTTGATCTTCTCCAGCAATGCCTAATTTAACATTAATACTGCTCATATCTCTTCACCTGCAACATAATGATTTGAATTTTCTATATAGAAATAAATGATGATCCTCAGAAAGCATTTTTTCAGACATTCTGCTGGGAACTGTCCTATGACTAATTCAAATGTGTCAACAGACAAAATAATTCCCACACCTTGACATGCAGTCCTGCTTGCCTGGTTTGGTTGTTTTTGCACTGGACAGTTACACTCAGTTGTAAAATGGGCGTCTTGTCTAAAATCCCATTGATTTGTTAGAATAGAGTAGACCCACTAAATCAATTGTTGAGTGGTGAGTCAACACAGTGGTTGCTATTTATTTATTTATTATTTATTTCCACCATTTCTACCCCACTTCTTCTCAACCCCCGAGGGGGGACTCAGAGCGAACAACGGCAACAATTCGATGCCAACACAGCATACATATAACAAAAACCCAAAAACAGTTAAAATTAAATACATTAAATTACAGCTGGCATTAAAATTCATTAAAATACAATTAACATTAAAATACATCATATATATTCACATCAGTTAAAACAGTATTCCGTCCATAATTGAAGCATTGGTCTTGTCTACCAGTTTGCCATTTCAATCCAATCTAAAGTGCCGTATCGTGCGAATGTGCAAACGCTTGGTCCCATAACCAGGATTTCACTTTTTTCTGAATGCCAGGAGGGATGGGGTTGATCGTATATCCATAGGGAGTGCATTCCACAGATGGGGAGCCACCATCGAAAAGGCCCTGTCTCTCATCCCCACCAACTGCGTTTGGGAAGTAGGCGGGAGCAAGAGCAGGGCCTCCCCGGATGATCTTAAATTATGAGGTGGGACGTAGTGGCTGATGCGTTCGGACAAGTAACCTGGACCAGAACCGTATAGAGCTTTAAAGGTCAAAACCAGCACTTTGAATTGAGCTCGGAATTGGACAGGCAGCCAGAGGAGCTGACACAACAGCAGGGTGGTATGCTCCCTGTATGTAGCTCCCGTTAGTAATCTGCTATGTAGTCAGAACCAACATGTCTTCTTCTTTTTTTTACAATTACATTGGAAAATGTTGAAAGAAATGACATAGTTCCAGATTTCCAGAAAGCTTGGAAGTGCCTTATTTAGTTTGTGAATACAATTTACATTTTTTAAAAAGAAATAAATGTAACAGCAGTCCCCCTTTTTCAGGATAATCTTTTTTTGGATTTATGGGTGAGAATTTTGTTTATTTTAAATAACATCAAAAAAGTATTAGAGCATTAGATAGAATTGCAACAATCAAAATCAAAATGAATCAATAATCAAAATGAATATACTACCAAAATTGCTTTTTCTCTTTCAAACACTACCAGTAATAAGAACCAACTATTATTTCAAAATATGGAATAAAGACTTGACTAAAATTATTTGGCAAGGGAAAAAACCCAGGATAAAGTTTAAACGGATGAAAAATAAAGAGGAGGAGTTGGCTAACCAGAACCAAGACTATACTATGAAGCATGTAGATTGGCCTGGGTCAAGGAATTGACAACACTAAAAGATACAAGGAGTCTAACATTGGAAGACTTTGATTTGAGAGCTGGCCGGCATGCATATCTGTCGCACATCAGCGCAGAGACCTGAACCCTTAGAATCCAAACACACAACACCAGCTGGGAAGGACAGTCTTTTATTGAAGCAAACAGCAATCAATATAAGCAGTAGAAAATATATAAAAAGAAATATAAAATCCAATCAATAATCCAAGGAAATGTTCCAAGAGCCCAAAGGCAGAATGGATGCTGCAAAGTCACTTAATAAATCCAAAGAAGGTAAGTTCCAATAGCTGATAAAGTCCAAAGGGTTTCCAAGAAAAATCAAAGTCCAGACTTGAGTCCTTAAGCTAAAATACAGGAGGCTTGAAACACATGAGGCTTAATGCAAAGTTGACTTTGATCTGAAGTTCAAATGGCAAGGCATAGCTATATCAAGAAACTAGAATTCCCTCACTTCCCTCCCTTACTTGGCAAACCGAAACCACTGCTAGAAGGAGAAACCTTGAACAGCCAATTAGCACATTCTTTCTTTCTATCCCAAGTCCCACAGCCAGGTGCCTTATCTGTGCACTGATGATTCTCAGGAGAACTGACCTCCCTAACAGCTTTTCCCAAACGCTGTCTCTGCAATGCCTTTGCAAGAGTTTTATCTCCATCATGCACTGTGGATCCCACAATCCCTTGCACAGTAGATCCCACAATCCCTGCTGAGGACACAGGCCCAACAATATCTATGATATGAGAAAACAAAAATAGAGGAAAAAATGGAAATCACTTAATTGGAGCATCCTTGATAAAAACTTGGGAGAAAAACAAGAATAGATTGTTTCCAAAAACACCATTATGGATCTCACCTATAAAAGCTTTATATATGAGAAAATTAGGTCAAGACAGTTGGATTACCTATAAACAATTAATAAAAAAAAATAAAATGGGGACGTTATACTTAAATCACAAGATGGAATTAAAGAACTAGATACAAATATTTCATGGTTCCAATGCAGAAAAATAAGAGAAAGCTTCAACAAAGATAAGAAAATTTATTTATTTGTTATTTATTTCAAACATTTATATTTCACCCTTCTCCCCCGAAAGGGATTCAGGGCAGACCACAGTATATATACAGCAAACATTCAATGCTGGGACACGAATTCATATACGCATGCATAAACATTAAAAACATTTACCTGCCTGAATATGAATGTGTCAGGGATAGCCAAATTTATTACACACATTTATTACTTCATGATAAGTATTCACAAAACTCATGTTTAACAAGGTAATTGGTTGAATATTCCTTGGACCCCATTTTTCTACAGACCTATAGGCCAGACTGTAATATTCCTCCTGTGAACAAGATATTGGAACCTGTAGTGAGCTCCGAGCTCTAGGTGTTCCTGCATGAAACAAATTATCTAGATCTATTTCAATCTGACTTCATGCCTACCTATGGACAGACATATCTTTGATCACCTTGGTACATGACCTACTTGGAGAACTTGACAAGGAGAGTATGGCCCTCTTGGCTCTGCTTGACTTCTCAGCAGCTATCACTATCATGGACCATGGTATACATCTGGATTACCTCTCTGAGATGGGGCTTGTGGGCAATGTTTTACAGTGGCGTCCTTTTTTTTGGCTGTTCTTGGAAAATGTTTGGAAACTTCACAAAGTCCAAAACGAGGCAGCTAAGCTGTTCATTGGGGCTGGCCACAGAAATCCTGTAACTCCCTCCCCCATTGAAACAATGCCATTGGCTATCATTTCTTTCCCAGGCATGATTAAAAGTACTGATTTTAATCTTTAAAGTCCCACATGGCTTTGGTTTAGGCTACCTGAAAGACCAATTCTTTTTCATACAAGCCAATGTGATATTTATGATCTGCAGGTGAGTTCTCTCTCAGTCTCACCATCTTTGCAGAATGTATGTAAAGCAGCTCTTGAAATAAATTACTGAAAATTATGTTCTGAATATGTTTTAAATGATTTTATGGTTTTATCATAGTTTTAAAATTATATTCTTATTTAATTCTTTTAAAAAATATTCATCTTGGTAGAAAGGCAAGGTAAAAATCCAAGAAACAAACAAACAAACAATACAACCCCCATGTCCATGAGCCTGGCATCCATATTTTGATTTATCTAGACATTTTCTTTCAGCATAGCTCTATGTTATGCTTGGGATGGAAACCCTTCATTTCAATGAGATTTGTTATCCAATTTTGGAGATGTATTCTCTGCAGATGTGAGGATTTACTTTAAACATTTTTCAGAAGCTTCTCCAATACTGTGGAATCCAACTTGTATGTGTGTTCAGAAGAAACAAACCCTATACCAGGACTGTCCAACTGCCGGCCCTGCAGGTGTTTTGGACTTCAACTCCCAGAAATCCTAGCCAGTTTACCAGCTGTTAGGATTTCTGGGAGTTGAAGTCCAAAACACCTGCAGGGCCGGCAGTTGGACAGCCCTGCCCTATACGGTTCTGGCCTAGTTTACCTGTCCGAATGGATTCTCCCCTTCGAACTGTCTAGAACAGGGATGCTCATTAGGTAGCTCGGGAGCTACCAGTAGATCTTTGGCCCTCTTCCAGGTGATCTTCGGGGCTCACCAGCTGGATGGGGTACTCCTGCCATGCGCGCACACACCCTGCGCGCACACACGCTCCTGCTGCTGGCTTCCGCTCTTGCGGTGCTTCTTTCACCTGCGGGGCATTGTAGGAAGAAGAAAGCACAAGGCGGAGCCTCTGGAGGGAGCACCCTGCCTCTCTCTCGTCCAGAAGCAGCTGTGCAGCCTCCGTTGCCGGCGAGACAGGCAGGGCGGAGCGCTCCCTCTAGATGCCCCGCCTCGTGCTTTCTCCTTTCTGCAATGCCCCGCAGGCGGAAGAAGCGCTGCGTGGGCGGAAAACAGCAGCAAGAGCATGCGCGGCGGCGGGAGTGCGCAGGGGCAAGTAGATCTTTTGGAGTTGGTTGCTTTAAGAGTAGCTCGCCTGCTGAAAAAGTGTGAGCACCCCTGATCTAGAACATTAAGATCCTCCGGAGAGGCCCTGCTCTCGGTCACAAGCGCGGCTGGTGGGGACGAGAGACAGGGCCTTCTCTGTGGTCACCCCTCGGCTGTGGAACTTTCTACCAAGTGAAGCTAGATCTGCCCCCTCTCTGTTGTCCTTTAGGAGGCTGGTGAAGACCTGGATGTGGAACCAAGCCTTCCCAGAATAGGCTGAGATTGGCTATTATCTGAGTGGAATTGAGTGGAATTGTTTTAATGGCGATGTGGTTTTATGCTGGGTTTTTATGCATTTTAATATGTTGTTCTAGTTGTTTGAAAATTGTATAGCATTGAATCTTTGCTGTTATGCCAGTCTGAGTCCCTTGATAGAGATGAGAAGGTCGGGGTACAAAAGTTTTAAATAAATAAATAAGAGGAATTATGGGTGATCTAGTGGTAAACAACAGATATTTCAGTTTTTTTCTCATTCCCTCATGAATGTGTGTGTGTTTCACCATAGTGTCTGTCCCCAAACATCCCAGCTTCTAAAATAGCAAAAGGAGTAACACCCACCACTTTTCCCCTCTCCTTAAGAGGATTTTCCAAATCTGTATCTATTTTTGAGATAAAGCTCTCACCATAACCTCTCCAGTGAGGCTAGAAAACCAGCTTAAAAAGACAGACGTGAAATAAAATGTTCCCATATCTCTGCCTGAAGTTCTGATGCTTTTGCACTGTCAGAGTGCCCCCTCTCCCTTTTTAAAAATGGGAAAACGTACAACAGATGCCTTATGAATTATGTATGTCGCATAACAGAAGCCAATTGCCACATGTGTATTTTGATACTGAATAATTCATGGCTAATCTGCTACAACTGCAATGGGACCGCTCCACCCTGCATTGTAAAAGTCATTTAGATGAACAGAGTTAATTTTGGTTTGTCCTTGGAGAGCTCCGAGCACAAACCACACCAATGCCAGAAGAAACCACAATGAAATTCCATTGGCTTTTGCAATCAGTGGGGACACTTGCAAGCGGAAGGAAACAGATTGATACTTGATGTAGGCAGCTCATTGTGGGAACTTGATCCACATTGAGTTGTACCCCCAGGTTTTATTTCATGAATTGAAAAGGGGGTTGCATTCATAGAAGCGGCCATTGAGCAAAAATTCTGGCTTCAACACAATTTCAATCTAGAGAGTTCACTTTGGGGTGGATTTTTTTTATTAGTTTGGTCTTCTTTCTTATTCAGTCAGATAGGACAGCGTCCTCTGATAGTTCAACTAATGGATCTATACTGGTGGTAAAACTGCAACATATACATTTGTGGAGTAGCAACAAGTGACCTCTTATGTTGATAGATAACTATTTTAAAAATCCTTTTAATGAGTAAAATCTACTTGAAACAAACATTGAATAACACGACAAATAATACAAAACATACTCTAAATCAGTGTTTCCCAACCAGTGTGCCGTGAGCGATCATCAGGTGTGCCGTGGGAAATTGGAACCTCCAATACCCTTTCTTCCCCCTCCTGCAGAACACTTTTTCCTCTCCACTCGGGCTCCCTTCTTCCCAGCCTCGCTCTGCTTGCTTTGCCTCGCTTTGCTCATGCTGCCGCTTCTGCAGGAGGGGGGAGGGAGGAAGACGTGACCCATGCGGGCGCTACTGCGCAGACTCGCCCCACGTCTTCCTCCCTCCCCTCCACAGTGCTCTCTGAATATAGGTGAACTACAACTCCAAAACTCAAGGTCAATGCCCACCCTTTCAATGATAATATCTGCTATTAACCCTTAAAATCCACCAGCTCTCTCTATCTTTCCTACTTCATCTAAATATTTAACTCCCATTAGGATATATATTCAGTAATCATCAATCTACCCTCATTTCTCCCCAAAAGACAGTTAGAAGCTTCTAGAACTTCAAAAATGTTGTTAATGATGTCCTTTGGATCAAATTAGATAGTTTATCTGTGTACACTGGAGAATTAACACAATTTGATACCATCTTAATTGTCATGCCCCAATAATATGGAATCTGTAGTTTGATAAGATGTTAGCAGGCTAAAGATCTTGCACAATTACGGCTCCTATCATTCCACAGCATTGAGTCATGGTAGTGTCACACTACATTAATTCTACAGAATAGATATAACCACCATTTCTACTAAACTATTGAATTAATCTAGACATACTGATTAACCTAACTATATACATTAATTTCTATATCTAAATAGATAATCTTGCTGCTGTGTTCATTTCAAATTTCCAATTTTCATTTCAACTTTTCTACTACTTTTGTTACATATTATCCCATATTGAGCTTGTTATTCACATTAAAATACATATGTCCAGTTTCCTCCTTTCCATATAGAATAATTTAAAATCATTTCATAAGATATTTTATTACATTTAATATCTAACATCCATTCATAAAGAACCCTCCATCTTCTTTCAAAATACCAATTAAATCTCTCCTTTACAATTGTACCAGTGATTTTTTTCCTTCTACATTTCAGCTATTTTACTAATTATTACCAATGTTGGTGGTTGGTGTAATTATGAAAACTGTCAATCATGTCCACTCCAGAAATGCTATCAAGTTAAAGAAGACTGGTTGAAAGGAAACATACCTAGAAAGTCAAATAAACCTTTAATGGTTTTGGCTTGGCCTTCACTGCACGGGCTCAGTATTATACTACAATATACAAAACAATAACCATTTATTATGGTCCATAGACACATCAGTGCAAAGGAACATACATTTATACATTCTCGGGTAGGGGTATTCCAGGTAATACCCCTACCAGAGGTTAGTTTCTTTCTCCATCTCATTGCCATTGCAAGAAATTTTGCCACTATGAGAGTCACCCTGTGGCATTTGCCCTCTAAGAGATATCTAACAATCCCCTGAGGAGATGGCTGGCCATATGGGACTGAATTGGATATCAAAGCTGGCTTTGTTGCACTGAATAGTAGCAGCATTGCAATTGAATGTGTTCTATTGTCTCTACTTCATTTCTTTCACAGGGGCATAGTCTTTGGGAGTAAGGGATTCCGGACAGTCTGCCTCTTAGCAGCTCTGAGGGAAATGCATTTAGTCACACCTTTGTAAAGAGTCTTAATATTTTATCGCTAAGGTGGTTTTTTAAAAGATATTTGCATGTCTTAAAAGGCTCTCTATAATGCACATTTAATGATCTGGGGAAGCATGATGAGTTTGAGTGAGCTCTGAGCTCTCTTGGGCAGCATCTCCCAAACTTTGCATTGAGGATATTTGTGTCATTTTAAATCCCAGGTGGAGCAAGAGGGGAGTGGGTAATCCAGATGAGGCTGCTTTCCATTCAATCCTCCTAGCCCAAGGGGGTTGAGAAATTTCATATGAAAGATGGTGTAGTAGCCCTGATCCCTGTTTAAATACCATTGTTTTTAACCATAAGTTCATTTTTAGAGTGCAGGTCGTAGTACTCAATGTAGATTCACCTGTTTCTAGTAGCAGGGCTGCATTTAAGCAGGACACATTTAAAAGCTCTTTTATAAACCTTGCTTGCATCCTGTCTAGAGTATTACACTACAGCGGGGGGTGGGCAACCTATGGCCCGCGGGCCGCATTTGGCCCAGCAGCCAATTTTGTCCGGCCCGGGGAGAAGGGTGTCAGGGGTGGGGCCAAGAAGAAGGGGTGCCGCTGCTGCTATCCCATCGTAGCGGCTTTGGAGTGCCTGACATCCCTTTGCAGCGGTGGCTTTGGAGTGCCTGGTGATCTGGGCCTGCAGCAGGAGCAGCGGCGGCTTTGGAGTGCCTGGCGATCCGGGCCTGAAGCAGGAGCACTCGGCGGCCTGCAGGGCTGATTGTCCTGGCAACCCGGAAGACTTGATCATCTTCCAGGTCGCCAGGTCGAATAAGCCGCCTCAGATCGCCGACTGCTCCCCCTGCAGACCCGGGGATGGCAGGCACTCCATAGCAGGGTGATCAGCTGTGGAATGGCTGGAGGCAAGAGTGGGCGGAGGCCTGCAGCCTCTGATCGCCTGCTGCTCTGCTCTCCTCTGCTGCTGCGGCAGCTGGGTCTGCTTTTCCATCCTCTGGGCTGGATCCATTGGGCCATTCCATCTTGGTTCGCACCTTGTCTTCTTGAATTTAATTTAATTTAATTGTAGTGGTTTTTATTATTATTATTTTATAATAATAATAATAAATAAATAGTATAATATAATATAATATAATATTATAATTTCAATATATTATAATGTCTATATATATACTATAATATAATAATTATGATATTAATACGAATAATATATGAATATTTCTTGATATATTAATATGTTAATATTAATGATGTGTAATATATAGTAAATATAGTAAATAAATAAATAATGTAGATTAGAATGTAGTTCCGCCTTTAGGTGTGGCCCTCCATAATATTTTTGGGCTCTCGTGTTAATGGATAGATGCTGGGTTAAGCACCTTTGACACTGCGTCTCTCTTCAGTTGTGCCAATTTCTCACTCTGTGGTCCTCTTATCATACTTCTGCGCACAACTTCCTGTATTACCACTTTTCCTTCTTTTTAATTTTTATGGCAATTGTGCCTTTCCAGCTTTTTTTAAAAAATGCAAATATAATTATTATAAATTATGAAATAAAAGGAAAACAACCAGCTTGAGAAAAATGAAAGGGGAGAGGGTAAGAGGAAGAGAGTCCTACCAGCTGATGTCACTTTATTGTTGACATGTCAGCAAAAAAGCAAAAAAATACCAATCTTACCAATGTAGGTGACAGGAATATTTCAGAATTGAGAACTATTGATGGGTTTTACCAATCAGTAGCTAAAAATGGGAGAATCACAAGGAGGAGGCAGACCAGTTGTAGGATGCACATGGCCTTATGAGGTAGTGACCATAACGTAATATTCCAGTTGCAATGCTAGTTTGCCAGCTTTGTGTAATAAAGACCCGTATGCCCAAACACATTTGCCCACCGAACACAATGGCACTTACTTTTGAGAAGACAAGTATAGAATTACTCTTTCAATTAATGTCACTGTAGCTATTCTTTGAAATTATAAAAGAATTGCCTATGAATGTTGGATCAGAGATACAACATATTTAGATAGATATTCTATTCTCACAAAGGTCAACCTGGATTGTGATTCTACAGTCACACACCTTCTTATGTTCCCCATCAACTATTATACAAAAGGGTACCGTGAAGATGAGCTACTATTATCTTGACTTGCAACTACTCATAGCCTTAACCTCCATGACTTTCCAAAGATGTCCAAGTTGTGACACACCTTCTGGCAGTGAGTTACACAGTTCAGCTCCGGATGCTATGAAAAGATAATTCCATATATCTATTCTGAATCTCCTGCCATTCAATTTCAATGAATAACCACAGGTTCTCATATAATGAGAAGAGAAACTTATCTCTTCATGATGCATGATTTCACTCACCTCTATCATGTCCCTCCTTCCTTTTCTCTTAAGCCAAACAGCCCCAATCTTGTTAACCTCTCCTCATAGAAGTGTCAGCTAGCTCAATTTGCAAATGACTTTCTTGACCCAGAGACAGCTGAAGTCCTCCTGAACATGGATTAGTTGGTCTTCTTTTTGGTTTTACAGACTCCTTTCCTCTTTAGTTCCAGAGAAAAGGGTGCCACTGAAAATGTTTATTTTCAGAAAATTACTCTTTGGTTTCAATCTTTCATTATCTCTCAGTCAGTAGGTAATCATGCTAGCAAGAGGATTTGGGGAGTTAACAGTCTAAAACGTTACTTCTGTACACTCTCACCACTGATGAGTAATTTGCTTTATTCATGTACATGTGTTTCAAATTGCCAGTTGACTTATGATGAGTGCCATGAATTTCATAGGCTTTTCTAGGAAATGTATTTGCAGAGGTGGTCTTAGCAGTTCCTTCCTTTGAAATATTGTATAGCTTACAGGACTAGGTAATCATTGGTGGTCTCCCATCCTAGTACTAATTGAAGCTAATCGTGCTTATACCCAGATGAGATCCTCTGCCTTGGGCAAAACTATTCAAAGTAAATTAGACTATAGAAGCCACTATCCAAACCACTAGCCCTGGAGTTATACAGTGGAACTGCACTATACTGATATTCCAATAAATACTCATGTTCTCTAGGATTATGATAGTTTATGTATTTAGGCAGCACAAATAGATAGTGCCCACATAAGCAAAACTTCTCTACCCAGTTACACTTCACTTTATCTAAGCAGCTGCTACAGCAAAAATATTTAATTTTAAGTATGGCATGTAAGATCAAGACCCAAGAAATATGTCTAGAACAGTTTCAAAATTACTTGGATTTTTCTCCCTTATCACTTAACTCATATATAATTTTTATTCTTTAATGGAAAAAAGATCTAAAAGGAGTGCATGCTATTATAGAAACAGGTGATTGGTTCTGCAATATGTTTCTCCAGAAGTGAGAATCCAAATCACAGCAATCCAAATCTTAACAATCCAAAACACAACCATTTGTGAAATTGCCAGATTACTTGGATAAAATCAAATGAAAATTCCAGACGTTGAGTTGATTCATTTAAGGACAGACTTCTACTACATTTTTTGTATTTTGCGAAATAGAATTTTGTAGGGAATTTCTACTCCAATATATATTGCAATGCATAAGACAAACAGCACGGTGACACTAAAAACCATCATGGTATAGTGATTTGAGTGTTGAACTATGACTTTGGAGACCAGGGTTCAAATCTTATGGAAACCGATTGGGTGAACTTGGACAAGTCACGCTCTTTCATCCTCAGATAAAGGCAAAGACAAACCACTTCTGAACAAAATTTAACTGTGATAGGTTTGCATTAGGGCTGCCTTAAGTTAGAAATGACTTGAAGGCACACAGCAACAACTACATTAAAAATGCATCAAGTGCACTATTTTACATACTCTGATTTATCTAGTGACATTTGAACATCAGTTCAATATCTTTAGACTTTCTTTCAATGGGGGTAGACATTAACTGTTAATTTAAAAAGTACAATATTCTGATTTTTTCCCAATCTGTTGAATATCTCTTACAGATTTTAAACTCACAGATTTCAGTGGGGTTGAGCGGTGCTACTGTTCTATTGTTTTATTGCGTTGTGTGCTCTTTTTTAACTGTTTTAATTGTTTTATTGCCTGTTTTTATGCCTATCGGCTCTTGTAAGCCGCCGCGAGCTCCATGTTAATAAATAAATAAAATAAATATAAATAGATGTTTTCCTTTAGTCTCCCCTATGCCTTAAAATATATTTACTAGTTGGCTAAAATAATTTCTTGTAGTAAACATTTCCACAACTGACAGGAAATAAATTGAGTCTTACATTATTCAAGTATACGTGAACTTTGATGTAGTAGAAGAAAGGTTTTTATTTTAAATGTTTAAAATATCGCCCTTTTGTGGGTATATGGTTTTTTAAAAAAAAATGAGCATGAGTCATGAGTTGATTATTGAAATCCATAATGTAATTTAACATTCTTGAAATTAGAATTCCAACTTTACATGCACATAAAGATATCCACAGAAAAGTAGCCAGCATAATAGGCTATGGCATTCTTGTGGGAAAAGATCTCTGAGACAACGTTGGTTGTATTCAAAGGCTTTGTCATTTTTAAGTGCCTTTGAAATAAAAAGCACGCACTCATTTTCTAGACTGGTGCTTGATTACATAACCTTAATAAAATATAAGGGGCTGCTTCATTAATCAGTAACACACTTGGCACTGTATACAGATTACAAATGGCATTTTCTCTCATAAGGCGGAGAACGAAGTAGAGACAAGAAAATCCTATGGGCCCCCCTGTCCTTGAAAGCACCCTACAACGCCAACTTAGTTTGAATGGAATCCCCCAAAGAACAACTTTTCCAAACAGAGTTGATTCCCTCAGGATATTTTATTTAAAGATGAGAAACAACAGCTCTCTCAAGAATTAATAATCAGTTGTTTCTTTTCTAAAAGAAATGATTAAATATGCTGGTTGCTTAAAAATTTGATTTGGATGTTTATACACCAAACCATGCTAATGGTTGCAACCAGGGTTGTCATATCTCAGGGCCGTTTTTATAAGTTATCTTCAGGTTGGGGGCTCGAGTGCAATTTCCCCAGTTTTTGCAGAATAATCTCCAGGCAAGTGGAAAGTGTTGACTTAAATTTTCCTGGTCACTTAATACAGGAGTAGATTGATATAATATGCAAGGATAGATGTGTGGCTGCAACTTGCAAAGACTTTCACAGGATGGGACCCATGTATTAACATACTGAGTTTCCTCCTTTCCTTCCACACATTTTGGTGTCAGGACTCACCATTTGCTCTACATCCACCTTCTGGTTGAATGGCTATATTAAGGACCTCTTCACATGAGCCCAAATTCAGTCAATGATGGGTTTTTGGTTGTTTCGCCATGGAGCCCAATAGTTTTTATCACACCTCGTAGAAGTCCTTCTGGTGCGGCTCAATGGCCAAACTCCTGCAGCCGCTAAAAAATAGCAGGTGGCAAAAGAAGGGAGGCATCTCATCTTTCAATACAAATCAATGGGGACAGCCAACTTCTTCAGCTTTTCCCCCATGTGAAGAGGTTGGGAGAAACTAGGATGGTGCAGGGCATGTCCTCTGGGCAGGTGCCTCCGGGATCCATGATGATTCCAGTGGTGTGTGTCAGGAGGTCATAAAAATTCTTTATTCCATTTTCCAAAGTAATAGGCCTGATTCTATTATCATCCTAATCTGGAAACAGCTCCTATAATTAAGAGTTCTGACTTAATTTCTAAATTGTGAACTGCCCTGAGTCTGTGAACCGCCCTAAGTCCCTTTCAGGGTTGAGAAGGGCAGTATACAAATACCGCAGATAATTAATAATAAATAGAAAACATGTTCTGTGGCTGTGTGTTTGTGAGTGCAAAGGTGTATGTTTTAATGACAACTGTGAACACCTGCATAGAGCAAGTGTGACCGCTATCTAATGCAACAAAATCATAACACGGACCTATTATGCTATAGCCAAGAAGTGTGAAAGGGCCTTTGGTATACCATATTGCTTTATGACAGTGCTACACTTGGCTTGATTGGATTAAAAATTATAAATAGTGCAGAGCAACAACAAAATAATAAACAAGTTATAGAGTGTGCTGAAAAAATAGGCTATTTTTCATTTCTTAAAGGATACACCAGCTCTATTTATGACCATGGCGGAAAGTTGCCCAATTTTGGAACATGTGGTCCTGAGTTCAATTGAAGTGCCAAACTGGAAGAAATAATTTTCTTAGAAAGCAACATTGCACAGCCTCCATCATTTCTCCAATGAAAACCAGAGCACATATCGTTGAGCAACATTAGAGTATGATCCAGATAGTGAAAGCAACCACTGAAAAGAGCACACAAACTCAGGACCTCATCCCATGCATTCAGGGCTCTGTTTCCATGTGCTTCAGAAACATAGTCCAATGGAGGCCATGACATGACACAAGAGCACTTCTGGTGGGATTCTGTAGCACATAGAAATGAATGTGTTTTCAGGAATTGGATGCTTTCTAACTCCAAATGGCTTAAGATGGCAAAAGACGGAGGAAAGACGGAGAAAAAACATGGGATGGTTGGCCATTCCAGAAGACAGACCATGATGGTAGGGAACAAAGTATGATTATTCCCTCTACTTTTCCAGCTTTTTCCCACTTTTCCTCCAGTCGTGAGGTCCTAAGAGAGGCTACAGCAGTTTGGTCTTGCTCCTCCTCTTCTTTCTTTCTGCTTGGTTAATGGAGTGCAAATTACTTTCACATTTCAAACTCAGTTGGCAGCATTAGAAATTGAGGACAAAGGGGAGAAGCTAGAGCAGGACCGGACAAAGGTAATAAAAACTAGTAAGCGAACATTATTTTGGTGCCCCCTGGCTCTCCAGCCTGGTGGAGATTGCACATGCATGCGTGCACGTGTGCCAGAGCACACATGCGCACAGCCAGCTAGTTTCACGCATGTGCCCTACATGGGGCTGAAAGGGAGGAGCGTTTTGGAAGTGGCTAGAGGCGGAGCGCCTCCGGCTGCAACAAGCTCCTCCCTCCGGCAACGGCGCATGCATGAAACTAGCTGGCTTCCATGCGTGCGCCATTGCTGCGGGGCAGACCCAGCTGTCCAGAGCCACTGGTTGCCCTGCACTGCGGGGCCGGGGGAGGAGCTTTTTGCAGCCGGGGGCGCTCCGCCTCTGGCCGCCTCCATAGCACTCCATGCACCGAACCTGGCAGCCACGGCCAGATACGCCTCTGGCCACGTGGCCCCCATAAGCGGCCACTTACCTTCACTTACCGTTGAACCCACCTCTGAGTTAGAGGAGGAGATAGAAAAACAGGGAAATTTCAAAAATAGCTGGAAAAGTATGACAGAAGATTATTTGGGACTGTTCTTACAGCCTTAGCATGAATACGGGCATTCTTTGACATAGAACTCCCATCTGAAAGCCAGGGTCTTCCAAATGATATCAGAGACAAAAGAGTAAATTACGATAGAAAAAAGAGGGTGTCAGAAAAGATGCATCATGTTATGATATGATAGCTTTCCTTCGCGAACAAGGATTCAGGAAGGACTCATCCCACATTTTCTACAAACGTGTTGTTGACTAAGAAGGCCAATCTGAGATAGGCAAGTCCAGTTGCAGAAAGCACAGCAGAAAGTCTCCTTGGATGATGTTGTTTCCGAGTTGTGGTTCTTTCTGCGTTATCATTTCTCTATGAGACTCATTCGGCGTGTCTTCTCAAAAGAGACTGCAGCATTATGGATAGTGCGTCTCCATGCCTCCCGATGTGAGGCCAGGGTGGACCATTTTTGGTGATCAATCCGGCCAAGCCTGAGATGGTGTTTCACCGCTTTTTGGGGGCACTTCTCTTGTGCTGACCTGTGGTGAGTTCGCCATAGAGTAGTATCTTTGGGAGGCAGTGGTCCTCCATCCTAGATATGTCCCCTGCCCAGCGCAGCTGTGTACTTAATAGCATGACCTCAATGCTGGTGATCCCTGCTTGCTCAAGGACAGCAACATTTGTCACATAGTCAGTCCAGTGACTATCAGCACACTGGATACACTGGACTGTTATGATATAAATAAGACATAAAATGTAAACCGTATTAAAATGTGCTAAGAACGTAATACAAATAGTTGAAATAGCTAATGCAGTGTTTCTCAACCAGTGTGCCATGGCACACTAGTGCGCCGTGAGCGATCATCAGGTGTGCTGCGAGATAAGCTCTCTGCCCCCCTTCCTTCCCCCCTCCTCCTGCCAAACTCCTGCTGCTTGGGAGAGGAGGAAGGGCCAGGCGGCGGCGAAGAAAAAGAAGGGACCGGGGTGCCGCCTCCTTCGGCCGTTTTCCCAACCAGCCTCCAATCCGCCATGACTCCCGCCATGACTCTCGCCCCTTGCTTGTTGAAGCCGCGTGGAGGAGCCCTGCCTACTGAAGCTCGTCCACCTCTCATGCTCCTCCTCTGTGGGAGAGCTGAAGCCGGGGGGCATGATGCAGCCTGGCTCTGCCCCACCCTCCCGGCTTCAGCACTCCCACAGCTTTGCCAGCCTTGAGGGAGAAGTGCCAAGCCAGCGGTGGCAGAGACAGCACAATGCTGGCTTGGCACTGCCCCTCAAGGCTGGAGAAGTTATGGGAGAACTGAAGCCGGGGAGGGGCGCGGGGCATGGCGTGGCCTGGCTCCTCCTCCCCGGCTTCGCACTCCCAGCAGGTCACCATCCCCCAGCCGTTCTTTACAGTGTTACAGTGTCATTGGTTGGTGGTGTGCCCCCGGATTTTTTTAATGTTAAAAGTGTGCCACGGCTCAAAAAAGGTTGGGAAACACTGAGCTAATGTGTTAGAAAAAATGAAACAATAAAGAATAAGTTTCCAAAAAAATAAATTGCATGAAACCACTTCTGGATCCTTATTATGCCAAAGAAAATTGCTAGTCTTAAAGCTGTGTGCACTGGGAGCATCCTGAAACAAGCATTCACTTTGTGTATATTGCCCATAGTTCTGGTACCAACTTGTCTGAGAGAGACATCTCACTCACTGTAATTGCATCCTTGCCCCTCCTGTCTTTTCTGTTTTATAAAAAGCCTACAGAACTTTATCAATCCTGATGTAGAATATGCAGACTGTACATTTGAGAGTGTTTAAAGATGCATATTGTAACCAATGACCTGTACAAGAATCCTGTCATTTTAATGGAGTCGAATCAGGACTTTAAATGCAACTAGATCAAGGTGAATATATTGGGCTTCATCGCCATGCATAGATGCTCATTTCAGCAAACAAGGGTGAATTTATTGCCCAAATCCCAGACCTCGATATGGATTGACATAGCTATATGGAATGACAGATTGGTTTTGATCCCCAAAGCCATCAAGCACTTTATCAAGACTAATAGTATGATTTCACCAGCCTCATGTGACAAATACTTGGTAGGGGTGAGTCCGCTATTCTGAATTTCATCGTGGATGATTTGTACTGCATCTTATGAAAAATGACATGGTTGTAGATAGACCAAGATTAGTTTGCTTCCGCAACCTCCTCTCCACCGCCTTTCCTTTTCAGTTCCTCAAGTCTACACCATTTCCTTTAGCCTTGAAAGTTGAATGACAAAGCAGGTGATCTCTTTCAGTTTTTTATAAAAAGAATGTGTGTATGATGCATTGTTTATGATGCTTTCATGATACTTAGAAGGTTGTAAAGTATGAGCTATGAGGAACATTTATGGCAAAGGAAAGCTTTTAGAAGGTCCTCAATTATAAATTAGAGAAGAGTAGTAAAGTTCATGTTGACCTAGACTTTTTACTAACATCTTTGGCACTGACTTCATTTTTAATGTTTACCAGCTGTAAGAGCAAATAGTAAAAATAGCTTTTTAATGACTTTCTTCTGTGAATATATTGCCAAGAACAAGCTACTTTTCACCTGACTATACTATGGAATGTGGTTATGATGTGTCAAATTATAATGTTTAAAGAAGTGGCCAACTTAGTAGCAACATGTAAATCAAAATATCATAGGTTATGTACAATTTTAAATATGTTTACTAATTTTATGCTTGTTTCTTGATAAAAAGTCCTCTTGAGTTTCGTGACCCCAGGTCTTGGCGGTGGCCAGGGGAGCTTTTGCATAGTTAAGATTCGTACGCCAGCTGCGCCCATACCTTGGGAAGTCTGATCTGGCTACGGTCGTCCACGCTCTGGTCACATCCCAAATAGATTACTGCAACGCACTCTACGCGGGGCTGCCTTTGAAGACAGTTTGGAAATTGCAGCTAGTCCAATGCGTGGCAGCCAGATTATTAACTGGAGTTATATACAGGGAACATACCACCCTCCTGTTGTGTCAGCTCCACTGGCTGCCTGTCCATTTCCGAGCTCAATTCAAAGTGCTGGTTTTGACCTTTAAAACTCTATACAGTCCTGGCCCAGCTTACTTGTCCGAATGCATCTGCTGCTAAATCCCACCTCGTAATCTAAAATAAGCCGGGGAGGCCCTGCTCTCGCTTCCATCAACTTCTCAAATGCGGTCGGTGGGGACAAGAGAGAGGGCCTTCTTGGTGGTGGCTCCCCATCTGTGGAATGAGCTTCTAAGCGACATACGATCAACCCCATCCCTCCTGGCATTCAGGAAAAAAAGTGAAATCGTGGCTCTGGGACCAGGCTTTTGCACAGTAGCACAATACAGCACTTTGGATTGGAATTGTAATGGGTAAGTTGAGGGTTATGGTTCAATACTTATGTGGTGGATGGAATTTTGTTTTTAACTTAAGTGTATGTGCATTATGTGATAATGTTAATTGTATTTTAATCTTGAATGTTTATGGTTTTATATTGTATTTATTGTGTTTGGCATCAAATTGTTGCCTTTTGTTAGGCCGCTCTGAGTCCCCCCTCGAGGGTTGAGAAGAGTGGGGTAAAATGATGTAAATAAATAAATAAATAAATAAATAAATAAATTCTGTGTAAGCATGCATAGGAATGCAGTCTTAATGTGGCTCTGCACTCTGAGGATTTTACTGAGCTAGATCTTATTCACTGGGCAGGGAAAATTGTTTTTGTTGATTTTGGGGAAAATAGGCTATCTGGTGAAAATGGAAATGATAACAGAGTAGGAATAACATAGATCATAGTCAAGTAACCATGAATGGGGAGCCAATTGGAGTGCACCATGCATGGTACTCATTAAACAGTGCTTGGGGATTACCATTTGGTTTCACTGAATTGCAGTTCAATGGAAACTGACTTATAGTTTGCTGACAAAGTATGGCTTCAAAGTGCGAGCCTTTGATGTATTCTCAAGGGATTCTAGGCTGAACCGAGCTGTTTCTATTTTTACAATATAATTTCTGACAGCATTCGTGTGCATTTTTTAACATAGGGTGATTAATGCATGCATGCATAATGCATGTACTTTTATATGTGACTGTAGCTGGTGAATGCTTGTGATGAAAAGTGCCCCTGGTTTCACTGTAACAATATGGAAGTTATAAAAATGAATAGTAACTCATATACTATAAACTAGATTGCATATGGTTTCCTGGATTAATGTTTGAATCACAGAATCACTATCTTAGTGGATTTTTTTAACTGTTGTCATCTAGCGAAGCTTTACATTTTTTAGATTAATTATCTAAGCATTCATTATGAAACTGGGTAAAATTGCTGAAATTTCCATATGACACAAAGCATATTTAATTTTGAGATGAAACATGCATGTTTTACAGGAAGCAATATGTTATTTCCTCTGTGTGGGAGAATGAGAAATGCCTTTTTCTGAAATAGCATCTGCCATCCACATTTTTGTTGGCATATGCACTGAAATATATATAAAATATTGTTTGTAAAAACATTTTAAAAATCCCCCAAAATTAATTGAGTAGAACATTCTGAAATTTGGTGGGCTAACGCTGGAAAATATGTGTACAATTATAGCAAGTTTCATCACAATAGCTCTAAAAATGAGGGCGAAATGAGCCCCTGAAGTTTCTCCACTTGCTCAATGGCTTAATTTTTTTAAAGGTAACAAAACATTGTTACTCTTGTTATAGTAACATTTTTATTTACTATAATTGAGAGGACACCAGTTCAAATGGATGATAAACTGAAATTTATCATGAAAGTTTTACACATCTAGCCCCCTGTGTGACTTTATACTCTATCCTCTTAGGGTCACCATCATTTCACCCCTCATGGCATTTTCTTGGAAAGATTTGTTCAGAGTGTGTTTGTGGCATTGATGATTTCTCCTCTTTTCATAATGAACCTTGACCTATCCACAGATCATAGACATTTGGGCACTGTAATCTTAGACATTTGGGCACTGAAGGAAAATTTTTATGGGGGAATATATATTCTTATTGGAGTTTAATGCCCATACAGAGAGGGTGTTGCATGCCCCTTCTGGCACATAATAATAATAATAATAATACACATTATTTATATTCTACTCTTCTCACCCCGAAGGGGAATCAGAGCGGATTACAGGTACACATACTTAGCAGACAATCCCTGCCATTTCCACATACACACATATAGACGAACAGAGGAAAACTCTGGCCACCAGGGGGAGCTGATGGACTCCTCATCTCTCAGCATTCCCAGCATCCCTTGTTGTTCCTTCCGCATTCCTCAGCATTCCTGGAGTTCCTTAATGGCCTCATAATTCAGTCAAAATTTGCCTCCCCACTTAATGTGGTACCTTTATCTCCTACTTCACAGATGCAACTGTCTTTCGGGCTGCAAAGATTGACAGCAGGCTACACTTAAAGGTCAAGCACCCACCTCAACCTGGGCAGGCCTCAAACTCATGACCTACTGGTCAGAGAGATCTTATGCAGCTGACACTTAGCCAGCTGCGCCACATTCCCGGTGCAGATATACCATACGTTTGCAACCACTGAACAAGAGAGTGGCAGGAAAGGTAAAATTGGCTTCCATAGCTGCATTATTTTCTATAATTTTGGGAGGGCCTAGCGATATACATGTGCTCTACAAGTCACATTTTCCCCACCAAATTTAGTCTGAGCAAATTCCTAGAAAACCGAATAATTTTTCATTTCTACTAACTCCACACTCCTACCCTGTTTTCTGCAAATATTGTGAGCAAAACATGCCAGAAACTTTGTTTCTGGGGGGGAAAGTAGACATTCAACAGCATCAAAGCTTCATTCTTGTTCCAATGTTCAGAATTGCTGAGTATAAATATAGAGGAACGGAACTATTCTATTTTCAGAGTATTATAATTGTTCCAATTATATACACATTTACATTGTAGTAAGTCCCATTGAGTGCAACAGGGATTACTTCTGACTTGGTATGCACTGTAAGTAGAAGATAGTGTTGTTGCTGCTATTACTGCTGCCGTTGTTGTTATTTTGCTAAGGATGAATGCTTATTTCTTGATTCACTTTTTTTGCACATTCTAACTACAATATACAATTTTTGTTATTCAAATTACTAAAGTATAAGTCAGCTGTTTTCATAAAACTTTTATCTTTTACCCAGCAAAGGAGATGCCATAAACACTGTTAACAAGGACCTGGTGACATTCATCTAGCTAATTACTGAAGAAACTGAATGGATTTTCTCTTTGATTTCAAATCCTGAAATAAACTCTAGCCTTCTGCAGAATTTTCAATTGGGCTGTAAAAATTCAGCAGCACAGAACTGCAGGAAATACAGTGACTGAAACAACCCAAACCCATCATGATCACAGCCAGTGTGTAGCCAAACAAAAGAGTTGTTCAATGCTGCAAAAAGTCTGGCTGATCATTTAAGTTCTTTCGAGGTTTGACTTGGTGACAAAAGCAGCCTGGAAAGGGGAAGCATTTTCTTGAGCACAGTACAGAATCCAAATATCGAAAGGTTCACTAATTCTCACAAGGGTAGTCACATAAATGACCTTGAAATATGATCTGAGATATAAATTGAAAACTGAAATCTGCTAACAAAAGCATTTATTTATTCATTTTAAAATGTCGTTGCTAGTGGCAATACTCTGACTTTATCTTCCTGCAGCTGTGCAGTTCAAACAGATGTTTTCACCGCAAGTTGTCCTACAGTGCCCTGGGGAGAGTAAATGGTCTTACCATAAAGCAAGCATCGGGTTTCACAAGTGGTGCCATTTTCCTGCTTTTTCCTTTTTCTCAATTTCTTTCTTTCTTGTTCATTCAAGCTTTCAAAAAATGTGTAGGAAACCAAAGACTACGTTGACTTTTGCTTCAAGTGGCGGAAAAAAGAAAATTCTTTTTTTTTTAAAAAAACCCCCAACAACAACATATAGTTGTTGTGAAAATGTCTATTAGGGTGCATTTATACCATAGAATGAATACTGTTTGACTTCACTGGGCCTGCCATGGCTCTGTGCAATGCAATTCTGGATCTGTAATTTGGTGAGATGTCTGCATTCTTTAGCAGGGAAGGCTAAAGACCTTGTAGAACCACAACTCTCACAATTCCATAACATTGCTTCATGGCAGTTAAATTGGTGTCAGGCTGCCTCAATTCTACAGTGTAGATACACTTTAAATAAGCATAATTTATTTATTTATTTATTCAAATTTGTTTGCCGCCACTCCCAATGGCTCGGGGCGGCTTACATACCAATCAAACAATACAATTAAAACATCACAATTAAAACATCACATTAAAAAACACATTAATAAAACAGAACAACACAAGATAGTGTCTACGGCAAGAGGAAAGACCAGCAATTATTCAGGTCCCAAAAGCCTGCCAGAATAGTAAAGTCTTGCAGGCTTTCCGAAATGCTAGGAGGCCCTAAAGGGCACAGATGTCAGTGGACAACGCATTCCAGAGAACTGGCGCTACGATCGAGAAAGCCCTTCGCCGAGGGCTTTCATAGTACCACAAGGTAGGGAGAAATGATGGTTTTAACTCAGTGCCTCTTAAACTATTTGATATGGGGGGTTGGCAATCAGACCTTCCCCCCCTTCCAAATGTACAAAGGATCAATAACAACCATATTGGTGCTGTTGGATCAAATTCTTTCTTTCTTGGAAACTTTTCAGGGATCAGTCCATAGATCAGCAGCACTGGTTTAGATGACATCTCTCTAAGATAATGATGGTGATGATGATGATTTATATCCCACTTTTTCTCTCCACAAAGAAGACTCACCATTATCAACAACAACAACAATTCTGATAGGGGTGACTGGTCTAGGGACAGGATTTGGGGCTGTATTTGACTAAATTTTAATTGAGGTGACTGGTCTGGGTAAAAGGTTAGGGACTCTAATTGACTAGGTTTTGATGGAGTGGGCTGGTCCAGGGGCAATGTTAGGGGCTGTATTTGACTAAATTTTGATTGGAGTGGGCTGATCTAGTGGCAGGGTTTGGGGCTGTATTTGACCTAGGTACTGCACACATGGTATCCTGATTCTTTACAAGGTCAACAGATGTATGCAGATATCCATATATTCAAATTACAGGGCTTATTACAGGGCTTATTTAATGATATATGGATGTATGGGAGAGAAATGAGAAAATTCATGGCAGGAAAGTTCCAAAAGGGATTTACCAAACTATCCACATCTGGCAAGCATGGTGTCAACTTTTTTCTTTTTTAGGTCAGAGTATGTATGTATGCAGATAAGGAAATATACTAAATATCAGCAACAAAAAATGTTGACACCATGCTTTTCAGCTTGAAGGCACACAACCACAACCAAATATTTGCAACACTCTCAACAAAACCTCTATCCAGATTGGCCTTGCTGTTCCAAGCTTTCTCCTCATATGACTCATCTTGCCCTATTATCATCAAGATCCTTCCTCAGAGGAAAGCCCCTGGTAACTGCTAGATTTTTGTTCCAGGATTAATCTGTGGATGCTGAGGACCATTATTTATTTGAAACATTTATATTCCACCCTTCTCACCCCGAAGGGGACTCAGGGTGGAGCGCAACATATATACGGCAAGCTTTCCATGCCGGAACATAAATAACTATAAATATACACAAACACTACATACAAGAGTGTAGTTAAATGATGTTCCTTGTAGAATACCAAGGTTCAAATCTGCAAATATTGCTATGGATATTTACCTGCCAACCTCCAAAATAACAAGTCCACACAACAGTTATGGGTTGAAAATATGGGCAACTTTTATTAACTCTTACCTATTTAATTTTGTAACTGTATCTATTTCTATGAGTGTCATGAACTTGGTGTGGATAAAGCCAGGCAGGAATTCCTGCCTGACCTACCCCTTGGCTAATTAGGGTGAAATACCTGTGTCCCCTGTTGCTCTAACTTGGGCAAACTTTAAGGAAAACGTGCCAGAGAAGTCTCCCTCAAAGATGTTGAGGTCAGGCTGTCCCCATTCTTAGGCCATTTGGTTTCACCTTATCTCATCTAAATGAGCCACAGGTGAGTGTTTCAGTTCATGGCCTTCATCCCAAAGGAGGATGCCCTGGGTGTACACCAAATTGTGAGTTTCCTTAGCAGTTTTCCATTGCAGCTTATTTAAAACCACACCATCCCAATTTGCCCTTGAGAACAGTATAGGGTAGGTGAAAAAGCCCTCCTAGAACATAGGAGGGGGAAAAAAATCCTACCCGGTCCACTAAGTCAACCAATAAATTATACTGTTAATGGGTGAGCTTGGTGGGTCAAAACTATCTAAGGAATAGTTGAAAGGGGGCTGTCTGATGCTTTACATCAGCTCCACCCCCTTTGCAGTAGTTCCGGTAGGAACTACTTTTTCCCTCTCATTTGGTGAAGGAGGCAAGGGAGGAAAACCCCATTTGTTGGAGAATTCTGAAGTTTGGAGTTCAAAAACATAACTTCTCCAAGCTCTGCACTGAAATACTAATATTTCACAATTGGCAATGTATTACTATAGAAACAGAATGCCAGCATTCTTCTAATAACTTAAATATTGTTTGCCTTGGTCTTTTTTTTATATTTTTCTATTCCATATAAGGTCTTGGGATTAGGGAAACAAACTTTGTATTCCTGCCATCAGAAAATTTACAGAAGGGCACACCCTACTGCTCGCATGAATCACATGACTAATGACAATTTATTGAAACACAAATCTGCACAGCAACAACATTCTGGGATTCCCCTTTCTTTCCTTAGTTAAAATTCTGGGATATCTGCCAGGAAAGCAACATATTTGGATCACCATTTTGTTTGCACAGAGCTGTCTTGAAAAGGTTCGAATCTTTTCCCAATTTCTTCTCCATTTTTCCTTCATTTCTCTCTTGCTGTCTGTTTCTCTCTGACTGTTCTCCTTATAGCTCTGCATGGTGTTCTCAATGTCCCCTCCCATTATTCTCTCTTTTTCAATTATTTTTTTAAAAATTAAAAAGCATTTTTCATTCTTCTTTCTAAGTTTTTTTTCCTAAAGAGAAATGTTCTCTTTGCTTTGAGTACACTTTCCTTTTAATCCAATATGTCCTCATGCCTATGTTGTTATCTCTTTTCTAAGCCTTTCTTCTTGTTACCCTGTTATTTGGCCCACATCTAACTCAGCTCATTCTTGTGCTGAGTTTCGATTCTCCGGTCCCTATAGTTATTTTCTTCTCTCAAGCTGTTTGGCTTCAAAAGAGCAGCCACAGTGGTAAGCCATTTCAACACATCATTCTTGGCTCCAAAGTAAGAGAGCCTGCTTGCATGAGGGGGAACTATTGCCACAAATTGCCTAGTTGTGCAGCAACATTAGCCAAACATAGCTATAAATAAATATGTCCTTGTCGGAAATTATGACCCAGGCTCCTTCTTTATCAAGGTCTCATGAACCAGTCTATCAAATAACATGATGCACAGATTCTGAAAACCCTGTGATATTGTGAACAAAAGGCAGCCTGCTAGGCATCTGTAAAAGACTGGCTGACATTGTGCGTCTAACTTTTTTAAAAATCCTGTTGAGGTGTTATAGGAAGGAACTAAAAATTGTGACTTACAGGAGAAAGAGGAATTTGAGAAACATTTGATAAGAGTGCTCCTGGCATGGAGGCATTTTTAGAGGTAGTTTATCATGTTGTGAGACTCAAAAAAGACTTTGTCTAATTCTTTCCTTGGCAACAAAGTCAGTGTTCCTCCTCCTGCTGAGGCTGTCCACAATCTTGACTTTGCCATAAAGGTTTCTCCACATGAGGAGGCCAAGGGAAGAAAGGAAGGGAGAAAAGAGATGACAAAAAGCCATGTCGGTCACAGAAACGATGGGCTGACATTTAGCATAAAAATAACCCCTCAGCTCTTGGCAGAGGAAGAAGCAGAAGATTGACTTTGAGTGTCATGAGAATGAAAGAGGGAAGAGAAGGACTCAAAAGAGCTTTTCTGACCAAAAAAAGTGGAGGAACAGTCAAAGAGAAACATGAGATGTCCAAGGGAGGGACAAAATAAACCAAAGCATTTCATCTAATCACACTGTATTATGCAAATACACAGTAAGCCTGGGAAGTCAACCAAAACCTTGTCACCGAGAGCGAGAGCGAGAGCGAGAGCGAGAGCGCGAGCGAGCGAGCGAGAGAGAGAGAGAGAGAGAGAGAGAGAGAGAGAGTTCAACAAATCAAGACTCAACTATTATGCACAGGCACCATTAAAAGGCATTGCAGTTTGCAAGGGAATACACAAGTTCTAAACTGCTGCTCTTCAACACGTGTTGTCTAATGACTTGATGGAGAAATAGATATTATCAAAGCTAATTGTAACTTAATCTCAAATATGTTTTCAGAATTAAAATGCAGCAGACCCGAGCTCCCTCTTGAGGCATACTCAAGAGGGAGCTTTCATGCATTCCTTGAGGGATTTTAGATGGCAGATCCCATCTGTGCCTGGGGGGGAAATGGGGAGAGTCTGCAGCACCATGGTTGTAAACATACTTTGTGCACAGTAGGAGTCACAGATTCACCCCCTAGTATTTCTAGTAGAGTTGGGAGAGTTATGTAAAATGCTGCCTTAAAATAGATGAGAAGGAATGCTAGCTGTAGCTAATGGCTCCCAGATCAGGGAAGTGGTAAATGTTAGTATGTACTATAAAGGTGTTCCACAAGGTGCTGAGTCCATTTTGGAGATAGTTTGCACTTTGGAGCTGCCCTTTAAAGGTTTAGATTCAAATTCAAAGTGGATTCATGGTCCTGTTGGGAGCCCATGGTCACCACTGGCAACATATCTGAATGGGGCAAATAAGATTTATTTATTTATTTATTTATTGTTCAAATTTGCTAGACCGCCTCTCCCCAAGGCTCATGGCAGTTTCCAACATAGCAAAATTACACAAATTACACATAACATCCTAAAACATCATAAAAACATTCCTAAAAGCAATTAAAAATGTCGTAAGACATCACGATAAGCGGTTCAAACAAACTTCAATACAAGGTGGCACAATGTGGTGGCAAGGTTTGTTGTTAAAATGCCAGTCATTCGCCAAACGCCTGCCGGAACAGCCAAGTCTTGCAGGCCCTGCGAAAGGCCATCAGGTCGTGCAGGCCCCACGTCTCGGCCGGCAGAGAGTTCCACAAGGTCGGTGCAGCCACCGAAAATGCTCTCTGTCGGGTGCTGGCCAACCTGTAAGACTTCACACCTGGGACTTCCAGGAGATTATGACCCTCTGAACGCAGTGATCTTCTGGGTGTATATGGGTTAAGCCGCTCCCTCAAGTACACTGGCCCCAAACCATGTAAGGCCTTGAAAGTCAAGACTAACACTTTGAAGGAAATCCAGAATTCAATGGAGCTCCCAACAGGAGACGAGCTGCAGCATTCTGCACCAGTTTAAGCTTCCAGATCGCCGACAAAGGAAGGCCAAAGATACAGTCACTCTGAACCGACTACAAGCAGTCCACATGACATACAGCCAGTTCTGCAGCAGAAGTACTGCTTCCAGCACTTAAATCTCTACAAGAAGTATCACAACTTACAGGGAACTTCAGAGTGACGCCTGGACAACTGGATCAGACTGGTTTTCGAAAAAGATCCATTTCTGTTTTACGGACTAGAGACAAATCAAAGTAGCTCCCCAGCAGAGCATAATGATGTGATTCTGGTGATCACATGGTTTGGTGCCCTGCTGTGACCTCATCAGGAGTGATAACACCAGCTAAACTCTGCTTGAGAGCTTCTTGCAGATTCATGCAAACTGCAAACCAGCATTGAAAGAGGCAGCAGAGCCCAGGAGAACACTGATGCCAATGTGCTGTCAGCCCACCAAGCCATCTAAGGGCTTTGGGACACTTTCACACCAGTAGGTGTGGTTACTTTTTATTGTACTCAGGCCAGCTCCAGAATAGACTACTTCAGAGTTCAATCAATCAAAACTTTATTACGGTCACAGACCAGCACAAAGTGGGCACAAGCGCCCTAAGAGGAGAAGGACAACTCCCCAGTAAACAGTTATTTAAAATCAGACTAGAAATCAGTATAAAAATATATTTTAAAAGACAGGATATTGTTGCCTTATGACATTGTTTCTCAACCTGGGGGTCGGGACCCCTGGGGGGGGGTCGCGAGAGGGTGTCAGAGGGGTCGCCAAAGACCATCAGAAAACTCATTATTTTCTGTTTGTTATGGGGGTTCTGTGTGGGAAGTTAGGCCCAGGGTTCTGTGTGGGAAGTTAGGCCCAATTCTGTAGTTGGTGAGGTTCAGAATGCTCTTTGGTTGTAGGTGAACTATAAATCCCAGCAACTACAGTTCCCAAGTGTCAAGTCTATTTCCCCCAAACTCCCACCAGTGTTCACATTTGGGCATCTTGAGTCTTCATGCCAGGTTTGGTTCAGATCCATCATTGTTTGAGTCCACAGTGCTCTCTGGATGTAGGTGAACTACAACTCTAAAACTCAAGGTCAATGCCCACCAAACCCTTCCAGTATTTTCTGTTGGTCATGGGAGTTCTGTGTGGCAAGTTTTGGGTCAACTCCATTATTAGTGGAGTTCTGAATGCTCTTTGATTGTAGGTTAACGGTAAATCCCAGCAACTACAATTCCCAAATAACAAAATCAATCCACACACACACACCCCCATGCCCCCCCCCCCCCAGTATTCAAATTTGGGCGTATTGGGTATTTGTGCTAAATTTGGTCCAGTGAATGACAATGCATCCTATCAGGTATTTACATTATGATTTATAACAGTAGCAAAATGACAGTTATGAAGTAGCAACAAAAATAATTTTATGGTTGGGGGTCACCACAACATGAAGAACTGTATTAAGGGGTCACGGCACTAGGAAGGTTGAGAATCACTGGCTTACGATGTCAATCATCGCCCGTCTGATATTAAGGGCAGCAGCACAGAACTTAGCAACACTGTAAGTCATTGCAGTGTTAGAGTCCGAAAGCAGCAGGGTGGAATAGCATCTTTCACTGCGCCCCGGGTACTTTAAAAGCCATGGCCCAATGAGATTGGATCTAAGATCTCTGTAGAACATGCATTGAAGAAGCACGTGCTCAGTTGTTTCTACATGACCAGACCCACAGGGGCATAGTCTCGGCTTCAGAGTTTAGCCTAGTGTACAAACATCCTGCATTTGATTTAATATTGGGCAGCCTTCCACTTTTGTGTCATGTTACAAACTGCTCATGAAAATTCCACTCATTTAAAAGAAAGTGGTCATGACAAATTCAAATTTGCCATGAGGGACTGGTACTGCTTGCCCAATATTTAGCTATTTTAGTTTGGCGAAACATATTGCAATATAAAATCATCTACCTATGTAGAATACTATCTGTATACCTTTATAAAACGGAATGTTTGTATGTGTGTATGTGTGTATGTGTGTATGCGGAGGGCGGAAGGGCGGATATGTGGCAGCTATTTGCATAAAGTCCTTTGATTGGACAGCCTCGCCACTCCAAAATTCTAAGGCACCAGACAGAGGGCATTGATAGCCACTGATTAGCCAGCAACCCAGAATCCAGGCCTCTACATTCAAACAACAGGATTTCTTCCCACTGAGGGGAAAAAAGCCAGCAACCCAGAATCCAGGCCTCTACATTCAAACAACAGGATTTCTTCCCACTGAAGGGAAAAATGCACCATCAACATTCCCTCCCCAGTTGGCTCTGTGAAAACAAAATGGATTCCTGTATTCTCCTCCCCCTCAGCTTTTAGAAAACGGCTGCCTGCCATGCACCCTTTTAAAGTTACCAATAGCAGGCCATAACATTACAGGCCCCAAAATAGAGTTTAGGGCAGGATGGCCGACGAATGATGGGATTTGCATCCCAATTCACTTCCCAGAAAACATTGTAGCCCCTACAAATCCCCTTCTCCCAGATAGGCCCAAAAGAGGCATCCATCTTCACTCTTCAACACAGTGTCAGAGAAAGGCAGCTTCTGACAGGATCTTTAGAACAGGCACTGTCACTCTACAAGGTAAGGCCCTACTTCACTCAAAAGACACAAGAGAAAACAATAAATACCTTTCTCTAATGCCTTTTAATGCTTATATAAATAATTCTGGCCCAAAGCCCCCTCACCCAGCCTCATTGGACCTTACTGCAGGCCTTTTCCATTTTTTTACTCCTTTCTGTTTTACACGGTATACTTTCACAGGCCAGGGCGGATATGTGGCAGCCACTTTCTGAGGCCACAGCGACCAGCACGGGTGATGGACCTGCACCAAACTTGGTACACATAACCCCCCCCTATGACATGACCCACGTATTATGGGATTTGTAGTACTTTCCAAGACTTTGGTTCCCACAGACCACTGAGACCACCAAAAAGGACCAATACAGACCACACTCAGCACACACAGCCCCCATGACCCACTCTACGTCCTGGTGCAGTTCGGAGGAGGGTGGGCCATGGATGATGGGACTTGAAGTGCCTCTACTCACTTCCCAAGTCTGCTGCAACCCTCATCCAATCACTGATCGAGACCAAACTTGCCATACATAACCCCCATGACTGCCTTCACGTCCTGGTGAGGTTTGGGGGAGGACTGACAATGGATGATGGGATTTGTAGTACTTTTACACCCCTCTGTTCCCACAGACCACTGTGGCCCCCAACAAACACCGAGAAAGTCCACACTTGGCACACAGAGCCCCAGTGACCCACTCTACATCCTACTGAAGTTTGGAGGGGGACAGAACATGGATGATGGGACTTGCAGTACCTTCCCTCACTTCCCAATCCTGCTACAAACCTAATCCAATGACTGATCAACACCAAATCTGGCACACAGAGCCCTCATGACCCACTCTACAGCCTGGTGCAGTTTACTGTGAGACGGACCATGGATGATGGGACTTGAAGTACCTTCACTCACTTCCAAAAACAATGCATCCCTCATCCATTCACCAATACAGACCAAACTTAGCACACAGAGCCCCCATGACCCAATCTACATCCTACTACACTTTGGGGGGGACGGGACACACAGAGATGATGGGACTTGCACTACCTTCAGTAATTTCATGATACCACTGCAACTCCCAATAATGATGGATCAAGACTAAACTTGGCACACAGAGCCCCCATGACCCACTCTACATCCTGCTGCACTTCTCAAATGACCCGGGCAGGGCCGGGTCCCCAAGCTAGTAGAACTATAAAAAAAAGATCCAGATGCCCCAAACCACTCTGCCACGGCTTTTAAACAGGCTCAAGGCTTTTAAACATGACTCAATTAAAATGCCGTCCAGTGAAGAGTGCTGCTCTGTAGAGAAGTCAAAATAAACTGTGTGAAGATTTGTTCCCCATCAATCACAGCTCAATTCTGTCCTCTCAAGCATTCAAAACACAACTCAACAGGCCAAATAATCCACATGGAATGCCCTGTTATCTTCTTCACTGCTGCTGCTTCCAGCTTCCTCTTATCACCTCTTTCTATTACAAGTTTAAAATCTGAATTAAATTGAAGAACTTCTCCTAAGTCTATACTTGGCAGGAAGTGAGGATACCTTTTTGTGCAATCGTCTTTCCAAATTCCAATTTGGGGAATCCTCAAAAAAGATTTGTACTCATGTGCATGTGTTTGATATTGCCTTATACATTGCCAGGACTGTAAGCAGCCAGAAAACTGAGTTTGGGTTTTGCTTTATTTAACATTACATCTCCCAGAATCCCAAGCCAGCAAGAATATTGCACAACTTTGAGCACATGTATAAATGTAGGTGGAAAGGAAGCTTATATAATTCTTGAAGAACACGCTGACCTGCCATGTATAATGGAGACCTGGTTGGACAAGGTGGGCGGGTGTGTGTGTGTGTGTTAATCTCATCCAACTTTGCTCACCGGGTTACTCTGTAGAGCACCAGTCAAGATCTGGAGGGTGGGGAGGGTGTGTCGCAATTGTCTATAAGGATTCCATCCCCCTGACCAGGTGCCCCATTCCCCAGTCTACCACATTTGAATGTGTTGGTCTGAAGGTCGGTGACCGGGATAGGATAGGGATTCTGTTGGCGTACCGACCACCCTGCTGCACTACAGTCTCCTTTCCTGAGCTAGCCGAAGTGGTCTCAGGCCTGGCGTTGGAGTCTCAATGCCATATTGAGCTGGGGGACTTCAATGTTCATGCCGAGACCACTCTGTCAGGGGCAGCTCAGGACTTCATGTCCACCATGGCAACCATGGGCCTGTCCCAATTAGTATCTGGTCCCACCCACAGTGCAGGACACACGTTGCATCTGGTTTTCGAGGATGTGGATAAGATCCTTGGAGAGATGAGACCTACCACATGCAACCTAGACCCCTGCCCATCCTGGCTGATCAAAGAAGCCAGAGGGGGTTTGGCAAAGTGGGTTAAGGTGGTAGTTAATGCCTCCTTACAGGAGGGCATGATTCCAGCCAGCCTAAAACAGGCTGTTATAAAACTGCTGTTGAAAAAACCATCACTGGATCCCACTAAATTAGTCAACTATCGGCCAGTTTCCAATTTCCCTATTTGGGCAAAGTCATGGAATGTGTGGTGGCTTCACAACTCCAGGGGTTCTTGGTAGATGCTGATTATCTAGATCTGGTTCAGTCTGGCTTTAGACTGGGACATGGTACTGAGACAGCCTTGGTCGCCTTGGTAGATGATCTACGTCGGGAGCTAGACAGGGGGAGTGTGTCCCTGTTGGTTCTGCTGGACCTCTCAGCGGCCTTTGATACTGTTGACCATGGTATCCTTCTGGGATGCCTCGCAGATATGGGACTTGGGGGTAGTGCTCTGCAGTGGCTCCGTCCTTCCTCGAGGGTCGGTCTCAGAAGATGTTACTGGGTAACACCTGTTTGACTTCAAAACCATTGTCTTGTGGAGTCCCACAGGGTTCAGTACTGTCCCCGATGTTATTTAACATCTACATGAAGCTGTTGGGGGAGATCATCCAGAGTTTCGGAGTACGTGTTATCTCTATGCAGATGACGTCCAGATCTGTCACTCCTTCCTACCTGTCACTAAATAGGCTGTTCAATCCTTAAAACGTGGGACTGCCTTTGAAGGTGCTTGGCTGTTGTGTTGGACTGGATAAGGGCTAACAAATTGAAATTGAATCCAGACAAGACAGAAGTTCTCTTGGTCAGTCGAAAGGCTGAAGAGGGCAAAGGGTGTGTTGGATGGGGTTACACTCCCCTTGAAAATGCAAGTTCATAGTCTGGGAGTGATCCTGGATTCATTGCTGCGCCTGGAGCCCCAGGTTTTGGCAGTGGCCAGAGGAGCTTTTGCACATTTAAGACTTGTGCACCAGCTGTGCCTATACCTTGGGAAGTCTGACTTGGCCACGATAGTCCATGTTCTGGTTACATCCCGTATAGATTACTGCTCTATGTGGGGCTGCCTTTGAAGCTGGTTTGGAAACTTCAGTTAGTACAATGGTCAGCAGCCAGATTATTAACCAGGGTGACATACAGGGAGCATACCACCCCCCTGTTGTGTCAGCTCCACTGGCTGCCGGTCCATCTCTGAGCCCAATTCAAAGTGCTGGTTTTGACCTATAAAGCTCTAAATGGTTCTGGCCCAGCTTACTCGTCCGAACGCATCTACCCCTACCGCCTCAAAATTTAAAATCATCCGGGGAGGCTCTCTCTTCCACCAACAGCTCAAATGCGCCTGGTGTGGACGAGGGATGGGGCCTTCTCGGCGGTGGCTCCTCAACTATGGAACACTCTTCCAACTGAATTAAGATTGGTCCCCTCCCTCCTGGTTTTCCGAAAGAAATTAAAGGAATGGTTTTTGGACCAGGCTTTTGGGCAATAGATGTAGCAGCACTTTAAGGGACAAATTGCAATGGCGATTCTGACTGTCAAGACTGGTTTTTATTGCTCAATTTTTGTATGGTTTTAAATATGTGTCGTTTTTATGATGTGATGTTTGATATGCGATTTTATTGTTGTAATTTTATGATTGCCTATAATAGGGCTTAATTGTAATGCCGTCCTGAGTCCCCCTTCGGGGGTTGAGAAGCGACGGGATATAAATGAGAGAAATAAATAAATAAATAAATAAATAAATAAATAAATAAACAAACAAACATAAAGGGAGGTTGGTACTTTCATGGAGTTCTGCATTTATGGGGAACATAGCTTTGTTGTAGCAAACTCAGAACATATTTAAATAGACTTTGGGAAATAAAAACCATTTCCTCCATTATCTTCAGGAGATGAAAAATGATGTTACAAAGCACTTCATTTATTTTCTGACTGGAGCAAACTGTTTTGGAAAGTTGCATGCAGATTTATATAGCAAATTTAAAACGCTACAGGCTTTAGAAGATAGTCTCTGTGATCAATACCACACTGCAGTGCACACACTAATGGAAAGCTGAACAAGTATGTAAATAAAGGATTTGCTAATATTGTCAGAACAACAAAACAGGTGTTTGAGATATCTCTACAAAAAGATTGTTTCATATCTCAATGGATTTCTTTTTGGCTGGCGTGGGAGTGGGTGCAATGCTCACATAACTGTGTAGATCGCATAGGGCAACTGTGGCTTCAAGGAGAAAGCATATTTTTTTAAACAAAAAAATTAATCAGTCTGTCCCTCAAAATTGTATTTAAAAGTAAATAATCTCTCATGGAGGCAGCCATGACAGTCAATTAACATTCTTTTTGGCCAGAAAAGGGCTGTATAGGGAGCCTACAGGAGGTGGTTTCCTCCAAAACAGCCTTGAAATCTGCATGTGCCTATATTCCTTCTCTTTCTCACTGTACAATTAGAGCACTATATTCCACTTAACTTCATTGGTTGCTTCCTAGGGTTTGTCATCTGGGGGCACCAGACCTTTCTGGCTGAGAACTAATTTTGTAGAATTCCAGAATTCTACATTGAATCATGGCTGTAAAAGCTGAACCATAGCACTATAATTTTGAGACATGAAAGCACCCCCCAGTGTGGATTGGACATTCCTGAACTTATTTCCAGTGTCTGGTGTTTGGAGAGGTGGTGTTCAATGTGGAAGTCCAGTTCAATGATGACAATGTTGGAAATAGCAACCTTCTACAATCATCCTATACTATTCCGATAGCTTACTATATTGTTGCACCTCAGATCACTGGCAGTTCCCCCTAGATCACACACACCAGGCAGATGCAATAAATGTACTTTTATTTAGAATAAAAATAGAGAATATTCCAAAGATGTAAGAATAAAGCAATCAAAGCAAATCCAAAAATAGTCCAATAAAGTTCTCGAGCTCCAAGCTCAAATGGCTGAAATCCCAAAAGAGGCAATCTATATATATAAAGGAACAGTCGTCATGTGAAGACTACCTGAAACAGAGAAACCTTACAACGCAGAAACACAAAACTTGCCAACAGAAATAGGCCTCAAGCAAGGTATGTTTGTAGCAAAGAAACTTTCCCCCCAAAACCTAAAAGGCCCCCAAAACAACGAGTAAAAAAACTACATTTCCCAGCATCCTCCGCGGCTGCCAGCGAATGCCATTGGCCGACATCGGCCCAAACAAAATGCAGAGAGGAAGAGTAACCATAGCAACACTGGCAAGAGCCATCCAAGGCTAGGATAGAATGCTGAGAGATTTCAGTTGGTGTTTGAGGGTTAAACTGTCAAAACCAAACTCTATGAGGGAGCAATTCTCCAGCAATTCCTACCCACACAACACAACACAACTTCCAATCACAACCCATCCCACCAACCTTACGGGACCCCGTACACACAACACCTACCTCCACCACAAACAAAAACCATTCCTTCCTTCCACACAGACAGAAACTGACCAAAAAGACAAGCCATGCTTTCTAAAAAGAACAGCATCGGACGACACACTCACAACACTACATACATCAAACAAAAAAGGGCAGAACAAACGCCAGAACAGAAACACACTGCGCAGCAGAGACACAGACAACAGGTCACTGCACGACGCACAGCTGAGAACCAAATGCAAAGAACTGCACGACAAGAAGAAGCGTGCAGCCAGGAACAACAAAGACGCAGAAATGCAACACAACAGCAGCGCGCAAGGAGCGCAGAAACACGACGTCGCAACACAGAAAACAAACTTCAAAAACACCACAACCAATTTCACCACCTAGCCTTCACATACAACGCTGCAGAAGACTACAGCATGGCGCCAGAGGCCGACATTGGCACCCTAACGCACATCTGCACACACTGCAAAGCCCTGAAATACCCAGCAGAAACAACAGGAATGTGCTGCCTAGCCAGTAAAGTCTCTCTACCACCACTTGCCACTCCTCCACAACCACTACAGACTTTGCTGAGTGGAGACACTCCAGAATCAAAACACTTCCTCCGCTATATAAGACAATACAACTCATTCTTCCAGATGACATCATTTGGAGCACACATAGAAAATGCGCAATTCATGCCTACATGACCCCACCAAGACCGTAAGTAACATCATTTCCAACCCTTACATACTCAGACTTTCTCGCATCTCCTAAATAGGGCACAGCAACGCGTGCCGGGTACAGCTAGTAGTCCATAAACTAGGCAAAAGTCCGTGAACAAGGCAAAAGTCCGTGAACAAGACAAACCGCTCCTTGCGGTCAACGTGGAACTTGAGACAAACCGCTCTGGCGGTTCCGTGAACTTGGAGACATGAACGATAGTCCTTTCCAAACTAAATGTAGCTTCAGGTCTGACTAGAATCACCCAGGCACAATCTAATAAAGGAAACTATTTCCTATGTGCCCAACGCACCCCCTTTCTCAGGCCCCAATCTCTCCTAGAAGCTCGGATGCTGGCCCTCCTGTCAAATTCCATCTCATTAGCGGCCCCGGGTGCAGTATTATCATCCTGAGAAACCGAATCCTCCCATTCCCCAGCCTGCTCATCTGGCAAGGGAGTAGAGAAGCTCTCGTGAGAATCAAGGTCGCTCGGCCTCTCACTATCCACTTCAGAACTGACTTCCATGAACTCATCGCTATCCTCATCTTCAGGCCCATATCCATGCAACCATCCATCGTCCCATGCTAATTCTTCATTTGCAGACCCATATCCATCTGGCCACCCATTATCCCCATTCTGATCCGGAGAAGCTGGGACCCCCGATGCCTGTCTCTGACCACTAGGCTGGAACACCAAACTAGGCTGGGACACCACATATATTGTATATCGATGTGCAGTTTTCCCTTAACCCCCTTAACTCTATGTTGTTTGAGATTGTGAGAGGGACTGGAGATCATGTGATTAGATCTGGGATTATTCAGACTGAGACTCCATTTTTAGAAGTCAGTATTGTATTATATAGTCAGTGTTCAGTATGCATCAGAGATACTATAGAGAAGAGACTGAAACAGAATGCCTTAGAGAACTTACTGTTCAAGCAATGTACCTGTATCTTGAATACATGAAGTTTGTAAATAAACCAACTATGTTACTTTTAACGAAGTCTACTTTATTTTTGTCTCTTGGAAGCATGATATAGAAACAAATATATTTTATGGGAGAGTAGATGTTTTTTGGGGGAACTGAAATAACACTTCTGAAGATCTGCTATATATTTTGTGCATTGGCATAATCTTTTTTTCCTAACGGTTTAAAGAGATAACCAGGTATATCAGTCTAACAACTGAGAAACCTAATTTATCTTGCGTGAATACTAGTGGATATAGCACTGAAGAGAAGATTCACTCAAACAAATTTTTAGCTTCTCTCAGGAAGAAAAAACTTTTCAAAAAAGTTGTGATCATTCCAAATGGCAGTGGATGCCTATTAATCTCCCAAAGGCCATGCTTCCAAAAAGCTTTGGGGATTCTGGTTTTCCAAAACGTTATAATCTCAAAGGTCATCCTTTTCCCAACACACAATAGACATCAGAGTTTGACATTTTAGGACTTGTATATGTGTGTGTGTGTGTGTGTGTGTATAGAGAGAGAGTTGTGGTTTTACTTTTTGTCCCCCATTTTCTTTAATTAAGTTTACATGTAGTTCAGCTCTATCACCATCTGGCTGTTTAATTTTCCCTACTTCTGGAATGGATAAGCATGAAATACTTTTAAAATTATTGGGCAGTTTTTTTTATTTCTAGGTATGATCAATGTTCTATTTTTGTACCAATTTTAATGTTTGAATGGCAGTCTTGCCACTCTCAACATGCTTAGTATACGCAGGGCTGTCCAACTGCCGGCCCTGCAGGTGTTTTGGACTTCAACTCCCAGAAATCCTAGCCAGTTTACCAGCTCTTAGGATTTCTGGGATTTGAAGGCCAAAACACCTGCAGGGCCAGCAGTTGGACAGCCCTGCTATATAGCCTTGCATACCACATCTCTAATGGAAAACAGAAATGAGTATAACTCACAACGATTTAAAATGTATTCAATTTGCATGCCACGGGTACATGAGTGGCATAGAGAGGTTGTGTTGCTTAAAGGGTTTAAGTAGAGCAATTCTGTTACTTTACCAACTATCTATCTGTTCAGCGTACTGTCAAGCTATTCTGATTAATGAGTAAATTGCCGAAAAGAAAATGGGCAGAGTGGATTGTACAGGCCTTAAGAAATGTATATTAAAGGAGTTGTGCTACTCCATCAATTATCTTGTAATGATCACAACCGTGTTTGTAGGGATTAATGACTAATGGGGAGGATTAATGGCCATAGGTAAATATGAAGGTTGTTAACCCTGACTAGTCATTAATTCACTAAGATATGTACTGAAATGAAATCATTATTGATCTTATGACAAACACTTAAAAGGGTGTTTGTGCTCCATATTTTTTTCTGCTGCACCTTTGGCACAATATGGATGCCATGAATGTGTTTACATGTTTCAGTTCTTTCACTGTTTCCACTATTGATGTGGGGTTTTTTTGTTTCAACCTTTTCATCAATCCATTTTTTAAAAAATTCAAATGCATGCTGAGAAAAGACCAGTAGGCATACCTTCATAATTTGGGGCTAGCCTACTGTGATGTGCTAAGAATGAAGACACACATTTTTGTACGTATGGGTGAATACTTTCCATATTCTCCCCATCTGAAGATTTTCCTGCACTTTGCAAACTTCCATTCTCCCAAGAATTATGCTGCACAGAAATTTTCATGAGGCTGAGTCCCAACTGCAGTACTATTATATTGAGTTCACGAGATCTACATAAATATTGACCCACTGTAAAACAATCAATTCAAGGTTCTCCTCTAATTATGACTAACTGATAGGATCTGGGGCATTGTTATTGTGTGCAAAAATCATGTTTCTACTGTAGGAAAAAAGTGTTTTCTTTGTAAAATATGCTGTTTTCAGCAGAGAAAGCATATTATCTGTGCCAAAATGTGGGGTGTTTGCCCAGAAAAAAATGCATATATGGTGTACAAGGGTTGAATGAAAAGTAATGCCCCAACCTTCATCACTCCTCAACAGATGGCAGTACTGGTATGCGGCAGGTACTGGCTTGTTCAGTAGACTCTCCTCTACAATTGCATTTTGATGGGATGCCTTAGCAATGAACAGTTGTGTTGTTAAAGTGCAAAGTATGGAACCCTGTGCAGATGGTCAGTCAATGCAACTTAAGCAACATGCAGTCATTTAATTCTTGACAGCAGAAGGTATCACCCCAAAGGAGATTCATCAGAGAATGCAAGCTGTTTATGGTGGTTGTGTTGATGTGAACACTGTGTGTAGTTGGGCGAGTAAGTTTAAAGGTGTTGAGGTGGGAACATCTGACTTGTGTGACAAACAAAGAGTTGGATGTCCTGTGACAGCAACCACTGAGTTTCACAAGCAAAAGGTAGACAGATTGATTCAGGATGATCGTCATATCACTCAGAGAGAAATTTCAAGCATAATCGGCATTTCACAAGAATTTGTGGGTCACATTATTGCTTTGCTTGGCTATCGGAAGATCTGTGACACCTGAAATGAAAGCGCACAGACTTGAAATTTGCCAGGAACTCCTCTCATGTTATGAGAATGAAGGTGATGCCTTTCTCCATTCAATTGTGACAGAAGACGAAACGTAGGTACACCATTACAACCTGGAGACGAAGCATCAGTCTATGGAATATCAACACAAAGACTCGCTCCAGAAAAAGAAATTCAAGACACAACTCTCAGCTGGAAAAAATCATGGCAACAGTGTTCTGGGATGCAGATGGTGTTATCCATGTTGATTTCCTTGAACGTGGAACAATAATAAATTCAGAGCGTTACATCGGTTAACAAGGGTCCGAAAGGGAAATGTTTTCCTGAAGCATGACAATGCCAGACAACACGCTTCATGTGCCACCACAGCAGAACTTCGGAGATTGGATTTCACCACCATACAGTTCAGATTTAGCACTGTCTGACTTCCATCTGTTCCTGGTCATGAAAGAAGATCTGTGAGGACATCATTATGCTTCTGATGAAGATGTTGAGAGAACTGTGAGACACTGTTTGTGGAAACAGAGTGTCAAATTGTTGTCGAACGGCTAAATTTAAGGGACCCTTCCCATAGAAATTATTCCGTGACGGCTTCAGAAAACTTGTTCATCATTGGTAGAAATGTATCCAATTGTCTGGTGATTATGTGGAAAAGTGAATAGTGGTAGTTAAAGAACACATTTTACGGATTATTTCCGCATTTGATTTATTAAAATATTCCCATTCAAACCCAAGTAACAAAGGTGGAGGCATTACTTTTCATTCAACCCTCATATCATCTGTTTCATGCAGTATTTTACTATTATGCAGAGATAACATTGCACAAAAGAAAAGGTGACACTACCATAACTATGATCCCATAAATATGATTTTTGTATGTTGGTAATGAAGAGAGGGCAGAAAAGTAACAGCTTCAGAAATTCTATACAAAATTGATGGAACAGTGGAGGAAGAACTTTATGATAAGAGATGATCGGTGGCATGTCTGTTTCATGGGAGGTTTTAAAGCAGATATTGGATGGCCACCTTTCAGAGATGCTTTAGAGGTGTATTGCCAGGGAGTTAGACTAGATGGTTCTTGATTACCCTTTCCATCCACAACCCAAAGAGAACATCCCATCAGGAAGATTTTTGAAAGGCTCTTTAAACTCTCATGTGGATTCCTGAATAAGTGGCAGTTTATATCCCACTTGTCTGTTCATGCCTATGCTCTATCATTCTCCATGAAACTGTTCATATAATTGACACATGTGTCTCTTGTAAAGTGATATTTGGGAACTTCTGGAATCTTCTAGATTGAATGGGAAGATTCAGAAAAAATCTGGTCTTTTGGAAATGACCTTTTATCCATTACCGGGACTTGAAATATTTAATGATTATTAAAATATCATGTCATGACTATTGTGAGAAAAAATAATTTTCCAAGTAATGGATGTTTGACAATATCATTTCCACAATATATAGTTTAGCAGAGTTTTCCATTATCCTTCAAATCCATACATCATAAAGGCTTTTGGATGAAGTCAATGGACCATCCATTAAACTGCATTGCCAGGGAATCTCTTGTTTCCATTATTCATAGAGCTTACGTGGTATGTCAGCCAAGAACAAACAAGGGGACTAAACAGTGTGATTCAATTTGTTATAGAGCCAGATAGACTCACGTATCTTCCAAAAGTCACTCTTACACTTGGATGATGAATAGAATAGGAATTTTCTCTGAGTTTCTCTGGATTCAAAAGAAAAATCTGAATGCAAAACTACTCCATTTTTCAGCTAAGAAACTATTTTAAAGACTGGGGATGGGTGAGTGGGGTGTCATTCAGGCTTAAACAACATTCCCAGAAAGCCTTCGATAAAACATTCCCAGATAACTCAGATCTGGGTCAGCTTTTGGATCTTTGACTTCTTTCTGTTATTTTCCTATCTAGTTGTATTGCATCTTCATGCCAACAAAACTTTTTTTGTGTGTAGAAAATAGTGTGAACTAACTAAACAATGAAGGAGGATCACCTTGAAATGGTATGGTAGACACATCCTCAATGAGATCTGGGCACCCTTCTATGAGGCGGTACACTCCTGCAGATAGAGTGAACATAATGTGAAAACTGTTAATATAATCCAGTTGGTGGATAATATTGATCCCACAAATGCAGGGAAATTCAAAACTTCTTGACAAACGAGTCCTTGGCATGACAGGTTAAATGCTAACTGCAATTGCAATATTCTTTCTCTGTGGTCTGTTTCACACTACTCAATTATAGCACTTAGACCTTATTTTAATGCTCGCGGCTGCATCCTATGGGATCCTGGGATTGGCAATCTTATGAAGCATTAGTGCTCTCCAGAGGAGAATTCCAAAAACCTCTCTATGAACTGCAGATCCTAGGATCCCATAGGATAGTGCCAAGGCAGTTAAAGTGGTATCAAAGAGCTCTAATTATATAGTGTGAAAGAGACCCAAGTGATAGCCTCAGTGGCCTATTTGCTCAGCTGAAATAGCTGCTGAAACAGAAATGCCACAATGCGTTTTAAGAGATTGGAAAGCAGAAAGCTATGGCCATGGGACGTAAAGCCATAGGCACGAAATCCAAAGAAAAGGTGCTTCTCAGGAAAACTGAAATTTCCACAGGCTGTAGAAGAGATCAGATTAGATCAACTGATTTTCAATGTGTTCAGTCTGTTATATTTGTTTCACTTCAATATACATATACAGAGGAAGAGTGATAATTTTATGTTTATGTTGTTTTGTTAATTTTATGTCATGCTGTTTACTCTGTATGTTTTGGTGATGTTATTTGGAAACCGCTCTGAGTCCCCCTCGGGGAGATAGAGCGGTATATAAATAAAGTTTTATTATTTTTTATTATAAGAGTGAGCAAAAAGAAGAGGAACGTGTTTCCCGTGTCCTTGAACAGTGCAAGAAATGGTTTTGGTTTTAGGTAGGCCTCCTTCCCCATATGCTGGCACCCATGTGCTTGGAAAGGTGCCAGCTTCAAAGGAAACCGATAACGTGCCTCCTGAACTAACGCTGTTAGAAAGCAGCACTCAAGGGGCTTGTGATTTGAAACACAAGATTCAGGTCAAATGTCTGCAGGTCTTCAAATTAATTCCTTTTTTCCCTCTCTCTCTCCTGCCTCTATGAAATGAATGCAGCTCAGGCTGGTTAATCTTAACGACACTCCTCTCCTCCCTTTGGAAAAAGTACCATATTTTCTTTCATGTCTTAATTTGGGTTCTGTTTATTCTGCCTTTGGATCCTATTGCAGACAAAAAGGTTTTTTTAAAAAATTGTTTGATTAAAAGCAAAAGTAAACCGCACTGTAAACCTAAAGTGAAGACTTCCACAATTTACTGCATTAAATCTTTTTTTAAAAGTTTAAAATTGTGAAAATTAGGACTGAGAGAAGCATACAGCATGTTGATGTGGGAATGAAGCAATGAGTCCTCCTAATGTGGTGGAAGAGATGTAACTCTTTACACTATAGGGCAGTAAAATGGGAGACCTTGTGCTCTAATGCAGTGTTTCCCAACCAGTGTGCCGTGGCACACTAGTGTGCCATGAGCAATCATCAGGTGTGCCGTGGGAAATTGGAACCTCCAATACTCTTTCTTCCCCCTCCTGCCGAACACTTTTCTTCTCCACTCGGGCTCCCTTCTTCCCAACCTTGCTCTGCTCGCTTTGCCTCGCTTTGCTCTGGGGCGAGTCTGTGCAGTAGCGCCCGCACGGGTCACGTCGGCGAACTACAACTTCCAAACTCAAGGTCAATTCCCAAGCAAACTCTTTCAGTGCTTTCTGTTAGTAATCAGCGTTCAATATGCCAAGTTTGGTTCAATTCCATTGTTGCAAGAGTTCAGGATGCTCTTTGGTTAACTATAAATTCCAGAAACTGTAACTCCCAAATGTCAAGGTCTATTTCCCCCAAACTCCATCTGTGTTCACATTTGGGCATATTGAGTATTCATGCCAAGTTTGGTCCTGATACAACATTGTTTCAGTCCACAGCGGATATAGGTGAACTACAACTCCAAAACCCAAGGTCAATGCCCACCAAACTCTTATAGTATTTTCTCTTGGTTACGGGAGTTCTGTGTGGGAAGTTTGTGTCTTTCTGCCATTCCTGATATTATATCTCATGGTAAGTACCAACATCATAAGTGAACGAAAATAATGGCGTGGACGACCTTCTCCCACCCTGATATTATTTCCGTGAGAATACCCTACAAACTGTGATTTATTTTCGAAGATTTACGGGGTTTGGGACAGGCGTCCGGGACCTGTGCCTGCATTATATACCATTGACTCTCCTCGTTTGAGCCCGGGCGTCTTGGCTCGCCGCTTGTGCGAGCTTGCTCACCGCCATTATTTTCGTTCACTTATGATGTTGGTACTTACCATGAGATATAATATGTATGTTTGATATGTTTGCACTTATGATGTTCCTTGTACCTATGACAGATTAATACAATATATGTCGCATTTACTAGAGAAGACTCTATTGTTTGTTTACATTACATAGACTGCTATTGCCTATGATTAGCTTTTTGCTATCTTTCCTACTGTATTGCCCTTTATATGTGGAACAGCGTTCCTTTTTTTCATTTTCTGCCATTCCTGCCAGGATATCTATGTTGTGTTCATCGAAACAGGTCCAGGTTTCACACTGAGTGTATAAATACATTTAAAACATATTAACTATATATATTACTGTGTTAGAGTGTCATTTTATGTCATTTTGGTTGGTGGTGTGCCCCAGGATTTTGTAAATGTAAAAAATGTGCCACGGCTCAAAGAAAGTTGAAAAACACTGCTCTAATGTATACATTACATGTTATATAAGCTTGATATACATGATCACATCTGAAATTTTGTTAACCTTTCAAAACAGTCCTCCCCATTGTCAAAACTATAATTTGTCTGCATTGAGTAAGGGGAGAAAGTAAAAATATTTTATTAGTAGTTCTCCCTCAGGTTTCTAAAACATAATTCATTTTAAGATGCTAAATGATGAACCACACTTCTCTTCCAACAGTTATCTTAGGATCATTTTATGTGGCTGCCACATAGAGCTAGGCATTATCATGAGTTAAAGTCATCCATATATTCTTCCAGATACAACCTTTGTTACTATGGTATGGAAAAGTGCCGGTTCATAAACTGAGCAAAGAACAGAGCACTTTACCACAAATGAGGGAGATACGTTGTTCCTCACCTACTTGAACCACAAGGCATCTGGGATTAATAAGAGTAGAACTGAAAAATGCAAGCTACTGGGTGCCTATCTACACTGACCTTTTGGAACCAGTTTGGCAGAAATCAATTTTGGCTATGTACATAATTAGATTGCCATTTCTTGGAACAGGTTCAAGGCCAGGAAAGTGAGTACATTAATCATGGAAAGTAGCCTCGAACCAGTTTCAGAATCTGTAGCATCCATGGCTTGACAGCTGCTGGATAATGTATTGTCAAAGGCTTTCATGGCTGGAATCACTGGGTTGTTGCAAGTTTTTCGGGCTATATGGCCATGTTCTAGAAGTATTCTCTCCTGACATTTCACCTGCATCTATGGCAGGCACCCTCAGAGGTTGTGAGGTCTGTTGGAAACTAGTAAAATTGGGTTTATATATTTGTGGAAGGTCCAGGGTGGGAGAAAGAACTCTTGTCTGTTGGAGGTAGGTGTGAATGTTTCAATTGACCACCTTTATTAGCATTTAATGGCCTGACAGTGTTTAGGTGTGGCTTCTTACTGCCTGGGGAATCCTTTGTTGAGAGGTGATTAGCTGTCCCTGATTGTTTTTTGTCTGGAGTTCCCCTGTGTCTGAGTTTTGTTCTTTATTTGCCGTTATAATTTTAGAGTTTTTAATACTGGTAGCCAGATTTTGTTCATTTTCATGGTTTCTTCCTTTCTGTTCACATGCTTGTGGATTTCAGTGGCTTCTCTGTGTAGCCTGTGTAGTTGTTAGAGTGGTCCAGCATTTCTGTCTTCTCAAATAATAGGCTATGCCCAGTTTGGTTCATTAGATCAGTGTTTCCCAACCAGTATGCCGTGGCACAATAGTGTGCCATGAGCAATCATCAGGTGTGCCATGGGAAATTGGAACCTCCAATACCGTTTCTTCCCCCGCCTTCCAAACACTTTTTCTTCTCCACTCGGGCTCCCTTCTTCCCAGCCTTGCTCTGCTCGCTTTGCCTCGCTTTGCTCACACTGCCGCTTCTGTGGCAGGGGGAGGGAGGAAGACGTGACCCGTGCGGGCGCTACTGCGCGGACTCGCCCCACGTCTTCCTCCCTCCCCTCCACAGTGCTCTCTGGATATAGGTGAACTACAACTCCAAAAACTCAAGGTCAATGCCCACCAAACTCTTATAGTATGTTCTCTTGGTTATGGTAGTTCTGTGTGGGAAGTTTGATTCCATTCCATCATTGGTGGAGTTCAGAATGCTCTTTGATTGCAGGTGAACTATAACTCCCAGCTGTTGAGCAGGACCTTCGTGTGTGTCTTTCTGTCATTCCTGCCAGGATATCTATGTTGTGTTCATCGAAACAGGCGCAAGTTTCACACTGAGTGTATAAATACATTTAAAAACATTAACTATATGTATTACTGTGTTAGAGTGTCATTTTGTGTCATTTTGATTGGTGGTGTGCCCCAGGATTTTGTAAATGTAAAAAATGTGCCGTGGCTCAAAAAAGGTTGAAAAACACTGCATTAGATGCTCGAAAAACCTATAACAACCCAGCTGGAGAATGTGTTTTCCCATTTCCGGGAGAGATTCACAACTGACATATACAAGGCGGAAGTAAGAAGGGAAAGAGACAGCAGTGGAGGTAATCAGTTGGAGGTAATCAATTGATGCCAAGGGGTGAACTCTATTGCTCAGCTATGGCTTTGTAGTGTTGTTTGGTACCTACACACCACTGAATTTTGGAATTTTACTACATTTGGGCATCTGCAATGCACATCGCATTCTGTGGAGCTAATTTTGCTGTGTTTACATTTGGGGTTCACTGATGTGCCTTAGGGTCCATTTCACAGACTTTCCTCTAACTTCGTTTGATTCAATTTAAATGCTTTAACCCATGCTGCAGCATGCTTTGGCAGTGTGCATTATCTAGCTGCCTCAGATTGAAGTACGTACTTTTGAAGCTGGCTTCAAGCTGCATGATATGGTCAATATAGCTGAGCCCCTGGAGAGCAGGTTGGAACAAAGACATATCAATATACCAGTGTTTCCCAAACAGTGTGCCGTGGCACACGAGTGTGCCGTGAGCGATCATCAGGTGTGCTGTGGGAAATTGGAACCTCCAATACCCTTTCTTCCCCCTCCTCCCAAACACTTTTTCTTCTCCACTCGGGATCCCTCCTTCCCAGCCTTACTCTGCTTGCTTTGTGTCGCTTTGCTCATGCTGCCGCTTTTGCGGCAGGGGGAGGGAGGAAGACGTGACCCGTGCGGGTGCTACTGCGCAAACTCGCCCCACATCTTCCTCCCTCCCCTCCACAGTGCTCTCTGGATATAGGTGAACTACAACTCCAAAAACTCAAGGTCAATGCCCACCAAACTCTTATAGTATTTTCTCTTGGTTATGGTAGTTCTGTGTGGGAAGTTTGATTCCATTCCATCATTGGTGGAGTTCAGAATGCTGTTTGATTGCAGGTGAACTATAACTCCCAGCTGTTGAGCAAGACCTTCGTGTGTGTCTTTCTGTCATTCCTGCCAGGATATCTATGTTGTGTTCATCGAAACAGGTGCAAGTTTCACACTGAGTGTATAAATACATTTAAAAACATATTAACTATATGTATGACTGTGTTAGAGTGTCATTGTGTGTCATTTTGGTTGGTGGTGTGCCCCAGGATTTTGTAAATGTAAAAAATGTGCCGCAGCTCAAAAAAGATTGAAAAACACTGCATTAGATGCTCGAAAAACCTACAACAACCCAGCTGGAGAATGTGTTTTTCCATTTCCGGGAGAGATTCACAACAGACATACAGTATACAAGGCGGAAGTAAGAAGGGAAAGAGACAGCCGTGGAGGTAATCAATTGGAGGTAATCAATTGATGCCAAGGGGTCAACTCTATTGCTCAGTTATGGCTTTGTAGTGTTGTTTGGCACCTACACACCACTGCATTTCGAATTTTGCCACATCTGGGCATCTACAATGCACATCGCATTCTGTGGAGCTAATTTTGCTGTGTTTACCTTTGGGGTTCACTGATGTGCCTTAGAGTTCTTATCACAGACTTTCCTCTAACTTCATTTGATTCAATTTAAATGCTTTAACCCATGCTGCAGCATGCTTTGGCAGCGTGCATTATCTAGCTGCCTCAGATTGAAGTACATACTTTTGAAGCTGGCTTCAAGCTGCATGATATGGTCAGTATAGCTGAGCCCCTGGAGAGCAGGTTGGAACAAAGACGTATCAATATACAATGCCATATCAAGAGGGTTTATATAGAACTAAGCATATATACACATGGATTGCTAACCATAATACAAGTGAATATGAGCTGTGTCCCTTGTGTAGCTCTTTTCGAAGTATGTACTCAGAAGTAGGTCCCACTGTTTTCAAAGGAATCTATTCCCTTTTAAGAGTAACTTTAGTTTTACTGTGGCTTATTATGCAGAACTAAGTTCAAAGGGGTTGGCTTCAAGGTAAATGAAAATGGGAGTGCAGCCTAAGTCTTCCTTTCCTACTAGGAGATTTTTCACATGATTGCTACTGAAGTACATCAGTCATGCTAGAGCAAGTTGTGTGAGGAACTAGATAATGAAAGAAGCAGCTTTTGCATGTGTGTGTTTTTATCTTGGTATAAGTGATGGTATAAACAGTCCTGCAGTCAATGCCATTAGCAGACAAAATAGGGAAGTTCATGGCAAACACATATTGAGCCAAGAAAGACAGTGACATATTGGAGTTTCCTAGCCACATAAGCAACTGCAGAGTTAGAATGTTAATTCCACTTAGTTGCAGTCTTTTGATTTGTCTCTTCAACTACACTGATACTCTACCATGGTCTATCATGGTCTTAATGGTAATTTTCATTAGTGCCCATTTCCTATTCTCTACTCAACCCCAGTACAATTTAAGCAGTCTGTACTCACATTTCTAAGGAGAGTAATTAGTGGTAATTGCTATTCAAATCAGAGTAATTTGCTGACAATGAATTATGGGCAGTATCACATTGTATGTCTTGAAAGTATACATTTGGAATCCATTGCCATTTTATAATGTCATTTGTGTGTGATAATTTGTTATTAGACACATTTACACTGGTCGTTTCTCTTTTCTTATTACTATTCGGTTACCAGTCAACCAGTAAAACAAAACAAGACTTTTGTTTGCTTGATACGGCATTAGAGTTATGTGGAATCATTACCAAGCACCTGAAAACCTGGCCTTATGGGATTCTATTGAGCTGAATTGAATTCTACTGAAATTATTTCTTAATCCATTACTTGACATCAGGAATCCAGTAAAAGTTATACTCTTCCTGGTAAAACTGTTCAATATTTAAGAATACTTAATTCAAACAGAAGCACCATGGTAGCATTGCTGATTTTTACAAAACTTAACTCTACAGTATCTCTGACTTATTTTTTAAAAAAATTACTCATGGCTTAAACACCCACATCTGATGTGATCTTGGAAGATGAGCATGATCAGGCCTGGTTGTTATTTGGATGGGGTTTGCCAAAGAAAACCAGGTGCTGTAGATTTTGTTTCAGATGAATTATAAATCATCTGTGGGTATTCCTTGCCTAAGGGGGGATAAACCCTTATAATTTCATTGTGCCATCAAAAGTCAACAGACTACTTGAAGACACATACAGACATACATATAAGTGGTGAGACATTTGTCTTTACCTAGTGCAGTGTTTCCCAACCAGTGTGCCGTGGCACACTAGTGTGCCATGGGAAATTAGAACCTGTTTTAGAAACCTTAAAGTGGTGAGCCTACTTCCAACATTGTGATTCTGAATAGAAAACAAACAACAACATAACGTAACATTGTTTGAGTCCACAGTGATCTCTGGGTGTATGTGAACTACAACTTCCAAACTCAAGGTCAATTCTCAAGCAAACCCTTTCAGTACTTTCTGTTGGTAATGAGAGTTCAATATGCCAAGTTTGGTTCAATTCCATTGGTGCAAGAGTTCAGGATGCTCTTTGTGTGTTAACTATAAATCCCAGAAACTGCTATTCCCAAATGTCAAGGTCTATTTTCCCCAAACTCCATCTCTGTTCACATTTGGGCATATTGAGTATTCATGCCAAGTTTCGTCCTGATCCAACATTGTTTGAGTCCACAGTGCTCTTTGGATATAGGTGAACTACAACTTCAAAACTCAAGGTCAATACCCACAAAATTGTTATCGTATTTTCTTTTGGTTATGGGAGTTCTGTGTGGGAAGTTTGATTCCATTCCATCATTGGTGGAATTCACAGTGCTCTTTGATTGCGGGTGAACTATAACTCCCAGCTGTTGAGAAAGACTTTCATGTGTGTCTTTCTGCCATTCCTGCCAGGATATCTATGTTGTGTTCATCGAAACAGGCCCAGGGTTCACACTGAGTGTATAAATACATTTAAAAACATATTAACTATATGTATTACTGTGTTAAAGTGTCATTTTGTGTCATTTTGGTTGGTGGTGTGCCCCAGGATTTTGTAAATGTAAAAAATGTGCCGCGGCTCAAAAAAGGTTGAAAAACACTGACCTAGTGCATGGAATCTCTCCCTGTTTCTTTTTCTAATTCTAGTGAATCACTGCTGGATTATACATGTTTTATAGTATGCAATATGTGTTTCAAGTGTTTTTATGTTGAAGTCTTAAAAGTAGTCTTTCAACTGAATGCATGGTTTAAGGCTATTAAATTTCCTTCAATGTTTCATTTAGTTCCAACTGTTCTATACAGGACTTTATCCCAGGAACATTTGCATTTTGAAAATGTGAATGTTCCACACATATTCCAGAAAGCTTGCACTTTCTGGGGTGGGTGTCCAAATGTTCCACTATCCAGACGACATCCTGGACAAACCCACATTAATCTGCCACAAACCAGGAAAAACCTGGTTGGTGGCAAATTAATTTGATAGTGGGTTAATTTCACACCTTTTGGAGCTATTTTCTTTCTCCCTCCCCCCTTTTCTCCTGGCGCGTCATTTGTTTATTGTTGATCTTCTTGATTTTCTTTTGTTGTATTTGCTGTTTGGGCTTGGCCTCATGTGAGTCGCTCCGAGTCCCCAGGGAGGAGGCGGAGATCGAATGAACAAATAAAAAATAAATAAATATTGTTGATTTCTTGATTTTATTTTGCACCAGGAGATCTCTGGCATCCATCTCCCGAAGGTCGGGTGAATTCTTTTCTTTTAAAACTCTTTTTAGAGGGCTTTTGAGAAAACTCTTTTTAGAGGGCTTTTGAGTATTCCCACAGTTTTCTCGAGCTAATTTAGCCCAGAAAATTGTTTGTGCAGTATTCAGCAGTCCAGACACTGGAAGTAGTGAGTTTATCCCGCGCCTTCTAAAAAGGTGCAGAATTCATTATCACTATCAAATTAATTTTCCACCAACCAGGGTTTTCCTGGTTTGTGGCAGATTAATGCAGGTTTGTCCAGGAAGTCAACTGGACAGCCCCCTTTTTAGTGCGGTAACTCCTTCAATAAAGGGGTTGTCTAGATCCACCCTTTGAGTCCTGTTTAGGAGAAAAGCTAGAGTAGGTAATGGTATAAATAAAATAAATTAAATAAATTAAATAGCACCAGGGCCGTAGCCAGGATTTTGATTCGGAGGGGGGGGGGGCTGAGTTTGGTTCGGGGGGGCTGAGACTGGGTGGAAGAGGGTCTACCCAAGCAAACCATTGTTATCCCAATAACCCCATGAATGTCATGGTGATCAGATCATGATATGAATAAACATAACAGTTTAAATAATGTACCAGTAACTTTTTCGTCCTGAGAAACCCCATTAGCCCCCCGGCTACATGCCTGCTTAGCACCCAGAGTCCTTTCTGGAACTGTCTGAAACCATCACCGCGGTGTGTGTTTACACCCAAAACACACAAGTGAAGGAAGCCCTAATACAGAAATAATCTCTGCATTTTGTCAACTTCCTGTGCTACTCTGTCTGCTTAGTTATAATTCCAAATGTTAAATAGAGTTCTTGATTCAGATTGGATTTGATCACATTGCTGCTCTTCAAGAAATGTCTTCATTACCAAAGCTGATCCAGAACATTGGTTGGGAAAACAGCATCAAACTAGACTTTAAAGTTTTTTTTCCCCTGTGAGTTGCTTTTACATTTTGATATTGATGAGTCTGTAAAAATGTAATAGTGGCCACTGTGGATATGCAGCTGTTTATAACAAATGAAATAATTAAAAGAAACTTGAAGAAATGTTTTATCCAATACAGAGCCAGATGAAAGGTTAAACATTATTTCATTTAGCAGCTTTTACAATCTGACTTCTGTCTTTGTGCCAATGTGATTAATTCATCTCTGGACTTTATTGCATGAGGTAGCCAAATTGGCATGGCAGCTGGGCCATCTCTTTTGGTGATGACCCCTACCACACAACAACATGTGCATCCCACTGCTGGTCTCCCAAGTTCCACTGCTTCTTCTGTCTCTAGCTTTCAACTTGTACAAACCATTAATAACTCCCAATCTCACACTTCCATCTTCGTGTGATGGGTCCCTTCCACATCATTGCTAGCATGCAGGCAATAATCTGATATCAGTATGAGGGAATATTCTCTGATCTGGCTACGGTCATCCATGCTCTGGTCACATCTCGAATAGATTACTGCAACGCACTCTACGTGGGGCTGCCTTTGAAGACAGTTCGGAAATTACAATTAGTCCAACGAGCGGCAGCCAGATTACTAACCGGAGCTACATACAGGGAGCATACCACCCCCTGTTGTGTCAGCTCCATTGGCTGCCTGTCCACTTCCGGGCTCAATTCAAAGTTCTTGTTTTTGACCTTTAAAGCTCTATACAATTCTGGCCCAGCTTACTTGTCCGAACGCATCTGCCGCTACGTCCCTCTTGTAGTTTGTTTTTAAAATCTTGTTCATAAAAACTTCATTTCCCCCCCAAAAATCAGCAGATGAACAAAATGGTTTGAAACTTGGTCGAGTGGGGAGAGCTTAGAGTTTATGCTACAATTGTAGCAAGTTTCATCCCTATAGCCCTAAATTCAGGGAGAAAAGTGTCCCAATTAGTGCAAATGGGTGAATAACAAAATAAAAAAATAATGCGTTTTTAAAAACTTCATATCAGAAACTAAATGGACCGCTTACTAAGTTTGTGAAACACTTTAGGAACAAAATCAAATTTCTTAAATAAAAATGATGCAGAATTTTTGTGTTAATTTTGCATTCACTTTTCTCTTTGAAAAACGTACTTGTACTTCGAAAAAATATTGTCGCCAAGAAGTATTGCTGTAACTATACTTTTTTATTAGGCTGACATCCAAGATGATCTGATGATGTTTCCTTGGTAGGATTTGAGACAGAAAATGGCTTTCTGATGGTGATGAATATTTGTGTACATTTGGCTTGAGATATCAGATGCTGCAGGCTATATTCAAAGGAAAGACCTGGAAAAATACCTCTGAAAATAAGAAAACCCTTTGAAATTCATGGAGTCACCAGAACTTGCAGTTGTATATTTGAGCTAAACTCCCCACATTATCTCTTTATTGTGACCACCCTTGTACTTGACAACCATTTCCCTCACACTTAAAAAAAATCCAGGCGAGTAGTAAAGGAGGTTTTATCAAGTCCCTGGTGGCTTGTGTTCTGTTCTCCAGATTGCAGGCCATGCAGGCTTGCACTAAGAAAATGTTGGAAGAAGGCCTGATGCCTCTGCATTATGACATTTCTGCCAATGCTGTTTTTAATTTTGTGACCTCTTTCAAATTAGATGAATTCCCTGTGGCACTTCAGTGAATGTACTGAGTATTCACATACAGCAACATAAATAGTTATAGCCCCTCAAAACTAATAGTCAACAATAGAATAGTTGAACCCTCGAATCTATGAGGTGAACTGACATGTTGTAAAGATATGTTTGGCTCTCAGATCTTCTACAGCTGGGTTGGGTGTGGAAACGCAGAAGGTAGCTGCAGGGTGGTCCTACATGATTTCAACTGCTTGACGTTTCATTTTGACTCAGCATTTCTCAAGGTCAAATCTTAGCAAGATTTCATAAGCTTTGAAAGAGATACAGTTTTCCACTGACTTTCCTTATGTAATTCAAGCCACTAGGAATAGAAGCAAGTGAAACTAGAAACCCCTTGCCACCTATATATATAAAAACAAGGAGCTCATTGGTCCTTCAACACTTGCTATGTAACAACATATATGGTAGATAATAGAAAATAATAATAGAAAATAAAGTCAATATACAAGAGATAATTCTATTTGCACTATGTTTCATCGAACATGTCAAAATCAGATGTATACTTTGAGAAAAACCCTTTGAATATTGGTAGGGGTATTTCTAAGTAAATAGGTTGAGATTTAACCATAATCTACTGAAAAACATTGCCTCTAGGTTTTCTTACTGATATTACAGTTTTTTGTTATTATTCATTGAGCATTCATACAGACCAAAGCCTAAATGCTTCTATCTTGGAAATGGCGACTACCAAAAAATTATAAATTGGAGGACTATCTCTGGACCAATGTGTCATTATGGGTCTTGGGTAAGACACTTATCTATAAAACATTGACACAGCAGGTAAAAGTTAAATGTTTTCGACATTAAAATAAGAATATAACGATGAAAAGATAATCTTACAGTCATATATTTTCTACTAGATACTGGGAAAGGATAAAATGTATAAATGCCACAAGGGCAGGCCAGTAAACTACAAACTATGGTAAACAATGAGAAAGAGGGTTTTAAGTAATGAATTTTGTATGTTGGTCTTACATTAGAAAATAATGAGCAAGAGGTAGCAATGGATATATTTGTTCTTATGATTTTATTTTATTTTATTTTATTTATTGTTTCGACTTGTATACCGTCCTTCCGATTTGGCTCAGGACGGTTTACAATGCATCGACCAAGCATTAAAACCATAAACCACAAAATCAACATTCACAATTAAAACAGAATTAGCAAAGTTAGCCCATAACCAAGGAATGACTAGACATTAAATACCTGGCGGAAAATAACTGTTTTGCAGGCTTTCCGAAATACCGGCAATTTAGTAATAGTGCTGACTTCAAGTGGCAGGGTGTTCCATAGGCTAGGAGCAACAACGGAGAAGGCCCTCTGCCTCATCGAGGATAAATGGATAGTCTGTAAGGAAGGGATCTGTAAGAGGTTATGATCCTCAGATCGAAGAGATCTCTGGGGAACATATGGGAGCAGACAGTCCCTCAAGTACACTGGCCCCAGACCATACAAGGCCTTAAAGGTCAGAACCAACACTTTGAAGATGATCCGGTGCTCAATTGGCAACCAGTGCAGCTGCTGCAGGGTTGGAGTAATGTGAGCCCTGGCTGGTACTCCAGCCATGAGTCTCGCTGCAGCATTCTGCACCAGTTTAAGCTTCCAGATGACTGACAAAGGAAGACCAATGTAAAGGGCATTACAGTAGTCTAACCTCGAGATGACCGTTGCCTGGATTATCATGGCTAGGTCGCTCCTGGTGAGGTAGAGGGCCAGCCGCCTAGCCTGCCGCAGATGAAAAAAAGCGGATCTGCTGACAGCCGAGACCTGCGCCTCCATTGTCAGCAGCGGGTCCAATTGGACCCCTAGGCTCTTTACTAGAGATGACGGGCGTAATGCCTTACTGTCCAGGGTAGGCAGCCGGGGCCCACACCCACCCGGGCAGCCCAGCCAAAAGATCTCCATTTTCGATGGGTTCACTCTCAATCGACTAGCTCGTAGCCAACCAGTCACGGCTTCAAGGCATAGCTGGAAACAATCGGGTACAGAGTCGGCCGGCCATCCATCCTCAGCACTAGCTGGGTGTCATCAGCATATTGGTGACCCAAAGGCAAACCTATCAAAGGGGTTTCTGCAGTTGAGAGTGTATGATTTGCCCAAGGTCATCCAGAGGTTCTTGATGGCCAACTGTGCTCTCCGGAGTCATAGTCCAACACTCAAACCATTACACTATACTGGTTCTCAGTGGAACTGCTACCCAATAATAAAATTATCGGCTAGCATGTATTTAAAGCCATATTTCACATTGGGAGACAGTGCTGGAGGTCATAGACATATGTGTTTAAAGAGGCTACATAGAAATCAGAGTTCAATGGATGATTCAATACTTTTTCTTCCTATGATGGGGATTTCTCAAGAGAGAAATATTCCAGTAACTAAACTTGCAAATTAAGACCATGTTTAGTGTCCAGTGATCAATTACTAAACATAGCAAGCTAAATGCAAGATACAAATTCAGGTCAAACACATACTATGATAAACAGATGTCTTTCACAACTTGTAAGAAGATCAATGTACTAGATTTGACTAGGAAATTTTCATATCCTTATGCAAGATAAGGAAAAATGAAGTGTCCTTCAAGACAGAGCTGTGAACAAAATGTCATCACAAGGTGATGAATGTGAAGTAATTAAAGTTGCCGGACCAGAGAGAAGATTATGAAGAAGCTTGCATATATGCATGTTTTGCTTTTCCCCCCTTTTTTAAATCACCAGATAGAAAATAGTCAATGAATTAGCTTTAGGTAGAGCTTATAGACTATTTAGCTAAAGGCGATTAAGGAAAAAACTGATCATTTTATATGGTATATCTGGTTACTTAAAGCTATGGGATTTCTTTAAACATTATAACATCATACTTACTTGTCAGTATTTCTTATATGTAGATCCTATTTTTATAATTTAAACTATAAATGTTTTAAATTAATGTAATATTGCTTTGTTTTTATTATTGTACATTTTGCATTTTTATATTAAAATCCTATTACTGAAAAGAATAAAAAGTAGTCAGGAAACAACAGAGCTTGATGATGGTAATGGAATTCTAATAAAGTATATTCAGGAAGTGAGTGTGGGTGTTAAAGTATTCCCTCTAACCCGCATACACAAGGGGACTATATGACTATAGTGATTTCTTCTAGGACTGCAGATAAAAGGATCGGTTCCTGGCAAGCGTATGCTAAACCAGATAGGCAAGGACAAAGGAACAACTCACTAGGTTGAAAACAAACTACAGGGGTTTAATACCATTTGGCCAAAAAGGATGCAAGTACAAGCAATTTGCTTCAAAAGGTACAAGCATAAACATACAGAGAAATGCAAGACATCTCATACAGTTCTGACAGCCATTCAAATTTCTCGCTTGCTCCCCAATTGGCTAAGATAAGATAAGAGCCAGCCAGGGTCATCGAGGGGTGGCTGTCTCTTGGTTACATTTTGATAAATTTTTAAGAAGCAGTTTATATACACTTCAAATAAGAAATAGATACAGAACACAGCTTAAAGGATACAAGTTACACATAAATCTTCAAATTTATACAATTTATTGAAGCGTTAGACATAATATAGTTCATGGGGGGTACACCTACTGCTATGCCTGTTCCCAATCTTCTAAAGCTACAAACTTGTGCAATTACAGACCCCCCAGGACTGGTCCTTTTAATAAAAGGGGGGAAACATATCTTTATTTGTGGTTCTTAATTAACTATAAATACTTTTTTTTGGAGGGGGTTACTTTGGCTTGATAATAATATTAATGCTGTACCCAGGAGATAATATATTTGTATGTTTTCATTGCTAATTGTTATGTTATATGGTTATTGTTTGGTTTTGTTTTGCTTGTGTTTTTGATTGAAGGGCAGAGACTGCCGTGTGTAAACCACTCCGAGTCGCCTTCAGGCTGAGAGGGGAGGTATAGAAAAATGATAAATAAATAAATATTACATCCATATGAAATAGTGTCCAGTGATGGGATTTTAATCATTGGTGGTAGAAGCACTATGGTAACTTTTTGTGATGCTTGAGTGTGGTTGTGTTAGCTGGTGGATTCTTGTCCAAATAAGCAGCTAGCCAATACGTCACCTCTGTTCTACAGCACATTTACATTTATAGCACTGTGATTCTGCTTTAACTTCCATTGTACCACCCTCTGAAGTCTAGGGATTTGCAGTTTAGAGATAAATATGGCTGAATCTACACTACCATATAATCCAATTCAAAGCAGATATTCTGGATTCAGCACCGGGACGTGGCGCAGCTGGCTAAGTGTCAGCTGCATAAGATCTCTCTGACCAGTAGGTCATGAGTTCGAGGCCTGCCCGGGTCGAGGTGGGTGCTCAACCTTAAGTGTAGCTGCTGTCGACCTTTGAGGCCCAAAAGACAGTTCATTTGTCAAGTAGGAGATAAAGGTACCACATTAAGTGGGGAGGCAAATTTTGACTGATTTACGAGGCCATAAAGAACTCCAGGAATCGCTGAGGATTGCGGAAGAACAACAAGGGATGCTGGAAAACGCTGAGAGATGAGGAGTGCGTCACCTCCTCCTGGTGGCCAGAAGTTTGCCTCTATTCATCTATGTTCGTCTATATATGTTTAAATATGTCTATATATGTTGAACTGCAGGGATTGTCTGCAAGTATGTGTATTGTAATCCGCTCTGAGTCCCCTTCAAGGTGAGAAGAGCGGAAAATAAATAAATAAATAAATAAATAAATAAATAAATAAATGGCAGTGTAGATGGGGCCTACGTAGCGATCTTGGAAGCTAAGCAAGATTAAGCCTGGGTAGTACTTGGATAGAAGACTACCAATGAATGCCAGGTGCTATATTTCAGGGAAAGGAATTGTCAAAACAACCTCTGGGTATTCTTTGTCTAGGTAAATCTTATGAAACCAGTAGTGTCACCATAAACTGGCAAATAACTTGAAGACATGCACACATGCTTAGATTGGGGTAGTGAGTTTGGTTAGTTAGTCATTGTTCCTGCAGGTCTGTTCCAGAATGAAACCGTATTATGTCACAATATAATATTGATGTTTGCAGTTTATACTTGGATGATAAGATGAGACCATTTGAGGTATGCAATTTTTAAAAGGGTGTTCATGGCTAGATTTTATTCAATTAATGATTGAATTAGCAAGATGGGAATGTGTTTGGCACATTGTGGCATTGAATATTTGCTACTGTGTTATTTGCTGGAAACCACCCTGAGTCTCCTCAGGGAGATAGGGCAGATTATAAATATTATTATTATTATTATTATTATTTTCCATTTTGTGTCTCCCAGATCTCTGAGCACTGTATTTTTTCCATCGTTTTCCAACAAACATTCTATTTTTCATCTTGGATAATTGTCAGTAAAATTCATTCTGAAATGATTTCAACAACTATAACCAAAACCTATGCAAACACAGCACTGTCATATCAGTAAGACTGTGATGATACTATATCACTGGCAATTGAAATAAAGCTCTGAGCCACAATTAAAATAAACATTTGTTCTTAATTAGGAGTCTATGCAACAACAGTCCATTTCCTTTCTCCTGAATTTAAACTAATGCATTATTTTCACTAATTAGAGGAATTAACTTTTATAAAGGAAGGAAATGAGAATTGTGTTTGTGCAAATGAACCGAGAACATTGAAACTCATTTCATATCTCCATATTTTCAAGCCAATAAAGAAAATGAGAATAATTTTTATGTCACTGCTTGTTTAAATTAGATTTTACAGTGAAGTGACAATGGAAAAAAATGTCTACATTAGATTTTGGATTATGTGTGATGCAATAAAGAAATAACTTTCAGCCTTAAAGAGCTGTGTAAGGAATGAAAGGAATAAACATCTTTTTATATGCAAAGAAGAAAGTTGCCCCCCTGGACTTCTTAAAGAAGGCTTCAGTAGAAATTGTAATGCTCTTGAATTTAATGATTTCCCCAGGAGTCTACATTTTGTTGCGCATATTTCACACACACACACACACACTCTCTCTTTCGGAATCCCCCCTGTGATCAGTCCTTCAAATGGCCTTTCCCCTCCTCAACTCATCTAGTTTATTTCAAATCAACCAATTCCCTCAGCAAACATGGATACTTGCTTTAAACTAACTAACTAACTAACTTTGTTTCTTATGAGTCGCCCTCCACGAAAGGTGCTCTGGGCGACTTACACAATTAAAATAAACAGGTTACATAGTCACTGCTTGTTACTCAATCATAGGCTCTTCTGAAGAGCCATGTCTTAAGTGCCCCTAAAAATGTATGTAGATCAGGAGTGGCTCTTTGGTCTGGCGGTAGGGAGTTCCACAAGATTAGGGCTACAATGGAGAAGGATCTCTATCTTGTGGACTCCAAATGAACCTCTCTAGGGCCAGGGACATAGAGAAGATTCTCATGAGCTGACCGTGGCAGTCTCTGATGGTGGAGTGGCGTTAAACGGTCTCTTAGATATGGGGGGGCGGGACCCTGACCTCGAAAGGTCTTGAATGCTAGGACCAGGGTCTTGTAGAGGACTCTGTGTTCAACAGGCAGCCAATGTAAGCGCTGCAGAGACGGCGTTATATGGCACCTCATTGATTTTTTGTGAGGAGTCTAGCAGCTGCATTTTGCACAATTTGGATCTTGCGAATTGCTGCTTGAGGTAAGCCCACATACAAAACATTGCAGTAATCCAGCCTCGACGTAACCGTGGCATGGATTACCATAGCCAGTGCCTCTGTTGGTAAATAAGGTGCCAACTGCCTCGCTTGGCGTAGTTGAAAGAAGGCCCTTTTACTAGTGGAGGCAATCTGGGCTTCCATCGTCATTTTGGAATCCAGGATAACACCGAGACTCTTCACAGTGGGGGATGGAGCTCACGGTTCCCCTTCAAAAGATGGTAATAGACCAACCAATTTTGATGGGTGGCCAGGCCACAAGATTTCAGTTTTTTCTGGATTTACTTTCAATTTATGGGCACATAGCCATCTTGTCACCGCTCCAAGACATCGGGTGAAGTCATCTGGTACTGAAGTTGTTCCAGGTTCTAGTTTTAGGAGAAGCTTAAAAGGGAAGATGTCTGAGAAAAGAAATCACCTAGTTTTTCAATACTGTTAAGAAGCATTTATTTCATTAACAATCTGGTCAGACATTCATCCTTGAGCCTCAGTTGTTATTCATTGTGATTGACAGAGATGGGACCCCAAAGAACATAAACCATGTTGTAGCTGCCAGCCATCTCAACTACAGCCACACATATTATTCTGTATTATTACTCATGGGTGCTGGCGATGCCTTGCTTTTGCTTTCCCCTACCCTACAGCCAAAACTATAAGCTGGGCACCAACTGTTTTCGCCTAACTGTGTATCTGAGAAAGGCGAATTTACTACTGCCATCAGAAATGTGTTGTCTCAATGATGCACTGCAAATAAAGCAGTCAGAAAACTTTTTATTAGACACAGTAAATACTATGCCAACTAGTCCTGAGCCTGCTGTGTCACCCTGCTGACAATTTTAACATGTCAGAGTAGTACTTGAATAGAATCAGGCACAACAATGGAACGTTAACCTTTATGTGGATTAGTATATTCAGAATTCATGTCACTTAGTAGGAGCTCTTCTCTTCCAGTAATTATATTCCAGGGGAACGTTTTATTTCCTCAGCTGACTAACTATGGCACGGCTACTTTTAAAAAAGAGAAGTTAAGTCAGTAAACATCAAAAGGCGAATGCAGGGGCAGAGCTTCTGAGCTTTTCACCACAAGCTGTTAACAACAGAAACGTATGGAACTTTCATTAATCTCAATGGGAGATTCATAGCAATATTGAGAACAATGACAACCTCCTTTTATATTCCAGGTGTTTTTGTTCCTCCATAACATATACATTTTTTCAGCTCTAAAACTAGAGTAGCCATGAATGGGATGAAACAAATACACAAACAGCTGCAATGGTTGTCTTCCCTCCCTCCTTCCCTTCCTCATTATAGGGAAAACTGTTTATGACTTGCATGGCATGCTACATGGCAATTACAGATCTGCAACCTTGAGTTACAGATGTATGATTGATCCATATTCATAACTGTGATACTATTGCCACAATTGCAAATTACCCACAAAACTTGCATTCACAGCCAGCAGCCACACTGGGCAGCAAAGCTTTGTTCTGCTGGAGATCATGATGCAGAAGAATAATATTTCCAGTGCCTTCTCATGACTGATCTCTGGTGCACAAAAAATTGCAGCATGAGTTCTGCTTCTGATTGTTACCCAGACAGTATTGCACACAGTTTAGATAGTATTCCCACAGTTTTCCAGGCTAAATTAGCCCGGAAAACTGTCAGAATACTAACCCCTTCGCCAAAACCCCTAAAAATGTCATTTAAATAAGAAAAGTACTTACCTGGCCTCCATTGGAGAGCTGACACAGCTCTCCTGTCATAAAGAAATGACATGTTAAGAAAAGCTGGGTGTTCTTCAAACATAGTAAAGGGAAAAACACGGGGTAAAAAGCAGTCCGATTTACTTCAGCTAATATTTATATTTATTTTTTCGTAATTTTATGCATCAATTTTTAAAGTGGAATGTAGTGGATTGTAGATCTTCACACAGGATTTTCATATGAATGTCGCAATATAACTCAAAATATTTGTATAATCCGATTTAGTGAAACAATAATTCATATAATCCAGAGTACATTGCGAGTAATGCAGGTCAATGGTCAACACAAAAGGCTCTGCCGTTTCGCTGATATTATCGGCTTCCTCGGGACCTGACAGTCTATATGTATCCACACACTATATTATTCCATAAAGAAATGACATGCCAGGAGAAAGTGGAGGGGAGAAGAAAATCGCTCCTCTCCCCCTTTCTCCTGGTCTCTAATTTCTATGCACAAGGAGAGCTGCAGCAGGAGTGCTTTCTTTTTTAAAATGGATTTTTAGGACTTTTGGGGAGGGGAGTACAGTGTTCCGGTGTCCTCCCAGGCCAGTCCCAGAAGGACATCTGGACACCCACCCCAGAAAGTGCACGCTTTTAAAACGCGAATGCTCCTGGGATAAAGCCTCGTCTGGAAAGGCCCATAGTTTTCATGTTGACCATGGGGTTCTGTGTGGGAAGCTTGGCAGGGTTCAGAATGCTCTTTCATTGTACCGGTGTTCACATTGGGGCATATCGAGAATGTATGCCAAGTTTGGTCCAGATCCATCATTGTTTGTGTCCACAGTGCTCTCTGGGTGTAGGTGAACTACAACTCCAGAACTCAAGGTCAAAGCCCACCAAACCCTTCCAGTATTTTTTGTTAGTTGTGGGATTTCTGTGTGCCAAGCTTGGTTCAATGCCATCATTGGTGGAGTTCAGAATGCTCTTTGATATTGGGAGAACTATCAATCCCAGCAACTATAACTCCCAAATGACAAAATCACCCCCGTCCCCCCCACACACACACACCCTGCCAGTATTCAAATTAGGGTGTATCAGGTATTTGTGCCAAATTTGGTCCAGTGAATGAAAATACATCCTGCATATCAAATATTTACATTACGATACATAACAGTAGTAAAATTACAGTTATGAAGTAGGAAGAAAAAGTAATGTTATGCTTGGGGGTCACCACGACATGAAGAACTGTATTAAGGGGTCACAGCATTAGGAAGGTTGAGGAACATTTCACTAAGGATCATCTTGCTCTACATGCTTGTTGACACTCTCAAATAAGTCTAGAAGAGTGAAAAATCCTTGCTTTTAAAGAAACCATCGTTTTGCTTTTTAGGGAAGAGCTGCTCAACTATATGTTTGTTATTTTTTGTCTTTAACAATGCTGAAGCTAGCTATCCTATAATGCCACAGATTCCACATCATCCTTTCCTTAAAATTGTGGCTATAACAGACAGTTTTCAGATCAAATTTCTAGATAGAAAGTCAGCAATTTCATAAAGAAAATCTTTGAGAATTTTGTGGTGAGATTCGTTCTTTCTTGATAAGGACTACAAGTTCATTTATTGTCACTAATTGGGAAATATAAGACAAGTCATGGGCATCTGCCCTATGATACACAGTTAGGTCAAATGTAACAACACTTTAAATATTTTTTCCAGTCTCTCTACAGTTGGAGATAATTCAGTAGTTGTGGGAGGAAACTCTTTGCTAGAGACGTGCATTATCCATCAACATGGTCCATGACAAAGCCTGATAAACTTTGTTGCCTAGTGAAAATTCATTGCTCTTTTCCATTTATAACAGATGTTTATGTACAACTGTACCAGGATATTAAAAATGTTATATTTTAACTCAACATTAAAATATAGTATTTACTTCAGTGTGTGTCCTTGTTCTGGAAAATACTTTCTTCATTTATATTTTGGTACATTCTTTGGGACCACCTGAAAGCACAATCATTGGTGGTCTTCAGACCCTTTTTACAGAATCAATATCATGGAGGTTTATATCAGGAATTGTTTAGTCCGAGTTTGGATGAAACAGTAGTTTTGTTTGTCTTGCACTTTTAGTTCAACAAATATTGCATTCCTGCACATGCTATTTTAAACTGTCCAACGGAAATATTTTACATACTTTTCCCATACCACGGTCTCAGCCATCAGAGAGAAAGAGAAAGATTTCTTGGGAAAGGGGTGGTAAAACAGTTCATCCCACATAATGTCTTGAGAGTTTCTGGACCAGTGAGGTATATAGCTTATTTAATATGTTTCTACTTTGAACAAAGGCACTTGGTAATAGATTTATACTTAGTTTTTGTTCTTTATACAAAAGTGGAGTCTTCAAAATCTTGCTCACCACTGTCCTGTTCCATTCTATAAGGATGTTATGAATTGTGAAATGAAAAGGGCAGGTATACATTTCTCTCTCACACACAGCTAACTGCTAGTATATGTACTTTGGCTGTTGGTTACCAGGCCTAATGATGTTTCATATCATTATCAGAGTACTTGACCTGTTAGCTGAATAAACATCGGCTTGTATCCACTTGCAGTTAGCCCATTTACCACACTGCAAAGCAGTGGAAGTCTGGGAAATTAATTTGCTGGCATCCAGGGGTGGAGCCAGACCATAATTTTCCTTGACAGTTGGTCAGGCAATTGTGTGGTGGAACATGGCTTTGTTTGCTTATGTAAGACAGCCACACACCCCTATCTACCTCTTTGAGTATGTAGTGTAATTTGTAATAATAATAATAAAATTTATTTATACCTACTACCATCTCCCTGAAGGGACTCGGGGTGGCTCACAGCAGCACTCCACAGCAGTGCTCGCACGCTGGGTAGGAATTTTCCCACCCCCTTTTATGGTTTTTTTTCTCACCTACCCTACACTCACTAGGAGTTAAGGACAATTGGCTTTGAGCAGTGTCCATATTAAGAGGTTTCTCAAGCAGGTGTTGGGGGAGCTATGATCTGGTGATCCACCTACTGGTGCATTTGATGTTGGATGGGAATTTTTCCTGAATATCAAGTGATCAAAGGGTTGGGAAGAATTTCCTGTCCTTGGGGCTGGTTTGCCCTAATCAGGAGCCAAAGTGTCCTGGAGGCTTACAGCTTCTAGCTAGCCTTCCAGTATTTGATCTGGACTTTTGAGCAACCATGTTGACCAGGCATTGCTCTCTATGACTTTGGTCTTTCACCCAGGGTGGCTGGGGGTTCAAATCTGAGGTGACCAATGGCTTCAGCCACTCCTATATCAAATTTTGGTCCACCAAATTTGTTTAACCATCACCAAGATACATTTAAACATGAATTTAAACTCATCTCTTGTGTTTCATCTTTGTCATGTGTATTTTAATATATATTTTATAGAAATATATTTTAATATTTGTATTTATAAAATGTTTGCAATTATGCTGTAACCTGCCTCAAGCCATAAGGACAGGCGGATAAGAATTGAATTATTATTATTATTGTTATTATTTGTGTAATAATAACATTGCCCTTAGTTCATTCCACTTCTGTTGTCTGATATCTTTGTTTCTCTGATTTGTCAGCAATAAATTAATAACATAGAGCTCTGGATCTACAACAGGTCTATATTCAGTAAAACGACATACATAGGTTTTGCTGAAAACCTATGTATATTATGCCCCTGAAGTCCACTTTAAGAGCCAGCCATCAGATTAGGTGAAGGAGGTCTGCTTGGCTGACAATTGGGGCATAAGGAGTACAACATTTTCACTCCATCTTGCTAGTGTCACAATAATAAGGACTCTTGCCTAAGGTCCTTGTTGCAGGCTCCACTACCTTGTGTGTTGATCAAAATTGCTCTTATCCACTTTAGTAGATAAGTCAAAACACACATTTTTTATGTAAAAATTGTATTTTAATCTGTTCCAATTTTCAGTGATATGTGGTTGGCCATCACATCACAGTTTCTGGGCAAAGTATAAAGTGTTGGTTTCGACCTTTAAAGCCCTTCATGGTTTGCATCCAGGTTATCTACAGGAACCTTCTCCTATACAGTCTGCTCTGAACAGTTAGGTCCTCTGGGTGGCTGTTGCTCCAACCAACTTGAACCCAACTGGCAACCAGCATCTGGAGGACCTTTTCATCAACTGCCCCAAGACTGTGGAACAACCTGCCAGAAGAGCTCCGACAGTTAAATGAGCTGTCGCAATTTAAAAACCATCTATCTCTTCTGGCAGACCTACTTAGACAGATTTTAAACATGAATTTTAAATGAGTGTTCTTTGTTTAAACTCTGTATTGTGTATTTTTATATGCATTTTATAGAAATACATTTTAATATGTGTATTTGCTTGGTATTTTTACAATGTTTATGTGTTTTACTTATTCTGTAACCCACCTTGAGCCATGAGGAGAGGCGGGTAAGAAATAAAATAATAATAATAATCTATGTGTATGTTTTAGTATCTGTTTGTACCAGGACAAAGCTGTTAGATTGGACTTCAGGTATGTTGAGTATAGGGTTTGAGATGACATCAAAGTGAAACAAAGGCAGGGGTGTGGCTCCAGAAAACTAAAATAACTAAGCTTGAAGCAAGAGTAGAGACAGTTACTCAATTTCTTATCCTAGCCAGAAATAGATCCATTGATGCCATTGTGGAATTGAAAATCAACACTTATTTAAATTCTACTTATTTAATGATTCTACTCTAGTTGGGACAACCAACTGGACTGAAACCAATGATGCTAAGCTCAGCAAGCAAGACTGAGTCAGAAACTACTGTGAGTATACTGATATGTCCTGTTGCTATGTGGCTGTTTCCTTGATGGTTTGGCTGACACTCTCATCCTTTGGCTGGAACTATGTAGTAGCACTAGCTAAACCTCCATCTGTTCAGTCATAAGCCGCAGGTCATAAACTCAGGACCTGAGGTGGGCTAGATGCCCAGTTAATACTATGTGGGGAGTCCGCTTCAGTAATGTAGAAGTGATTAAACACTGCTAACACAAATAAAAGAAAGATAGCCAATACAGAAGAGTCTGTTGGAATTTGTCGTCTATGAAATAAGTACTATTTTAACAGTAATCTGTTTGATCATAATCACACTTCAAACTCTACTTGTTTACTTTTCATTGTAGCTGAAAAAGAGTCAAGAGTCTTATGTTTTGAGATAGCAGAATCCCTCGATTGATTGGTTTACCTCCTGCTAATCTGATGGTTAGAAGTGTGTTTTCTAGCCTGCAGCTGTGGCTACTTAATGCATACTATTTTCTCGGAGCTGAACAGTGAATACAATAAAACTAACTCTATGAAAAATGACAAATTCTGTTTACATTGCAGGAAAAGAACATTTTAAAATCCTAAAACAAGTTTCAAAACTATTATGTTGTATTAGAAAGTTGAGATAAAAATGTACCAACTATTCAAAGCAATATTTATATGAAAAGAAAACACAGAGGTTTTAATGATTCCTGCCTCTCATCTAATGGGAAATGACTGATAAAATGGTATAAAATGGTATAAAATGTAAAATGAAGACATTTAAAAATGTACTGCTTTAAACATATTCTCATATGCAAATTAATTTGGAAGTCCATAACAACAAAATCAAAAATAAATTGCAAGATTGGAAGATTTTTCACTCTACATGACTTAACAACCACCACAACATAATCTCCTCCTACCACAATTAATGTTGCTGAAATTAAGGAGGATATGGATCATTAGGATTGAATTTTTTGTGTGTGGAAGGCTCTCACTGACTCAATAGTTGAAAGAAAGAAAGAAGAATTGAGAAAATAGGAACTGGATACACGGTCAGTATATTGAATACTTCACACACATACACACACACACACCTGCATGTCCTCCAGTTTCACAAGAGCCATGGGCAAGATCTGTCATTGGTGGCGTAGCTCCCACTGGTTTTCAACCATCTTGGTGCACTGCTAGTATTGAAATTGCAGCCAGCCACATAAGCAAATCATCACTCCCAACTTCCACAGTATAAGACATAATAATATTAATAATAATAATACTTTATTTCTAACCCGCACCCATCTCCCCGGGGTGGACTCGGAGCGGCTTACATTGGGCCATGCCAGAACAACACATCACAAAATATCAAAAACATTGAAAAACAGTAAACATAATAAAAGCAATAAACACAATCAAATACACAATAAAATGTGAAAACACAATAGCACAAGTGACTCCAAAGCAGAAACGACAGGGCGGGCCACAAATATTTAAAAAAACTCAGGGAGATAACTGGAGTAGTATCAAAACATAAATTTATTTATTTATTTATTTATTGTTCATTTTTGTATTCCGCTCCTCCCAGCAGGCTCGGGGCGGATAACAATAAAAGATTACACGGGCAACATGCTACAACAAGTCAACATGCGGTCCTACAATTGGTAAAAACAAAAACATAAAACCACATTAAAACACAGTGCATCGTCAACACACGGAATTGGGAGGACATGTAGTACAGTTGGTTGGTCTAGTGTGCCTAGCTAAAGGCTAAGCCGAAGAGGGCCGTCTTGCAGGCCCTCCGGAAAGGGGCCAGTTCCGAGATGGCTCGGGTACTATCCGGGAGGGCGTTCCAGAGCCGCTACGGAGAAGGTCCTTTGTCTGGTCGTCGATAGGTGGCAGGAGCGGACTGATGGTATTAACAACAGATTTTGTTCATCTGAGCGCAGTGATCTCGGGGAGAATACGGGATAAGGCGGTCCCTCAGGTACGCAGGCCCTAGGCCGTGTAAGGCCTTGAAGGTCAAAACCAGCACCTTGAAGGCAATTCGGTACTCGATGGGAAGCCAGTGCAGTTGCCGAAGGATGGGTGTAATGTGCTCCCTCACCGGCACTCCTGCCAGCAAGCGAGCCGCGGCATTCTGCACTAGCTTGAGTTTCCGGATTGTCGACAGGGGAAGGCCAACGTAGAGGGCATTACAGTAGTCTAATCTCGAGATGACCGTCGCTTGGATTACCGTGGCCAGGTCCTTCCTGGACAGGTAGGGTGCCAGTCGCCTAGCCTGTCGGAGGTGATAGAATGACGTCCTGCTGACCACCGAGACCTGAGCCTCCATGGTCAGCGAGGAGTCCAACGAAACCCCCAGGCTCTTAACCGATGGCGATGGGTTAAGCCGCTCGCCATCCAGGGTAGGCAACCGGCACCACCCAGCCCAGGCCGTCCAGGCCACAGGATCTCCGTCTTCGACGGGTTCACCTTCAGCCGGCTGGCACGCAGCCAACCAGTCACGGCTTCAAGGCATAGATGGAAACAATCGGGTACGGAGTCCGGCCTGCTGTCCATTCTCAGCAAAAGCTGGGTGTCATCAGCGTACTGATAACACTCCAGACCAAAGTCGCTGGCCAGCTGGGCCAGGGGGCGCATATAAACGTTGAATAATAAGGGGGAGAGGATAGCCCCCTGGGGGACCCCACAATTAAGTGGAAGTGTCCCGGAGACCTCCCCACCCCCCTCCACACATTGTCCCCGGTCCCGAAGGAAGGAGACCACCCATTTAAGGGCAGTCCCCCTAACTCCGGAGCCGGCTAAATGGTGGGTCAACAATGCATGATCTACAGTATCAAACGCTGCTGTCAGATCTAACAAGACAAGCAGTGCTGATCCGCCCTGGTCCAGCTGGCGGCGAAGTTGGTCTGTAATGGCGACAAGCACGGTCTCCGTCCCATGCCCAATACGGAAGCCAGACTGGAAGGGATCAAGTCCAGCTGTGTCATCTAGGAACCGCTGCAGCTGATCCGCTGCTGCCCTCTCAATTACTTTGCCTAGAAAAGGCAAGTTGGAAACAGGCCTGTAATTGGAGGGAGCCGAAGGGTCTAAATTCGGCTTTTTCAGCAGCGGTTTCACCATGGGCTCTTTTAATCCCCCCGGGAAGACTCCTTGCTCAAGGGAGCTATTTATGATCGTGCCCAGGGGGCCTCGTAGCCCCTCCCGGCAAGCTCTAACAAGCCAGGAGGGGCACGGGTCGAGGGAGCAAGTAGTTGGTCTAGCTGCGGCCAGTAACCTATAGACATAGGGGGAAGAGGTCTTACCAGAAACGGGGACAATTGTGAGTCTAATCTCCAACGGCCAGGTGGAAGAACCAGGTTTTCAGTTGTTTTCTGAAGGATTCCAATGAGGGGGAATTATCTGAACAATGGCTGTAGCTCCCATCATACGACAATATGCCAGCATACGTCAAGTCAAGCTGTTGATTCATGTCATCTGACCCTGTTTCTACTATAGCTAGCAGTAGCTTTTGGAGGTATCAGATAAATCTCTTTCCCAGTGTTACCATTTCAGAATATTTTTCCTAGGACATGCCAGGGAATTCATAGTGTGCATGCAAAACTATGGAATTATGTTTACAGTTAATCACAACTGCAAAACTTCTATGGCTTCTGTACCCTTAGTATCTTTCCCTCTTTCCCTCTGGCTCTGCAACCATTTTCCTCCATGCAGTACTGGCTAAGTTAGGAAAGAAAGAAAAAATAGCTAAAATTTCTAAGAAGCTATTATTGAACCCACAATTGAAATGTCAAAATTCATTAATGTTCCCAGTGAAGCTGCATTTCCCCCCATTCATTTGGAATACTCCTCTCCCTTTATTCCGAGATGCCTAGAGTCACATTTCAGTATACGAAAAGCATCCCTAACATCTTTTGATTTCCCTGGGAGCAAATGTTTATACATTCAGTATAGGATTATAGTGTATGCTCTGATACAATGGAATTTATTTGTTTATGTTAGTTATAATAAGAAATAAAAACCAGATAGTTTATTCCTTTAAGACATTTGTTAACTTGACAACGTGATACGAAAATTTCATATTTTTTTTGTTGGATTAGGAAGCAAATTTTAAACTCATTATGTTTGGAGGTTCTAGCAGGGGAGCGCAGCTATCGTAAACCCGGGACCGAAGACTGGAGACCTCGGTACACTCCTTCTATACCTGGGACGTCGTCCCCTTCCCACCGAGCGCAGCATCGGGAGGGACGCACATGGAGCGGTGAGGGGGGAAGGGGACACCCGCCTAGCCAGCCAGATCAGCCGAATCAACCCTGGCGATCAATGGGGTGACAGATGTCGCAGCCAGATCGCCCTCACAAACTCATTATGTGGTGTCTAAGGATCTCTTTCTGTTAGCTCCATCTTTGAAACCTCAGAACAATGAAATGACAGGTCAACAACAATCTGAAACATTTAAGGATGCACATCCATTTTATTTTATTTTTGTTTGTTTATTTTTTTCTGATTTAAAAAGTCTCAGAGAATTCTTTGCACAACCTGCAATGGGATTGTGAAGTATGCATCAACACATTTTTCTCCCAGAATGTTTTGTGCCATGATAAATAGAACAACCTCACTTTGGTTATTTCTTCTTGCACAGATTATATCATATGTCTCTGTTCATCTGTTATGACAGCAGTATGGTAGGGACATCAATCCTGAACTATTTTATCCTTGCATGTAAGGGCAAATAATTACAGTAGGTTTTCTCACATTGCAAGAAAAAGTGAATCATCCTTCTGAGTATTCCTTCTATATTCCACTGTCCCAAAGTGTTATAGAAGAATTATTCTGCAGAGAAAAACAGATGATTGCAACCCCACACCTCATTTTGAGCTTAGAATATTTTATCTCACTATGTAAAATAATTCAACCACAGCACTTCAGGATGTTAAATGCCAGAAGGAAGATGTAAAAATTCTTATTAATCTATTATCTTTTCTGATAGAGTTTTACATTGTTGAAAATGTGTTTTCTTTTTTTAGATCTAGAATAAGTAATGTTCATCTCTACCTATAGAAGTCACTGATTTCACTTGTTTATTGCTCTGTTTTATTATGGCATTGAATGTTGGCCACTTTTTTTATTCCTCCCCCCCCTCCCTCCAGGGAGATAGGGCAGGTTATAAATAAAAATGATGATTATTACTTTATAATCTTTACCACCCCAGCGCAGCAACGGGGTGGGAGAGAGATTTGCCTCCTCCTCCGGAGAAAGAGCAATGAGTTCCGGTAGGAACTATTTTCAAGGGGGCAGCCCAGGAAAAATGCCAGACTCCACCCCCCTTGAAAATAGTTCCTACCAGAACTCATTGCTCTCTCTCCAGAGGAGGAGGCAAATGTCTCTCCCACCCCATTGCTCCGCTGGGGGCAGAGCCTGGCCTTTTGCCTGGCCCGCCCCCTTCTCTTCAGTGTGGAGCTGCGCATTGACCCACCACTCCCAGCCATTAAAACAGTGTATTAGGGTTGCCGTTAAGGGGCTAGGTAGGAATTTTTTCCCCTAAGCTCTAGGAGGGTTTTTTCGGCCTCCCTGTACTGTCACAGGGCAAATTGGGACAGTGTGTCATTAAATAGATGATCATGGAAAACAGTCAGGAAAAGCTTAAATTTGATATGCGCCCAGGGCACCTCCTTCAGGGGGGAAGGCCATTGACTAAAACACTCAACTAAGGTCCAATTTAATTAGGTGAGGGAAATCCTAATGCCCTATGAATGGGGAGAGTCAGGTCTCAGATACCCCGAGAGGGACTTCTCCAACAAATTTCCCTCAGAGGTTGCCCAGGTTAGGTTCCCTGGGGACCTAGATATTTTGCCCTAACTAGTCAAGGGTAGGCCGGGTGGGGGGCCTACCTCAGTTTTGCCACCAAGTTCAAGATCCATAGGTTTAAATCCAGTCAAAAAATTTAATCTGTAACAATGAATAAATGTTGCCCATACTTAAATCCAAATTCTTCTGTGTGGTCTTGCTATTTTGGGGGTTTGCAGGCAATGACTTTTTTGCCACTCTTTCCTCCTCCTACCAGATCAAAATCACAAAATACATGACTAAACAGATGTTTTTGCACTGACAATGTGGCTCTTGGAGAAGAAAAGTAGGTTTTGATAGATGGATGACCCAGGGCCCATCAAGACAGCCCCTTTATTGTGGAAACTTCTGCAATAAAAGGGGGGCTGTCCAGAGGATGTTCTGGAAAACCCTGGTTTGTGGTGAATTAATTAGATAGTGGATTTATTCCGCACCTTCTTGGAAGGTGCAGGATAAACTCACTACTAAATTAGTCCCAAAAACCGTGGGAATACCACCCTCCTCGCCCACAGCCGCCAAACTGCTTTTAAAAGTAAGGAATACTTTCCCGGCCTCCATTACAGTCTTCCCGGAGCTCTCCTGGCACATAGAAATGACACAGCAAGAGAACAGGGGAGGGGGGTGGACCGATTTTTCTCCTTCAACCCCTGCTTTCCTGATGCACCATTTCTACATGCCAGGAGAGCTAAGACTGTAATGGAGGCCGGGTGAGTTTTCCTTACTTTTAAAAGGGCTTTGGGGGCTTTGAAGGAGGGGGGGTGTCTGCAAATGTTCTGCTGGGCCAGTCCTGGCAGAACATCTGGACACCCACCCCAGAAAGGACACACTTTCTGGGGTGGGTGTGGACAGGCCCCCGGGAACATCCATGTTTTTTAAACGCGGATGGTCCTGGGATAAAGGGCTATCTGGAAGCACCCCCATATGATAATAAGGCATGGAAATAGGACAAATGATTCTGTTTTCTCTTATGTTAATGTTGAGTAGCTCCTAGAGAGAGTAAGGGAAGGAGCCAGAACACTATTCTCACACATATTGTTCTTCCATAAAGGTGTTATCAGAGCAGCAGTGAGATTTTTTATTATGTCTATCCATGAATAGGTTTTAAATCTGGTTCTTTTCAATGAACATGACTCTGAAATCATTATTATTCTCTTCTTTAGAAGTAGTGGACTAAACCTAAACCAAAAACCATCTGAAAAGACTTTCCGGCCATCCAGAGAAAATTTATGACATTACTCTGAAATCCTGCATGGCATGTGAGTGACTCCTCTATGTGAGAAAAAGATTTAAAAGATGGTTGCAGTTATAAATGTATAAAGTTACACACCCATAACCGATTTCATTCATAGTTTCTATGTATTCAATAGTGTAAGGGATATGCAGAGAATGTATAAATTCCCCAATCTTGAGTTACTGAAGAGCACTCACTGCAAGTAAGGAAGGCTCTGTTCTCCTACCTTTTGGGATGCAGTGGACTGATGTTCCCTTATTTTATTTATTTATTTGTCATGTTTCTATACCGCCCCTCTCAGCCCGAAGGCGACTCAGGACGGTTTACACAGGCAGTCTCTGCCCTCAATACAACACAGCAACAAGTCACCCCCCCCCCCCCAAAAACATATAATAACAATTTAACAATTAAAAACATACAATTGCAGCCTCAGCGTCATGTTGAAATCAGTTTCCATCACATCGTCATCATTCCTTGTATCCAATTAAGCCTTATATTTCATCAACAAATGCCTGCTCAAATAACCAGGTCTTGACTTTCTTGCGAAACGGCAGGAGGGAGGGGGCCAATCTGATGTCTTTAGGGAGGGCGTTCCAAAGCCGAGGAGCCACCACTGAAAAGGCCCTGTCTCTCGTCCCCACCAGCCGTGCCTGCGAAGAAGGCGGGACCGAGAGCAGGGCCTCTTCAGATGATCTTAAACATCTCAATGGTTCATAGGGAGAGATGTGTTCCAACAGGTAAGTTGGACCCGAACCGTTTAGGGCTTTAAAGGCTAAAGCCAGCACTTTGAATTGTGCCCGGTAGCAAACTGGCAGCCAGTGGAACTGGCACAACAGGGGAGTTGTACGCTCTCTGAATGGCGCTCCTGATATCAACCTGGCTGCTGTCCGTTGGACTAGTTGCAGCTTCTGAACAGTTTTCAAAGGCAACCCCATGTAGAGAGCATTGCAGTAATCTATACGGGATGTAACCAGAGCATGGACCACCGTGGCCAAGTCAGACTTCTCAAGGTATGGGCGCAGCTGGCGCACAAGTTTTAACTGTGCAAATGCTCCCCTGGTCACCACCGAAACCTGGGGTTCCAGGCACAGCGATGAGTCCAGGATCACACCCAAACTGCGAACCTGCGTCTTCAGGGGGAGTGTAACCCTGTCCAACACAGGCTGTAACCCTATGCCCTGTTCGGCCTTTCGACTGACCAGGAGTCTTGTCTGGATTCAATTTCAATTTGTTCGCCCTCATCCAGTCCGACAAGCACCGGTTCAGGACCTGAACAGCCTCCTTAGTATCCGGCGAAGACGAAGATCTTGTGGCTAGGCCGCCCGGGTGGTGGGGATGTCCAGCTTCCGACCCTGGACAGTGCAGCGTTATGCCCATCGCCATCCGTAAAGAGCCTGGGGGTCCACCTGGACTCCCAGCTGACTATGGAGACCCAGGTCTCTGCAGTCAGCAAGATTGCCTTTTTTCATCTTAGACAGGCAAGGAGGCTGGCCCCCTATCTATCCCGGAACGACCTGGCCATGGTGATCCAAGCCACGGTCATCTCGAGGCTAGATTACTGTAATGCGCTCTATGTTGGCCTTCCTCTGTCGGTGACCCGGAAGCTCAAGCTGGTGCAGAACACTGCCGCCCGGCTCCTGTCTGGCATGCCAGCAGGTTGCCACATAACACCTACCTTGCAGGATCTGCACTGGCTGCCAATTGAGCACTGGATCACCTTCAAAGTGTTGGTTCTCACCTTTAAGGCCTTGCACGGCCTGGGGCCAGCGTATCTGAGGGACCGTCTTGCCCCATATTGCCCTATGAGATCTCTTTGCTCGGAGGATACCAACCTCTTGGCTGTCCCCTCTGCAAAAACGACCAAACTGACAGCCACCAGTCGAAGGGCTTTTTCGGTGATTGCACCAAAACTTTGGAATGCCCTGCCGGCAGACACGCGTGCCATCCACGACCTACTCCCCTTCAGGCGTGCGTGCAAGACCCACCTTTTCCAGGTTGCCTTCCATGTGTAGGCCTTGTGGGATGCACCCCCCTGCTGAAAATCGAGTCTTAACCCAGGTCGTTTTTAATTGCTGTACTTTGATATTTTAATGTCATTTTATCCTTTGTTTTTATTCTGTATCGCTGCTTATACTCTGTGATCTTTTTAGTGCTGTGAGCAGCCCGAGCCCACCGGAAGTGGCGGCATAGAAGCCGAATGAAATAAATAAATAAATAAATTAGTAGCAGGTGGGAAGGAGTGACAGAGTAGGACATCATCTGCATACAGATGACACCGCACTCCGAAACTCTGGATGACCTCCCCCAGCGGCTTCATGCGGCTACCTTTTGGGATGCAGTGGACTGATGTTCCCTTCCATGAATGGCCTCTAGTGTGAGGAGGAATTGCAAAATACAATCAGATTCTGACTGTTTCACTAGAAATTGCTGGGAGGTTGTGATAAAGGAATCAATTTACTGTATCCCAACAAAAAAAGAGTAGACCCTAATTTGTTGCAGTGGCTGCTGCCTGGTAACTCAAGATTAGGTGTGGCCAGTCCAAGAGACACTGCTTTACTGTGTAATTGAAGCATATGCATGTGTATATAAATAATGTGGCATATGGTAAACTGTCAAAAGCTCTTTGTACAGATCTTGCGCTCCTAATAAGCCCCCTGTGTTTGTTTTTCTGCAGTCTTGTGATCACTCAGGTGCCGAATTTTCAAGAATCAAACTTCTTGTTTCAAAGAACTATTACTCCGCTAAACCTTTTCCCTATAAGCCTATAGTTTTCAGAGAATAATTTTAGGACTTCCTTAAACTTCTTTTCAGATCACATTGAATACTTTTTTCCCCATTCCTATTTCCACAACCTATTATTCCTTTCTCACTGAAATTTATTTTGAGATGGAATCCATTTGTTCAGCCTAAGTATGGCTGGCTCTGTTGTAGTCATGACTGAGATAGCAAACTGCAGGGACTAACTGTAAGCTATCAAAGGTGTGCGACTGAAAATTAGATCAGGTTATGGTTTCAGGTCAGCTAGCTGTTGCTCTGTGATAGATAAAGTGCTGCGGTCTGTTTGTTGCATGAAGCATAGCGAAGAGCAAATGTACTTCCTGCTGTTATAGGTAGAAACCATGCCTCTGGTTCCTAATTTGACTGTAGCCTTTTCTACCAGCATTCGACTGGGATGATGCCTACTCTTGAATATTTTCTGCTGAGACCAGTTCAGATGAAACGAATCCAGTTTGATGCCTTGTAAAATTGAGCTGGCTGCTCTTTTAAAGCTACTTTTAAAATGTCATTTTCCATAAAAGCAATGAAAGATAAGCATTTCTTTTTCCATTCTTTTCTTGATTTTTTCTATATGTGAATGAGCAAAGTTTTCCGTGCCTACCTCTGGAGACACACTCTTTGGTTAGGTGAGATAAAGACTTTTTTTAATTTTCCAAAGCCTTTTAAAAATCCATGCTGTGGAGTGTCCCAGTTGGGTAATGGTTTTTACTGGGCTATTCACCTTTCACTTTTGCTACATATGTTTTTATAGAAGAGTGCAGCTCTACTCTGCTCTCAAAGCACATCTAGACAGAACAGTTAAAATTCCTGGGCAGTTTGATATAGGACAAGGAGACCTGCAAGGGAATTGAAGAGAAACAGAGAGAAGCTTTCAAAGTTTGCCATTCATGGGACAAAGTAGTGCTTAACCTTTTGAGTGAAGTACTAGTCTACGGGAATTGAGTAAAATGATTTCCTCCTTGTGCTTTTTTATGCCACAAATTATCCAATGAGTTTTGGTCTAGTAGTATCCTACTACTTCATCACACTAGAGAATGAATCCACAAATCTTCTGAAGAATTCTGGGGTTTGTAGTTTAGGTAAAAGTAAAGGTTTTCCCCTGACATTAAGTACAGTCAGATCTGACTATGGGGGGTGGTGCTCATCTCCATTTCTATGCTGAACAGATGGTGTTGTCTGTAGACACCTGCAAGGTCATGTGGCTGGCATGACTGCATGGAACTCTGTTACTTTCCCGCTGGACCAGCACCTATTGATCTACTCACATTTGCATGTTTTCAAATTGCTAGGTTGGCAGAAGTTGGGCCTAACAGTGGGAGCTCACGCTGCTCCCCGGATTCGAAACTGTGAACTTTTGATCAGTAAGTTCAGCAGCTCAGTGGTTTAACCCACTGCACCATCGGGTAGTGAGGCTATTAAAGTCCCCATCCTAAACTACAAATCCTAGAATTTCGCAGGAGGCAGAAGCCAGATTTAAAGTGGCCCAGGTCTCCACTGTCAGTAGATCTGCCTTTTTTCATCTACGGCAGGCTAGGCGGCTGGCCCCCTATCTCACCGAACACGACCTAGCCATGGTAATCCAGGCAACGGTTATCTCGAGGTTAGACTACTGTAATGCCCTTTACATTGGTCTTCCTTTGTCAGTCATCTGGAAGCTTAAGCTGGTGCAGAACACTGCAGCGAGACTCCCGGTTGAAGTACCGGCCAGGGCTCATATCACTCCAACTCTGCAGCGACTGCACTGGCTGCTAATTGAGCACCGGATCATCTTCAAAGTGTTGGTCTTGACCTTTAAGGCCTTGTATGGTCTGGGACCGTCTACTCCCATATGTTCCCCAGAGATTGCTTCGATCAGAGGATCATAACCTCTTACAGATTCCATCTCTTCGAAACATCCATTTGTCTTCTGCAAGACAAAGAGCATTCTCTGTAGTCGCACCAAGCCTATGGAATTCCTTGCCACCTGAAGTCCAGGCAATTACCGATTTGCTGGCCTTTCGGAAAGCATGTAAAACAGCTCTCTTCCGTCAAACATTTAACCTGTAACCACTTCGGTGGAGCAAACATTATTAATCTGTTTTTAGACTGTTAATGATGTTATTGTATTTTGGTTTGTTTTCTAACTGTTTATTGGTTGATATATTGTAAACCGTCCTGAGCCACCTCGGAAGGACAGTATACAAAATGAAACAAAAATAAATAAATAAATAAATCTTTTGTGTGATGAAGAGGGATAGAAGATGTCGAAAAAGCAGAAGAGGAGGGGAAGGAGAAAATGTATATACAAAATTGGGTGTTCCCAATGACATTTCTTTACTTTCTTGCATGTTAAATAAATGCTGTTCGGAAGTGTAGCACTGCAAGACTTACTTCTGACCTGGCACTGGTGACCATAGCCTCTGCTTCTAGTAAACATCCTGGAGAAGAGTTCTAGCAAAGCTCAACACTTTTTGAAGTATATAGGTCTTTATTCTACCATACTGGTGGTTATGAACAATTTGTAAAAGACAAAGGTCTGTATCTAGTGAACCCATTTCATTACCAGGGGCTCAACACCTGAAAAGTGCCTTGGTTCTTATTTAAAAAATGCAAAAGGATCTGGTAGTACAACAGAGACTAACTGAGAGAATGATTTTTGGCATAAACTTTGGATGGAGCTCATTGCACTGTGCCATGTCTCTCCCATAGTCACTTTGCACTTGAATATTGATTGAATTATCTCCCTTCACTGAGGGGAAACACTTGCCACTGAATCCAATATTACTGTCCTTCTATCATAAGAACATAAGAACATAAGAAGAGCCATGCTGAATCGGGCCTCAGCCCATCTAGTCCAGCATTCTGTGTCACACAGTGGCCCACTAGTTGTACACAGGGATCTCTAGCAGAAAGGAGGGCAAAACCCTCACCTGCTCCCGACCCCCACAACCAGTACCCGGGGAAATCCTGCCTGCCTCCATCAACACAGAGGTGGCACTTGGATGTCCATTTCAGTAACTACTGATTCCCTTGGTATCCATGAATCTGTCTAATCCTGCCTTGAAGCTGTCCAGGCTGACAGCTGTCACAACCTCCTCTGGAAGTGAGTTCCATAACCCAATGACCCTCTGGGTGAAGAAATATTTCCCTTTATTAGTCCTAACTTTCCTGCCTTGGAGCTTTAGGGAGTGCCCCCTAGTCCTAGTGTTGTGTGACAGAGAAAATATTTTTTCTCTATTCACCTTTTCTATCCCATGCATGATTTTATACACTTCGATCAAGTCACCTCTTAAACGCCGTCTTTCAAGGCTGAAAAGACCAAGGCGTTGCAACCTGATTTCGTAAGGGAGCTGCTCCATCCCTTGGATCATTCTTGTTGCCCTTTTCTGTACCTTTTCCAGTTCCGTTATATCCTTCTTGAGGTGTGGTGACCAGAATTACTCCAAATGAAGGCCGACATCAGAATCCCCCTACCGGCAAGGCCAGAGCCAAAACCTATACTGGCACGCCAGAAGAGGCATATGGACCCCAGCTGCTTCGCAGCAGCCATTGAGCCGATGGAAGTTTCCGGTGGGACCTTGAATCAACGGGTGGACAGATGGAATACAGTCCTGTCGAAAGCCATCGACCAAATAGCCCCCAGACGCCTGATCCGGCCACGAAGAGTCCATTCTCCATGGTTCACGGACGACCTGCGACTGCTGAAGCGAAGGCGGAAGCAGCTGGAGAGCGCGTGGCGTCGGAAACCAACTCAGACGTCGAGATCAGCCTTCAGAGATATGCGCAGGTCATATGAACGGGCGGTCAAAGAGGCCAAGAAGACCTATAACTCCTCCTTAATAGCGGCGGCAAGATCGCGCCCAGCACAGATCTTTAAGATCGTCCGAGACCTAGCTATGCCCAACTCACTGCTGAGGGACAATGAAAATTCAGCTATCTCAGCGGAAGAATTTCAAGTTTTCTTCACTGAGAAAATAATTGCCCTTAGGCGTGATTTACCCTCTATACCTGAGGAGAGGAGCGGGATGGGTAAGGACCCAGCTCCATCGCCTAGCTTGAAACTCGACCAGTTCAAGGCCCTGAATTCAGAGGAGATTAATCAAATCTTGACCGCAGCAAGGGCAACCACTTGCTCTACAGACCCGTGCCCGTCCCATCTGATTAAGTCCTGTGCGGGAGCCTCCTGGCCACTCTGACAGGGTTGATAAATCACTCATTGGAGCTGGGAGTCTTTCCCGATGCGCTGAAGGAGGCTAGAGTCCGCCCGCTGCTGAAGAAGGCGAATTTGGATCCAGCGGTGCCGGCAAACTACCGTCCGGTCTCAAACCTACCCTTCCTCGGGAAACTGATTGAACGGGCAGTAGCGATCCAATTACAGGAATTCCTGGAAACCTCAGGAAGCCTGGACCCCTGCCAATCGGGTTTCCGTGCCGGACACGGACCGAGACCGTCCCTGGTGGCCATTACGGACGACATCCGCCGCCAATTGGAGAAGGGAGGTTCGGCTATCCTGGTGCTGCTTGACCTCACCGCGGCGTCGACACGGTGGACCATGACTTGCTGTTGCGGCGACTATCAGCCATTGGGATTCAAGGCACAGCTTTGGCCTGGTTCGATTCCTTCCTGCGGGGCCGTTCGCAGCGTGTTGAGTGGCGAGGCCAAGCGTCCAAGAAATCCACCCTGGACTGTGGAGTCCCCAAGGCGCCATTTTGTCACCAACGCTTTTTTAACATCTACGTCCAACCCTTGGCAAGCATAGCCAGAAGTTTTGGATTGGGGTGCTACCAATATGCAGATGACACCCAGCTTCTGCTGAAGCTTGAGCCAGGTGTAACATCGGTGCCTGAGAACTTCAGACAAGGACTAGAGGCAGTGACCAGATGGCTCCGCCATACAAACTCAAGATCAATCCATCAAAGACTGAGATTCTATGGCCGGGACGCCCAGAGCCACCCATTCCGCTGCCTCTCTTTGAGGGAGAGCCGCTGATCCCGGCCCCGTCGGTGAAGAGTCTCGGTGTGATACTAGACTCGAGACTCTCACTGGAGGCCCAGGTTGCTGCGACAAGTAAGGGAGCTTTTTTCCACCTACGCCAGGCACGTCAACTGGCACCTTACCTTCCATCAGATGCGCTGGCTACTGTGGTCCATGCCACAGTGACATCACGGCTGGACTACTGTAATGCCTTGTACGTGGGGTTGCCGCAGTCAACCACTCGTAAAATCCAGCTGGTGCAGAATGCAGCCGCCAGACTCCTCACCGGGACACCACTGAGATGCCATATCGCGCCATCTCTGCAGCACCTGCACTGGCTGCCAGTCGAGCTCAGAGCCATCCACAAGATCCTGTCGCTACCTTTAAGGCCCTCCATGGTGCCGCCCAGCTTATTTAAAAGACCGCTTGTCCGAACCAGCTCATTTAAGGTCGCCGCGCTCAGGAAACAGGGACCTTCTCCGCATCCCAGGTGTGAGTGAGGCTCGCCTCGACACCACGAGACGGAGAGCTTTTTCCATCGCGGCCCCTGTCCTTTGGAACTTGATGCCGGCGGATCAGAGAGCTATCCGGGACATGCCCCAGTTCTTGACCGCACTGAAGACCTGGCTCTTCCGAAAGGCTTATGGCTAAGGACACCTCCCAGACTTAGCCTGAGCTACTGGAACTATTTTAATTAATCTTTTTATTCTTTTAGCTTTTAACTATTGAATTCTTTTATGTGTTTTTTGTGTGTAAGTCGCCCGGAGCACTGACGTGGAGGGCGACTCATAAATAATAAAATCAATCAATCAATCAATCAAAATGTGGCCTTACCATAGATTTGTAGAGAGGTAATACAACATTTGACGACCTATTTTCGATTCCCTTCCTGATCATGCCAAGCATAGAATTTGCTTTTTTCACTGCTGCTGCGCACTGGGTTGACATCTTCATTGAGCTGTCCACCAAGACCCCAAGATCCCTTTCCTGGTTTGTCTCGGAAAGCTTTGACCCCATCAATTGGTAGGTGTAGTTGGGGTTCTTTGCCCCGATGTGCATGACTTTACACTTGTTTAGGTTAAAATGCATTTGCCACTTTGTTGCCCATTCACTCAATTTCGAGAGATCTTTCTGGAGCTCTTTACAATCAGTTTCATTTTTAACTACCCTGAACAATTTAGTGTCGTCTGCAAACTTTGCTACCTCAGAATTTACTCCTACATCCAGGTCATTAATGAATAAATTAAAAAGTAACGGACCCAAAACTGAACCTTGGGGTACGCCACTTCTCACCTCTTTCCACCCAGAGAAATGTCCGTTTATTACCACCCTTTGTTTCCTACAGTTTAGCCAGGTTCCAATCCAGGACAAGACCTGTCCTCTGATTCCATGGCTGAAGAGCTTATTTAGGAGCCTTTGGTGAGGGACTTTGTCAAAAGCCTTTTGAAAGTCAAGGTAAACAATATCAATTGGGTCCCCTTTATCTATGTGTTTATTTACACCCTCAAAGAATTCTAACAAGTTAGTAAGACATGATTTGCCTTTGCAGAAACCATGTTGATTTTCCTTCAGCAATGCCTGTTCTTCTATGTGCTTGGTAATTTTTCTTTAATAATGGTTTCCATCACTTTGCCTGGAACTGAGGTTAGACTAACTGGCCTATAATTTCCTGGATCACCCCTGGATCCTTTCTTGAAGATCGGAGTTACATTTGCCTCCCTCCAGTCCTCGGGTACAGTGCCTGATCTTAGAGAAAGGTTATATATTTTGGCTAGAATTTCAGCAATTTCACACTTGAGTTCCTTAAGAACTCTGGGGTGGATGCCATCTGGCCCTGGTGATTTGTTGACATTTAGTTTAGTAAGGCATGTGAGAACATCTTCCTTGTTTATCTCTATCTGGTTTAATTCATTTAATTCCCTCCCTGAAAAAACTGACTCAGCTGCAGGCATATGTTGTCTGTCCTCCTGTGTGAAAACAGAGGCAAAGAAGTCGTTTAGCCGCTCAGCAATCTCCTTGTCTTCACTTATTGTCCCTTTCTTATCACTCATCCTTGTATAGTAATATGCTTCTGCTGCAGTTCCAATATTGCAAAGTGGATGAAGATCCCAAAAGAATGCTGAAACTGCATGATTACGCGATCGTGACAGGGAAGATGGACAGGGAAAATAGAAAAAACACAATGCACATACATTGGTTCCAGTAAACATGGTTTGAAAGCAAAGCTATGTGGAAAACCGATAATGGGAATTCATATCAACAAAGTGCCACCATCAAGTGATGGTGTCAGCTGCATAAGATCTCTCTGACCAGTAGGTCATGAGTTCGAGGCCTGCCCGGGTCAAGGTGGGTTCTCGACCTTAAGTGTAGCCTGCTGCCGACCTTTGCAGCCCGAAAGACAGTTACATATGTCAAGTAGGAGATAAAGGTACCATATTAAAGTGGGGAGGCAAATTTAGACTGATTTATGAGGCCATAAAGAATAGCTGAGGATTGCGGAAGAAACAACAAAGCAACGCTGGAAGGAAACGCTGAGAGTGATGAGGAATGCGTCAGCTCCCCCTGGTGGTCAGAAAGTTTGCCTCTGTCTATATGTCAAAATGTATGTACTGTACTGTGTTGTGATAAATGTCACATGTTTATATGTCATATGTTGAACTGCAGGGATTGTCTGCAAAGTATGTGTACTGTAATCCACTCTGAGTCCCCTTCGGGGTGAGAAGAGCAGAATATAAATAAAGTAAATAAATAAATAAATAAAATAATAAATAATAAATAAGTGATTGTAGCAAGGTATGAAGGTGATTGTTCCAATAACAGTTTCTGCTTGCTAAAATACATGTTTGTGACAAAACAACATGCTGGTGTAATAAAGTCCTATGTCTTCAAATTCTACTCTCACTACAAAAGACCAGAAACAGCACAGCTATTAAGACAGCAACATAATAATCCATTGCCATCATAAGAAGACCACATAAAAAGGGATCTCTAACACCAGTTTGGTCTTAGTCCACAGCTTTTTTTAAAAAAAATTTTTTATTGATATTACTGGGGGGGGGAAAAGATAGTTAATTTAAGTAGAAATATAGGTAGAAAAGGTGTAAAGAATAATAAATATTGTCACATGAAAAGTGGGGAAACATCGCAAGTCCGCAGTTCTTTATGGACGAGCACAGTTATGTGTCAATATGTTTTTAAATAACTGATGTAAAGTAGATGTAAGTGTTTTTAGTGTTTGTGTATATTTTTATAGTTATTTTATGTTCTGGCATGGAATGCTTGCCATATATATGCTGTACTTCACCCTGAGTCCCCTTCGGGGTGAGAAGGGTGGAATATAAATGCTTTAATTAATTAATTAAATAAATAAATAAATAAATAAATAAATAAACTCTCCATATACTCATCCATTAATCTGATGTTGTACATTGGTTTTGTAGCTTTTCAGTCAGTAGAGCAATTGGGGAGAAATATGTATTAGGTCTAAAGTAAAAGAAACCCCATAAGAATCTCAGCAATCATCTTTCTTTTTAGAACTTCTAGCTAAAAAGCACTCAGGATTTACTATGACAGAGGAGTATGTATGATCATTTTAAAAAATTAATTATTTCTTTTATTATTAGTTAGTCTTGACTTTTAAGGCCTTACATGGTCTGGGGCCAATGTACCTGCGGGATTGCCTCATCCCGTATTATCCCACCAGATCGCTGCGTTTGGAGGACCAGAACCTCCTGGTCATCCCTTCCCCCAAAGTGTATCGCTTGACGGCAACCCGTCGGCGGGCCTTTTCAATAGTGGCTCCAACACTTTGGAACTCGTTGCCCGCCAACGTTCGCGCTATGCAGGACATCCTCCCATTCCGGAAGGCATGTAAGACCCTGCTATTCCAGCAGGCTTGATGAACTGCAGTTTCTGTTGCATGTCGCCTCCTGCACTCAATTGTTCATTCTGTGTCATACTATGTTTAGAATGTGGCTTACTGTGTTTTAGATATGTTTTAATCGTGGTTTTAACTATGTTGTGCATGAGTGTTTTATTATATGCTGTTAGCCGCCCCGAGCCTTCGGGGAAGGATGGCGAATAAGTATGAATTAATGAATAAATAAATATTGTTGCTTCTTAATGCATTTCCATCACATTATTTATATTTATTTCAGTATTATTTCATAAACCTTTTGTATAAGCATTTGTAAATCCTATTATTAGGATAACCCTTAGTTTTGTTAGGTGCAAGTAAATCTAGGACATTTTGTACCCAGCATTCCTTGGTATTATTCATTTCTTAATCTTTTACATATCCTTTATCTCAGGGCTGTCCAACTTGAGTTAATCACCTTAACGGTCTGCCACTACCCCTGCCCGGCTCTGCCCCCTCCCCCCCCTTCCACCCCTCCCAGGCTCCAACAATTCCATATATTTAATATTAAGATATGTATGATAATTAAACAATTAAATATATTTAATATTAAGATAAGGGGGGAGGGAGGGAATGCCACACATGGGGGGCATAATTAAACAATTAAATATAATAATAACATAAAGGGAGGGAGGGCGAAAGGGTGGATGGATGGATGGGTGGGAGGAAGCTGGAGCGGGAGGAAGCTGGAGAGAAGCCCGGGTTGCTGGTTCTCCCAAGCGGATGGCAAATGCAGATAGATCCTGCTGCGCCTCCTGGAAGAGTAAAAAAGCGGCAGGGATGACCTGAAACCTGGAATAATGGAAACACTGGGATTTAAAGGGGAAGTAGCAAGGGAGGGGGTAATCCTTTCACCTTGGATTACACCCTTGCTACTTCCCCTTTAAATCCCAGTGTTTACATTATATTCCAGGCTTCAACAAAATATGTGTAGTATATGCTTTAGTCCCACATTTCTTAAACATTTATGTTTCATATTTGTTTATATATCTGCCTTGGTAGATTTCTTTAAAAAAAACAGACAGAAAGAGTTTACATAAAATATAGTGAGAATATATTACTCCCTCTAGTCTGCTTACAACTGTGGCAAAGTTGTGCTGTCCTTTCCACAGGCCATCTGTATTACAAAGTAGCTATGTCTTTGAGTTCAAGATTCATATTCACTTCTAACTTCACATTTGCACAAACCAAAACACATAATATGAAGTAAGAGAAGACTGGGTTATAGGGCACAATAAACGTAAACCCAGCAGTCAAAGAAGGAGACTCTTGGCAGAGAAATGATGACATTTACAAAACCACTCGACTTGAAAATACTATTTTTTTTACATTAAATGACCAGAAAATCCAAGCCAAAAGTTTCAAACTATGGTTTTATCTACCATTAAAAGCTCTATAATAAGCAACTTCTAAAAACAGCATGAAACCCAATTAAAGCGGGCTCTTTGCAACAACAGCTTCTACTGCATGTCCCAAACCACAAAAGCAGATAATCCATACTGTCCTACAACAGCAGCAGGCTGTTGCCCTTTATCTTGCCTTCTTGATGATCCCTTTTCAAATGCGTTGTTAATTCTCTGGGCCTGTTGTGCTTGCAAGGAAGCCGACAGTCAAGCAACTGCACAGGAGAAAGAGCAAAACCTTGATTTATACTATTGTTTGCAAGCAATTAGAAAGGCAAGTGCATTTCCTGATGATTTTGGCTGCCCCTTTGTTGTGATGTGCCAGCGTCCTGTCTTCATGCTTAAAGTAGACAATGGCTTTCTCTGTGAGGATTTGGAAAAGGGATACTGGTTCCATATGCAACTCTCACTGTGCTTGCCAATCCTTAGCAATTTCGAGGCACAGACAGAATGCTATGTTTCTGACCAGCTGCCAGAATCAAAGGAATCAAAACCATTATTGCTGTAGTGCACTGTGTATGGGCTGTTTAAAACACAGGGATGCGTAAAATGTATCACACAGGAATAACTTCTGCATCTGTAGAATAGTGTGTGCTCAAGAGCTTCCTGTGGATGTTACCTCCCCAATATATGATGTGCCAAAATGGCAGGGGTGAATTTCCTGCATCTATTTATGTGCGTTTGTTTGCGTTGAATCAGATCTAACAGAAAATAAGAAAAATGAATGATAAAAAGTCAATAGTTATGTTATTGTCTTCTAGGAAGCCAACTACCCTGGAAAGTTTAGCCTGGTGTTTATCTGTAGTCCCAGATTCAGCACTTACATTACAGATCCAGCACCTACCGTTTCTGGGCAAGGTAATTGAGAGGGCAGCAGCAGGACAGCTGAAGCGGTTCTTGGATGATTCAGCTGGATTAATCCCTCCCAGTCCGGCTTCTGTTTGGGGCACGGGAGAGAGGCTGTGCTGGTGGTCTCCATCACAGACCAGCTGTGCTGCCAGTTGGATCAAGGTGGGTCAGCGCTGCTCGTGTTATTGGACCTCATGGCAGCATTTGACACAGTCGACCATTTGCTATTGATCCACTGTTTAGCCATGATGGGAGTTAGGGGGTCCACCCTTAAATGGGTGGCCTCCTTTCTCCAAGATCGGGGACAATGGGTGGAGAGAGGGGGTGGTTTTGGAAAGGGTCCCCCTTAATTGTGGGGTCCCCCAAGGGGCTATCCTCTCTATTATTTAACATCTATATGTGTCCACTGGCTCAACTGGTGCGTAGTTTCGGTCTGGAGTGTCATCAGTATGCTGATGACACCCAGCTGGTGCTGAGGATGGATGGCCGGCCAGACTCTGTACCCGATTATTTCCATCTGTGCCTTGAAGCCGTGACTGGGTGGCTATGGGCCAGCAGAGTGAAGGTGAACCCCTCGAAGATAGAGGTCCTGTGGCTGGGTTGTCCGGGGGGGGGGAGTTCCGGTTGCCAATCATGGATGGTGGGATGGTTACCCCGTCGCCCTTGGTTAAAAGCCTAGGGGTCCAATTGGACCCTCTGCTGACGGTGGAGGTATAGGTCTCCGCCGTGAGCAGAGCAGCATTTTTCCATCTGTGCCAGGCAAGGTGGCTGGCGCCCTACCTCTCTGGCGACGACCTGGCTATGGTAATCCAGGCCATGGTTATCTCGAGACTGGACTACTGTAATGCCCTTTATATTGGCCTTCCTTTGTCGGTATACCGGAAACTTAAGCTGGTGCAAAATGCTGCGGCTCGACTTCTGGCTGGAGTGACATTATCATGCCATAGCACGCCAGTTTTGCAGTGTTTCCACTGGCTCCCGATTGAGAGCCGGATTGCCTTCAAAGTGATGGTGCTAACCTTCAAGGCCTTGCATGGTCTGGGGCCAGTGTACCTGAAGGACCGTCTTTCCCTGCACATTCCCCAGAGGGCACTATGGTCCATGGATCGAAATCTATTGGAGGTTCCATCTCTCAAGGTCTGCCACTTATCATCGACACGGCAGCGTGCTTTTTCTGCAGTAGTGCCTGTTCTCTGGAATGCCCTTCCTGAGGAGACCCGATCAATAACTGATCTGCAGGCCTTCAGGAGGGCCTGTAAGACCTACCTTTTTTGACAGGCATTTAACCTTTAAATGCTGCATAGTCCACTCTGGTCTGAAGCTATTTTTATGTTTTAATATTTTACTGTGATTGTGTTGGTTGTTGTTGTAAACCACCCTGAGCCTTCCTGGGGTGGTATATAAATTGAAATAATAGATAAATAAATAAATAAATACATGTTGATTCTTGGGGCATTGTCCAGACAGCTTGGAGCTACATCTCCTCCTCTGGGCCATCACCTCCTCCATGTCACCAGCACAACTTCTAGCTGTCCATGGAGTTCTGAACTCCTGGCCATCACTTGTGCCTCTGCTGTAATCAAATTGAATGCCTGCATGATCAGGAAGCCTAAGGGGCATTATCTTCCCTCCTTCTTCCTACTTATTAGGAGTGTGCAAAAATATTGTTACAACTCATAAGTCGTATCAAATTCATGCATACAAATCAATATTAGAAAATTGCAGGAAAGGTGTGTGTGTGTGGGGGGGGGGGGGTGTTTAAGAATTGAAACACTCACCAATCATTTTTGTCAAGATTAATAATATTCAGATATCTCTCAAGGTCAGTTTAATTTTCAGTATAGACATTAAGCAACTTTGGTAAAGCTAAGAAGATATTCAGTGTTTTAAAACCAAGACTTTTTTTGGCCCAGTCACCATAAGGAAAAGCAGCTGGGGGTGGGACTAGTAGAGTTGGGTGGGAAGACTGAGAACATAGCATTCTGGGAAATGTAGTTTGGGAAAACAAGCCGCCCTGTGGAAGAGAATGTAAAAAAAAAAGCCCTGCCCTAAACTGCATTTTCCAGAATGCAGTGTTCAGTATCAGAAATGATGCCAGCCATTTAGAGTCAGTCTAGGAACAATAAATAAAATGATTGAATCTGCTAAGAGGACTAAAGTAAGTAATAGTATAAATCTGTGCTAAATTGAAATTATGTGGTTAATTGTGTGCTATATAAACAGGCAGATATTCAAGGGGATGGTGGTTGTCGCATTTTGGGAGATAAATTGTTTTTATCTAAACTTTTTAAATCCCTCAAAATCAACAGATGTGTGAATCTTTCTGAAACTTCTGGGGATTGATGTCCCAGTTATCTTGTGCAACTGTATATAAAATGAAAGTATATCGTTCTTGTAGTTTTTAAAAATATTGTATGTATTCAGAAATTCCCCTAAAACAGTGAATGTGTGTAACATTCTGAAATTTGGTGGGATAACAATGGAAATGTGTGGTGAAATTATAGTAAGTTTCATCACAATAGCTCCAAAAATGAGGGAGAAATGAGCCACAGAAATTTTTCCACTTGCTCAATTACTTTATGAAAAAAAAGTAATGCAATTTTGTTACTTTCATTATAATGATGACACTTTTGCTAACTATACTTTTGCCAGCAAACCCCCCAGTTTTGTAATGCCTTTTAAAACTTTTTTTTAATAGATCGCATATGCCTACTACTTATATGGAAACCCCATTCTCGTAATTGAAGAAAGTTGCCTGCAATTGCCTGGTGCTTGGATAGACCTCTGTGGCCCATTAGTGACAGAAATAGTGACACAAGCATAATAGATCCCCTTTCCTTTGCATGGATGAGTTAATGAACACAGAGAAAGGGTGATGATACCAATTTGGATAGTGGATTGGTATGAATTAGACCTGATTTTGGTGTTCAGAATGCCCTGGGATGCTCAACAGTTTCTAGCAAACTCCAGAAAATTCCCAGACTTGGGGCAAAATTGGTTTAAACTGAAAAACCTCCATGATACTCAGAATCCTTGTATCTTGGGAAAGGCATTTTGTTAATGACAATGAATTAATAAGCCTTGTATCAGGGAGACAATGAATCTACTCCAGGTTTCAGTCTATTCTATAACAGAAGTTTCCAAAGTGGTGAAGTCTAAATAGTTCAAATTGGTTCACCTTGGACTTCATGCCTAAACAGCTAATTCATTGCCCCAGTGATATATCAGTGGAAGTTGGACATAGATCTGTAATATTCTGTTATAAATATTTGGGCTGCAGTCCTCTATACATCCATACAGACACAGGATAATTCAAATGGAAACTGTCCAGCTTGAATTGCTTAACTCCTCTTTCTTTTTGATTGACAGTTGGGCCATGGCAGATGTTTCTTAATTATCCATGTTTTCACCTGTAAGTAATGAGCAGCCATGCTACTAATCTGTTATTTCTTACAGACCTTGTATTTTCATTATAAATTTCTCCATAGTGATTGCTTTTGCTTTTATATATCAGAATTTACTGAAAATCAGTGTCTCAGCGTACGCATTGTCCCCTGAGCAAAATATTGGATTTGCAGGATTTCTTCTCTATGATTGAAAGCATGAATGGTTTGTTTGTTTACTCTTTTTCTTCCTACACATATCCCATAACAAATCCATAAACATTCAGGAGTATGAAAGTTATGATAACGAGATTAGATCAGTCATGCTTAGAGCTGCCATTCCACATGTTCATTATTTAGAAGTAAGTCCCACATAGTTCTACAAAAGCAGTTCTGCAAAAGCATAAGATTGTACTGTAATTAAAGGTAAAGGTTTCCCCTTGACATGAAGTCCAACTCTGGGGGATAGTACTCACTTCCATTTCTAAGCCAAAGTGCCAGCGTTGCTCTTAGATGCCCATAGATGCCTCCAAGGTCATGTGGCTTCTCGCAGAAGTAATACCTATTAATCTACTCACATTTGCATTTTTTCAAACTTCTAGGTTGACAGAAGCTGGGACTAACAGCGGGATCTCAACCTGCTCCCCAAATTCGAGCCACTGACCCTTCAGTCAGCAAGTTCTGCAGCTCAGTGGTTTAACCTGCTATGCTACCGGGGGCTCTCCTAAGATTGTACTGTACATCTATCATAATCTCAGCCAAAACCCCTGATATCTGAATGGTCATCTACTCCTCTAGATACTTTGTCATATCTGATAAGGAAACTGCACCAAGGACTCACTACTGTATTATTATACCTGATGGGGTGTCTTAATTATTAAGAAACTCTTTTCTGGCATGAGACATGGATAAGAACAAATATGCCTAACAATGTCAATAAAATTCTTGATGTTGTTGTGTGCCTTCAAGTAATGTTTAACTTATGACAGCCAATTAAAGTGTTTTGTTGGGAAGCTGTGTTCAGAAGGTATTTGCCCTTGCCTCCCTCTGTGGTTGAGAGAGCCTGACTTTCCACAGATTACCCACTGGATTTCCATGGTTGAGTGAAGAGTCAAACCTGGAGTTTGAGCCCTTGCCGTTATGGCCAGATAACGTAAACAAGCTGGATCAGACGGATTAGCTGAAGGGAACTGACCAAATTAACTTTTGTCTCTATTTCTTCCTTCTATTATTGTCTCTTCTGCATTCTATCTGTGTTGTAGACTAATGTTCTTAAGCATTATTTTGCTACTTTCTACTGGTTCTCCTTTAGCAAGTACCTTAGCATAGCATTCCAACACTCCTCTTATTACGACATCATCACAAAAGGGCAAGAAAAGTGTACCGTTTCACCTGGCTTCAGCATCGAACAGAGGGGGCATTGAGAAGAGGGGGCATTGGAGCCAGCACAACACATGCAGGCCCCTGTGTTGGGAGATAAGTGTTTGCCAGAAGTCACACGACATAGTGCGATGGCCGACATGGGACTTCTTCCCCAAAACAGGGAGGAGGCAACCCAGGATGCTAAAACTGCCCTGTCTGATCAGGCCCTAAGATGTAATTTCTATCATATAATAGAATATTTTGTTTTCTTCTCCCAAACAAGCTTTTTATTCCTTAATCACAGCTCATGCTGGTTTGCACTTATTCCTTAAGGCAAGGAAAGAGGTGAAGCCTCCAAAGTAATTCTGATATATATTAAAACTTTAATCGGAACTATCAAGTGTGCACTGTGTTTCAGACAAAACCTCCTCAGGGCACACATAAGATTGGTCAGAGTATTTCAGTGGGATGTCATGCCTCAAAGATCTTGTTTAATATCTATATGGGACTGCTGGGAAAGATTATCTGCTGTTGACAGACACCTGTTTCTATATTATGCTTTCCTAAGATTGCGTGCTACTGTCTGTGACCTGAAACAGTGTTTGGTCAAGTGGACTTAGGTCAACAGACTAAAGTTGAATCCAGACAAGTTAGAGATGAAGTGGTGGGTTCATCTTCTGTCCTGCAAGGCACAGGCTTTCCTCTGATTAATAGTGTTGCCATTCCTGCAATGGAACAGCACCAATTTGTGAGTCATTAAAACGACTTAATTTTTTTGCCTTGCTTTTTAATAAGCAGATTGCTATTAAAATTATAGTAAATCTGTACAGTATATTTCACAGGTTTTGCATTGCTTGGATGGGTTGGATCCAGCACTGCTAATACTGACTTTCATAGATTCAGATCTAGGTTTTGGCGGTGGCCAGGGGAGCTTTTGCACAGTTAAAGCTTGTGCGCCAGCTGCGCCCATACCTTGGGAAGTCTGACTTGGCAACGGTGGTCCACACCCTGGTTACATCTCGTATAGACTACTGCAATGCTCTCTACATGGGGTTGCCTCTGAAGACTGCCCGGAAGCGGCAGCTAGTCCAATGCTTGGCAGCCAGATTACTCACAGGAGCGGGGTACAAGGAGTGCACAACTCCCTTGTTGCGCCAGCTCCACTGGCTCCCAATTAGCTTCTGAGCACAATTCAAAGTGCTGGTTTTAACCTACAAAACCCTATACGGTTCCGGCCCAGTTTACCTGTCCGAACGTATTCTCCCCTATGAACCATCAAAAGCATTAAGATCTTCTGGAGAGGCCCTGCTCTCAGTCCCACCACTTTCGCAGTCGTGTTTGGTGGGGATGAGAGACAGGGCCTTTTCTGTGGTTGCCTCTAGCTATGGAACTCTCTCCCGAATGAAATTAGATCTATCCCCTCCCTCCTGACTTTCAGAAAGGTCGTGAAATCCTGATTGTGGAACGAGGCATTTGCAGAGTGATGGCTGAGACCGATTATGACTAAAGGCATTGACCACAATGTGCAAACTGAATGGGATATGACTTTATCTTGGTGAATGGTTTTAGATGCATTTTATCTTATATGTATTTTAACTGATTGTTTATTTATGATGTTTTAAAGTGTTCCTATTTGTTAGCATTGAATTTTGCTGTTAGCCGGTCTGAGTCCCTTTACGGAGATAGAGAAGATCGGGATAGAAAAGTTTTAAATAAATAATAAATATCTATAGATGTAGCCATTTTTTCTATAAAGGTGTACTGGCTGACAGTATACTATAAAGAACATCTGAACAGGGCTTGCAGTTAAGAAGTATCTCATGGCCAAGAAAAATTAGCTAGATTTTTAATTCCATTTTACATTAGGAAAGACTTCATGTTCTTTTCTTTATCTCTAATATGATATTAGGCCAGGTGACGTAAGTTCAGACACTATATGAAAAGTAACATAAACATTTCTTCAAATGAAGTATATGATTTAATCAAAGAGAGATTGTTGTTCTTCCACATCCTGGGAGACTTACCGGCATAGCAACATCTTCCAAAGTAATGAGCAATACATATGCAAAACCTTATAGTTTACAATTGATGTCCTTAATCTTTCTAATTTAGAAGTGTAGCACATAAAAATATTTCTTCTGTATCTCCAGCCTCCTTGTGCCTCACAACTATCTAATGGGTTAAGCCAAACAATGAATATATTTAATGACATTTCCTCCTCTTCCAGGCTAAACATTTCATTTAAAAAACCTAATTGTAAACAAGACTAATTGTTTGTCTATCCTCTCTTTAAAAGTGAGAAAAAAATATTGTTCTGGGTGAGTAATTGTGTCATTCCCTTCCACATTTGAATTCTGGCAAGTTTTGCTCAAGCTCACTTAAATTAAGTTCACACCTATACCTATCATTTCCCATGCTTCAGCTATAATAATATGAAGTGTGCTGTGCTGTGCAGGCATGTAGCCGGGGGGTAGGGGCTTCAGCCCCCAAATTCTCAGGGTGGTCCGCGAGAAGGCCTTACTGGTACATTATTTAAACTATTATGTTTATTCATATCATGATCTGATCGCCATGCTCATTATATCCCACATTCATTGGGTTATTGGGATAACAATACAAAAGCTTTGCTAGGGTAACCCTCTTCCACCCAGTCTCAGCCCCCCCCCCGAACCAAACTCAGCCCCCCCAATCAAAATCCTGGCTATGGCCCTGGTGCTGTGGCATTGATTTGAAGATGAATATGCTCTCCACTGGGAGCCCCTGGGAGCGCAGCGGGTTAAACCATTGAGCTGTTGAACTTGCTGATCAAAAGGTTGGAGGTTCCAGAGAAACGCTTGTCCTTCTGGGGGGTCATAGTTTTTCAGACTGATCTGCAACTCCACAGTCTCCAAGAATTTGTGTGGCTTCGTTTGGCTCCCCTGAAGGACTTCCTTCACCGCTTCATACAGCGTGTCATGGGAGACCTTGCTCATCTTGCCATCTCACTGGACCAGGAAAGGAAAGTCTGCTCCACAGCCAAAGTTTTCAGTCTCTGTGTTGGGGGAATCAACAGCATTGTATTGAGGCCAAAGCAGTTGACATCCCTCATATGGACATAGAGGCTCTGAAGAAACTGAATAAGAACAAGAAGCTGGCCAAGAAACTGGCCAAGACATATGATGCTTTCCTGGCTTCAGAGTCCCTGATTAAGCAGTTTCCTCGAATATTGGGCCCTGGACTTAACCAGGCTGGCAAATTTCGTTCTCTCCTCACTCACAATGAGAACATGGTATCAAAGATGGATGAGGTTAAATCCACCATCAAGTTTCAAATGAAAAAGGTGCTATGTTTGGTTGTGGCTGTCAGCCATGTCAAGATGACCAAGGATGAATTGGTCTACAACATCCACCTGGCCATCAATTTCCTGGTATTTTTGTTGAAGAAAAACTGGCAAAATGTGCAGGCCTTGTATATCAAGAACACCATGGGGAAACCCCAGCGCTTGTATTAATAACAACACAGTTGGTTTTGACTTTAAAAAACCCCCCAAAAACAAACAAAAAAAAGGTTGGCGGTTCAAATCTGGGGAGCAGAGTGAGCTCCCACTATTAGGCCCAGCTTCTGCCAACCTAGCAGTTTGAAAACATGCAAATGTGAGTAGATCAATAGTCACTGCTTCGGCAGGAAGGTAACAGTGCTCCATGGACAATGCCAACTCTTTGGCTTAGCAATGGAGATGAGCATTACCCCCCAGAGTCAGACGCAACATTTACAATAACTTTAACACTTTACCTTCCAAATAATTATTCATTTTGAATGTTGTATATTTTTAATCGTTAGTTTGTTGGCACTACACCCTGTGTTTTTCCCTATTAGCAGTCTCTTCACATACTATAAAGATTGTACGGATAATGAATACACTTCATTTCCTAGAGATGTTTCTTCATTTTGTGGCCCCTGGAATAAAGTTACCGAACTCCCAGTGGTATATATCATGCAATCACTGCATAATTTGCAATCAGTTGCCATATGCTTGTAAATGAGTCTCGGGAGCACAGTTGGAGAAGTGATAAAGGTTAGAAGTGAGTTACTTTGACAAAACTGCATAACAAGCTTATATTTAGTCTTGCCTGATGCTTTCGCTGTATATTAGACAAGCTGAGAATAAGTTGGGAGCTCCAAACAAAACAAACTCAATTGAAGCACTTGATAACACAGTAGCTAACACAGAAACAACCAATGAAGAAGGAAAGAAAATAGAAAATGTGCAGTTTGAATAGGATTATGCAAATTGCAACCACAGTAGCAATGTTAAGAGATATTTCCTTTTTTTCCAAGAAGAGAGGAAAAGAGGCAAGCTTTATTTCACCACTCTGGTCAAATTGCCTTATCCTGTGACCATAATTCCTAGTAGTCAAAGTAAGCTTAGTTCCTTCATTTCCGGGGTTGTCTCTGTACCCGATAATTTCCATCTCTGCCTAGAAGCCGTAACTGGATGGCTGCGAGCCAGTAAGTTGAAGGTGAACCCAGCGAAGACGGAGATCTTGTGGCTGGGCCGCCCGGAGGGGGTAGAGACCCAGTTGCCGACATTTGACGGTGTGGCCCTTTGTCCGCAACCGTCTGTAAAGAGCGTAGGGGTCCGGCTGGACGCCCAGCTATCTATGGAGGCGCAGATTGCCTGCGCCTGCAAGATAGCCTTCTACCACCTGCGTCAGGCAAGACGTCTGGCTCCTTACCTCTTCCGCTGCGACCTGGCCACGGTGATCCAAGCCACGGTCATCTCGAGGCTCGATTACTGTAATGCACTGTACATTGGCCTACCCTTGTCAGCGATCTGGAAACTTAAGCTGGTGCAGAATGCTGCAGCACGCCTGCTCTCAGGAGCATCAAGATCGGACCACGTGACTCCACTCCTGCGCGATCTGCACTGGCTTCCAATTGAATTCCGGGTCGCCTTCAAGGTGTTAGTTCTAACTTTCAAGGCCTTATATGGTTTGGGGCCAGTGTACCTGAGGGAGCGGCTTACCCCTTATGTACCCAGGAGATCACTGCATTCAGAGGGGCTCAATCTTTTGGATGTGCCGGGCATTAGGGTGTGTAAACTGGCAAGCACGCGGCAGAGGGCGTTTGCGGTAGCGGGTCCAACCTTGTGGAACTCTCTTCCCGAAGAGACACGAGCCATCCGGGACTTAATGCCGTTCCGCAGAGCTGTAAAGACCTGGCTCTTTAGACAGGCTTTTGCCGTCTAAATCAATGCTGCACCACCTACCATCTCGCTGTGCCACTGTCAGTATGCTTCTACTGCTGCTGTAGTTCTGCTGCTACATGTTTTAATTTGGGGGTTTAAATCTGTTTTATTGTATTTTATATGTTTTTATGTGTTTTAACCTGTGAACCGCTCTGGGCGTAAGAGAGAGCGGTATATCAAATTGATTCAATAAATAAATAAATCAATAAACTTCCCACCATACTTCCCCTGATTTCTTCCCCTGGCCCTTTCTTTCCTATTTTTCATCCATTATCCTTCTCCGGTACAATCTCTCCCTCTCTCTTCCTCCCTCCCTCTCCTTGTTCCTATAGCTTTTTACCCCACTTGCTTAGAGAGAGGAAACAGGTAAGTGGATGTTGACCATTTAACAGCTTGTATTTAAAGTTATTTATTTATTTATTTCAGATATTTGTACCCCGCCCTTCTCACCCCTGGGGGGAACTGTTTGTGTTCCCTTCAATACCTCGTGATGTGATATGTAATGTTTTAATGTTTTATTGTTTTATTGTATGGCTGCATGGTCATCACATGCTGCCTGTTTTATATGTTGTGACCCGCCCCGAGCCTGCAGGGAGGAGCGGAATACAAAACCAAATAACAAATAAATAAATAAATAAACTCAGGGCGGCTTCCAGCCGGCATATGTTTGATGTCCACACATAAAATACAATAAAATACACATCAAAATCAATAATTACATAGTTAAAACATCAAATTAATACAGTAAAGTTTATTAAAAAGGGGGCCAGTCTGGTGGCCATCATTCCGTCGAGTTCTGTAATTGTAATTGCTTGTCCATAAACCATTTCCAGAGCAATAGTTGTCATTGTCATAGTCAAGTCTGCAAGCTTACCCAAAGGCCTGGTCCCACATCCACATTTTTAATTTCTTTCTAAAGGAAAGGAGGGACGAAGATGACCTAATTTCCCCGGGGAGTGAATTTCACAGGCGGGAGGCCACCACCGAGAAGGCCCTGTCCCTCGTTCATACCAGCCCTGCACAAACACTAGAGTATTTGTTTCCAATGCAAATAGCCTTGGATTTCAGTTTATCTATATTGCCAATCTGAATCATTTTCTACCAAAATGTATTCTTCTGAACTCACGGTTACATCTTGTAAGGACATAGGCTTCGGATCCTATTCAGAGAAAGGTGCAATATGAAATAATTAAATAAACATGTCTATGCCTCCAATCCCATTGGAATAATCCTCAAGGCAGCCTTTGAATATCCATACACACTGTAGTGCCACTATCACATATGTTTTAATAGCTCATTTGTCTTATGTAGATAGGAAAATGGCTATGTACTAACTCAGGGCTGTCCAACTGGCGGCCCCGGGCCGGATCCGGCCCCATAGCCTGTTGGACACGGCCCCACCTATGCCCTCAGCTGCCATTTTTAAATTTTAAAAATCGATTTTTTTAAAAAAATGGCGGCCGGGGGAGGGGAGGCGGGGCAGGGAGGAGGAAGAGAGCTCCTCCTTTTCGGCCCCCCTCCCTACCTAGGGCGGGGAGCCGCCGAAAAGCAGAAGGCAGCGCCAAGAGCAGCGCGTCACAGGCCTGGCATGACGCGCTGCTCTTGGCGCCGCCTCCTCCTCCTTCGGCGGCTCCCGGCCTAGGAAGGGGGCGCCGAAGGAGGAGTAAGGCGGTGCCAAGGGGCAGCGCGTCACGCCAGGCCTGTGACGCTGCCGTTGGCACCGCCTTCTGCCCTTTTCGGCGCCCCCCCTCCCTTCCTAGGCCGGGGGAGCCCCGAAAAAAGGGCAGAAGGCGGCGCCAAGAGCAGCGCGTCACCGGCCTGGCGTGACGCGCTGCTCTTGGTGCCGCCTACTCCTCCTTTTCGGCACCCCCCTCCGCCCTAGGAAGGGAGGGGGGCGCCGAAAAGGAGGAGTAGGCGGTGCCAAGGGGCAGCGCGTCACGCCATGCCTGTGACGCGCTGCTCTTGGCGCCGCCTACTCCTCCTTTTTCGGCGGCTTTAGGAGGGGCGGGCCTGGGCTGGGGCGGGGCCTGAGGGCGGGCCGAGTGGCCCCGCAGGTCATCAGTGACCTCTTATCCGGCCCTGGACCCGCCAGAAGTTGGACAGCACTGTACTAACTGATAAACATGGACTTCTTTAGATATTTAAAGATCATGTGAATATGGCTAGCACATGAACAAAGTCTTCTCTTTAACTGTCAAATCATTTAATTTCTATTTGATATCTCCCAAGTAAAGAAATAGGGCATCAATCTGTATCCTCAAAATATTATGTTCCTGAACTTATCATGAAAATAGGAAACCATGGATAATAGTGAACCTTACTGAAATGAATGATTTCCAGAGGTTACTAGAGGACATAGGAATTTACAAGAGAGGGGGACTCTATGGTAACTTATAGCAGAAGCATACCATAGCATCTTCTAGAGCAGTGTTTTTCAACCTTTTTTTGAGCTGCGGCACATTTTTTACATTTACAAAATCCTGGGGCAAACCACCAACCAAAATGACACAAAATGACACAGAAAATTGCTAAAGAGGCCATATTTGGTTAAACGTGAGTGGGCAAAACCTGGGATATGAAGGTGGTCTTGTAATATGGAAATTGTACTATTGGCCCTTCCACACAGCCATATAACCCAGAATATCAAGGCAGATAATCTACAATATCTTGTTAGAACTGGGTTACCTGAGTCCACACTGTGATAGAATCCAGTTCAAAGCAGATAACATGGGATTTTATACAGCTGTGTGGAAGGGGCCTATATTCACTTAATTTTTTTATAATGCGTACATTTGAGCCATTAACTAACTAAACTTATCAAGGTCCTAGGAATAATTAATCACCAAGCTACTTCATCTATGTCTACATGAAGAGAAATAAAGTTTATTCCCAGACTGGGTATTTCTCTGAGATAGTGAGAAGTTCTCAAAGAGGGTAATTCAATTTCAATTGACCAATCAATAGCTTTGGAGGAGTTATCAATAAGCTTTCCCAGCATTCATAGATATCTATTTAACACAATGTCGGGCCATTGGCATATGAATTTGCTCTTTTATGAGAAAAAAATCCTGAAAACTGGGGAGAGGGTGGTTACAGGACTTCATTGAAAGTAATGGCTTATCATATAAAAAGGGAACAGGCTTGTTTTTCTGCTGCTCTATATACCTTGATGAATGAATGGATTCAATAATGTATGGATTCAAGGAAAAAAAGACACCACCTAAACATTTAGAAGGAAATACTGAAAGAAATATTTGATAGTGAGATGGGCTGCCTTAGACCAAACAGAGTTTGGATGGCCATCCCCCAAGATTGCATATTTGTGTATACCCATATAGTAGAGATTGGCCTTTGTAATTCATTCAACTCTATGATTTTACAATGGAAATAAGACTAGCCTCTCTCCTTGCCACTTGCATCTTCCACTGTATGTTTCTTTTGAGTGTCATCAAGTCATTCTGACTTGTGGAAAACCTAGAACAAACCTGTCACAAGGTTTTCTTGGCAAGTTTTGTTCAGGGAGAATTTTGTCCTTGTCTTTCTCTGAGTATGAGAGTATATGGCTTGCCTAAGGTCATCTAGTGGGTTTCCATGGCTGAGTGCGGAATTGTACCTTGACCTCTAGAGACTCAGTCCAGCACTCAAACCACTACACTATGGCATCCATTTTAGATGAACATGTTACCTGATATCTAAGATGTGATCATCCATAACTATCTGTATTTTTAAGTAATCTCTATGACGTTATTTTTCAGAATAATTACAATTAAGTTCAAAGACATAGCCATGATAGTCTGGGATAGCAGTATCTTGTAGCCTATCTCAGCCTTTAAGGCCCTTTCACTGTCCTATATCCCAGGATCTGATCCAAGATTATCTGCTTTAAACTGGATTACATGAGTCTCCACTCTGGAATAACCAGATAATCAGGGATCAGATCCTGAGATAAAGGGCCGGTGTAGAAGGGGCCTAAGGTGCTACAAAATTTGTTGTATTCAGATGACATGACAAGATGAATGTAATCATAAACCAAACATATCTTCCTAACAAATATACTGTACAAGAGGAGGGAAAAGCAGTGAATGAAAGTACACTGTTCCCTCGCTACTTCACGGTTTGCTTATTGCAAACCTGTTGTTTCGCAGATTTCAAAAAATATTAATTTAAAATATATACCATGGTATTTTTGCTGTTTTGTGGGGTTTTGCAGCCACTACTCTCCGAGGTGTGATTCATGTAGGGCAAGCTAGGCAAATTTGGTCTATTCTGAGCAGTCTTTTTTCTCCAGTACCCTGTTTTCTTGATATGCACATGTCCTTTCCCTGTCTGCTACCACCAGCTACACTGATGCAATTACATTGATATACACATATAGTGTACCACTAGGTTTCTGACATAGGTTTGTTTTCAGGATTTGTGAGTCATCTTCATAATGATAAGAAACTATAGAATTTCTTGATAGAGAAATTATCCTACTCATTCTTTTTTCACTATAATATTATTTTGCTACAGCTATAAATGAGAACACCAGTAAACTACAAAGCAATTCCCATGTTCCACACAACAATTATGTGTTATGTTTCATTAAAACATGTAACAGAGTTGTTTCCTCATGGAGTGTCACAGTTGAGGATGTAGTAATAGCTATGTGTTTATACAAATAATGAGCTGTTACTTTCCCCCTCTAATCATGTTTATTCAAAGCAAGTTTCAAATTATTCCAATTCACAACCACCCAGCTTTTACTTCTAAAGTTTGTTTGTTGAAATCTCACATGTTCACATATGTATTATTCACATAATTACATTTATTTCATAATTAGGAACTGAATGAAAGATTCCTCCATTGCCAAAGTTCTTTGTATATTGCTCATTAGTGAAATCCTTTGAAATGGACTGATTCACATTGGTACCAATCCATTTAAAGATCACGCCCAATCTTGAAAAAGTTCACTGTGATGACTAATTTAGCCTTGAAAATCAGCTTCCAATAATAATAATTACTGATTTAGAGTAGGGGTGGGCAACTGTTGGAGGCTAGGGAATAACACTCTCCATCATAATTCCCAGTACAAAAAACAATTTTGCCACTATATACCCCTTTCTAGTCATCTCTAAAGGTTGTGGGGGGCACTTTTGCTATGTTTTAGGGTCATGCTGGGCCATTTTAGATCCAGGAGAAATATTTTTTAGAAACAGGATATGTCAATAAGTTAGCCCTTGTTTACATATGGGTTTAAAATAGGCATTTTCTGGGTGTAAAATCACTCAGTGAGGTGTCCTAAATGTGTCAAAAATAGCATCACACCACATGAAGAAATTTGGGATAAAAGTTTTTTTAAAAGCTTTTTTGACCCCTGAAGGCTCCTAAGAGCCACAGAACTAGCCTGGGTAGAGGGCAGAGGTGGCAGGGGCCTGCATATGGTTTATGAGTCACACATTACCCATTCTTGTTATTTGAGACTTATATATAAAAAGGATGCAACACTGACCTTCCTCTAACTGCCCCGCCTTTGTTAATTAAAAACTATGTAATGAAATGTTTTTCAGATTAAACCACAAAGGACTAACAGATGCTATTTGCATGTTCTATTTTATGCTATATCTCCAAGCTTAGAATCAAAGCAGTTTGATAGAGAAAAGAGGATGTAGTGTCCCATTCTCTTCTGGTAGGATTCCTTCTTACCTGTGACGATACAATGAGTGGTTAAAAATAAGACTGGCCTACGACCTCATTACACAATGAATTTTTAGTGCCCTATTTATTTATTTATTTCCAGTGTTTATACCCCGCTACTTCTCAACCCCCGAGGGGGGACTCAGTGCGGCCTAACAGACGGCAACAATTCGATGCTACACAATACATAGTAAACAACAGTTAAAATTAAAATACATTAGAATACACCTAGAATTAAATACATTAAAATACAGTTAATATTAAAAACATCATGTACATTAATCACCATTAAAACAATGTTCCATCCAGCAGCATCCCTAGGATGCTGCTGCCCCAGATGAGCAACGCAGCCCCACACCACCCATCACATGACCTAGCCTGACTTCCAGCAAGGCTCCATTCCTCAACTGGGGTGGCAACATGGTAGGATGCTGCACCACCAACATGGGAGCCTCCTTGTGTTCCATTTGGAACAATGGGGCTACTGTGAGGACAAGCTGCGAGGTGACGCTTCTCCATGTGTGATGGTGAAGTAACATTGCGAGCCGGGTGGGGTGCCAGGATTGCCTTGCTGTCTATGAGGACTCACCCATTGTAATGCTGGGCCGAGACCAGCATAGCAGTTTGGCATCCAGAAAAAGCCAGGAAAAGGGGGAGTAGCTTGGAGCCTTCTCTGGGAGGGAGCTAGAGAGAGAGCTGCCTGGGAGGAGCCCAGAGTTAAGGGGAGGAGCTGAGCTACTTGAGGGGGAAAGAGTGTAACTTTTTAGTCAGTCTCTAGTTAACACTCAAAGAGAGAAGTAGTCTCTTGTCAGGACTCAAAGAGTGAAGAGCTTTTTGTCAGAGCTCAGAGAGAGAGAGAGAGAGAGAGAGAGAGAGAGAGAGAGAGAGAGAGAGCAGTTTGTGGTAAGAGCTGTGAGTCTAAAGCAGTCTCTTGACACAGCTGTGTGGGCTAGCAGTGAAAGATCTGTGTGATAGATGGCAGGTAGTCAGTCACAGGCTTTCAGAAATCCCTAGGGTTTAGGGATTAGCTCATCTCTCTGAAGAAGCCAGCTATAGGAACACTCTAAGAGATAGAGTTATAGCTAGGTGGGCTTCTGGTAGACTGAGAGTTATCTCAGTGAACTAACTAGGATAGTTAGTTTGTAGACTGCTCTCCACTAGTTTAAATATTAGTGTGAGGGAGTTTTAGTAAGAAAAGTTTTTACACTATCTGTTTTAAGATCTAAGATTTAAGATACATCTTCTGTAACCAATACGCTAATGAACATTAATTGATAACCATTACGCTATTGTGCCTCACTTGGTAACCGTAACGCATTTGTGCCTCTCAAAGCTGCTTGTTAGTTTAATAAATATTCATCGTTATTAACTTTACAAGACAGTTTCAGTGTGCCTCATTTCCATCAGTGTGTGCCAGTTCCAGCAATCCCACATTCTGAAATCTGGAAGAAGATCTTACCTCAGAATCTTCTCAGTTTATTTTGGTGATTAGAATTAGAGCCTAGATTAACTGTTATTTTATCAGAAATCCTAGAATTAATGTTTTAGGTTGGTGGCAGCAATCAAAGTGTCCAAGAGTTTTAAAATCCTCCAAAGTTCTTTAGCCAAGTCGTCACACTGTCCCATTGGTTTGCCATGGATGCTGGTGAAACAGCATGGGGACCTCAACAGTGTGATGTGCTCCCTAACCTTAGGTGTCCTGCTTTCAGTTGCATCTAAGCCAATTTTCTTAAACAACTGTAGCTTCCTCTTAGAGTTATACTATTTCAAAGCCAGTCAGCTGGATAGCTTATCTGTTGGTCCATATATCCACTCATTCACCCATCCAAACATCAATATCTACAGAAGATTACATCTCCAGGAGAGGATTTCTTGCCTAGCCTTCCTTCAGATAACCATATCTTCATATATAAAACTCTCTTCTCCCACCACCCAAATGGAGGAGCATTCCATCAAGTTAACTGCCAAGGCTTTCTGAAATACTGCAAATGAGACATAAGTTTACACCTTATCTAGGTCCACAGAACCAATTAACTTTTCCTGGACTTAAGGTTATGGGTCTATGCCTTGATCTTGGGTCTTCCATGAAATGTAGAGCCAAGATGATGAAACAGAGTAACGTGAAGTAACCTTGTACCAAATCATCATATATTCTGTACATTCTGTGAGTGGGATCCTACTTTAATAGTGTGCTGGGATTGCCAAATAGATAGATCATGCTTGGGGATAAAGTTATTGCATTGTCATGGATGTTAGGGAAAAACAGATTGATTGCCAATTCAGAAGTCTTGCACTCAATGCATCATTTCACTTAGTTGAAAATATAGCTGGATGAAATCCTAGCTGCTTAAAAAACCTGCTCAATAACCTTTGCCTCATTACTAGGTTGGGCTGCCAGTAAACTTGCAGAATGCTTAAAAAGAAAATATGAAGCACAGGTGTATTTATTCTCACATTGAGCAAGATTCAATATGGCTGACCTCTAATCTCTGCCTTTTTTCACACTGTCCTTTTCAGTTATCTGTTTTCTTTCCAGCTTAGACTTTGCTAAGCCATGTGTAACAACAAGGATAGACCTTTGTCCGTTTTTTTCTTTACTTGCTGCATTTTTATCTCCAAAAGACTTTTTAAAAAAGAAAAGAAAGAAAAAGGTCTGGTTAAGCTAACAATATTTTTAGCCTTCATGCCAAAATGAATAACACAAGGGAATATATTGAGAGTTCAAAATGGGAGGTGGGCAGGAGTTAAAAGGAAGAAAGTCAAATGTGACCTAAGTCTGGGTTTCAAATGTCTCAGTTTGAGAAAAAAAAACAGTGGAAATTTATTGTTTAAGGGATGCTGGCCTGTAGATAATGAACATTACTTTTAAGTTAAAAAGTGAACTTTAGACAGTTCTTTGTTTAAGAGTGATGATCAAAGATTTTTTCCTTAGTTCTGAGCCAAGATGTAAGTTGTTGGTTTTTTTAAAAAAAGAAGAAGTTAATGAGAGCTCAGTGTATTAAAATAGAGGAAAGTCACTTAAGCAGTACATTCTTCCAAACTTTGATGGCCCAAGGATCAGGAAAAAATTTAACATCAGTTTTTCACTTTTCCTATTTATTGATGTCATGCCCCTCCATTCTTTAAAAGAATGGTTTTTAAGGATAGAATGGTGACATTTTTTCTTTGCCTTTGGTACATCTCATCAAGATAATTCACATATTTTTTAAACTCCTCAAGAACCTTGAAATCACTTGTTTAAACTATGGTTGTATTTTCTAACTTTTTCTTGAGTAAGAAATCTGAACACTTCCAGGCTGGAATCCTGCTGATAATATACAGTGATATAGGACCTCATCACACTAGAGAATGGACCTCAGCTATGTTCCCCCCCCCCCTCAACCATATTGTTTGATATTGTTTACAATTGTGTTTAGTTTTATATTTTATTGTGTGTTCTATTTGTAATTTTTGGGCTTGTCCCTTGGAAGCCACCCCGAGTCCCCTTGGGGAGATAGTTGGTGGGGCATAAAAGTAAAACTATTATTATTATTATTATTATTACTATCTACTTTAAATCCAGTTGCTGCCTCTTGTAGAATCCTGGAGTTGATAGTTTAGGGAAGAGCCTTTAACAGTCTCACTCAACTACAAACCCCAGAATTCTTCAGGAGGCAGAAACTGGATTCATTCTCTGTTAGGCTGTTAGGAATTGTGGGAGTTGACGTTCAAAACACCTGGAGGGCTCAAGTTTGCCCATGCCTCCTCTAGTGTGATGAAGTACACAAACTCCTATTTCATTAATGTATGTCTTTTGGTGGTTACAATGGAAGGAAGAATTTTCCATACTCAAGTCCTATTGATGAAAGAAAGTACTCTCAAAATCAAGTCTTCATAACATCAATTGAGGTTTTGAAGCCATCCTCCTCCTAAACCTCTCCATATCTTCCTGTATCTCAACTGCTATATTCTAATCTAGAGGGATATTGTCCAGCCATCTCCTGCCCTCACCACATTCAGACTATTCATGAGATCATGCCTCACTGCCTTCAAACTGGAACAGTTGCTGGCAGCACAAACTTATGTCAATTTCTGTTCCACCAGCATGATATCGATCAACGAGTCTTGCAGAATGCTCATAAATATGCAGAGTTCTAAAAAATTACACATTTCATCAATGTGCACAAATATGTTTCAGTCCAAAACTGTACATGCCTAAATAAATGTACTTCTAAACATGTACATTTAAAAAAAGCAAATATATAAAATGAGCAAGAAGAATAGGCTGACTAGTAACATGTATCAAACCTACTGAATTTTTGGATGGTCAGTCTCTAAACATAACAGCTTTCTCATCATGATCTGGGGTAATGTTTAGTGAAATACATGTAGCCTTGATCCTCTATAGCCAAGATCTTGAGTACATCTAGGAGTGAATGCATATGTAATGGACCTCTTCATGTTCCCCCACAGCTGATTAATATCTCTTCATTCCAGATTGCACAACCTGAGGAAAATCATTGTGTAAGGAGTTCCTGAATGTTTCTTTAAACAACATTCCCCAAATACATCCACCAGTATAACAATATTGACTGCACCAAAAATCACCACAATGATTCCAGAGTATGCCTTCTCATTTGCTGTTACTACTTTTTGTTGGAAAAAGCAGGAGATTATCTTCTTCCATTGATGCCAGGAAAACAGCATGACAACACTCAGTTAATTATTTTCTCCTAATTCATGGCTTTTCACTTGTCATATGGAAGCCATCAGTGTCAAAAGTTAAGACCATATTTAGACCAGACAAACTGACTCCAATCTTATTTTGGACAGGACTACAATCGACCAGTTTATTGCAACAACAAAAATCCATACATTTAAATTGGAATCACTTTCCAAGTGACATTATGCAGATGTGAGAGACTGAATTAAATATTGACAGGCTGTTAGAAAGAAAAAAGTGCAACAAAACATGTTGCAAATCAGACTGTCTGGGACATCTGAAACAGCAGATGTGATTTTGGGATTCTTGTGCATATACAGATGGTAAAAAATGTAGTAAAGTTATTAACAACTGAGCCCGATAATCTGGCTTCTTCTACAATAAAGCGCTAAATGTTGTGGACCCAAAATTAGGTATCACTCTAAGTGTGGCAAAGTATAAAGACAATCATGTCAAGATTTGGAGGGTTTTTTAATTACTCCCAACAGTGGCTGTGTCTAAGAAGGATATCTTGTACAAGGCTATGATTTTGCAAGAACAAGTTTTTTCAGATCAGCAGACCATGAAAACATCCCAAATGAACAGGATAGGTAAGAGGGTGAGGATAATGTTGAACATATGTTTGGTTCTGATCTGCAGGTATAGTATAGTATAGTCCACTGGCATAATATGTTCCTATGTTGTTGTTCAGCTGGGTTTGAGCATGGAGGCCATAGTGGAGTGAATTGGGTGGAAAGCCCTTGTGTGGAATGGGCTGCTGTTTTATTGTTCAAGGAGTGCATGAGCTCTCCTCCAAATGTGTTAGTCATCCACTTAGATGATAATGAATTGAGATTACTCAAGGGCAGGGCCTTGATCCTGCAAGCATGTACAATTTCCATTTTATTCAAAAGGTGTTTATAATGTGGTCTGCCATGCTGTCTCAGCAAGTATGGTGAGATTTTGGTGATCCCCTAAAACTGATTTGACTAGGAGAAGGGTAAATAGAGAAATATGGAGTGGATAAAATAGAAGTTATTTTATTCTCCATTCCAACATAGAGTTCTGATGTCCTCTGCTTGTCAGAGTAGAAGACATTCACCTGTTAGGAGAAAGTTCAAGTTATTCCTGAGGAAGCTACACAAGGGTTGAGGCCCATGTTGGCCGGTCTGGTGGGTGCATTTGTCCCTTGGCAGTGGCAGGTTTTGAGGAAATAATGTAAGAGTTCAGTATACACTCTGGCACCCTTTCAGTGAAGGGTGGTACTCTTGAACAACCTCTTTAGGCCTGACAACCTAAGTGACTGTGAAAGGGACTGGCCATGGGGAGGACCTGGGGGATTTCCTCTCTCTTACAAAGACCTGGGAGGATTGACTTGAGAAAGTCCAGCAGCAGTAAGCAATTCATAGTATTGGATTGCCCACCAGGGCCAGGTGTTTTGCCCAAGGGAAGCTGAGAAGGTGGTCACAGATAAACACTTGGCCCTCAGTGAGCCCCAGATCAAATTTCCCCCACCCTTATTCATTGCACTCGTGTATAACTGTATTTAAAATGACTCTAGGTCAAATGAAATGGCACTCATTTAATACCAAATTTCTCTGGCTGGATCAATCTTTCACAGTCACCTAGGTGTAAGCCACCCTGAGATGTAAACCGCCCTGAGTCCCCCCCCCCCCCTCGGGGGTTGAAAAGAGCGGGTTATAAATATGGGAAATAAATAAATAATAAATGGTTGGTCATCAAACAAAAGGAACCATATCAAGACATGAAGGGTTTATCTTTCCAGTCCTTGATAGCAACATGTACAACAAGGGAAACAGATTGTGTTCATTATAGTTACAATTGCACACAACTTTAGACTTTTCTTTAAACATGAGGCAGCTTCCTTCTGAGATGCAAGAAGCCGTATCTGAACATAAGCCCATATCTATTATGATTCTCAGATCAGAGACCCACCGGCCATTTACTGAACTATTCTAGCAACAGAAACATAGAAAGCAATCACATATAACTGTCAATTGATATATTTTGCCTCTCCCATTATTTACTCCACCAGATCTGAAGTATGCATCAGCCTAAGGGCATACTTGTTTAGTCTAGTGTGACTGTAAAACAGCCCTCCTATTAAGTCCAGCTAGAAATTTAAGAATGGTAAAATATTCCTGTTAGGTGCGTTGCCTTTCAACAGTGTAATTTTTCAAAACTGGACTAGGCTTGCAACAAGGTCATCTAATTGAGTAATGGAAGGAAGTAAAATCGATGTGTCTACTTTGTCAGAGAGCCCATATAAGTACAGAAAATGAGACAGATTTTGTTGTCGTTGTTTAACCTATGCATGAGCCACTGTTCATCCCATTTGGATGAAGGGTGTGATATAAATTAAACAAATAAAATAAAATAAATTCTAGATCTATAGCTGATTAAAAGTCCCATTTTACTGGAAAACGAATGGAAAACAAGCCCGTGTGAACTCAAGTGGTTAAACAAAAACAGAATATTTTGGATTGAGTAATGCTCAAAATAATGGTTAAGTGGGCTGAGAATGCTTATTCTTATGTTAACAAATAGCAATGAGTTTATTTTTAATCATTTTTTCCCCAAGCTGACAATTTAAAATGAAACTCAGTATGGGATGGAATCTTTTTGGCAGTGTAAAAAAGGACCAATGGGTTCTTAATGTGTTCCAACTAAAATACATTAATCATATCTAAACTTTTTGGGGAAAGCATTTCACAGGATCAACAATCCATTTAGTTGAATTACTGATATGGCCATGTTATAAAGGAAGGAGAGAAAAAGAAACACTGCATGTCAGAGTTAAATGAAACCTGGACACAGCCCAAAGAGAAACATTACGTTCTGAAAAGCGGGAGAGGCTAGGAAAAGTATACAAGAATTATAGGAGCAGTGAATATACTTTTGGAGATTTACCATTGAAAGATCTAGTTTATTGTATTTATAATGTTTTCTTCAAGTTTATTGTCAAACTCTTAAGAGCAGAGTTGGGTTGTGGCAAACCAATGGAAACATCATCCATGAAGGCTTTATTTCATGACATGTTGCAAACCTTGTGGCCAGGGCCATAGCCAGGATTTTGATTCGGGGGGCTGAGACTGGGTGGAAGAGGGTCTACCCTAGCAAACCTTTTGTATTGTTATCCCAATAACCCCATATGTGGGATATAATGAGCATGGTGATCAGATCATGATATGAATAAACATAACAGTTTAAATAATGTACCAGTAAGGCCTTTTCGCGGACCACCCTGAGAATTTCGGGGGTGGGGGCTGAATTAAAATATCTAGACAACAGCATGTTATTGTCCACTGGAATCCTCACTTTATTACTGGCAAACAAGTGTCCGGTTTTCTTCCCCAAATGTGGGCATTTGTAACTCAAAGTTTTGCATATCATAGTATATTTTCATAGACTTAGGATATTGGCTGCCCTTAAAATACTAAAATCTTCATAACGCAGTACGTTTACCCCCATGTCTACTATATTGCACTCGACACAAATCAATGTAGTTCTTTAATTTAAAAAAACTTTGAGTACTCTAAATCAGTGTTTCCCAACCTTTTTTGAGCCGCGGCACACTTTTAACATTAAAAAAAATCTGGGGCACACCACCAACCAAAATGACACAAAATGACACTCTAACACAGTAAAGAACGGCTGGGGGTTGGTGGCCTGCTGGGAGCAGCTGCTGGGAGTGCCGAAGCCGGGGAGGGTGCGGAGGCAGGCTGCACATGCCCCGCCCCTACCCCCGGCTTCACCTCTCCCAGCAGCTGCTCCAGCCTTGAGGGGGCAGTGACAAGCCAGCAGTGCCAGAGCCAGCACAATGCTGGCTTGGCACTGTCCCCTCAAGGCTGGAGCAGCTGCTGGGAGTGCCGGTTGGGGGAGGGGGCAGAGCCAGGCCGCACCATGCCCCTCCCCCCAGCTTCAGCTCTCCTACAGGCCGTGCCATGCCCCGCCCCTCCCCCAGCTTCAGCTCTCCTACAGAGGAGGAGCATGAGCGGTGGACGGGCTTCAGTGGGCGGGGCTCCTCCTCCACGCGCCTTCAGCGAGCGAGGGGCAAGAGTCATTGTTGGAGTCATGGCGGATTGGAGGCTGGCTGGGAAAACGGCCGAAGGAGGTGGCACCCCAGTCCCTTCTTCTTTTTCTTCGCCACTGCCTGGCCCTTCCCCCCCCCCCAAGCAGCAGGAGTTCAGCAGGAGGGGGGAGGAAGGGAGGAAGGGAGGCAGAGAGCTTTTCTCGTGGCACAGCAGGAAGTCCATCATGGCACACTAGTGTGCCACGGCACACTGGTTGAGAAAGACTGCTCTAAATCATGTTCTTCTCTTCATTTTATCACAGATTCAATGATCACTCAGAGATGTCCTGTTCACCTTTTTTCTCCACATGAAGGCAATGGTTCAAGGTCAACTCTGACCATTAAAAAGAGTGAAGCAAATAATAACATCATGCTTTATTTATAGCTTCCTGGAGGGATTCAGAGTGGCTAACAACAAAATAAAACATAAATAAACATGAACATAGTACATTTTACACATTTGCGACATATTAAATTATTAGAAACACTTAAAAATCAACTAAAATTATTGGAATTAGGATGGTATACAATAGTCTAATGGTGGTAGGTGTTCAACACTAGATGAGGTATATAAGATGTAATTCGTTCTCCTCTCCATAGGCTATGATGCCTGTGTTTTAAGAGCTTTTTAAAGGAGATAAGAGTGGGGGGGGGGGCATTTTTATCTTTAGGGAGGGAGTTCCAGACATGGGGAGTGATCACGGAGAAGGATCTCTCTCTCATTCCCACCAGTTGTGCTTGGGACCGAGAGCAGGGCCTCCTCCACAGACTGCAGTGCTTGTGCTGGTTTGTATACAGAGATACGATTTTTCAAATATTCTGGGCTCGAACTACTTAGGGCTTTATAGGTAATGACCAGCACTTGGCAGAATTTTGGGGGAGTGGGGAAGGAACACTTGCTATAGTTTCTTCCTACTATTCCTGTTGGATTCCTTCTATCAGAGGACAGAGTTTCACATGTCAAACAAACTATCTTGGACTTCTTCAACTAAACTACACTTCAGGAGGGCACAATCCCATGGATTTTGTAGAAGGAATAGTCATCTGCCACTCCAGACTACCTATGCTCATGGAATGGCTACTTTGGTCTATGACTCGGATAGCATAATGTCTTGGGGCAACAGTGATAGGGTAGCAGGGAATTTTCAGTGACCATTAAGCCATTCTTAGAATTTCCTTCATTCAGAGAGTAAGCAAAATCCAAATCATAGTAACTTATGAACAAAATTAAAAATGCAGTCATCATCACCAACATTTTCATTATTCTTTGTTCTCATTACCTTAATAGCTACTGCTATTTTTACTATGCTTGGGATAAGCCATTTTGGGAATCAGTTTATCTCACTGTTTAAAATAAATGCTCATTCTTTCCAAAGGCAATATCCAAGGCAAATGAATAAACTTGCCAGTGACACTGACTGTTGATTGGATTAATAGAATTCATTTTAAGAGGCAGCATTTCAGAACTGATATGAGAACTGAGGAGTCAAACCCTGATTTGTGGAAGCAAGAGATAAAATAACACTCACTATTTGCAACTGAACAGGGAAATAAGAACATGGATATTTGATTTCAGAATATAAAGTTGCAGAAATCTAAATCGATTGTTTTCTTCAGATAAGATTTGAGAATATGAGGTAATGGTGTCTGAGTAGCTCAATATGAAAATGTTAATATCCTATACACTCAGGAACTGTCCGTCCTTTTTTTGTGCAAGGATAGATTCTATGTGGCTTTTTTTAGTATAGTTAGTAATGTGCAGACATAACCATTGTGTCATAATAAAAATATACTGTGGACTGCAATAGAAATCATCCAGTAGTCCTGGATAATCTTTGGTCCCTCAAGCTGAAAGGTTATGGATGGTGCAATATGCGTTCGGACAGCTTACTTGTCTGAACGCATCAGCCCCTACGTCTCATCTCGTAATTTAAGATCGTCCGGGGGGGCCCTGCTCTCGCTCCCGCCAACTTCTCGTTGGTGGGGACGAGAGAGAGGGCCTTCTCGGTGGTGGCTCCCCATCTGTGGAACGCGCTCCCAAGTGACATACGAGCTACTACATCCCTCCTGGCATTCAGGAAAGGAGTGACGTCCTGGCTGTGGGACCAGGCGCTTGCGCATTAGCACAATGCAGCATTTTGGACAGGATTTGTAAGGGCATGTTGATGGAGATGGCTCAATGCACTTGTTATGGATGGAACACTGTTTTTAACTTAAGTGAATGTGTGTGGTGTTTTAATGTTAATTGTATTTTAATGTATTTTAATGCTGAATGTTTTTGGTTTTTAAATTGTATTTTACTGTGTGGGCATTGAATTGTGCCTTTTGTTAGGCCGCTCTGAGTCCCCCCTCTGGGGTTGAGAAGAGTGGGGTAGAAATGTTGGAAATAAATAAATAAATAATATCAAAAGCTATGATAGTGACCTGTTTTATCTACCTGTCTGGTACTAAAAATAGTAAAGCATAGTATATCATTGATGGTCTACTGAGTGGTGGCTTTCATGTCATTAGGGAACTGAATCCACAGCAGGTTTTATTTTATGATTTAAAGAAACTGTTGAACCCTACCCCCAAAGTAGGTTTAGCACCTTGGATAGTTCCTTTCTGTGTGGAATAAATCATAGAGTAGATTCATCTACCCCAGTGGTTGTTAACCTGTGGTCTGCGGACAACCAGTGAACCGTGAGGACGAAAATCCGGTCCGCGACCCTCCTTCCTCTTTATTTATTTTGTTTCTACTCCTTTCATGCCATCTGCCACTCATTCCCTATCACTGACCATGGCATAGGTTCTATATCAGAAACTAGAGCTGATGTGGTCTATCCAATCCAATTTTCTGACTCAGCACCCCAAACCAAATCTAAATTTGACCAAAAACTGATTCATAACCCTTTTGGTACTGTTGGAGAGTCAAGGTGGTCCCTGGTCAAAAAAAGGTTGGGAACCACTGGTCTACCCTATGACATAAAGAAACAACTGGGTCGCATCTCTTACATTCAGAATATGAAGAAACTGATTCTAGGTTCAGCTATTATGAAGCTGAATAATTTCATCACAGATATTATGAAGGTGTCACCTTTGCAGTTATTAGAAGATTATAGTTTTATTGAAGAATAAGAATCTCTAAACAAAGAACAGTTTCCGCAGAATAATATCTCCTAATTTTATCAGTCTCTTACTTTATAACTCTAATTATTACATGATGACTCATTTATCTGTTTAAGTAAAGCTAGAGGTAATTTGCACCATAATTATTTTTTGTCAAAATTAATCAGTAGAGAGGTACAGACTGTTCAAAGGACTTTAAAAGACAATACATTTTTCTAACAAATTCATTTAGGAATCCCACATGTTTGGTGCAAGGTTTAGTTTTGAAGCATAATCCTGTGAAGGAGGGGATGGTGGTACTTTTTAAAGAATAAAGTTGAGAGAAAAGCTTGAGGATGTTGAGGATGTCATTCAGATACATTTTTAAGCAAAGTAACTTGATTTTAGAAAAGTATGATTAATTCATTTCAGGTCTTCTCCAGCCAGAATTTATCATGTTCACACCTCTTGAAAATGAATGCAGACTTGAACACAAACTGAATTCAGATGTCCTTGCTCCTCTGAGCTAACAAACCAAGAAAGGCAACATCCAAAAATATGTTCAGCGATGTATATCTTGGCAAAAGTACACTTCCTTAAGGAATCTGACTTCAACATTTTATTTTCTCTACTTTTGCCTCACTAAGTGTCCAAAGTATTTTAGCGGAAGTTTTTTGCCATTTTCGTTAGGAATTTCTCTAGGATAATTCTGTGGTCAGTTTTCACCATGAGATCTAGAGATGCCTAAAGAGGTTTTTTTCCAGGTTATTTGCATTTTTACACTTTTGCAGAGGGTTCTATGCCCCTAATACCTATAAAAGTAGAGCATCTACTCTGTCTGTGTGTGTGCGTGTGTGCGTGTGTGTATCTCCAACATAGAGGCTGGAATCCTCCTAAGAATATGTAAACTTAGTATTATTCAGGCCAAAAGACCTACATTTGAGTAGATATATTTAGGATTAAGATGTTTATGCCTTCTTCGGTCTTAACTATTTTGTTCTGATTGAATTTCAGCCTTTGAGGTCCAGTGATTTTGTCCAGTTAAACCAAGGACAAGGTTGTAACGGTTGTTGCTGCTGTTCATACATTTATATTCATTTTTCTTCTCTCAAAGAAGACTCAAAGCGACATGTGTTTTCAATGCTTATATATTTATGTTTTTAGACTATAAATTTATATACACACATTTTAGATTAATGTAAGATCTAAATATCTTAATGAATAAATAAATAAACAAGTTTCCATTGCAAAATAAACTACCATACATGACTGTGATAGGGTTTCACCCATTATCCATACTGTTTTAACTTAAGAGAATGTGTATGATGTGTTAATGTTAATTGTATTTTAATGTATTTTAATGCTGTATGTGTTTGGTTTATATTGTATTTATTATGTTGGCATCGAATTGTGCCTTTTGTTAGGCCGCTCTGAGTGCCCCCCTCAGGGGTAGAGAAGAGCGGGGTAGAAATGTTGGAAATAAATAAATAAATAAATAAAAAATCTTCTCATAAGGTGAGGCCAAAATGTGAACTGTAGTTATTGCTCAGTGGTGCTAGCCAAAATATGCCAAATGTATTCCAAAGATGATTTCCATATCTCCCCGTGTGAGCCAAGTTGTAATTGTTGGAGCACCCAACTGTTAACTTTGATGTCTGAGAATTATGAAGCACTGAAGTGGAAGGCAACCTTGTGACGGCTGTTAATTATATACTTCCATTCCTTGACTTAGAGGATAAAAAGAGGTTCACCATAAATTACTCAAAGAAGCTTGCTTTACCCATTTGTACTGATTTAACTTGTTGAAATATGTTCACAGAAGCCTAATTACCAGTGCACAGATAACATTGTTGTCAAAGTGCAGATGTGATTTACAGTTCTCTTAAAAGACAGAAGTACATAAAATCCAAGCTGTTAACCATCGTTTTGAGGTACTCTGCATAATATACGTACGTTTTCATGAAAGAAGAGTGCCAAACTTGGTAGATAACTGAAATTACATAAGTGTACTACCAGAATTCTTAGGATAACTGCTAATTTTTGTCAATGTGAAATGCAAAGGAAATTTCCAAGACAGAAACTAACTTCCCTAGTACATTGTCCCCCTTTTGTATCAATGGTTTCTTTCTAGGCAAGTAATCATATGACACTTGCTCAATTTATGCTTCTGATTTAACAGTCAATACTATAACTTTGGCCATATCTCCAAAATAATTGATTTTCTCTCCAGGAAATAAATATTTAACACTCCAGTTCCCATAGAGAATTTATCACAAACAGTATCTCCATAGAAAATTCTTTGTTTATTGGCTATAACCTTCTGAATGGGTCATGTGTGGCTGACCCTCATCCACACCACAGAGATTCTCTTATGGATCTTTGCAAGTTTAATTAGGTATTATGCTAATGGAACTGTTTTTTTCTGAAGCTGTGTAAAGAAGTATCCAGGATCTATACCAAAGAAAAGTCATCCCCCACATTCGCTAGGATAGGGACTGAGGACCTCTAGTGGAGATGAAAAACTCAAATACAGAAATTGCTATAATCTCCAGATTCTCCAACATGGCTGGAGGAAGTTGACCATAGAGTCACCTTGCGGAATCTAAGGATTCCTAGAGGGAATTTTAAAAATCAATTTCATGAGTAATAAAATCCACAAAAGTCAAAACTTTAACAGTGAGAGGTCAACTGTATTGCTTCATGGTCTAACCCAGGGCTGTCCAACAGGTGGCCTGGGGGCCGTACACTGCCCCCCAGCCTCCTGGACATGGCCCCCCAGCCTCCTGCAAGAATTTATTTAATTTAAAAAAATATTTTTTAACAATTTTTTTTAAAAAAATGGCGGCGGGGGGGAGGAGGCGGGGCAGGAAGGAGGAAGGGAGCCAGCTCCTCCTCCCTCTCCCCTCCCTAGGAAGGGCGGGGAGCCGAAAAAGGAGCAGTAGGCGGNGCCAAGGGTGGCGCGTCAGTGGCCTAGTGTGACGTGCCGCCCTTGGCGCCGCCTACTGCTAGGAAGGGCGGGGGAGCCGGCTGCCTTCTTCCTCTGTATCCCCTCCTCTTTCCCCCCGGTNACGCCGGTGGCGACGACGCCCGGGGAGAAGGAGGAGGGCTACGTGAGGGAGCGGCCCTGCCCCTGCCCCACCCCCGTGAGCGGCCCGCCCCACGAGCAGCCTCGCCCCTGCTCACTGATCACCTACGCCCCCAGGTGATCAGTGACACTTCTTCCGGCCCTTGGGTTGGAAGAAGTTGGACAGCCCTGGTCTAACCTACATGGACAGCAATTGCCTGTGAGGACTATACTGAGGAAAGGTCTTATCAACCTGTGGGTTTATAGGTGTTTTTAAACTCCCAGAAATCCCAGCCAGTTTATCAGCTGTTAGGATTTCTGGGAGTTGAAGGTCAAAACATCAGGGGACCTAGGTTGAGAACCACTGGTCTAGCCACTGTCCAGATAACTCATTTTAGTCTACCTTTATACTTCCTCAACTTTGCTCCTGGATTTTCGTTTGGGAGAACTTTAACATCCACCAGATTCTGATATTGATCAAAAGCTGTTCATATTTTATCAGTCATTACTGCAATGTACTATCCAAAACACAACCACTTTCTGTGTGCATGCCTGTGTTTGTTGTATACTGCATATAAATAAAATTTGCCCCTAGGACTGTTTTTGTGGCATTCTAGTGACAACTGTAAAATGTGTTCATGGTTCACAAATTGCAGTGCATTGAATAAATAGGAAGTGTTATAGAAATAATAAAGATTTGTAAATGTGCAGACTCAGGCTGAGATGCAGTTCATGACCTACATCCAATTATATCATTATATTTGAGCAAATTCTGTTGTGCACGCGCATGTTCTGGAACTTGTGTAAGGATGGCATCCAATATCTCATTGTGCAAGTATTCACATTTTGTGGTTGCACAACTGAAATCATTGCTTGCTCAATGGAGCAGCCCAGCATAACTGTGCCTGTGAGGGTTTTTGCTCTGCCAGCATTAAATTGGATTTAGACTACATGACCAGCATAACATTTGAAGCAGAGAAAAGAAAGGTGGTTTCATACAACATATAATGCATTTCAATAAATCATTATAGACTGCTTAAGATTTCATAAAGTAATGGAAAATATGTCTGGCAAGTTATTAACCTTGATTACATTGAACCCATACCTAGAGGAAGAATATTTCCAAATGGCAGATTATGGGGGGAAAGTATGAGAAGACCTTTGTCCTCAGATGTTTTGTGAGCATTCTAAAAATCTCTTTGTCTGCTTCTAGAAAAAAGGCTACTAGAATTGAAAGATGGTCAAGGTGAAGCAGAAGTGATTTTATGTACAGCAATCAGATACTAATAGAAGAATAGATTCTTGAGGCATAGATGAAATTCACCATGGATATATAATTATAATATTAATTCACCCGTGGAACCATTTTGTCAGTTCAGAGTATGAAATAATTTGAAGCGTTTTTTAAAAAAAAGTCTCTTGATATATTTTTTTTCAAAAGCATTGGCAGAGTGTATCCCATCGGACTTATTTTTATGGTTCCAGAATCATTCTCCTCATGTCCCCACTAACTCCCTGATTTTTTTTCTAAACTAATTTGCATGTTTTTCATCAAAATAGTATGAAGACAATTCTGAAAACATGCAAATACATCCCAATAACTCAACACCCTCCTCCAGCAGACTCAAATGCCTTTATTTCAATCAGAATCTTTCTCATAATGGCTGCAGGAAATGCCATTATAATTTAGGGAAATAGAGGTATTTGACAACTTTGTTGGGAATTTGGCAACATTGTTTTGGACTGGAGCCCGTACCAGAAGAAGTAAGAAAATGGGCTCGTTTGCCAATGCAGTATGCCCCTCCCTCCCACATACTGTGAACTTGTGGATCCATATATGCTTATTTCTAGATGGCTCCAAGTTCAGTATGAAGGTGAAGAGTGTGAATTGTAAAATGAAATATTGGTTGCAAGTGGTAGATATCTGCCTGAAGCAAGGCAGGCAGTGTAATGCTAGCACTGTGACATGTGAAGTCAGTATGTGTGTGTGTTGGGGTGTGTGTGTGAGACTGTTATGCTACCTCAATCAGCATCGGCACTGGAGGACTTGGAATAAAACCCCCAGATGCCTTGTGTGCTGTAGATAAAGCAACTTGGGACATGGACCCTTGGGATACAGTAATAGCAACTATTGCAGCAGCTACTGAATGCATTTTGTCACCTACTCTCCTACCCATTTTTTAAACTTTGCTTACAAGACCTGCTTGTAAATCTAACTTATTTCCCATACTGACCATTGTCATTTTCCAGAGTGACAGAAGCAGTACATAAGGGCAATAAGCCTCATCATCATCAGCAACAGGGCAGTCATTACCTTTGAACATTGCATTTGCACATAACTATAATAGATTATAATGAGTTATTTGCCTAAGTCCTAGTTTACAATTATTTCATGTAGTGCATGTGCCACCACTTCTAGCAACTAATTCCATAAACAAATGATATGTGGTGTGTAGACATTTTTTTTGTCTAACTTGAAACTCTTGCCCAGCTCATTTTATTAGCGATTCTTGCACATTTTTTTAAAAGAAGATCTATATATTGCAGCTTTTTTTTCATATACCTGACCCTTACATTGCATCATTTCCAGCTATTCAACATACTCTTCAAAGTGAGGTGATCAAAACTATGTACAATGTGCTAAACGATTATAAGAAATACAAGTCCAGGACCTTCTGGGGGTTTGGGTTTTGGGAGCTGGGTCAGATCAGGCTCCCATAATCCCAAAATTAAAGCAAAATACCCTGTTCCCACGAAAGCTAGGGAGAGAAATCCCCTCCTGGCTATGACGAATCCCTCCCTCAGATCCTATGGTGGAAGACCCGTTGGAGTCAATTTGGGAAGGGCATAGTGCTACGGTTCCGCATCACTTTGGTTAATTGGTAATTTATTGTGTTGTTAAACTGTATTGTATTATGTGTGTATGTTACTTTTGCTTATACGATGTTTTTTCTTCAACTCTGTAAACTGCTCCAAGCCCTCAGAGAGTGGCGGTCTAGAAGTTTGAAGTATAAATAAATAAATATACATAGTTGTACCATCGGTTTATATAGTGTAAATTTCAATTAAAATGTCATAGAATGGGTAACTGTGGCCATTATCTTCAAAAGACTTGTAGTTCAAACCAAATGTTTTATTTCTAATTGGAGAATGGGCAACGTATCGTCCTTCAGATGTCGCTGGACTGCCGCTCCCATATATCCTAGCAAGTAATAACCAATGGTGAGGATTAACCTTTCCCTAAAATAGATTCAGTATCTTGGCTAAAGTTTGTGACTCCATTGAATAAGACCTACCTGTTGCTTCTGGCGAGTTCCCTCGCTTGATATATGTGCCATTCAGTTCAGTTGATCTGACATCTGAGTAAATATGGTTAGTATTGAGCTGCAAAAGTTATGCCATAATTCTCCCATTTCAATCCCTGATGTGCAGGTGAGTTTACAGAACAATTTATGACAGGAAAGAGAATTTCCCCCATTTGCTTCTGCAATGGCAGAATGATATATCACTATATCCAGCATCATACGGCTCAGAGAAAGGTCTGGAGGCAAGGCAAGTGATGCAGCTAAGCAAACTTGGCACCATAACCTGTCTGAATGCGTTGGTGTCTGCCTGCCTGCCTAAAACCATGTGTACTGTATAAGCCTCTCTGAGCTCTTTGGATATATGTCAACGATGACTAAATCAAATATCTCTGTAACAACTGAAGAAGCCTGAAAATGAAAAAAAAACCTGGTACTTGTCTTTAAGCGAGAAACATTGTGCATTTCAGATTTCTTGTGCTATCACACACCTAAATGTGAGAGATGGCTTGTCACCTTTGTTTTGAATTGTTTGAGTTTTGCCAGTCCATGTCATAACCTAGCATCATTTTTGATCTCAAAAGCAGGATATTTTTGTATGTCTCTAGCAAGTACACAGACAAGAGATATATGGGATTATTCATGCACTTTAATAAGGTTCATTGCAGATTTAATTCGATTTTCCTGCAAGCATTTTCCTTTTGTACAATGCTGCCTTAATCAGAGCCATTCAAATGTCATGACTAACAGCTACACCAGAAGGACTTTTCTATGTGGAATGAAAGAGAATATCCAGTAGTATTCATCACCAAGATAAGATGCTGAAAAAGAAAGTCGCAAATCATATTTATATGGATGGCGCATGGTTAAAGGGTTTAGTCTTTCAGTGTTAGTGTAATTCATTCCTATATATCAACTGGCATCAGAACTTACGTTTCATCCAGAGTTCAGAAAAATTACCAGATAGGAGATTTAGTAACTATATTCCCCCTCCTTCAAGTTCTGCTTTCAGCAATGCCATTCCTTAGTATCAGTTGGTGAAAGATACAATCCAGTGGCCTTGGGAATGTGCTCTGGGCAGATTCCACTGAAATAATGAGATAGTGAGGAAAGGAAACATATTTTTCATGCTCCCCAAGTATAGCACTTTAACTTCCATTAGTGCTTTGTATGGAATCCTGGGAGTTGTAGTTTAGTGAGGTACTAGAGCTCTCTGGAAGAGAACTCATGAAGCTACAAACCACAGGGTTGCATAGGATATCAGTATAGTAGTTCAACCACCTTATCACATTGAGACATTTCCCAGTTGTAGGACACTTCAGCCTCTTTTCAAGCATTGAGAAGCACTGAGCTACTCATCAACACCACTGCCATTCTCCCATCCCTGGCAGAAAACCAAATCTAATGTGTGTCCAGCACAGTGGGTAGGGCTAGCTACTAATTGGGACAACCCCATGATTGCCATAGAAGACATGAAGTCCTGAGCCGCTCCAAAAAGGGTAGACTCTGCATGGACATTTTCAAGCATTGAGAAGCACTGAGCTCAACACATGAGTAAAACTACTTCTGGCTGTCATGTATATAGCCCTCCTTGGTTAAAAAGAGGCAGAAGTGTTCTGAAAGGAGGAAAATCTGGTAATCAACCTCATCACATTGAGAAATTTCCCCCTTGTAGGTCACTTCAGCCTCTTTTCAAGCATGGAGAGGCATGGAGCTTATTACATGTTCTAGAGATGAAAAGAGGCAGAAATGTCCTGAAAGGAGGGAATGCTGACCACAGGTCATGTTCAGAGCTCTTACCTCTTGTCACACTTTACTCCCATGGTTCCAACTGAAAAACAGGTGAGATGAGAACCATCAAAGTTTTCCCTTCTGTTTCATTGTCCAATGTCAGCAGTCTCTTGTATCCTAAGGGTTTTGATGCAGGACAATATGATCACATGGAAAGAAATGGTTTTAACCTGAATCACTGTCACTTGTATCTTATGAGGTTTGATGCAGAACAATATGGGCAAAGTCTTGGAACGTGTGGTTGCCTCACAACTCCAAGTATTCTTGGAAGACACGGATTATCTGGATCCGGCACAGTCTGGTTTTAGGCCGAGGCATGGTACCGAGACAGCCTTGGTCGCCTTAGTGGGTGATCTACGCCGGGAGCTGGACAGGGGGAGTGTGTCCCTGTTGGTTCTGCTGGACCTCTCAGCGGCCTTCGATACCGTTGACCATGGTATCCTTCTGGGACGCCTCGCGGAAATGGGCCTTGGAGGTACTGTTCTGCAGTGGCTCCGGTCCTTTCTGGACGGCCGATCTCAGAAGGGAGATCCCTGTATATCCCTGTTACTGGGAGATACCTGCTCAACCCCTCAACCATTGTCTTGTGGGGTTGCTCAGGGCTCAATACTATCTCCCATGTAGTTTAACATCTACATGAAGCAACTGGGGAGATCATCCGGAGTTTCGAGTGCGGTGTTATCTGTAAGCAGATGACGTCCAACTCTGTCACTCCTTCCCACCTGCTACTAAGGAGGCTGTTTTGGTCCTGAACCGGTGCTTGGCCGCTGTGTCGGACTGGATGAGGGCGAACAAATTGAAATTGAATCCAGACAAGACAGAGGCACTCCTGGTCAGTCGAAAGGCCGAACAGGGCATAGGGTTACAGCCTGTGTTGGACGGGGTTACACTCCCCCAAACTTGTGTGCCAACTGCGCCCATACCTTGGGAAGTCTGACTTGGCCACGGTAGTCCACGCTCTGGTTACATCCCGCAGAGATTACTGCAACGCACTCTACGTGGGACTGCCTTTGAAGACTGTTTGGAAGCTTCAACTGGTCCAACGGACAGCAGCCAGATTGATAACAGGAGCGGCACTCAGGGAGCGTACAACACCTCTGTTGCACCAGCTCCACTGGCTACCAGTTTGCTACCGGGCACAATTCAAAGTGCTGGCTTTAGCCTTTAAAGCCCTTAACGGTTCTGGTCCAACTTACATGTCCGAACACATCGCGCTTTTTATGAACCTTCAAGATGCTTAAGATCATCCGGAGAGGTCCTGCAATTGGAAATCGACTTAATAATGAGACGCTGATATTGTGTTTTTAACATTAAATGTTAAATTGTATATGTTGAAATTGTATTGATAATTGTTGATTTGTTTGTCTTGAGCAGTTCCTGCTATTTGTATACCGCATCGAGTCGCCTTCGGGCTGAGAGAGGCGGTCTAGAAGCAAAGTAAATAAATATGGAAAGAAATGGTTTAACCTCAATCACCATCCTTTGTATCCTATGGGGTTTGGGGCAGAACAATTTTATCCCATGGAAAGAAGTGGTTTTAAACTGGTGTCAGTCTCCTTTAATGTAAGGGGCTTTGGACAGGGCAAGGTTTTCAGATATTGTTGTTTCTCCTGATTAACAAAAATGTAATCCTGACCTTGTGATGAATGTACGTTGAATGTATTTCTAACTTTTAAGTTTCCATGTATGAATGTGATGGGGAAGCAGAACTCGAAATGGAACTGCTGATGATATAAGAGGGGTGATGCACTATGCTAAAAGGATGGTCACCCATCGCAAATGATGTCAAACTGTGTTGGGTTAATGAGAAAACAAGAAATGTGGATGAAGATGGCCCCAATATTACCATAGTCCAATCTTGTGTATACTAAAACATGCCTATCAATTGCTCTGCTTTAAATTATGGTTGGGTTGGTATTTTCCAGTGATTCCAGTTTACCAAATGGTTATCTTTGCCATAAGGCTTAAAACCATAGCTACAATACTACATTAAGAGGGTTTGGACAAGAGATGGAAATCACGCTGCATTTCCTCTTTCCTTTAAAACGACTTAATCCTTATCCCTGCTAGAGATGGTTGAAGAAGACATTCAAATAGAATGTAATTATATACATAATTTTAAAATACAGTGAAAATAATGTTCAGTGCATCTGTTAATTGTCATTCTTACTAAAGAAGCATACATTTTCTGGAACTGAAATACAGTCATTTTAACCTTTGACTTCTATGGTGAATTCGCTATGAAGGTAATAACAGCATTCGGAGGGTTATGATATTTCTTTCAGCTGAGAATTCATTTCTAACATTTTCTCACCTTTTCATAGCAGATCAAATGTTCCTCCACAGCAGGAAACTTGCATATATGGGATGTTATTTTATACTCATCATCTTTCCAATTTAAAAGTCGAAATGAGTCATGCATATCATCATTCCTGGAACTTCATGCTAACAATACTTACCTTAAAAGAAAAAATCAAAATGATTTCTGCTGTTTCTTCCTCTGTTTAGATGCGGGAGATGCTTATATTTATGCTCTATTGCCCTGTTTTTCTAAATTTGGTAGATTTAACCACACCATCTGTTGAACCGGTCATTGAAGAGGATTCTGCAACTGTGGCACACACTGAACTCAGAAACAACGTTGAGCAAAAATGTAAGCACAAGAGTTGTACAATATTCTGCAAAAAACTGGGAGTGTTCCTTAGAAGACATCAAACAACCCCCCTATAGATATGTATTGCAAGAAAAAATGGTAATGGTATTAGATAATCTTCTTCTCTCTCTCAGTCCTGATCTTTTCAATGAAGAACTCCTGCTGTGTTTCCGAGGTGGCATCAAAGGAATATTAATGATATAGGAATTATACAATTCTAAAATATACTGAAAAGACGATCAAGGGATATCTACTGTGGTGTTATCACACTTGGAAATCTGTGTACTGTTCTGCTGTTAGATGACTAAAAGATATTGTACAGATAGAGAAACTGAAGAGAGGGACAACCAAAATAGTCAAGGAACTGAAACAGCTGCCCTGTGAGAAAAGGTTGCGATATGTGGGACACTTAGCTTCGGGTTTTTTGATGTTATATTGTATAGAAAATAATTTTTCCAGTACTTGAATAAATATTTCTGCATTGAGGCCATGACTGGATGGCTACGGTCCAGTCGATTGAAAGTGAATCCCTCAAAGATGGAGATCTTGTGGCTGGGTCGCCCGGGTGGGGGGGAATGCCAGCTGCTTATGCTGGATGGTGAGACGATGTCCATCATCGTTAGTAAAAAGCCTAGGGGTCCAATTGGATTCATTGCTGTCCACATTTTTCCATCTGCGCCAGGCTAGGCGGCTGGCACCCTACCTATCCATGAACCACTTGGCCATGGTGATCCAGGCGACGGTCATCTCGAGACTGGATTACTGTAACGCCCTCTACATTGGCCTTCCCTTGGGGACGATCCAAAAGCTCAAGCTGGTGCAGAATGCTGCAGCACGTCTTCTCGCCAGGGCTCCAGCGAGATGCCATATTACACCAATATTGCGGCAACTGCACTGGCTGCCTATTGAGCACCGGATCTCCTTCAAGGTGCTGGTGTTAACCTTTAAGGCCTTGTATGGTCTTGGGCCAGGATACTTGAGGGACCACCTCTCCCCATACTGTCCCCAGACATCCCTGCGTTCCAGTGAACAAAATCTCCTCACTGTCCCTTCCATCAGACAACACCGACTGTCTTCAACTAGACAAAGTGCATTCTCGGTTGTTCCACCAAGTTTGTGGAATGCGCTACCAGAGGAAGCAAGAGGTATTACGCAACTGTCTTCCTTTCGTAGAGCCTGTAAGACGGCTCTCTTCTGCTTGGCCTTCTCGGCCGAGTAAACTGTTCCTGCTCACTGTGTAGTTTTACGCTAGCGGTAGTTTAGAATTATTTTAGCAAATTATTTTAGCAAATAGTAGTATTTTAGATCTGCTTGTTATCTTGTTATATATTGTTCTGTCTGTTTCACATTGCTGTAAACCGCTCCGAGCTTCTAGGCGGTCTAGAAGCTGAAACAATAAATAAATAAATAAATAAATTTTGTTTGCAGTGAATGCTGTTTTCTGCGCTAAACAACTATATTAAAATTTTGTGCATGTGACCCCCACATTGCAAAAAATAATAATAATTAAATGGCTGGTTTTTGAAGATTTTCTGTCAGTGAGAAGGAAATGGCTGAAATTACTCATTGCTACCTTGAAGAAGAAAAAATAGCTCAGAATGACATTTCTGCAGATTTCCTACTTTAGTTTCGTTTGTATAATTATTGGTGACAAAAGAGTCCTATTGCACAATGAAATTTTTGTTGCTTCTATTTCTGCCATTATATCTGATCAATTATTGCAATGTATTTTAATCATAAGACCAATAATATCATTGTACATTCCACCCTAAATTATCAGTAGCATCAGCCTTCCCTGGAGAGACCTGTGGAAACCCATGACAGGCAACATGGATTTTGCCTTCTGGGTCCTGCTCCTTTATTGCAAATGGATCAAAATTAGAAGATGAGTCATCGTACATGAGTGCTTCTGAAATTTTCATGACTCACAATGTGAAAGAACCCCTTTTCTATGTGGAATTTCTATGTAACTAACAGCTACTATGAAGCTCCTATGAAGGTAACATGAGTGATACCCATAGCAAGCTGCTTTCTGTTGTCAACTCCCTGTATGGGCCAGTTATCTCCTTCTGGGGACCTTTTAACAATTAGAATATCTTTATTATTCAGCTTGACATAAGTCTTGACATAAGTCAAGATATATGCCACATTCATGAGTAAATCACTAACGTCATACCTTTTTTAGAAACTTGACAGTAGTTGCCACTGTCCAAGTAATACCGAGATAATTTTGTCTCTTGAGTTTTGTTTTGTTTTGCTTCACTTTTATATAACTCAAAAACAGTAGCTTATCTACTCTTCACTATAATAACTGTTTCTTTCACTGACAGCTTGAAACAGACCCTGCTTTATGAAGCTAAACAAGCATCTGTTAAGTGCCTGCAGCACTAGCTAATCCTCATTTCCTTTCAGGTAGCTGGTTTTCTTAGAATTCTAAATATAAATGCGTTTAGCAGTCAGCGAGTTGGATAAAAAATCATTCCTAAGAAAAGTTCATGACTTATATCCAGTTGTGATTCTTAACTACAGTGAGCACATGGAGAGTGGCATCACAAGGTGACGAGGTTTGTGAGAACCACACTAAGTTACACTGTCAAAGGGTGTGATACCAAAATTAGTGTGCAGTGTGCCAGCAGAAATTTATTAATTTATTTAATAAAACATTCCTGTAGTTAGATATAACCACATTTTTTCATAAGCCCAGCTTACATTACAGCATCAATATACAGTGATAACTTGACTTAAGAGATTAAGTCATTCCATGACTGATCTCTTATCTCAAGATGCTCTTATCTCAAAGCAAATTTCGATTGAAATACTATTAATCTACTACAGCTCCCTGGACCCTTCCATTTTTGTTATGTGTTTTGAAATAAGAATATGTACTATATAAATAACAAATTATATATAAATGCATATTCAAATAGAACAATAAAAAAGAAAGATCAACTTTAAAGTTGTGGCAAGGAAGCACAAAGCACAAAGTAACAAAGTGAAGAGGCAGAAACATCATTTTCTACATACTGTACTCATTCCAGCCTCTCCCCTCCCTTGCTCTCTTTCCCTCTCTCCCTTCATGAATCCAAGCACAACATGAATAAAAACGACACAAAATCAAGTAACTCAAAGTTCCTCAAAGTAGACAAGAGCAAAGCAGATAGCAATCTCCTAAAGCGCGAGTCACAAGGCATGGAGACATGGGGCATGGAGGCTGCTCCCTTGAAGCTCTAATGTCCTGTACTCTCGGACACCCTCTGGCACTAGAGCTCCATCTAGTACTGGGTCTTAATTCAAAATGCTGCTCATATGGCAAAGGAAATCCTGGGCCAAAACATGGCTCTTAACTCAAAATGCTCTTAAGTTGGAATGTTCTTAAGTCAAGGTTCCACTGTACCTAAAAGTCTATGCTAATTAACTTTTTATGTGCAAGTGCTCTAGTCAGAGCTGTCACTACTACCCTATTACAATGATTTTTCAAATCATGTGGTTTTGTTGCTGCTTTTGTTGCTGGTGGGGTTATTTCAAAAATAGTGGTCTGGTCTGGTATGGGAAAAAGTTTATGAAGATAATGTCATGAGTTACCACACTTTATATGGTTACTCAAATTTCCGAATGGTCCAAAACAATTTTGTTCTCTTGGAATAGGCCCCTGGAGTTCTATCTCAAAGTCCTAATGACACTACTGCAAAAAAATGTAGATATTTGAATAAATTTAAAATTACAGAATGAAAAGGCATGTTTTTATCATTATAAGTGAGGGTTATAATATTTCAGGGCTGGGATCCTCTTCTCTGGTTATCATGGCTAGTGGTGAAATCTAAAGATTAAAACATAGAACAAGATGTGTGCATACATTTGTTTTGGCATTCTCCAGGCATGCTACTTGTTGTAATATATGGTTCCAGCCTAGCTTACCTGTCTGAACGTATCTCCCTCTACGTCCTGCCTTGGAGTCTATGATCGTCTGGGAAGGCCTTGCAAACAAGTTTGGTGGGGACAAGGGACAAAATTATGTCGGCTCCATCCTTCCTTTCTCTTAGGTAAAAGCTTAAATCATGGTTATGGGACCAGGCATTTGGACAGCAGGCATGGCAGCACTTGTAATGTTATGAGAATTGATTATGAACATGCATTGAATCGGGTTTTTGGATGTTGTATCAGACTTGGATACAGCATCCAAAGGGAATGTGGGACAGCTAGCTGGATGTCAGCTGCATAAGATGTCTACTGACCAGAAGGTCATGAGTTTGAGGCCTGCCCAGGTCGAGGTGGGCTCTCAACCTATTGTGTAGCCTGTTGTCGACCTTTGCAACCCGAAAGACAGTTGCATCTGTCAAGTAAGAAATTAAGGTACCACTTAGTGGGGAGGCTTAATTTAACTGATTTACGAGGCCATAAAAAGATCTCCAGGAAACACGCTGAGGAATGAAGGAGTGAGGCAGCTCCCCCTAGTGGCCAGATGTTAAATTGCCTCTGTCTGTCTTGTGTATTTGTGTGCCTAAATGTAATGTGTACATTGTAATCCGCCCTGAGTTCCCTGCGGGGTGAGAAGGGTGGAATAGAAATAAAGTAAATAAATAAATAAATAAATTGGTAATGGCTATACAGTTGATAATAATGTTTAAAATTGATTTTAATCTAATGTTTTCATTCATTGTGTAATTGCCTTGTTATATTTGTTTCTGTATGTTGCAGCATCGAATTGTTGATGGTTGTAAGCCACCCTGAGTTCCCCCTCGGAGGTTGAGAAGGACGGCGTATACATGTTTGAAATTAAAAAAAATACTTGCACAACCAGTTGCATGACTGGGTTGCACAGCTGTAAACACAACTGGTTGCCCTATTTGCATCTGTGAGTATCTGTGGGTAGTATATGTGCTAGTGGCATGGCACTACTGGATGCTGGTCATAATGGTCTATAATGGAAGTTTCTTCAATAGTCAAAACTCTACTACATATACTAAACCTGTATAGCTGTAGGGCAGGGGTGCTCATTAGGTAGAGCGTGATCTATTGGTAGATCACGTAGGGCGCCCTGGTAGATCGCAGGCAAGGCAGGAGGAAGGCTCAGTCCTGCCCCGCAGGCTCCCGCTGCCACCCAAGTGCTGCCGGCCATGGGTTATCTGAGATCCTTTCCACACAGTTGAATAAAATCCCATGTTATCTGCTTTGAATCAGATTATATGGCAGTGTGGACTCAGAAAACCCAGTTCAAAGCAGATATTGTGTTATATGTTTCACATTTTTGTAGTGGGTAGGTAGATCATTTTGACTTGGTTGTTTTACAAGTAGCTCGCATGCTGAAAAAGTGTGAGCACCCCTGCTGTAGGGTATATGTGAAACACAGTTACAAAAGGATAGTAGTTAGCATTCTCATTGCTGATGAGCTCTGCAAATCAGATCTCATTTCAATTCTTGATCAAACCTGACTGAACGTAACAAAGTATTTCATTCCTTATGAAGTCAGTGAAATCTTTCCTCTAGACTTGTCTATAAACTGATGAGCTGAAATGAATCATCTAGGACATCTTAATTGGAAGAATGTCCCCAGAAGTGCCAAATGAGAACTTCTCAAAAATATAGTTGTTTCAGAGATAAACAATGGCCAAGTCCATAATGAACTCATTAGCTCACTGGTGTTGTTAAATAGAGAAGATAAAATTATTTATTTAATTTTTGTTTTCTTAAATCACATACTTTTTTAGGAGTCCAGAATGGATAACAATCTCCACAAAACACAATAAAATATACAAACACCATTCCAAAGTTGGTTCATACATGGAAGAGTAAAGAGTTGCAAAAGTCTCCTCAGTACAATGAAACTATGAGGATTTTCATATATTTTGGGTTGTTTTTTTATCATATTTTTGACTTTTTTGTGATAAATATACAAAATTGTTTGGGTTTTTTTTATGGCACAGCAAATTTTATTTTTTGAAAAAGTGTGTGTGTATCTCTCTCTCTCTCTCTCTCTCTCTCTCTCTCTCTCACACACACACACACACACACACAGTGTCTCACTGTGCCAAGTAGCCCACTTTCGGTCAAAGCTGAGAACGTTTGAGATCATTCTTTTCATTATAGTAAAGAATGCCAGCAAGGGTTTACAACTTGAAGTATCAAAAATAACAAAAAGTAGCTGAAAAATATGTGTTTTCAACTGTCATCTGGACAACAATTGAAGAGATCCAAATAATATTGTAATAGTTTTTATTGCGTTCTCATAGTATTTGTCTGTTATGAAACAAAATCAGATTTGTAGATTTTATGGTTTAACTGATGTTTAACATATTAGATTAATACATTCAGGATAGAGGAAAAATGTTTAAGAGCCACTAATTTGTATGAGCTTTAATGAAATATGATCTGAATTGCACCCTGTAATTTACCAACTATTGCTAAACTTCCCATGCACATCATCTGAAAATAAGTAGATTAAAAATGTTTATTTACACAGCACACTTTAATCAACTGAGGAAATGTATCCATTAGGACAAATGTGGACAAAAACATGTACACATATGTCACAACCCTCTACAGAACTGGGATAGGATGAGAATGTAGTTGTATTTTAATGTATTTTTAATGTATTTTAATTGTTGAAGGGTTTGGGGTTTATATTGTTATTATGTGGGCATCGAATTGTGCCGTACTGTAAGCCGCTCTGAGTCCCTCCTTGGGGGTTGAGAAGAGTGGGGTAAAATCCCGAAATAAATAAAAATAAATTCCATTAGAAATCTGGAAAAAATGCATTGAAAAATTAGAGGTTTTCATAGGCTTGAATTATTATTTTTCAAATTTTAGCACACGCACACACACACACACACACACACACAAATACACACACACATTTTGGAGAACACAATTCAAGCAAGATCTGAGTTCTACAAACCCAGCTCCCAGAGTTGCAAAAGGCCTCCCTGCAGTACAATTGTTGTAGCTTTTTATAGCTGTATTTGAAGACAAAGGTATTGTGAACTGGTGGGGAGACTTAATGAGCTTTCCCCAGCTTTGAATATGGTTATCTACTATTGTCAAGAACATTGACTTTGTTTTGCTCCTTGGTCATTATCAGTGAGTTCATTATTGGAGAGTTACACTCAAAAGACACTGCTCATTCTAGTGAATGAATGCATTCTCCAACCAGTGTCAAGAGTGAGGAATAGCTCTCAATTTAACTTCTATCCTCAGAACATTCACTTTGGATTGTGTTGGGAGTGTTGGCGTTGGCGCTCTTCTAATGGCTTGGATTTGCCCAATGTTCTTAGCTGCTTGACATGTGGCACCATCTAAATTTTATGTATTTATTTGTGTAATATCCCATTCAATGGGAGCAAAGAGACAATACGAATGAAAGTGCATAAATTAAAATCTAGAAATCAACAAGTTAAAAAAATTGAATAAATCTATGAAAACAGCAATATTTTACAGCCAAATAAAATAACTTAAAGAGCTTTCCACAGAGACCCTTAGAGTGCATCTACACTGTAGAATAAATGTAGTTTGATACTACTTTAACTGCCATGCCTCAATGCTGTGGAATTATGGGGATTTTAGTTTGGTGAAACACCAGCACTATTTGGCAAACCTTGTAGAATACAACCCCATGATTCCATAGCACTTAAAGTGATGCGAAACTGCATTAACTCTACAGTGTAGATGCATCCAGAGATGTTTGTTCAACTTAGGGTGCATAGAATCACACTTGGTTAATGATCTTGTCAACTGGGAAATAAATGAGCAATTGAATTTATTGTCCCTTCAGCTACATGAAATGGGCACTTCATTTAACGTAGTAGTAAAGCCAGTCTGCGTTGTTTAATTGTGAGTACCTATAATCTCATTCAGGATTTGAATGATTGTTATATCAAACTTTTCTATCGATGTTAGGGTTTAGAAAATTGTCTTTCTGTCAGAATTCTTGAAAATATAATCTTATAACCAATATAATCTTATAATCTTATTCATTGCTTATGAATAAAAGTGTGTAATATTGTGCAGCAAGTTAATTTATTTAGGATCTAAACCTGTCCCACTTGACTGAGATCCTGTGCTATATTCCTAAAAATACACTGCAAACAAAAAAGCAGGCTTACTTGCTGTGAAAAGTTTCCCAGCTGTAGTCATTTTAGACAGTTACCGTATATGGATTGAAAGTTTACTTTCCCAGTGAATTGAACTTTTTCTCTCAATTCAAAAGGAAATGAATGCATCACAGCAAAAGCGCCTGCAGTTTAAGGTCAAATGAAAAGTTCCACTAAGCCTAGCTACATGTAACCAGTAAGATATATTGGCTCACTAATGGAGAACTATTTGTTCTCTGCTTTAAAAATTAAAAACACGCCTAGTTTTTGCTGTGCTTATATCTCTGGAAAGATCATGGTAAACTCTTTTGGATGGCAGCAAAATAGAAAGCCTTTCACAGGAAAAAAAATCATTTTCTGCAATCATTCTAATGCATCTGTTTAGAAGATCATACATTCAAGGGATGATATCAATTCTGAGAACAGTTCAAAAGGGGTATCGACAAGTTGAAATGTGTCCAGAGAAGGGCAAACAAGATTATCAAATGGTTGGATACCAAGCCTTATGAGAAATAACTTCTGGAGTGGAGTATGGTTAGCTTGGAGAAGAAAGAGAGCTGACATGATAGCACTCTATAAATATTTGAAGGGATGGGACAATCTTCTTTTCTGCTGTTCCAGCATCTAGAAGCAAATAAAAATAAAAAGATTCCATGTAAATATTAGGAACAACCCTTTCTTCTTACTTTAAGACAAAGGTTTGTAAAGTGTGCTCCATGGAGCCCTTGGGGCTCTGCAAAGCATATTGAGGGACTCCACAGTTCCCTCTTCCCTTTCCCTCCGCACCCTTCAAGTTTTCTCTCCTCTTTCCTGCTCCTCCCTCTCCCCCTGCCTCCCTTGCCCTCAAAAGCCCTTTCCCCCCACTTCCCTTGCTTCCAAAACCCTATTTCCCTCCCATTGCTCAGGGGTTGCTTTGATTGTGCTTTTCCTGCATGGTTGAAGGGGGTTGGACTGCTGGCAACTGGGGTCTTCCACAGAAATACTGTTAAGTTTATATTGGTTAAAGTTGTTCTTCCTTTTAAATATAGTATTGTTATTTTTCCTTTTTTGTACTATGAACATAATATTTATTTATTTATTTATTGAGGCTTCTCAACCGCCGACTCCCGGGGGCTCGCGGCGGCTCACAAGAGCCAGTGGCACAGCGCCAAAGGTTAAAACATAAAACACTTAAAAACACAATTAAAACATGCAATAACAGTTAAAACAATAAGCAGCAGCAAATATAACAGCCGAGTGAATATACACACGGGCCTACTTACCGAAGGCCTGCCTAAACAAATAAGTTTTGCAGGCCCGTCTAAACGGGAGTAGATCCCTCAGGGCCCTGGCTTCGGCCGGGAGGGCGTTCCATAGCGTAGGGGCTATCACAGAGAACGCCCTCCGGCGAGTGGATGTTAAATGGGCCAACCTTACAGATGGTATTACTAAGAGGTTGGCCTCCTCGGACCGTAGTGATCTCGCTGGGCAATATGTGTATGGGCATAAGAATTTGTTGATTTTTTTCAATTAGTTCACACAAACACTGTCTATCCATCTGCCATAGACCCGACTTGTCTCAAATTTTAAAATACAATGTATCAAAAAGTTTGCCCATGCCTGATATATATATATACATTATAAATAATACAATAGATAAACATGTATTGGGGTTCCATAAATACCTTTTTTTTCAAAAAGGGCTCCTTGGCTGAAAAAGTTTGAGAACCCTGGCTTTAAGAGATGAACCGCCCCAAGCCTACGGGGAAGAGCAGAATAGAAACTGAAATAATAAATGAATGAATTAATGAATGAATGCTTGACTGTGTAATAGACTTCCTTGGAAGGCAATGGGCTCTTCGCTTTTGGAGGTCTTTAAGCAAAGTTGGATGTGGATATTATAGAGACTTTACTGTATGAGCCAGGCAAACTGGTATTGAAATTGGACCAGCACATATAGTGATGATCCCTATCACATGATACCATGCACATGCTGCTGGTCCAATTCCTCCCCATGATTAAACCCTTAAATAGCTACCAATCCCACAGTGTTCCTGTCACCAACCTCATGAAATTGGTATGTTTGGATTCTGTGTTGGCATGCTGGCAGTGACTTCAGGGAGTGGGATTCTTCCCCAATGCCATTCCTGAACTAGCTGTTGTTTATTTAGGGTTTAACAATTTGCCTTTTAGAAATTACAGACATTGTATAATGTTCTAAAAATAAGGAATAATGGAGCAGCAGAAGTGTGAGAAGGCAGGATTATGAAGATAAGAAAGGTATGATCATGGGACCTCGGAGTGTTAAATTGGCACCCTTACACACCTAAAGAAAGTATAATATTGAAGGTACGGTGCCATGGAATAGGTTTTGTGTGGTAAAGTCCTAGGAATGCCATGCAGTTGCGTATTCCAGGGGGTTCCTGTGATCCCTTCAAAAACTCTGATTCTATAACTAAGAACCTAAAGCCCATCAAGACATGGAGGTTATACTGAAAACAGGAAGAGACATATTCTGCACACTTTGTGAGCTATGATGTATATATTCTGCATATGTTACAGAAAAAGGTATAGTGAAGCAAAGCTAAATTCACACCAGCTTTCATAAGACAGAGTTCAATATTAGACTCTTTTCTGAGTCCTACAGCAGAGCTGACCCTGAGGCTGGATCTACAATGGTCTATATCTATATCTCAGGATCTAATCCTAGATTCTCTTTTTTGAGCTGAATTATATGAGTTCCTCCCAGAATTGAGGCCCCAAACCCTGGGCTTTCCCTGGGTGACGATGAGGCCGGGGGGGGGGGGAGGGGAGAGTGAGAGTGAGAGAGAGAGAGAGAGAGAGAGAGAGAGAGAGAGAGAGAGAGAGAGAGAGAACAATATCACATTAGAGATTGAACCCCGGGAGTGTGGAAGAGGCCCTGGAAGTCAACCCCTATAGAGCCCATAACTGGGAAAATCCAGTTTCTATGTGTTTTTAAATCCACAGTAAACTGGAAAATCCCATAGACTCAATTAATTCAGGTTTACTTGAAGCGTCATTTGGATGCCTCAGGTAAACCCATGACAGGTTCTTTGTTTTGGGCCTGTCTGGAATGTCCCCACATCCCCATTATGTGACATTAGTCTGCTCAGTGACAGAAGTGGCAAATGCCCATGCCAAAAATCCCATATTTAAAAGTTTAAAAATTTCTCTATTTGATTATTTAATAAATTACAACTATGAACATAGACAAGAAAAAAATCAGAAATGTTAATTATAATAACCTAGTGGCTGATTAATGCTCGCTCTTGAACATGTAATATTTCAAATCAGAAAATTAAATGGATTTCTTTACTTACATTCTGTAACCATTATTCCAAGCAAAATGCAGCATGACATCAGAAAGCAAATATTTTGGAATTAAAAAAGCTTTTTGATGCTAAAATAGTCATTCTGAATCTTTGGTCTAAGAATATCAGCTAACAGCCAGCAAAGTTCTATCAATGCTATCATGAAACAATATTTGTGAGGTTGCCAAAATGAAGATTGCAGGACACTTTATGTAATTAGTAAGCCTGTTTCCGATAATTGTATATTTCCATTTTTCTGATGTTTTTTTCAGACTTCCGATAATTGAAGCGATAGCAAGAACAGCGCCCCAAACAGGAAGTGGATTCGCCATTCCAAGAGCTCTGTCGCCATTCTCAGAAAGGGCTTGGATGTCATTTCCGCCTTTTCTTGCTGCCTCTCATCATTGGCTGATTGCTATCAGGTGGTTTGTGTGAAATTACTAGATTTCCACCAGCCAATCAAGGTAAGGCAGCAAGAGAGGGGAGGTGCCAGTAGGCTTTAAAAAGCGAGTTTTGGCTCTCCCTTCTGTTGATTTTTGCGCATTGCGCAATCGCGGACACTATTTCTGAATACTTCCGAATATCGGAATACATCCGAATCCATTTCAATAAAATCACTAAAAAATTGGAAGTGATTCACATCTGAAGCCAGAACAAACGCAATATCTGATTCGACTTTCGAAACACATTTTTCCGTTCGAAAACAGGTCTAGTAATTAGATGTATGGTGCAATCCTATGCACACTTGCCTGGGAATACACTTAATTGAAAACAGACTTTAGTCTGAAAACATTATACAGTGTTCAATGGAGATTTCACAAATATCAATGGAACCACTCTCTACACATTCACTTTTGATGTTATTTCTTTCTTGGCAGTAGTATGTAGTGTGAGGAATGGGGAATGGGCAAGGGAAACTAAACGTAGGCAGAAGCATATGAAACATGCTTCTGCATAGTACACACCAAATTTATATTTCTGCTGCTCACTATTATGTTGACGAAGATAGACATGATTTGGGCTTCATACCAGTCCCGCTATAAATAATCTCAATACAAGCGTGGTAGGAGGCACTATGCACAAGAAAACTATGATAAAAGAATGGAGGGGGGGGGGAACCAATTTTTTTGCTGAAAACTATCTTTTTCCCCAGGAATTCTTGGGATTAGTTTACATTGCTGACCAAGCATGAGATAATGACACAGAAACCTGGGTTGAATAAGGACCACTTTATTTAATCTAGAATGTTTCTAAACTGCATTGAACTTGAAAGGGTTCAAGAAGGGAGAGCAATCTAGCATGGGATCAAATGAAGCAAGCATCACTCCGTGATGTTCTCTTCATCCTTCCCAAATTAAAACACGTGAAACCCAGGTGCATCCCAATATCTGTTACCATGGAGGCTAAGAAGTATAAATATTGGTTAATTCTTGGATGAAAGCACTACTAATGAAAACCAGGTGCTGTAGGCTATTTTTCAGAGGAAGGAATCATTCCTGAATATTCCTTCCATATGAATTAATACAGTCATCAGAATTCAATAGGCAACTTGAAGTTAAAAAACAACTGGTAGTATGGATGCAATTCAAATTGAATGACAGAAGTGTTAATAGTTATGGGTTCTTCAAATCCTTCCTTACGTACAGTTTGAATTGACTGTAATTTTTGGATTAAGGTCTTTTTGCTCAATGTTTGGTAAAAAGAAACAAAAAGAAAAGAAAACAGAAGCTGTTTTAAAAGCCATTTCAAAGGTAATATTTTCTGTAAGAGATTTCCTGAAATGTAACCTTTCAATAACATCTAGCATTAAGCAGTAAACATGATCATTCAACTGTAGATTGTGATAAATGTTTCTATTATGTGTCTCATAACAAACTCAAGGTTAGAGAATACCCTACTACAGTCCTGTTCTTTGTCATGAAACAGTACTTCTTCCATAAGAAACCGCCATTGACACCTACCTCTGCAATACCAAAAACAAAAATCTGAATTCCACCTTTCTCTATTGATTTACATAATCTGACATCACATTTGATAAACTGGTCTATAAATAAGAAAATGTATTCCTACTGCAACCTGCTGACAAAATTGTTTGACTCCTGTATTCATACTATGTCCACAGTGGTAAATTCAATATGGTAGGTCAATGCATCCTTGTGCCAAGGGCAAAGAGTGGGGGCTAAGGAAACTTTCATTAGGATTGGTAACCACTCTGGGAAACCACTCTTCTTACACAGAAAGTATATATAAATATCAATAAGAGAATACAATCGTTCTGTAGGAAAATTCCATGATAGGAACACATTTGAAGAGACTGAGGACCTGTTCACATGGCCCTTTTGGGTCATGCCATTTTGCCAACAGTCTCCAGTGAAAGTGAAGGTGTGCTGGGTGGCTTGTAATACCCTGCGTGCCCTCCCTCCTTCCCCATCATAAGGTGGGTATAGAACAGGCTGTGTTGGTACCCTGTCCCTCTCAGATGGAGAAAGAGCAGTATCTCATGGTAACATGCATTGCCCCACCACCCTTTCCTCCATCATACGAGGAAAAAGGGAGGAAAGTGCGGGTAGCTCAGTCAGAGCTAACCAAAACAAACTTTCCTCCTCGTAGTGGTGGAGGAAACACCTTTCTGTGTTTCTCCTCCACTTTGGGAGGAATGTGGGTGGGATCTGCCATGTGTCATGTGATGGCACACAGCAGGCCCCATCTAAGTGGCAAAATGGGGCTAAAATGCCTTGTGTGAAGAGGTACTAAGGGTGTTGTTGAATTAATGCTATAGGGAGTCAAGGAGGCTAACAATGAAATGACATAACACAATAGAATTAATTAATGCAGTTTGACACCATTTGGCTCAATGCTATGAAATCATTGAGTGTGTACTTGGCGAGACTCCATCACTCTGGCAGATGTAGTTTAGAAAACTACAATTTCCATGAGTCAATAACATTGAGCTATGGTACCTTAAAGTGTAGAGGCATCCTGAGGGTACTGTCCATTTTTTGGAGGAGAGACTCCCCAGCTTCATTGCAGGGTATGTGATTTGCATGTAGATGGTCAAGGTTTCACTCCATAGGATCTACAAATAGGGTAGCCAAGATTTTGATTGAAACTCTAGTGAGATATCAACATTCATAGTGAGCTAAATCTATCAATAGTCTAATTTGGACTATTGTAGATTCATGTGTTCATTGATAGTGTATGTCTCTAGGTATATTCATTGTGTTGGATGTCTCTTCTGAAAGTTTTCTGAGTCCTAGCTTTAATGTTATGAGACCCTCTGTTGAGACTAGTTAACACCTCCCTTGAGCAAGTAGTGTTTCCAGAGGGTTCGAAAGAGGCAGTGGTCACTCCATTGCTGAAGAGGCCGAGATTAGATCCTACGGTCCCCTCCAACTACCGCCCAGTATCCAATTTAGCATTTCTGGGCAAGGTGGTTGAGAGGGCAGCAATGGAGCAGTTGCAGTCTTTCCTAGATGATGCAACTTGGCTAGACCCCTTCCAGTCCGGCTTCCGTTCGGGGCATGGGACGGAGATGGTGTTGGTCGCCATCACAGACAAGCTACGTTGCCAGCTCGACCAGGGCGGGTCGGTGCTGCTTGTGTTATTGGACCTCACGGCAGCGTTTAACACTGTCGATTACAATCTATTGACCCACCGCCTGGCCGGGGATGGAGTGAGGGGAACAGTCCTTAAATGGGTGTCCTCCTTCCTTCAGAACCGGCATCAGCAAGTGAGGAGGGGCGAGGCTGTCTCTGGGGGTGCCCCCTTTTGTGTGGAGTGCCTCAGGAGGCAATCCTCTCCCCTCTATTATTTAACATCTATGTATGACCACTTGCGCAGCTGGTACGTAGCTTTGGGCTGGAGTGTCACCAATATGCGGATGACACCCAGCTCATTCTGGGGATGGAGGGCCGGCCCAAATCCGTACCCGATAATTTCCTTCGTTGCCTAGAGGCCATCACTGGATGGCTGCAAGACAGTAGGTTGAAGGTGAATCCGGCTAAGTCGGAGATCCTGTGGCTGGGCCGTCTGGGTACGGGTGGGGTCCAGCTTCTAACTCTGGACGGCGTGGCACTATCCCCGTCATCAGCTGTTAAGAGCCTCGGTGTCACCCTGGACACTGGAAACACATATTTCCATAGTCAGTAGAGCAGCGTTTTTCCATCTGTGCAGGGCGAAGAAGCCGGCCCCCTACCTGTCCCGCCACAACCTAGCTACAGTGGTCCAAGCCACGGTCATCTTGAGACTAGACTACTGTAATGCTCTGTACATTGGTCTTCCTCTGTCCGTGATCTGGAAACTCAAGCTGGTGCAGAACGCTGGCAGGCTCACCAACACACTGTCACATCACGCCCATCCTGCGCGAACTGCACTGGCTTCCAATAGAATTCACCTTCAAAGTGCTGGTGTTAACCTTTAAGGCCTTGAATGGTCTGGGGCCAGTGTACCTAAGGGACTGCCTCTCCTTATATTGTCCCCCCAGACCACTGCGTTCAGAGACACACAACCTCCTTGAGATCCCGAGCTGTAGAAGTCTTCGCTTGACTGCAACAAGGAGGAGAGCATTCTGCGTCATTGCGCCAACTCTCTGGAATGCCCTCCCACCCGAGGTTCGCGCCTTGACCAGTCTGCTAGCCTTCAGAAAGGCCTGCAAGACTCTGTTGTTTAAGCAGGCGTTCGACCGTTAGTCCCTCGGGCGTATTATTTACTTGCGCTACTTGCTCCAGTTATATGCTGTGTGTCAGCTCCGGCTGGTTCGTTTGTTGCCGTAACGGACCATGCCGATCGCGCCATTTGATATGGACACTGTTTGGCGGGCTCTGGTCAGACCCAGCCCTTTGATCTGCCAGATACCTTCCTGGCCTTTGATATGCGGACAGGCCAAATGGTCAAGCCTTGGAAGGAGGGACCCAACAGGGGGGCGGGCCAGGGAGGGAGTTTGAGGGACTGTTTGCGCGGGCTTTCATTAGTCTATCTTTGCTTAGCCTGGAGTAAGGAACCCAATAAAAGATCTATCCTTCAACCCAGCTTGGAGTGAGCCTGCTTTATTGGACCCCCCTTTCCGGAGCATTACATAAAGATAGACTAACCAACTTCTACGGCCGTGAAAACCCTCCGACCGTAACCAACTTTGAAGAGATGTCCCGAGCAGAAGGAAAACCCCATGGCGAGCTGCCTCTGGGGATCCTGGAAGAGGAGGTAGAGGAGGAATGGGACGAGGACGAGACCGAAGCCGGAGCGTCCGGAGGAGAACCGCAGGTGGTGGTGTCCGGGATGGATGGTGAGGAGAACCAGAACCCTCCCCAGCAGCCAAGAGACGCCAAGCGCCGCGCTGCGAAGGCATCCAACCCAGAAATGCTGCGGATGGAGTTGCAGATGTTCCAGATGTCGGAAGCGGGGGGACCCCTGAACCCGCTCCCCGAGGGAGGAGCCTGAGTCGGGGCCCGGGACAGTCTGGAAGGCCCTCGGGGAGAGTGAGGTTCTCGGAAGAGTTCCACCTACCCAGAGGGGCCGCCTCTACCCCCAGCCTGGGCCCGGGGGACCAGAGCCAAGAGATGACGGGGGCTCGAAGAGACCTAAAGGTAAAGTTCGACGGGGACCCCCGCCAACTGTCTTATTTTGTCACCAACGTCCAGAATTACATGCTGGATTATGGGGATTCGTTCCCCTCGGAGGCAGCCAAGGTGCGGGCCGTGGGGGCCAACCTGAAGGAGGCCGCGGCCGATTGGCTGATACAGTTAACAGACACTCAAGCGCCGCAACTGGGGCGGCTAGACACCCTGCTAGAGGCCCTGCGAGCCCGCTTTGGAGACCCCTTAGCAGGAGAGAAAGCCAAGGCCCAACTGAGGAAGATTTACCAAGGCCAGAGGTCCGTCTCGGAATACGCTTTAAGCTTCCGAGCCCTAGCGGGGAAGATCCGAGGCTGGTCCGAATCCACCATACTTGAGTGCTTCAAGGCCGGCCTAAGGCAGGACATCCTGGAATGGGCGATGCACAGGGGTAACCCCGAGACCCTGGAGGACTGGATAGCCTCGGCAGGGAGAGTGGAGTGTGATATGGAGCAGATGCCCCGGCGCCACCGAGATGGCGGGAGAGCCCGCGGGATGGGCGCGGGCCCATCGGGGAGGTCGGGACCCGCCCGGCGACCCTCACCGAGGCCCCGGTCGGCCAGCCGGGAGAGCCAGAGAGGGAAGAGAGGAGCCTGCTTCTCGTGCGGACGAGAAGGTCACCGAGCAGCGGAGTGCCGCAAAAAAGTCCCCTCGCCCAAGGCAGAGCGGGCGCCGGAGGTCAAACCGGCAACACCGGCCAAAACCCCTGGCCGAGGCCAGGCAGCAGCGGCGGCGGAGACGGCGCGGGCCCCTAGGCCCCTTCGGGAGGCTGAGGAGCCGGAGCTGGAGGCGGAGGAGAGCGACTCCGAGTGGATGAGGGGAAACGACAACGATCTGCTGTAGACGCCCAACGGCAGATCCAGACCCCTTCGGGCGGTGAGTCAGATCCTCCTGGGTGCGACACGTTCAAGCTGGACGTTAAAGTGTGGGGCCCCGAGGCGGCCCAACCCATAGAGACTACGGCCATGATAGATAGTGGTTGCACTAGATGTTTGATGTCCCCCGGGCTAGCGAGGCAGCTGGGGATAAAGCACCGAGCCCTAATCGAACAGATCCTCTTCTCCCAGCTAGATGGGTCCCCGGCCAATGGGAAGCCAGCCACCCACAAGACAGGGGAGATGAGAGTCCAGATGGGGACCCACCATGAGGGCCTGAAATTCGTCATCTCGGCGATGGCACACCAGCCCATCATTCTGGGAGCCCCTTGGTTGCGCGGCCAGAACCCGCAAATCAATTGGGAGACGGGAGCCCTGCAGTTCAGGGACGGAGAGGCCCGGGCAAGGCTAGATGACCTTGGAGACGCTGGAGGGCCGACCCACGAGGGGGCAGGCGTAGGAGCAGCAGAGAGCCAACCCACCGAGATCCCGCGAGAGTATGGAGACTTGGAGGAGGTCTTTAGCGGCGGGAAAAGTGACCAGCTGCCCCCCCACCGGAAGTCCGATTGCGCAATCGAAATCGAAAAGGGCGCCAAGCTGCCCAGCCCAAAGTTATACGCCCTGTCCAAGCCAGAAAGAAAAGCACTGAGAGACTTTATTGATAAGAATATGGACAGAGGGTTTATTGAGAAATCTACCAGCCCGATGGCAGCCCCCGTCCTATTCAGGCCCAAGGCGGACGGCTCGCTGCGACTATGCGTGGACTATCGAGGCCTCAATGCGATTTGCGCCTCAAGCCCCTATCCGTTGCCCCTCATGTCCGAGATTTTGGCCCAGCTGGGGGGGGCACGGATCTTCACCAAACTGGACATCCGGAAGGCGTTTTACCGGATCAGAGGGAGGGACGAAGATTGCTGGAAGACTGCATTCAACTGCCACCTGGGCCAGTACCAATTCCGGGTCACCCCTTTCGGACTCAAGGGTGCCCCCAAGATTTTCCAGCAGTTCATCAACGAGATCTTCAGGGACCTGCTGTACAAGGGAGTTCTAGTGTACCTGGACGACGTATTAATATACTCCAAATCGGAGGCGGAGCATGTCGAGATGACCCGGGAGGTGCTGCGGCGGCTGCGGGACAACCAGCTCTTTGTCAAGTTATCCAAGTGTGAGTTCCATCGACAAGAACTGGACTATCTAGGGTACCGCATCTCCACGCGAGGCCTGACCATGGACCCTAGTAAGGTGAGAGATGTGCTCGCGTGGGATGCGCCGCGGACCCGGCAGCAGCTACAAGGCTTTTTGGGGTTTGCTAACTTCTATAGGCAGTTCATTCAAAACTTTGCCAAAATAGCGCTCCCCCTGACTGAACTATTAAAAACCAAGGGCTTGGGGGAGACAAAGAAGGCCAAGTCCCCCGGGGCGAAGCTCAACTGGACTTCGCAATGCCAGGAGGCCTTTGAGAGTCTCAAGCAAAGCTTCACCAGCCAGCCGTTGCTACTGCACCCCCAGCCCGACAAGCCGTTCACGGTGCAGTGCGATGCCTCGGAGGCGGCTTACGGGGCGGTCCTTCTACAGCGAGACGAGGATGGGACCCTGCGGCCCTGCGCATACTTATCAAAAAAGTTCATGCCGTCGGAGAAGCGGTGGCACGTATGGGAGAAGGAGTCGTTTGCCGTGCGGGCGGCGCTGAGCCACTGGAGACACTTCCTGGAAGGCACCGCCCTGCCATTCGAAGTGTGGACGGACCACAAGAACCTGCAGGCGCTCCAGACCCCTCAGAGACTCAATGCTAAACAGCTAAGGTGGGCGCAGTTCTTCAGCCGCTTCAACTTCCAACTCAAGTATCTGCCGGGCCCGAAGAACGTGCTGGCCGACACGCTGTCCAGAATGCCTGAGGCGGACTACTCAGCACCGGAAGAAGTGGGGACCGTGTTCTCTAAGCAGCAGCTGGGTCTGGTGGCCCGCACCCGGGCAGCGGACAAGGCGCCAAACCCGACCGTCCCCGGGACCCCCGAGCTACTGGCGGATTTGGCAGCGGCCTACGGAGCAGACGCCTGGCTTAAGGAGCACAGCGAGGACCTAACTGAAGCCAAGGGCATATGGTACTACAAAGACAAGTTATATGTTCCCCAGAACCAGAGAGCGGTCCTAGCTCAAGCCCACGACTCCACCTTGTCTGGCCACTTCGGCCTCACAAAAACTCTCAAGTTACTGGCCCGGCAATTTTGGTGGCCGGCCATGAGGAAGGACACTAGTGACTACATTGCAGAGTGCGAGGTGTGCGCTCGAAACAAACCCAAGACGGGCCGGCCGACAGGGCTGCTGCAACCGGTGGCCGATCCGGCCGAACCCTGGAGCGAAATCGCCATGGACTTCGTCGTAGACCTGCCGCCCAGCGGTGGATACACCACCATATGGACGGTGGTGGACCTGTTCTCAAAGCAGGCCCACTTCGTCCCGCTCCGTCGTCTGCCCACGGCCCTGGAGCTGGCTCGCCTCTTCACCCACCACGTCTTCCGGCTCCACGGCTGCCCCCGGCGTGTGGTGAGTGACAGAGGACCTCAATTTACGTCCAGGTTCTGGAAGGCGTTACTGGCAGGGCTGGGGTCCCAGCGGGCCCTTAGCACGGCGTTTCACCCGGAGACGGACGGCGCCACGGAGAGAGTCCAGCGCACCCTGCAGCAATACCTCAGATGTTACTCGACCTACCAGCAAGACAATTGGGCTGAGCTGCTGGATGTGGCGGAGTACAGCTACAACAACGCTGAGCACGCTTCGACGGGTGCTTCGCCTTTCCGCATTGTAGCCGGACGCGACTTTCCGCCCTTCCCTGCGGTGGCCCCAGCAGCAGACCCGGCGACTCCGGCTACGGATTGGGGAGCCAAGGTTTCGGCGGCCTGGCCGGCCATCCAGACGGCGCTGCGGCAGGCCCGGGACTCTTACAAGCTGTATGCTGACAAGAAGAGGGGGGCCCAGCCAACGTCTGCGGTGGGGGACGCGTGTTCCTTTCCACCAAGAACTTGAAGTCGACTCAGCCGTCGCGCAAGTTTGCGGACAAATTTGTAGGGCCCCTCAGCGTGGTGGAGGTAATTAACCCGTGGCGGTCAAGCTGGACCTGCCGCACACCTGGCGCAAGGTCCACCCTGTTTTCCATGTGAGCTTATTGAAAAAAGCTGTGTCCGACCGGAAGTGGTCCGCTGATGAAGGCGCACCGGTGCCTATCATGGTGGGATCCCACACCCACTTTGAGATTAAAGACATTTTGGACTCTCGGCGCCACAAGGGCCGCCTTAGTTACTTAGTTAAATGGACTGCCAAAGACTTACACCCTGAGTGGGTGTTGGCACCTCACGTTAGCGCCCCGAAACTAGTTAGGGCTTTTCATGCTGCGTTCCCGGACAAGCCGGGGCCCTGATCTCCCCTTTTCTTTGTTCTTTCCCTTGCAGGTCACCGTTTGGCGGAGGGGGGCGCTATGTCAGCTCCGGCTGGTTCGTTTGTTGCCGTAACGGACCATGCCGATCGCGCCATTTGATATGGACACTGTTTGGCGGGCTCTGGTCAGACCCAGCCCTTTGATCTGCCAGATACCTTCCTGGCCTTTGATATGCGGACAGGCCAAATGGTCAAGCCTTGGAAGGAGGGACCCAACAGGGGGGCCAGGGCTAGGTTTGAGGGACTGTTTGCGCGGGCTTTTCTTTAGTCTATCTTTGCTTAGCCTGGAGTAAGGAACCCAATAAAAGATCTATCCTTCAACCCAGCTTGGAGTGAGCCTGCTTTATTGGACCCCATAAGCATTACACTGTTTATGTGATGAGTTACATACGCTATGTTGTATATTCTATTTTTAATGGTTTTAGGTTAAATGTGTTGTTTATATATGTGATTTTATTTGTATTTTATCTGCTTTTATTTGTATTCTAGTGCTGTGAGTCACCCCGAGCCGCACGGGAGTGGTGATAGACAAGTTGAAATAAATAAATAAATGTTCTGGATGATGTCCTGGAGATGTGGCTACCTTAATTTGTCTGATGTATAGGAAAGAAATTCTGGACACTGAAGGTCCCACTTTGGGAGAAATGTGACCTGTTCCCAAGTGACAGTAGATTGAGAAGGATGAATATGTATACGCACAGAAATGTACAAAGTGCTAGAATGAAAATCAAAAGTACTTCACATAATGGCTCCAGATTAAGTTATCCCTAATCATGAGGGAGATTTATGTAATGTGTGATCAGTCAAGATCAGCAATGTTCTTTCCAAGTCTCCTTTGGAGGAAAGAAACAGGGCAACAGTCAAATCCTATTATGTAATATCTAAATGTACTTGCATTCTATCACACAGTTTTAAATAGTTTGACGTACTGTTAGCAGCAAGTGAAGGCCTGCATAAAAGGATTTAATTTTCCAAGTGCTTGGGGACATTATCCAATTGCTTAATACCTGCTTGACTGACGGTCAAACAAGATAATTGTAACTTGCTGTTTGCAAGTATCTAAATCTTACTTGAAGTGTTGTGTGTAATCCCTTAATCTGAGGGGAAAGGTAGCATAGTGATTAAGATAACTACCTGTCATTCCATTGAACGTTTCTTACGTTTTTAAAGCACTTCTATTGAACCGAGTCTCTGCTTTGATAGTAGTAACAGAGAACAGTTCATATAACTAGGCATGTTTAGGACGTGGTCTGTTTATCAGTTGTATTCCCCACAACATGAATATTGCAGTGCCACCCATTGACTATCAATTTAGTGTTTACCCAGAGGCTTTCATTCATGCTGAATACTTTAGAAGCTAACAGACATTTTTAAAAGATATGATACATTGGAACCAATTGCATGTAGCACGTCCTAAAACTGATTGCTAGAACCAAATAGAGTGTATAAAAAAATCAATGGGATTTGCATTTCTAGTAATGAAAAATACAGTCCTCTCTATGATATATCCTGTAATCTACCAGGAGATTAAATAGACCTTTTCCTTGTCATCTATCCTCATTTCTTTAAATTAGAACATTGAATTCCTGTATTTCAGGTCCCAGCTTGTTCCTCCTCATCCAAACCACTGTAGTAGATATATTTTCATTTTCTCAACTTTGTGCCATGAAGGAAGAAAAGCATGACACTTCACCAGCCCATTCTAGGAGACTGGAATGTATCAGCTGAAGAACTGAGATATTCCCACTTCTGTCTCTCTTGAGATGCTCAGTATAAAGTGCTTTCAAACTCTCCATTCTGAGCACCTTAATAGACATGCTTGTTGTGACGACTTGGTCCACCCAATTCTTAAAACTCGCTACCACCAACCTAATGTTCTTATTAGGATCTTATAATTAGATATGATTTCCAATTAGGCTCCTATTAAAACCACCCACTGAGAGGAAACTGAGAAGAAGTATGATGGAGGCTTTCTCAAAAGTTAACAAGAAAGAGTTTATTAACCTAAACAGCTTTTAACAACAAGGCACAGATCTTAATGGTTCTTCTATTGAGGCAACAAGAGCGTATGGGCACATAAAACAAATGGTTCAACAGCGTGATGGTTTACTTGATCTAAAATGTGCTGGAGCGTATTGGTTTCTCTAGAGGTTTTCTTCTCTTAGATCTTAAAGCAATCCCAGTCAGTGCTAAAACTTGACCGTAAAAGCTCTGTCACACTAATGTGAAAACTAGTACGGGCAGATATTAACAACTAGGAACTTCTATTACCTAAAAGTTCCCTGAGTCTTGTCTGAATGAGCTAACAGACTCATGCTAGCTCCAGTCTCAGAGCCCAACTTTCTCTCTATATCCAGAGACTCCAAGGTGTCCTGACTGACTATCCCAAGTCAGCCCTACTGGCTCTAAACTCTAAGCGGCACCCTGATTCTCTTCTGACCCTAAGCTCTGTCAGCTTCCCTGACTGCTTAGTTCAGACTAATCCCTAGGTGTTTCGCTATAGAACAGACTGATTCAGACTAACAGCTGAGGCTTGGATATTACTTCTCCACAGCCTAGCTCAAGACAGACTGCTAAGGCTTGGATGTTACTTTTCCACAGCCTAGCACAAGACTAAACTTCTCTGACAGGAATTCTCCCTCCTAGTCAGCTCAGCTCCTCCCCTATGGCTGCCTGGTGGAACTCCCTTCCTAAGATGGATGCCAGCTATTCTATCCAGGGAGCCAAACTGCAACACAGGCTTGGGCCTGCTCAGAATGGGTGAGTCCTTTCACTTGTGCTGTGGAATGACCTGGAAGAAAGCCAAATGGGGTGTCTCATGGCCCATGTTGGGCTGCGTTTTATTAGTGTGACTGCTGACAGATGGACAACAGGAATATCCATTAAGAGTTATAAATATTATGAATCCACTAGTGCACAACGTAGATTTGTGTGTGTATATGCATGTGTCTTCAAATTGCCTAAAGACATATAGTGACTCAATGAATATGCTGGGTTTCATCCCTGACTGCACAAGTCTTCAGCCCTCAATGAGTAGTTAGCCTACATAGAATTAGAGTGAGGGATTCATTTCCCAAATTCCTATGTATGCTTATCTCAGAAGGGGCTTTGAAGGGGTTTTGTCTCAGTCTTCTTGCTTGCCACTATTTCTTCCCCTTTGAATACTTAGCAATGTGATATCTATGAGGGATGAGGCAACTTTAAAGGTATTTTGATTGCCCTGGCTTTATTGCTCTGTTTTGGTCATGTGGTCATTCTTCATCTTTGATCTCTCTCTTCCTTTGTCTTCTTTGAGTGAGGATGCATTTTGCCTTTCTCCAGGCAAGATATACCTGCATGGATACTGTTTTGTTATTTTTTATCCTTTTTCTTTTCTTAGAAGATAGCTTAGTAAGCTACTGCTAGTTAGTAAGGCTGGTCTACAATTTCGGATATGCCAGAATTTCGGAAGTTTTTTGGATACTTCTGACCTTTTTAGCAATTTTGAGATCAACCCTCCCAACAGGAATTCCGAATTCTGAATTTCCGAATTTCCGAATTCTGAATTCCAAATTTCAGATGTCATTTCCGATTTTTCTTGATGATTGCTCATTGGCTGATGGCTAACAGCTGACTCTCCCTTCTGCTGATTTTTTTTGCCCATTTTTGAAAGCGGACACCATTTCCGAAGACTTCCGAATGTTGGAAATACTTCCGAATCAATTTCGAAATTTATTGGAAATTTTTCGAAAGTCCATATAATCCGAAATGACAGCTACAATTAGATCCGAAATGAGTTTCAAAACGTTTTTTCTTGAATCAACCAGCCCTACTAGTAAGCTCCAAGAAGCTTTTCTATCCAGAGTGGATTTCTTTTGACTTTAATAAACATATATTTTTAGCACCTATGAAGTTGTGGCTCCTGCAATCCCATCATGTTTCTCAGTTCATGTAAGCTTCTGCTGGTTATGAACTGTGTTTCTGGCACTCCACTATATTTTTGTGGAATCTCTCTAAGTGAGAGTTATTTTTGAACTGAACAGTTCCTGATTCCCATCAGAATATCATAGACAGGCAATACTCAGATGTAGTTTTGCCAGTTCCTTCCTCTGAAATATAGTCTACTCTACACCATCTGATATTTGTTGACAGTCTTCTATCCAAGCATGAGTGACCAAAGTTCACATGAGATGTGATCACTTTAGGACATGTAGTCCCTTATGGCATGTTTTATAAAACAATATTTCCAGTTTGAGGAGGTGAAATTAAAATGCCACCTAACCTCAGCAATAGGGCAGGCAACCAAGAGATGGAAAGGAACACAAAGGGATTGGGAGGATTGACCCACATGAAAGACCTTTCTCAAACTCTATTTCTCCTGGTGTTTTGGACTTCAGCTCCCAGAAATCCCAGCCAGTTTAGGAATCATAGGAGCTGAAGTCCAAAACATCTGGTGGACCAGAGCTTGAGAAACACTGCCTTGTGAGATAGTGCAGATAAGAGGAATGCGAGAAAATAACATCTATGCATACGAGTATTTTGTTTTTCTCTCATAAAGACCAATACTTTGGTTTTACTGCTGCCTAAATGAAACCACTATAAGACTGGCTGGCATCAGTTTTATATAGCTCTAGAAACAATCTTGGAACTAACCTCTTTTATCATTTTTGCTCTGCTACAATTTCTTAATTACGCATATCACAACTTCTGCATGCAGAGCTGGCCTATAAAATGATTTCAGGTTCTGGGAATGGTGGAATTATTCTAATCTCATCTAAACAAAACTCTTGAAGATTATTCTGCTCAGAGCTCTCAAGGGTGGATATATCATTCCAAAACTATATTTGCTTTTCTTGCTGAAAGCTGTTTGTTTGGAGATTATTTTTTTCAAAGGGCAGCTGCATGTTTCATTGTCAGATTAAAATGACCACTTTCAGGGAATTTTTAAAAAAATATCCTTTCTGAATAAATGGGTAAAAATAGTTGCTAGAAAATCACTCAGCCAAACCTGAGAAAAGATATCATTTTTAGCACTGCCTATGAAGTTCTAAAGAGACTAACTTTGGAAACCATAGTTGGCAATATAGGAAAGTCTACAACCACCCATCACCATCATGTGGAAGAAAATAATCTATAGGAAAAATGTCTAACAGATTAATATGGGATGCCAGCTTTCAATATACAGCGTTCTTAAACATATGCTTTGTCTTATTTCTGAAACAGTCCTCTGGGGGACAGTTAAAAGAAGGCTGTAAACTTTGGCAGGCAAAAGATTCAATAACAACAACAAATTCTCATTTCGTTACATTTATTCATGCTATTTGTTTGAAAAGACCAAGACCTAAATCTGGTTGTTGACCCTAATGAGCACTGAGTCACCGACTCTTTGGAATCTTTATAAATGTTGGTTACCAAGTTCCCTGCTCAGCCTCTTGAACCCAAATGACTCCAAATATTACTAATAGTCATGGTAGAAGAAGAAGTAATGACAAAAGCAGAAGTAGGAAAATAGTACTCAGAGGTGATGTTGTTATGATTTCAGCTAACATAATTTATCCCACTAACTCTGTTTTCTCTCTCTATTTAATTAAAATCCTTTATCTGGGCCCTGAGTCCTCTTACTACCTTTTTCATCTTAACTCAACACTCTCTCAGGCCCCTCAACAATTGCCACCAAGAGTTTCCATCTTTAACTTTCACAGTTAGAACAGCATGCATCATTCCATCTCCCTCTGGAGATCAATCATTTCTTTACTTATTGTTCCTCTAAAGCAGTGTTTCTCAACCTTCCCAATGCTGCGACCCCTTAATACAGTTCCTCATGTTGTGGAGACCCTTAACCATAACATTATTTTCTTTGCTACTTCATAACTGTTTTGGGGGGGGGGGGGGTTGATTTTGCCAATTGGAAATTGTAGTTGCTGGGATTTATAGTTCACCTACAATCAAAGAGCATTCTGAACTCACCAACAATTGAATAGAACCAAACTTGGTATGCAAAACTCCCATGACCAACAGCAAATACTGGAAGGTTTTGGTGGACATTGAACTTGAGTTTGGGAGTTGTAGTTCACCTACATCCAGAGAGCACTATAGACTCAACAATGATGGATCTGGACCACACTTGACACAAATCCCCAAACGTGAACACTGGTGGAGTTTGGGGAAAATAGATCTTGACATTTGGGAGTTGTAGTTACTGGGATTTCTAGTTTACCAACAATCAAAGAGCCCCTTGCACCCCACCAATGATAGAATTGGGTCAAACATCCTACACAGAACCCTCATACCTTGAAGGTTCTAGCTGGCATGAGCCTCCATCCCACATCACACACTCTCCCTCACCCACACATGCGCATCATGCTGCCTTGCGCCAAGCACGCCTGCTCTCCCCTTCCCACTTGGAGTCTCAGAAACATCCCTCCCATTGGCAAGGAGGCCTGCCAATCACAGCAGAGGAGAGCTTTAGGTGGAAAAATTCGCAGTCTGTTTCCAAAAAGAAAGAGAAGGACAAGCGGAGAGATCTTCAACCTTCTCTGCCAAAGGGCTTCCTAAGACCATCAGAAATATATGTTTTCTGATGGTCTTTGGCGATCCCTCTGAAACCCTCTTGCTCTAAAGCAGTGTTTCCCAACCAGAGTGCCATGGCACACTAGTGTGCCGTGCCGGACCTCCTGCTGTGCCGTGAGAAAAGCTCTCTGCCCTCCTTCCTTCCCCTCCCCCTCCTGACGAACTCCTGCTGCTTGGGGGAGGAGAAGGAAGGGCCGGGCAGCGGCGAAGAAAAAGAAGGGGCCGGGGCACCACCGCCCCTCGCTCGCTGAAGCTGCGTGGAGGAGGAGCCCCGCCGACGGAAGCCCATCCACTGCTCATGGTCCTCCTCTGTGGGAGAGCTGAAGCTGGGGGGAGGGGGTGGCGTGGAGCATGGCGGGGTTTGGCTCCACCCCCTCCCGCCAGCTTCAGCACTTCCAGCAGCTGCTCCAGCCTTGAGGGGACAGTGCCAAGCCAGCATTGTGCTGGCTCTGCCACCGCTGGCTTGGCACTGCCCCCTCAAGGCTTGAGCAGCTGCTGGGAGAGCTGAAGCCGGGGGGAGGGGGTGGGACATGGCGTGGCCTGTCTCCAGCCCCCGGCTTTGGCACCTCCAGCAGCTGTTCCCAGCAGGCCACCGTTCTTTACTGTGTTAGAGTGTCATTTTGTGTCATTTTGGTTGGTGGTGTGCCCCCGGATTTTTTTGATGTTAAAAGTGTGCCGCGGCTCAAAAAAGGTTGGGAAACACTGCTCTAAAGGAACCTGGAGGTTTGTCTACACTAATATAAACAACCAGTTTCTTACCATAATGTCCCAGTCTTCAGTGATCTTGTAGGGATCCCATTAATGCTGAATGCATCACACTCATTATGATGAGATTGCCATAACCAGCCACACATTTCCCCTGTGAACTCACTTGGTGTAATTCTCTTCAATGCACTGCATTATTTTTAGCCACTCATCACTTTTTATCCCCATCATGCATGCAAATATGTGTATTTCGTGTTAAGTGGGATGCATTGCGACGTCATCAGACAGGCCGCTGGAATAGCCACACATTGTGGTGAATCCAGCAGTGCCCATTGGTAGGCATGGGGAAACCATTACCCCATGCCCCACATTATCCAACTCACCCATTGTCCCATCCTTTTGGGGAGGGGAAGTGTTGACTGACCAGCTTCCCCCCATTGATTTCATTTCAACATGGGAAGTCTCCCATGTTTCCACCATGGCAGCATACACCAGTTGACTTTCCCTTTCATGATGGAACCCCACTGGAAGGGGCTCTACATCATGGGATGGGACACAGTGGGCCCCATTGCAAAAGGGAAGATCAACCAGTGTATGCCACCAAAAAGCACCCTGTCTGAAGAGGTCATAATACTGACACACTGATATGCAGATATCCGCACACGCACACACTTTCTGAAACAAGCAAACAAACAAACAAAAAGATTGACCATGCTGATGCTGACAAACCTGAAATTGAAAATTCAGACTGGGAAAAAAACAATTCCTGATGAGTTTTTCACTGACTCAGATCATCTCCCCACAACTTGTTCCACCCACCAGTAACTCCTCCCCACAGCCATATGCAAAATAATAATAATAGTAATAATAATAATAATTATTATTATTATATCTGAATTTCTGGAAACCTATAGAATACAATTCTAGGTTTTAAAGTGGATTAAAGTCCCAAGAATTGCAATGCAAGTAAATTGTAAAGAACATTGTGTCTCTGGATGGCAGCAGCTATGAGGCGAGTATGATTTTATATCAGTATAGACAAGCCCTAGGGTTCCCATATGTCCCTTATTCTAAGGGACGTCCCTTATTTTGGCCCTAAAATTTGTGTCCCTTATTTTCAGGCCCTGTCCCTTATTTTTGACTAGCAGGACAGGACTGGGCGGGGTTGACCAGAGGAAAGTGCGCGCTGTGGTTTCCACGGCAATGCCTGCCCGGGGATTCCAACTCGCAGGGCAGCCTGCGTCCCCGTTGGAAGGAAGAGGCGATACAGGACTTTTTCAAAGTACAGTAGACTAATTAACCGTTACACAAGGGGAATGTTGAGAGTTACTCTTAAAATAGGCCTAGCTGTGTATCCCAATACTATACAATGCTGTGTATCCCATACTATACTATACCATTAACTATTGACATAATAATCATGAAGATGTACTGTCTTATAAAATTTATTTTATTTTAATGTTTAGACAGTGCACTTTTAAAGTCAGCAAAGTCAAGTACTAAATACAGATGGAGAAAATAAGGTAGTTCTAATAATGTTTTTTCTGCATGACAAAGCATGCAGAAACATACCATGTACTGTTAAGAGGGTGTAAGTCAGTTTCTTTTGTGAGTTTCAATCATTATCTTATTTTGTTAATAAAACTATTTCTACCTAATGTTTGAGTTTCAAGTTTTTAATGAAGTGTCCCTTATTTTGTGAAAAATCCCGTCAATGTCCCTTATTTCTTATATCAAAAAATGTCAACCCTAACAAGCCCTGAAAAAAGAAAAGAGGAGAAGTGTGCAGTTGCTACCAGTGAGATAAGCTGAAGTTTTAAAATATGGTTGCGTTAAAACCAGCCCAATCTTTAGCTTCAGTTCTGGAATATTTATGTGATAATATAGCCTGACAATAAAACAGTGTTGTGACCCAACAGGGATGATAATTCTAGAGTTACAGCTAAACTATTGAAAAGGAATAATTCATAGGGGGGAAAGAACCCACTTTATACCTTCGGAGGCATCTTATATTGGCAACAGGAGTATCATTGTTCAAACACGTTATGAGGTGTTTTGAAAAAGTAACATATTTCTTTTTTGCTTGGAAGGAACATTCTTTCTCTTCCTTTCTCGTTTCATAACTGCATTGTCAGAGGAAGAACAACAATTGCTCCTTTCTTAGTCTTTTATCTTCTCTAGCTGGGCAACTGTAGCTAAAAAAAACAAACAAACAGATTTTGAAAAAGAAGGATAACCAAGCAATCAACAGTTAGATATTTTCCACTTTGAAATGCACTGTGCTTTTCAATAGAAAGGATCACTTCGTAAATGGCCAATGGGATACTACAAAATGCAGAAAACCCCAACGGTTCTAACATACGATAGATATCCAAACACTCCTCTTTATTAATCATTCCCCCATTTTTTTCTTATGGTACAATCCAATTATATGTTGCTAGAGAAAGCAAGCAGAGATATATTTTTTTACTCCTGCTGATAATACAGCAACTAATGTAATAGAAGGAGAACAGAGCAATACAACAGACCTCTCCGGTTGCTTTGGAAAAAGTTTTCTAACAGAGCTTTCTATACTGTGTGCTGGAATATGCTGGCAGCCATGCCATGAGATGCATTGATTTTTCTTCGAAAATAAAGTCACTCTACAGAACTCATTCAGAGTTGTCTTGTGGGTTCAATACTGTCCCCGATGTTATTTAACATCTACATGAAGCCATTGGGGGAGATCATCCGGAGTTTTGGAGTAAGATGTTATCTGTATGCAGATGACGTCCAGATCTGTCACTCCTTCCCACCTGTCACTAAGGAGGCTGTCCAGACCTTGAACCGGTGCTTGGCTGCTGTGTCAGACTGGATGAGGGCTAGCAAATTGAAGTTGAATCCAGACAAGACAGAGGTCCTCCTGGTCAGTCGAAAGGCCGAACAGGGCATAGGGTTACAGCCTGTGTTGGATGGGGTTGCACTCCCCCTGAAGATGCAGGTTCGCAACTTGGGAGTGATCCTGGATTCATTGCTGAGCCTGGAACCCCAGGTTTCAGCGGTGGCCGGGAGAGTTTCTGCACAATTAAAACTTGTGTGCCAGCTGCGCCCGTACCTTGGGAAGTCTGACTTGGCCACGGTGGTCCACGCTGCCTTTGAAAATGGTTCGGAAACTGCAGTTAGTCCAACGGGCGGCAGCCAGAATGCTAACCGGTGTGTCATACAGGGAGCATACCACCCCCCTGCTGTGTCAGCTCCACTGGTTGCCTGTCCATCTCTGAGCCAAATTCAAAGTGCTGGTATTGACCTATAAAGCTCTATACATTTCTGGCCCAGCTTACTTGTCCAAACGCATCTGCCTCTATGTCCCATCTTGCAGTCTAAGATCATCTGGGGAGGCCCTGTTCCCGCTCCCACCAACATTGCAAATGCGGCTGGTGGGGATGAGAAACAAGGCTTCTCGGCAGTGGCCCCTCATCTATGGAACACACTCCCAAACAAAATAAGATCGACTCCATCTCTCCTCACTTTTAGAAAAAAGCTAAAGGTGTGGTTCTGGGACCAGGCCTTTGGACAGCAGATTTAAGAACATAAGAACATAAGAAGAGCCATGCTGAATCGGACCTCAGCCCATCTAGTCCAGCATTCTGTATCACACATTGGCCCACCAGTTGTACACGGGGATCTCGAGCAGAAGGGAGGGCAATGTAAATTGTACCTTTAGATTTGACTAGATTGACACTTTGGACTTGACTGGACTGGCAATGTGTTCCGCTTGATGGCTTTAATTAATTATTGTTGTATGTAGTGGTTTTTAATGTAATGTTTTTAAAAATGTTTTAATGCTTTTTAATGATGTTGATTATATGGTGTATTTTTATATTGTATTGTGGTGTTGCGGCCTGTAGTGCTGCAAATGTAAGCCGTGCTGAGTCCCCCTGCGGGGGTGAGAAGTTACAGGGTACAAATACCATAAATAAATAAATGATAAATAATTCCATGTTGATGTAGAGAGTCTTTATGCAGCATTGGGCTTCTTTTCTTTTTCAATACAGGTTGAATATCCCTTATGCAGAATTCTGAAATCTAAACTATTCAGAAATCCAAAATTGTGTGTATAGATGACTGAGATATTTAAGTCTTTATTTTCTGATGGTTCAATATACACAAACTTTATTTCATGCCCAAAAATATTCAAACTATTATATAAAAGTACATTCAGGTTATGTGTATAAGCTGTATATGAAACATAGAACCTCATCACATGAAAAAAAACCCATCCCTGTTTCTACACACTTTAAAATTGGAGTTTCACTGAGGCCATCACATGAAAGGGCACTTCAGGTGGGACTCTGTATGGCTCTGTTTCCACAGTGTATGGAAATAGAGCACACACTGCATCTTCAGGAGTTAAACTGGGGGGAAATGGGAGAAAACAAAGAAAGCTGGCCATCCCAGAAAACCTCAGTGGTGGGGAAGGAGGGAAGACAATGGCCTCGGCTTTCCACCCACTCATGGGATGAAGTCCATAAATGAATTGTGCGTTAGACATAGGTCACATCTTTTAGACATTGTGTAAAATATGCAAATACACATATTCCAAAATATGAAAAGAGTTGAATTCCCAAATACTTCTGGTCCCAAGCATTTAGGATATGGGATGCTCAATGGAAAAGCTCTGGGATGGTTTCATGACATTATCAAAATTTTGAGGCTCATTGCTGTTTTCTGTAACTCTCTAACACCTGGGAACCAAAAAAAGATTTAATACAATAAAGTACAATGTTTCCTGATAGAAGTGCAACATTTTAGGATGTCTTATATTACACTATATGAAGGCTCAGGTGACCTATGAGATCCACATCATAACATTTCTCTGTAATTCTCTAGGCAACAAACTATATCAGTAGGGATTTAATGCAAAAACCTGGGGCTCTGGTTTGAATACTGAACACCAAGATCAACATGGATACCTGAAGAAATGCCCTCTGTATAATCACTTCAGGGGAGGGTATATTTGCATTTAACTCTTGATTTCTTTGTTTCCTTTCCCATCTCTTTCTCCCTCACCCACTTGCCATGTCTGTAGTAATGAAGTTATTTACATTCTAGTCTCCATCCCTAACCCAATTAACTCTCCCACATGTCTAATTGGCTCATGTCAGACTCCAAACTGCTCATTAGATATAAGCTTCTCTTTCTCCATCCTGCACATAATATTGATACAGTACCCTAGCTCCCTATGAGGGTTTTTCTGTTCCTATCTCAACCTCCTCAAAGCTAGATATTTGCCAGTTCCACTTGAATATTGTTTCCACTATGCATGTTTTCATATGAACTATAATTCCATGTTACCGGCATGGTTACAACATGTGGGATATGGCATTGGTAGTATAGACCAGTGTTTCCCAACCAGTGTGCCGTGGCACACTAGTGTGCCATGAGTGATCATCAGGTGTGCCGTGGGAAATTGGAGAGAGAGAGAGAGAGAGAGAGAGAGAGAGAGAGAGAGAGAGCCCTCCTGTCCTACTGGGAAGCCCTAGCCGGGGCTCGACCCCTTGCCTGAGTCCCACAAACACAGCCTCCTTTTGGGAAGCCTTGTGCCACCGGACTCACCACTTGTCTTCTTGGGCTTCCTCCTCCCCTCCGCTCCTTCCTTGGCCTCGGAAGGGTTTGAGCCAAAAGGTGGGGACTGCGTCAGGCAGAAAGAGCCACACTGAGAGAGAGAAGATCCTGGGATGGGACTTCCCAAGTCCCCTGGCTGCCTGGGGGTGGATCTACACCATAGCATTCATGCAGTGAGGCACCCCTTGGTCTTCCAGGGCTAAAGGCTGGGGAATCCCGGGATTTGTAGTTTGGGGAGGCTCAGGATGGTGTCAAACTACCACTCCTGTGATTCCCTTGCACTCAGCCAAGGCGGGCCAAGGGGCATTCAGGACACAGGGTTGAGGCACCTTTAAGCAGGGGCTGAAAACTAACAGGGTTTGCTCACGTAAGGCAGTCATGGGCCAACTTGGGCACTCCCTCCAGGTGTTTTGGCCTACAACTCCCACCATTCTCCCTTTCTGTGTAGGCTATATGTGTTGTGTGTGTATATGCATATATGTACTGTGTATATACATATTAACTATATGTATTACTGTGTTAGAGTGTCATTTTGTGTCATTTTGGTTGATGGTGTGCCCCAGGATTTTGTAAATGTAAAAGATGTGCCGTGGCTCAAAAAAGGTTGAAAAACACTGGTATAGACTACCATATTTCTGATTCAATAGGATGCAGCCATAGAAGTTAAAATGAAAATTTATTTGTATTTGGATAAGGTGAAAGGCTCCTTAGTCTCATTATATTTGTAAGCACCTAGTGCTGCAGTGTTATGTGTCCTGAAATTTCCTGATTTTGTTTCCCTTATTTTAACCTTATCTTTGATTTTTTTTAAAAACCAAAAAACCCATTTGGCAATTTATAATTTCTTTTGGTGGTGTTTTTTTTAAAAGATTACCTTATCAAGGTGGCACAGGGTAGTTTGCTTTCTGTTTTCTGTTACACATTTCTCCTGCAATTGACAGCTTATTCCACTGCCCACATTTTCTTATTTGAGAAATCCACTCGGAAAGAATTATCTTCATTTAACAACAACACACAGCTCTGTGGCATTTGCTGCCTACAAAATGCCCAGCAGCTGTAGAGTATGAACATTTTTTCTATGTAAAGTTTCTTAAACATTAAATAATTAGACCCTAGTCTCTGGAGGAGTTCAATGAGTTTTTATATGATGCTGTTACATTGTGCCCATTGTCTAATATGGCAAGACGCTGTGAACCTCACATGATACTACATCTCTATTAAGCCACTGCTATATCTTTCAGAGATCAAAGAAAAGCCCAACCAAGGCCACCATGATGTTTTGAGGAAGCATAAGTACCCAAGAAAGTTGCTAATTACTAAATAGATGACTTAACAATGAAAGGCAGCTAATTCCACCATAGCCTATTTGTGAGGATCTCTTCTATATCACTTTTTCATTTTAGCAGGAGTCAAGAGTTTGAAGTTGTGCCTGGACAGTGAATACAATAACTCTCTCCCCTCAGCAATTTCATATTTTAGGAGGAGGATATTTTTAAAAAACAAACAGTAAGACGCCATATGGGAGATACATTCAAGACTGGGCCATAATTACACAGTTATGGATACAACCAAACACCATTAAATAACTCACTTTCACTCCTAACATATCATAGAGTTGCATTAAGGAACCGAGAGATTCTTGAGAGGTATCATCTCAAAGAATTTGCCATATCCTTCAAAGGAACTCTACGGTGCTACATGGGGTACATATACCATAAAATAACCTGGAAGAGCTATTACATTCTTAGACCATTGATCCAGATAAGTGAAACTGTGGATGTGAGTTCCATGGGCCATTGTAAAAGGCAATGATTTTTTGTATGAGTAAACCCATTGTCCATAGTGGGTTGAAGAGGCTTCAACCATAGTCGGGTTACTGGTAATTAATTACTATTTTTAGGGCAATACCATATACATTACACTCTTAGGCTGGAACTACACTGCCCTATTTGAACTCAGATTATTTTTGCTGTAGCCCAGCCACCGATGTGACACATTTGCACCCAAAATGAAGAACTAATTTGTCAAAATATAGCTCAACCAACAGGAATCAATCAATTGGTTTAACATTTATTATAGAAAAAGCTAGTTCAATAACACATGTCAGAATACAAAATAGCAAAGTATTTCCAAAGCAATACATACAAGGCAAAAGCAGAAGTGCATCTCAAATACTGGCTTCAAAAATCATTCCAAAATACAGATTATAGTCATAATATTCTTGATGCAATGAACTGGAGAGACCAATACTAAGCCAAAAATCCATAGAACGTAGACGAAGAACTGTAGCCAAAACATGATTCCCTAACACCAAGCAAGAAAAACTTGACATGACAACAAGGGCAGAAGCTCCTGTCCTGGAGCACATGAACAAAGTGAGTTTCTCTTTAAAATTCAAAGTTGCTCTCACACAGAACAACTCAAGGGGTTAACTGAAGAAACAGTTTTCATTCCCACTGAGACACTATCAGTCTAACACCTAGAATCCCGCTGTTTATCTTTCAAATGCTGGGAAAACTTTAATTGCTTTTGCTTGGCACTATCTCTCTGTAACTGGAGGTGTGGTTATAGGCAACAACCCAGCATCTTCCACCTCCCTCATTTCTTTCTCAGGGTTAGGAAGAGCCTCTGGCAGTGTTTCATGGGAAGCATTCTTACTCAAAGCAGATCTGTCTGTAAGGCAATTCCCATCAACCAGAGAAGAGCTACTTTCTACCTGAGGCACTACAGGAGTGGTGGGCTCCAATTCAAGAGAACAAGGCCCCACTACCAAAGGGTCCCCCTCCTCCTCAGACCAGGCCTCAACAATCTTCTTTGAATTGAATTATATAGGGGCCCTTCCACACAGCCCTATATTACAGAATATCTACTTTGAACTTGGTTATCTGAGTTCAGACTCAGATAATGTGGGATTTACAATTACTATGTTTAAATTAACATTGAAACATAGTAATTAAAGCAAATAAAGACAAATAAATACACACTTAACTTATCGTAACCCATTTTTACTGTATTATATCTGCATTTTTATTTTTATTTGTTTGAGAGTATTGGTTGCTTGAGTTCCGGTCAACTGAGAATCTATTGCTATTGTGATTGAGCCTTCAGCTACTACTACTAGTAGTATTGGGGAAGGTGCTGGCTCAATAGCATCAAGCAATAGTATGGACTGGGGTGTAGCTCTGGGTGATCAGGACTCTGCAGCTGGAAGGAAAAGGGCTGCTAGTGATTCTAGTGTGGAAGGACTGGAACAGAGGAAAAAAATTCGGCAAATACTTAGAGCACCTTCTGATTCCGACACTTTCCAGGGTTTCTCTGGGAAAGAAGAAATGGGGTCAGAGGAAAGTGATACGGAGTTAGATCCAACATTGGTGCAGGAAGTAAGGGATGTGTGTAACGAAGAATCTACTTTGGACACATTTTGTGGCTTTGACAGTGATTTATTCCGGCCTTCTGAGGGTTCAGATACAGAATGGGACTCTTTAAGCACACAACAGCATTGGCAAAAGTGGAGACAAATGCAGAGCACCACAGCTGTAGGAAATACAGCAGCTGGGGACTCTTCAGAAGACAGTGATGTGTAAGTGCTATATAAGAAATGAGTTTTGGGGACTGCCTTTGCGGCGGTCAAAGAGTTGATGTCTGGTTCTTGTCTCTGACTCTCTTGTGTTCCTGATATCAAGTACCTTGTTCCAGTTTCCTGATACTCGTGAGTTATGGGCTATTTCTCCACTTTGTTCCTGGGGTGAGCCGAGTTGGCTACTTTTTTGTTTGTCCTTTCTCCAGTTGTTGTGCAATAAACTTTTCGTTATCCCCTTTTACTCCTGGGCTTGGCTTCTTGGTCACTGCATCACGACAATTGCACTGTGCTGTCAAAAAGAGAAAAACAAATTGCAACCCATATCCACTCATGGCAAAGTGCATATTATTCAAAACCCACCCAAGTTTCATCATTAGTTACTTTTAGAACATGATATAAACACTTCCAAAAAGTTCTCCCCATCCTTGGCAGTAAGAAAAAAAAATGCATCAAACAGCAATGTGCTTTTTTTAAGGTGCTCAATATCTGCTGCCTGAAGTTTTCCCCCTTTACCTGTCTCATTACACAGCCAAGCCAGACTCTTCAATCCCTGCTGCATCCAAAGACAAATAGCTGCTATCAAATGGGCAGCCTTCTTTCTGACATCTTGACTTGTAGTCCCTCAAATCTCTTTGGCTATCCCTGAGAATTCATCCTCATGCAGATTAATATCTAGAAAAAGTGGAAAATGAAGTGAAAAGATTGTAACATCATAGCAATTCACACTGTTTATCAAATAAGTATTGAATTTTCTTTCCAAATGCTGGGATTGATTTTTACCCACCTTCCCTACCTCCTTCACCAGGGTAACTATAAATAAATTGCAGGAAAATTACTTCTCCACTGTTTCACAATGCTTTTCTTATCTAACAGGCACAGCTGTCACATACCTAAATGCTTTTATTTACTATATCTATAGCTAAAAATGGTAGCCGACAGTGTTCTTTAATCAAGGGAGTTGCCATTATCAAAGTACTTTATGAATTTTAACTAACTGCCAATTGGGAACTTCTTGCTGTGGCCTGTGCCGACTTATCTTATCCAACTCAAAAATATTTCATCATTTCCCTTCTTGGCATAACTGCTTCTGGTGGCCATATCAGGATTAAGTGACTGAAGTGCTAAGTCTCTCATTTTTGTCTGCATTAAAGGTCAGCTTCTATCTCTAGTTCTTCACCTTTAAGAAAAACCAAAACAGGGAAAAAGTCAAGATGAAGTGTAAAGCAGTGCTAAATAAATACATTTTTGAAACTCTCTGCTATATAGTTTTTGACACAGGTAGAAGGAAAAGGTCATTTTTAAAAAGTAGAAGAAGAAAGAAATTAGAGCGAGCAATTTATCAATTCTAGTGATATTTGCATTTAACTTAGATCAAACCTGACAGTAGTCAGGGTCATTTGGTTTATGGCTATTATCGTCAACTTTGATTTTCAGGGTCTTGTCCATGCATTTACATAATGTGTCCTCCAGCTATAATAATGGATTAAGCTCTGTTGATTTCAGTGGGACACAAGAATGCATTAGGACAGTGTTTCTCAACCTTCCTAATGCCGTGACCCCTTAATACAGTTCCTCATTTTGTGGTGACCCCCAACCATATCACTATTTTTGTTGCTATTTCATAACTGTCATTTTGCTACTGTTATGAATTGTAATGTAAATATCTAATTTGCAGGATATATTTTCATTCACTGGACCAAATTTGGCACAAATACCCAATATGCCCAAATTTGACTACTGGTGGGGATGAGCCGGGGGGGGGGGGGGGTTGATTTTGTCATTTGGGAGTTGTAGTTGCTGGGATTTCTAGTTCAACTACAATCAAAGAGCATTCTGAACTCCACCAACGATGGAATTGAACCAAACATGGCACACAAAACTCCCATGACCAACAGAAAATACTGGAAGGGTTTGGTGGGCATTGACCTTGAGTTCTGGAGTTGTGGTTCACCTACATCCAGAGCACAGTGTGGACTCAAACAATGATAGATCTGGTATGAATACTCAATATGCCCAAATGTGAGCATTTGGTGGAAATTAGACCTTAACATTTGGGAGTTGTAGTTGCTGGGATTTATAGTTCACCTACATTCAAGAGCATTCAGAACCCCGTCAATGATGAAATTGGGCCAAACTTCCCACACAAAGACTCTGCTTTTTGGGAGCCTCTGAATTCATCTTTGGTAGTGGTGGTGGGGGGTTGTCAATTTTTTTGGTTTGGCAGCCAAAAGATCTGGGAAGATCTGGCCCATTGATGGCAGTGGGGAACTTACAAAGCTCCCCTTTCTGTCATTTGTAGGGCATCAATCTTAGGAAACCCCTGCTTTTGGTGTCCTTTTTATTTAATCTCCTTCAGGTAGACCTGTGGAGGAATTGAATTCTTCCTGTGGGGACTCAATGGACTCCAGGAAGTCAGGCTATCCCCCTCCTTGCAGTAAACCACCCCAATATTTAAACAAATGCCCTATCTCCCAAATTTCCTTTCGCAGCCCATAAATGAAATTGCTAAAGGAAACGATTGGAATTGAGTCCAAAAGCAAGATCTTAAGAGCAGCTAAGGCAGTGGGATAGAACACAGAGCACTTGAGCAGCTTTCTTCTTTCGATTGGCTCAGGCAGGCAGCAGGGTTCACGGCCTCATAGAAAAAACTGCTTCCCTCTTGTGTAGCTGAAAGAAACTGAGGCAGCCATTCTCAGTAGCCATGTGGTCTATTGCAACCGATAAAAATGGCGGTGACGCCAAAAGAGCCAAACAAATTGATCCAACTGGAGCCCGTTTTTCAAAATGGATACATGAACCACCCTACTGAAGACAAATTACAGGAAAGGAGATCCCATCTGAACATTAGTAAGAACTTTCTGACTGTAAGAGCAGTTCAGCAGTGGAACTCTCTGCCTCAGAATGTGGTGGAAACTATTTCCTTGGAGGCTTTTAAACAGAAGCTGATTGGCTATCTGTCAGGAGTACTTGGATTGTGCTTTTATAGCATGGGGGGGATTTGAACTGGATGGCCCATGTAGTCTCTTCCAACTATGAGTCTATGATTCTATGTGTGTTGGTGCCTCATTAAACTACAAATTCCAGGATTCTATAGCATTATGCCATAGTACTTAAAGTGGTGTCAAACTGCATTATTGCCTTATTGGGGTCTTCTTATTTATTATTTATTTATTTGTTAGATTTCTAGGCCGCTACTCCCAAGGTGGCTCGGGGTGGCTCACAGATTCAATAAAGCACAGTAAATAAAACATTAAACATTAAAATTCAGATATTAAACAATAAAAAGCGATGAAATTGGCTTATAAGCTATTTAAAGAAGCTTATGAGAATGCTATCAAGGAGGCCAAAAAATTATACTATGCCTCCTTGATAGAGTCTGCCAGCTCACGCCCAGCCAAATTGTTCCTTATTATTCGGTCTCTGACAATGGTCCCTACCGTCCCAAACGGAAATGATTCTGCTGAGGCTTTTCAGAGCTTTTTTGCAGACAAGATTTCACTGCTCTGCCGGGATCTCCTGGCCATGGTTGATACAGTAAGTGAACTTGAGACTCCGTGGCCTCTTGGTGGGCCCACTCTCTACCGGTTCCATCAACTGGACATAGAGGCTGTCGATAGGATCATGACTGCAGCTAGAGCTACCACCTGCTCTCTTGACCCGTGCCCCTCCTGGCTAGTTAAATCTTGCTGGGAGGTGTTATGCGGCCCCCTACTGGAGATAGTTAACTGCTCCCTTGAGCAAGGAGTGTTCCCAGGGGGACTGAAAGAGAAGGAATAAAGAGAAGGTTCTGGTCTTCTGATCTCAGTGATCTCATAGGACAGTATGGGGTAAGGCAGTCCCTTAGGTAGACTGGCCCCAAACCATACAAGGCCTTGAAGGTCAAAACCAACACTTTGAAGGTGAAGGTAATGTGATTAGGATCCCATCTACACTGCCAATATAATGCGGTCTAAAATCACTTTATGTGAGTGTAGACTCATATAATGTGTTTCAAGTCAGTGAAACTGCATTATTTGAGCCTACACTGACTGCATAATGGAGTTTTAAGTTGCATTATATGGCAGTGTAGATGGGGCCTAGGAGTCAAGGGAAATTGAACTCTATTGCAATGAGTGTTTAGGAGAGAATTTCAATACAATATTCCTTTCTTTAGCAGAAGGCCCATGATATATATATGGAAGTACTTTTGCCTTTAGCTTTTACAAATCTAATTAAAAATCACAATCAGAAGAATGTGATAAATATGGACATTATTAGAATAACATCTATAAAACTGTCATAAAATGTGTCTCTCCATCCCCCCTTTTAAGCTTTTCATTCTAAATAATTGGTGTAAGAGGCACACAGCAGCTCAAGACATAAAGCATAAAGTATAAAAAGTAGATAATTTTGAAAATCAAAATGCTGCAGGCTCACATCATAATTCATGCTGTAGATCAAACATTCAGACTCTCCTGAAAAACATGAAATAGAAAATGGCACACTATTAAACCGTTCTCATAACAAAATCTCTCAAGAGATTGCAGGAAATGGCACATTAAATAAAGGCATTCTCCTACATTCTCATTTAACCTGCCTCCCAGTAATTCACCACCACAACATGTTTGGCAAAAATGATCACAGGGCTTTATTTACAATACCAAATGCAGAGCTGAAGTGATGGTGGGGGACAAGAGCAATAATTCTGCCAAATGTTCTATTCTTGCAGGAAAACCTCCATAGCAATTACAGGACACAGGCCTTTCATAGAGAAGGATAGAGTCCGACCCAAAATCTAGGGTAGCCACATTGTATACTATGGAAACATTTCATTTCATCCATATAGGAACACACCCATTCCAGAACGGTAACAGAAACAGAACTGTAAACAAATCTATTGCTTAACCTACTCATCCGAAGGTGTTCAAGTAGCTTACTTTTTAGTCAATGCAGAGCCATCTGTGCAGAAAGAGGGAAAAGAGATTGAATTTTGTCAGCTAGCACAAATCCCCAAGAAGAGCTTGTTCTGGCACTGTTGCTTATAAAACTTCAGTGCTGCTGTTACTCTTAAAGCAACAACAACAACAACAACAACAACAAACCAAAGCTTTATTTGTACAAAGGAAAGTTGATGCATCTACCAAAGGATGTGTTGGCCCATATTGTTACAGAAACATCAATGCATTGCATTTTTGTCTCTATGAGAGTATGGTATTATTATTATTATTAGATACATAACAAGATTAGTACACAGCAAACAAGATCACTATGCTGGCTTTTGTATTTGATCTGACACTTCCCAAGTGTCTAGGACTGTGTGATGTATCGGCAAATAATGTATGTCCTTTTGCAGCTGACAGATAGTAATTTTATCAGTGCGGATTGTTTTGAAGTGCAGGCCAAGGTGTTTTTTTTTGTAATACCTTTATTGAGTTTTGTGCAATGACAGAAGATAGAATATCTATCCACGACGTAGAGTGGGGTAGGGAGGGGGGGTATATATATCTCCATCAAAGTTATAGTGCACAATAAGTTATCTTTATATAATTACTAGCTTGGGGACCCGGCCCTGCCCGGGTCATTTGAGAAGTGCAGCAGGATGTAGAGTGGGTCATGGGGGCTCTGTGTGCCAAGTTTAGTCTTGATCCATCATTATTGGGAGTTGCAGTGGTATCATGAAATTACTGAAGGTAGTGCAAGTCCCATCATCTCTGTGTGTCCAGTCCCCCAAAGTGTAGTAGTAGGATGTAGATTGGGTCATGGGGGCTCTGTGTGCTAAGTTTGGTCTGTATTGGTGAATGGATGAGGGATGCATTGTTTTTCGGAAGTGAGTGAAGGTACTTCAAGTCCCATCATCCGTGGTCCGTCTCACAGTAAACTGCACCAGGCTGTAGAGTGGGTCATGAGGGCTCTGTGTGCCAGATTTGGTGTTGATCAGTCTTTGGATTAGGTTTGTAGCAGGATTGGGAAGTGAGGGAAGGTACTGCAAGTCCCATCATCCATGTTCTGTCCCCTCCAAACTTCAGTAGGCTGTAGAGTGGGTCACTGGGGCTCTGTGTGCCAAGTGTGGACTTTCTCGGTGTTTGTTGGGGGCCACAGTGGTCTGTGGGAACAGAGGGGTGTAAAAGTACTACAAATCCCATCATCCATTGTCAATCCTCCCCCAAACCTCACCAGGACGTGAAGGCAGTCATGGGGGTTATGTATGCCAAGTTTGGTCTCGATCACTGATTGGATGAGGGTTGCAGCGGACTTGGGAAGTGAGTAGAGGCACTTCAAGTCCCATCATCCATGGCCCACCCTCCTCCGAACTGCACCAGGACATAGAGTGGGTCATGGGGCTGTGTGTGCTGAGTGTGGTCTGTATTGGTCCTTTTTGGTGGCCTCAGTGGTCTGTGGGAACCAAAGTCTTGGAAAGTACTAAAAATCCCATAATACGTGGGTCATGTCATAGGGGGGTTATGTGTACCAAGTTTGGTGCAGGTCCATCACCCGCACTGGTCGCTGTGGCCTGTGCAAGTGGCTGCCACATATCCGCCCTGGCCTGTGAAAGTGGCTGCCACATATCCGCCCTGGCCTGTGAAAGTATACCGGTGTAAAACAGAAAGGAGTAAAAAATGGAAAAGGCCTGCATGGAATTAGCAGTAAGGTCCAATGAGGCTGGGTGAGGGGGCTTTGGGCCAGAATTATTTATATAAGCATTAAAAGGCATTAGAGAAAGGTATTTATTGTTTTCTCTTGTGTCTTTTTGAGTGAAGTGGGGCCTTACCTTGTAGAGTGACAGTGCCTGTTCTAAAGATCCTGTCAGAAGCTGCCTTTCTCTGACACTGTGTTGAAGAGGGAAGATGGATGCCTCTTTTGGGCCTATCTGGGAGAAGGGGATTTGTAGGAGCTACAATGTTTTCTGGGAAGTGAATTGGGATGCAAATCCCATCATTCGTCGGCCATCCTGCCCTAAACTCTATTTTGGGGCCTGTAATGTTATGGCCTGCTATTGGTAACTTTAAAAGGCCGAATGGCAGGCAGCCGTTTTCTAAAAGCTGAGGGGGGGAGAATACAGGAATCCATTTTGTTTTCACAGAGCCAAGTGGGGAGGGAATGTTGATGGTGCATTTTTCCCCTCAGTGGGAAGAAATCCTGTTGTTTGAATGTAGAGGCCTGGATTCTGGGTTGCTGGCTTTTTTCCCCTCAGTGGGAAGAAATCCTGTTGTTTGAATGTAGAGGCCTGGATTCTGGGTTGCTGGCTTTTTCCCCTCAGTGGGAAGAAATCCTGTTGTTTGAATGTAGAGGCCTGGATTCTGGGATGCTGGCTTTTTTCCCCTCAGTGGGAAGAAATCCTGTTGTTTGAATGTAGAGGCCTGGATTCTGGGATGCTGGCTTTTTCCCCTCAGTGGGAAGAAATCCTGTTGTTTGAATGTAGAGGCCTGGATTCTGGGTTGCTGGCTTTTTTCCCCTCAGTGGGAAGAAATCCTGTTGTTTGAATGTAGAGGCCTGGATTCTGGGTTGCTGGCTTTTTAAACCTCAGTGGGAAGAAATCCGGTTGTTTGAATGTAGAGGCCGGGATTCTGGGATGCTGGCTTTTTCCCTCAGTGGGAAGAAATCCTGTTGTTTGAATGTAGAGGCCTGGATTCTGGGTTGCTGGCTTTTTCCCCTCAGTGGGAAGAAATCCTGTTGTTTGAATGTAGAGGCCTGGATTCTGGGTTGCTGGCTTTTTCCCCTCAGTGGGAAGAAATCCTGTTGTTTGAATGTAGAGGCCTGGATTCTGGGATGCTGGCTTTTTTCCCTCAGTGGGAAGAAATCCTGTTGTTTGAATGTAGAGGCCTGGATTCTGGGTTGCTGGCTTTTTCCCCTCAGTGGGAAGAAATCCTGTTGTTTGAATGTAGAGGCCTGGATTCTGGGATGCTGGCTTTTTCCCCTCAGTGGGAAGAAATCCTGTTGTTTGAATGTAGAGGCCTGGATTCTGGGTTGCTGGCTTTTTCCCTCAGTGGGAAGAAATCCTGTTGTTTGAATGTAGAGGCCTGGATTCTGGGTTGCTGGCTTTTTTCCCCTCAGTTGGGAAGAAATCCTGTTGTTTGAATGTAGAGGCCTGGATTCTGGGTTGCTGGCTTTTACCCCCTCATTGGGAAGAAATCCTGTTGTTTGAATGTAGAGGCCTGGATTCTGGGATGCTGGCTTTTTCCCCTCAGTGGGAAGAAATCCTGTTGTTTGAATGTAGAGGCCTGGATTCTGGGTTGCTGGCTTTTTTCCCCTCAGTGGGAAGAAATCCTGTTGTTTGAATGTAGAGGCCTGGATTCTGGGTTGCTGGCTTTTTTTCCCCTCAGTGGGAAGAAATCCTGTTGTTTGAATGTAGAGGCCTGGATTCTGGGTTGCTGGCTTTTTTCTCCCCCAGTGGGAAGAAATCCTGTTGTTTGAATGTAGAGGCCTGGATTCTGGGTTGCTGGCTTTTTCCCCTCAGTGGGAAGAAATCCTGTTGTTTGAATGTAGAGGCCTGGATTCTGGGATGCTGGCTTTTTCCCCTCAGTGGGAAGAAATCCTGTTGTTTGAATGTAGAGGCCTGGATTCTGGGTTGCTGGCTTTTACCCTCAGTGGGAAGAAATCCTGTTGTTTGAATGTAGAGGCCTGGATTCTGGGATGCTGGCTTTTTTCCCCTCAGTGGGAAGAAATCCTGTTGTTTGAATGTAGAGGCCTGGATTCTGGGTTGCTGGCTTTTTCCCCCTCAGTGGGAAGAAATCCTGTTGTTTGAATGTAGAGGCCTGGATTCTGGGTTGCTGGCTTTTTCCCCTCAGTGGGAAGAAATCCTGTTGTTTGAATGTAGAGGCCTGGATTCTGGGTTGCTGGCTTTTTCCCTCAGTGGGAAGAAATCCTGTTGTTTGAATGTAGAGGCCTGGATTCTGGGATGCTGGCTTTTTTCCCTCAGTGGGAAGAAATCCTGTTTTTTGAATGTAGAGGCCTGGATTCTGGGTTGCTGGCTTTTTTTCCCTCAGTGGGAAGAAATCCTGTTGTTTGAATGTAGAGGCCTGGATTCTGGGTTGCTGGCTTTTTTCCCCTCAGTGGGAAGAAATCCTGTTGTTTGAATGTAGAGGCCTGGATTCTGGGATGCTGGCTTTTTTCCCCTCAGTGGGAAGAAATCCTGTTGTTTGAATGTAGAGGCCTGGATTCTGGGATGCTGGCTTTTTCCCCTCAGTGGGAAGAAATCCTGTTGTTTGAATGTAGAGGCCTGGATTCTGGGTTGCTGGCTTTTTTCCCCTCAGTGGGAAGAAATCCTGTTGTTTGAATGTAGAGGCCTGGATTCTGGGATGCTGGCTTTTTCCCCTCAGTGGGAAGAAATCCTGTTGTTTGAATGTAGAGGCCTGGAGTCTGGGATGCTGGCTTTTTCCCCTCAGTGGGAAGAAATCCTGTTGTTTGAATGTAGAGGCCTGGATTCTGGGATGCTGGCTTTTTTCCATCAGTGGGAAGAAATCCTGTTGTTTGAATGTAGAGGCCTGGATTCTGGGTTGCTGGCTTTTTTCCCCTCAGTGGGAAGAAATCCTGTTGTTTGAATGTAGAGGCCTGGATTCTGGGATGCTGGCTTTTTTCCCCTCAGTGGGAAGAAACCCTGTTGTTTGAATGTAGAGGCCTGGATTCTGGGATGCTGGCTTTTTTCCCCTCAGTGGGAAGAAATCCTGTTGTTTGAATGTAGAGGCCTGGATTCTGGGTTGCTGGCTTTTTCCCCCTCAGTGGGAAGAAACCCTGTTGTTTGAATGTAGAGGCCTGGAATCTGGGATGCTGGCTTTTTTCCCCTCAGTGGGAAGAAATCCTGTTGTTTGAATGTAGAGGCCTGGATTCTGGGTTGCTGGCTTTTTTCCCCTCAGTGGGAAGAAATCCTGTTGTTTGAATGTAGAGGCCTGGATTCTGGGATGCTGGCTTTTTCCCCTCAGTGGGAAGAAATCCTGTTGTTTGAATGTAAAGGCCTGGATTCTGGGTTGCTGGCTTTTTCCCCTCAGTGGGAAGAAATCCTGTTGTTTGAATGTAGAGGCCTGGATTCTGGGATGCTGGCTTTTTTCCCCTCAGTGGGAAGAAATCCTGTTGTTTGAATGTAGAGGCCTGGATTCTGGGTTGCTGGCTTTTTTCCCCTCAGTGGGAAGAAATCCTGTTGTTTGAATGTAGAGGCCTGGATTCTGGGTTGCTGGCTTTTTCCCCTCAGTGGGAAGAAATCCTGTTGTTTGAATGTAGAGGCCTGGATTCTGGGATGCTGGCTTTTTTCCCCTCAGTGGGAAGAAATCCTGTTGTTTGAATGTAGAGGCCTGGATTCTGGGATGCTGGCTTTTTCCCCCTCAGTGGGAAGAAATCCTGTTATTTGAATGTAGAGGCCTGGATTCTGGGTTGCTGGCTTTTTTCCCCTCCGTGGGAAGACATCCTGTTGTTTGAATGTAGAGGCCTGGATTCTGGGTTGCTGGCTTTTTCCCCTCAGTGGGAAGAAATCCTGTTGTTTGAATGCAGAGGCCTGGATTCTGGGTTGCTGGTTTTTTTCCCCTCAGTGGGAAGAAATCCTGTTGTTTGAATGTAGAGGCCTGGATTCTGGGTTGCTGGCTAATCAGTGGCTAGCAATGCCCTCTGTCTGGTGCCTTAGAATTTTGGAGTGGCGAGGCTGTCCAATCAAAGGACTTTATGCAAATAGCTGCCACATATCTGTCCTTCCGCCCTCCGCATACATATACACATACACACAAACATTCCGTTTTATAAAGGTATACAGATAGTTAAACTTCATTTATGTTAATCAAAAAACGTATTCCTTTGTTCTGCATGTATTCTATTTTTACTAAATACAGGTGCCCGATTAACGCTGGGGAGAAAATGGAGAAGGACACCCCAGATGTGGAAGATTGGCTATGGAAAACCATGGACATTATTCAAATGGACATACTATCCCAGAAATTATATGAAAGGAAAGAGAAAACGGATTGGTCCAGCTTTAAGGAATATATGCAGGCCAAGGTCTTTAGACTAGTGTTTCCCAACCTTTTTTGAGCCGCGGCACACTTTTAACATTAAAAAAATCCGGCGAACACCACCAACCAAAATGACAAAAAATGAAACTCTAACACAGTAAAGAACGGCTGAGGGATGGTGGCCTGCTGGGAGCAGCTGCTGGGAATGCCAAAGCCAGGGGAAGAGCCATGCCCCACCCCCCAGCTGCAGCTCTCCCCCAGCTTCTCCAGCCTTTAGGGGGCAGTGCGAGCGAGGGGTGGGAGTCATGGCCCCCGTCCCCGGCGCTGCTGTCCGCCATGACTCCTGCCCCTCGCTCGCTGAAGCCATGTGGAGGAGGAGGAGCATGAGCGGTGGACGTGCTTCAGTGGGCAGGGCTCCTCCTCCGCGCAGCTTCAGCGAGCAAGGGGCGAAAATCATGGTGGATTGGAGGCTGGCTGGGGAAACGGCCGAAGGAGGCAGCGCCCCGGCCCCTTCTTCTTTTTCTTCACCGGCGCCCAGCCCTTCCTTCTCCTCCCCCAAGCAGCAGAAGTTTGGCCGGAGGAGGGGGGAAGGAAGGGGGCAGAGAGCTTTTCTCGTGGCACAGCAGGAAGTCCATCACGGCACACTACTGTGCCGCGTCACAGCGGTTGGGAAACACTGCTTTAGGCACTGCACCCAGTATGCCAATCACCACTGGGACCACCTTTACTGGCTTGTGCCAGAGTCTTTGCAGTTCTATTTTACATCCTCCTCCCCCCCCCCCATTATTATTATTATTATTATTATTATTGCCACCCTGCTTTTTCTCAGAATTGAAACCCAAAGCAGCTCACACATAACCCTCGGTCTTGTCTTGAAAAACCTTTCCATTAAAAAAATTCTTCAGAATAAAAACATTTTAGTCTGTTGCTGGAAGAACAAAAGAAGCAGATCACTCAGGGTCCCCAGAGAGGAAGTTCCAGAGTCAAGGGGCAGCCACCAAGAAGATCCTTTCTCGGGTTCCCACTACCTGTACTTCTGATGGTAATGAGACTGGAAAAAGGCCTCCCCTGATTATCTTGATTTAGGCTGGATTCTACTGGAATATCTGCTAAATAGCTTGGACCTGAATTGTACAGAGGTCATCACCAGCACTTTTAGTTGTGCCCAGGAACAAACTGGCGGCTATTGGAGCTGTTGCAACAAAGGAGTTGCATGCTCCCTGTAGCAGATGAGCGTAGTTTATATCAGTATTTTTCAACCTTTTTTTGGAGCCGCGGCACATTTTTTCCATTTACAAAATCCTGGGGCACACCACCAACCAAAATGACACAAAATGACACTCTAACACAGTAATACATATAGTTAATATGTTTTAAAATGTATTTATACACTCAGTGTGAAACCTGGACCTGTTTCGATGAACACAACATAAATACCCTGGCAGGAATAGCAGAAAGACACAAACTTCCCACACAGAACTCCCATAACCAAGAGAAAATACTATAAGAGTTTGGTGGGCATTGACCTTGGGATTTGGAGTTGTAGTTCACCTATATCCAGAGAGCACTGTGGACTGAAACAATGTTGGATCAGGACCAAACTTGGCATGAATACTCAATATGCCCAAATGTGAACACAGATGGAGTTTGGGGAAAATAGACCTTGACATTTGGGAATTACAGTTTCTGGGATTTATAGTTAACACACAATGAAAGAGCATCCCGAACTCTCGCAAAAATGGAATTGAACCAAACTTGGCATATTGAACTCTCATTACCAACAGAAAGTACTGAAAGGGTTTGCTTGGGAATTGACCTTGAGTTTGGAAGTTGTAGTTCACCTACACCCAGAGAGCACTGTGGACTCAAACAATGTTATGTTATGTTGTTGTTTGTTTTCTATCCAGAATCACAATGTTGGAAGGAGGCTCACCACTTTAAGGTCCCTAAAACAGGCATGGGAAAACTTCGGCCCTCTGGGTGCTTTGGACTTTAACTCCCACCATTCCTAACAGCCTGAGGCCCTTTTCTGCTTAAGTGGCTGAGGGGGAAAAAGGAAAAGGGCCTGAGGCTGCTAGGAATGGTGGGAGTTGGAGTCCAAAACACCTGGAAGGTCCAAGTTTGCCCATGCCAGCTTTCGACAGAGACCTCTTCCTCGCCCTTCGCTCCCTTTCCCCCTCCTGCTGAACACTTACTTTTTCTTCTACACTGCCGCTTCTGCCGCCATTTTGATCCGAGGAGGCAGTGTGAGCGTGTTCAGGAGGGGAAGGGGGAGGGAGGAAGACGTGACCCGTGCGGGCGCTACTGTGCAGACTCGCCCCAGAGCAAAGCGAGGCAAAGTGAGCAGAGCGAGGCTGGGAAGAAGGGAGCCCGAGTGGAGAAGAAAAAGTGTTTGGCAGGAGGGGGAAGAAAGGATATTGGAGGTTCCAATTTCCCACTGCACACCTGGTGATCGCTCACGGCACACTGGTTGGGTAACTCTGGTTTATATTGTAAACTAGCTGGAATTGGTTTATCTGCCATATTGCTGAAGAATTGTGTTTCCTGCTATTGAGTTGGGTTGGCTGCATTGAACTGGATTATATGAGTCTGCACTGCCATATAATGCAGTTCAATGCAGTTAAACTGCATTATTAAACTGTACTGTGTAGATGGGGTCCTCACTTTGTCTAATGTCAAGACCTGGTTGTATTCACTTGGTCACAGAAATGTGATAGTATTTAAAATAATAATAATAATAATAATACCCTTTATTTATATTCCGCCCTTCTCACCCCAAAGAGGACTCAGGGTGGATTACAGTACACATACAAGCAGACAATCCCTGCCATTTTTGTATTTGACATACAGCACATACAACATATACAGTAGGAGGTTCTTTCCAGTTGAGCCACAGGTTCTTTCCAGGTTCTTTTCACTTGTGTCACCGGGGTGCTGTTGCTCCATTGTGCCACAGGGGGGGCTGTTTGCTTCATCCTCCTATGATGAAGAGCTTGCCAGCCCGTTAGGACCTTCCACCTTCTGGCAATCGGTCTTCCTTATTTATTGGTATTATAAAAGTCCTCCCCTGCAAAGTGGTCCCTAATTTCTCTACTCACAGCTAGGCTGTTTTCGACTGCTGAGGTAAACAGAGGCAGGGCTGACAGCTGGCTGCCCAAACCAGTCCAGGGTCTTGAACCTGTAACATTCAGTTGATAAGATATTTTAGCAGCTGTTGTTTAACCGCTGTGCTAAACCTCCGGTTAATACTGTTTATTCGGAAAGTAAGCGACACACTTCCATACTGCTCCTATGGTAGATATTGCACTTAAGTAAATGTAATATAATAGAAGCATTAATATTTTAACACACATTTAATTCAATTCAGGAAATATTCATCATGCTTCAGGTTCATTTAAATGGAGCTATGATTAAGTCCTTTTCTATTGTTTTGGTGTGATTTAATCATAACTCACTGGGTTGGTACTTACTCTCAAGTAATGCTGTTGGAATTCCCCACTGAAACAAGCATATATAAACAAAGGTTACTTGGAATTTACTGAACACTGAAAAACAAAGACTACGGTTTATGTAAAAAAAATTCCCTTCCTAATTTCATTACTCATTCATTTTCATTATGAAAGCTGGCTTTCACCTGGTAATTTATTCATTAGAATCACATTCATTTCATAAATTATTTGTTTTAGCTACATTCATTTCTTTACTTTCATTCCTTTGTTTAAAGTTGTATTTTTGCTACTACCTGTGGCAACAATAATTATGGAGCTTATTTCTGTAGTCGTAATGGTCAATAGCCTTTTTATTGCTTTATAATTTATTTGAGCATTATGATATCTTAATGCAGGGGTAGGGAACCTATGGCTCGGGAGTCAGATGCGGCTCTTTCCATGATTGCATCTGGCTCTCCAGAGCAGCCCGGGCCTCGGTTTCCCAGCATGTAGCGAGGAGGAGTGACGCAAATGCGCCGCGACTGCTGCTTCCGTGCTGCCATCGCCGCCTCTTCCTCATCCACCGCTGTTCTTGGGGCCCTGTGCCCTCTTCGCCAGGGATGGCAGAGCCCGGCACCGCCGCCTCATTCTCATCTTCTTTTTCGTCCTCTGCCAGGGGAGGCGGGCCTGGTCCTGGCGCCATGGACCCGGCATAGTTGTCCCCGGGGGATGCCCAGCTCATTGCCCTCATCGTCGGGCAGCTCAAGAGCCTCTGCCTCTTCAACAGCTTACAGAAGGACTGCCTCACTGACGTTGACACCAAGGACCACCTTGGCCCCGTGCCCTCCTCCCCCTTCCTTCCTTTCTTTTCCCTTCTTTTTCCCTCTCTTTTTCTTTCATTTTTCCTCCCTCTCTCTCTACCTTCTTTCCTCCCTCCCTCTTCGTTCCTTCCTTCCTCTTCCATTCTTTCATTCTCTCTTTCCTTTTCCCTCCCTCTCTCCCCTTCCTTCTTTCCTCCATTCTCCCTCTTCCTTCCTTTCTTTCTCCCCTTCACCCTTTCCTTCTCCTTCTCTCCTTCCTTTTCCCTCCCTCTCCCCTTCCTTTTTTCCTCCATTATCTTCCTTCCTTCCTTCCTTTTCTATTCTTTTCCCCCAAGTCTTCCTTTCCTTCTCCTTCCTTTCTTTTCACTTCACTCTCTCTCTCCCCCCTTCTTTCTTTTCTTCTTTTCCCTTCATTATTTTACTTTTTCCTCACTCCCTTTATTTTCCGGACCCTTTCCTTTCCTACCTTCCCATTTCCTTTTTTCTTTTCGCCTTCTTGTCTCTCTACTGCTTTTCTTTTCTTCCTTTTCCCTAGTTTGTTCTTCTTTTCTTTCTTCATCTCCCTCCTTTATTTCCTCTTTCTTTCCTTCCCCCTTCCTTCCATCTTCTCTTCCTTCCCAGAGTCCTGAGCATGCCTTTTGCAGAGCCAGGTCTGAAGTGTCCCGTCATTCTGCTGGAGGAATCCTTATCTCATAGTTTGTACATATATACTGTAGCAACCTAGTTCCCTTTCATGCCTGGGGGGCAGGGGGCGGCCCCGGGGGTCCCGATTGCATTAGGGCCAATTGCAGCTGAGGTGGACATGGAGGAAGGGGATGATGAGGTAGCTGGGCCTTCATCTCCCACTGAGAGCTTGGCATGGGATGATGGCTGGCCCGATGGGTATGAAAGCTGGAAAAGTCAGACTGACACTGAAAGTGCTGATTCCGATAATCAGTATGAGAAACCAGGTGGTTTCGGGTTGCAGGAAAGGGTTAGGGAGATAGCGGAGGATGAGCCCATGGAAGCTGAAAGGGAGTCTGGCTCTCACGAAGATAGCGACCCAGGTGCTGGGAGGCAAGGACGGGGCTTTGATAGGAGATGGAGCATTGAGTCCAGCAGGAGGGAATGGCACCGTAGCCTAGAGCGTCAGAGGAGCGCTAGGTCCCGTAGCACAGATTGCCGCCGCAGCCTAGAGCAGTCTTTCTCAACCAGTGTGCCGTGGCACACTAGTGTGCTGTGACGGACTTCCTGCTGTGCCGCGAGAAAAGCTCTCTTCCCCCCTTCCTCCCCCTCCTGCCGAACTCCTGCTGCTTGGGGAGGGAGGGAGGAAGGGCAGGCAGTGGCGAAGAAAAAGAAGAAGGGACCGGGCGCCACCTCCTTCGGCCGTTCCCCAGCCAGCCTCCAATCCGCCATGACTCCCATCATGACTCTCGCCCCTCGCTCGCTGAAGCCGCGTGGAGAAGCCCCGCCCACAGAAGCCCGTCCACCACTCATGCTCCTCCTCTGTAGGAGAGCTGAAGCTGGGGGGAGGGGGCGGGGCATGGCATGGCCTGGCTCTGCCCCCTCCCCCGGCTTCGGCACTCCCAGCAGCTGCTCCAGCCTTGAGGGGACAGTGCCAAGCCAGCATTGTGCTGACTCTGGCACCGCTGGCTTGGCACTGCCCCCTCAAAGCTGGAGCAGCTGCTGGGAGAGGTGAAGCTGGGGGTAGGGGGTGGGGCATGGTTCAGCCTGGCTCCGCCCCCTCCCCGGCTTCAGCACTCCCAGCAGCTGTTCCCAGCAGGCCACCAACCCCAGCCATTCTTTACTGTGTTAGAGTGTCATTTTGTGTCATTTTGGTTGGTGGTGTGCCCCGGATTTTTTAATGTTAAAAAGTGTGCCGCAGCTCAAAAAAGGTTGGGAAACACTGGCCTAGAGCGTCGGGGTCTCACCAGGGAATTAAGTATAGGATCCGTGGGAACGGATCCTCAGTTGCTCGGCCACTTCTGATTAGAAGGGAGTGAAGCGAGTGAAGATCCACGGAGCCAGGACTGAGGCTCGTGCCTTGCCAAGAAGTTTCTTGGGCCTTGATTCTTGAACCTTGCCTTGTTTTGCTTTGCCACGGACCAAGTCTGTTTTTGATCCGCATTGTTTTGCGGAACCTTTGCCAAGCTATTGCCTTTGGATTTACCTAAGAACACTTTACCTTTTTATTGCAACTTTGATACTTTTATGGACAATAATCCTTTTTATCTATTTCTTATTATTCAATAAATAGTTAGCTGATTACCGTCTCTGTGTGTGTGATTAAGGGGCCGGGACGAGACCCTGCATCGTGACATATACTCACATTTAGTTGCATTCAGTCATACACACACACACACACACACACACACACACACACACTATGGCTCTCACTGAAATAAATTTCCAAATATTTTGCTTTTATGGCTCTCTGATTCAAAAAGGTTCCCAACCCCTGTCTTAATGGGTTTGGGGCTGAATGGTAGCTGCCACAGAAAGGGCATTATGTATGTCTGCTAATATTCCATCCCAAATGATCTTACATGACACAATGTCCAGATACACTTACAGCTGTGATTACAGAAACAACACTGTAGTCCCTATACATCACAGACCACGCCCAAAATTGACAGCAAGGCTTCCTTAACTTGATTTGCCTGACTAGGCCTCAGCTCATGGATAATTGTTAGGCTTCCTCAACTTGATTTTCCTGACTAGGCCCCCAACAATGACAGAACAAGACCAAACTTGGCACACAGACTCCCCAAGTTGCACCCTACATCCTGGTGCAGTTTGAGGGAGGATGGACCATGGATGATGGGAGTTGCAGTACTTTAATTCACTTCCCTAGAGCACTGTGGCCCACACCAATGACGAACTATGGCACACAATGCCTTCCTCAAATAACCCGGGCACCGCCGGGTCCCCAAGCTAGTAAATAAATAAATAAATAAATAAATACATGCATATAGAATGAACTCATTAAGAGATTATGGGGCCCATGACTTTGACCAGTGTCCTGATGTTTACATATTTTACTTGAAGGTCATAAAAAAGCCGGTCGACATAAACCTGACTCTACAAGGATTCTGGTAATGTCAAGAGACCACGATTCGATTGCTTTCACTAGATCTCTTTAGAATTCAAGTTGAATGTGGTCTCTGCAAACAGCGGACATGACCTAACTCCTCTTCATGTGTTAATTCTATGCACATTTATTGTCAGAATAGCAAGCTTATTTTGCATAGCTTGAACAATCACATTGCAGCGATAAAACCACAAAGCATTGCATTCATCTCCAGCCTGCAGCCTCTTCAGTTAAGCACACTTCGATTACATTAAATCAAATATGTCTTTTTTGTTTACTTTTGTATTTTCACTGGTTGCTCTTATTCCGTTCAACATAGCTTCCTTTATGCATTCTTTCTGCTTCTTCCCCCATTTGTTCAAGACAATTTACTGTTCTTTCCAACATGATAAATAAAATGCAAAGGAAATTATTCCTTCTACAGCTGAAAGCAATCGCTAACATTTCAAATGAGTAGCTGCCAAGATATGAAGCTGTGGCTCTGTAAAGGTGCAAGTCTACCCAGTCATTTGCTCATATTGTTAATGTTGTGTTGGAAACGTTTGTTTGTGATTAGCACAATCACGAAGGCCCCTGTGGTGCATTAAAAACAGAAACAAAAGACCTCACATTGAGAAACAAAGTGAGCACATGTACCACAGAGGTGTATATATTGGTGTGTCCAGCAAACAACACGAAAATACCAGGTGCAGAGGATCAGTAATACACCACAGGAGTACTTCAACAAATGGGGATTTAATTTTTAATCTTGTTTTTTCTCACTCTGCAGCTGCAACCTGAAGTGCTCCCTACATAGACTGCAGGTAGGAATTAAGAAAAAAAATATCAAAGGGATATTATTGCCATCTAAATACTACGTATAAGCTTATCAGTTCTTATTGAAATCACAACTTGGAGAATAAGACCAAATGCATTTCCCATATACATTGAGCACCAATTGTTTTTGTCTTACTACAAGTACAATGGATAACTCTTCATTAGAAAGACATTTTTACACTGGATGAGTAAAGTGAAGCCAATGATCTTCACACAACCTCTAAGGGCCATTTTTTGTGGATATCTTTGTGGCGGAAATGTAACAGAACACAGGACTTAAAAGAGTTAAAGCTGTCTTGGGATGTATCTACACTGTAGAATTAATGTCACAGCTCACCAGGCTCAATGCTATTGAAGCCTGGGATTCATTGCCAAGCCTGAAAGCTCAGGTCTTGTCATGCCCCAGCCTGACTCCAAGCAAGACCACAGCCATGTTAACTCCAAGATCATAGCTAGGCCTGAAAGCAAGCCGTTGCAGAGGCCTCTGGTTCAACCAGCGTTCAAGGACAGACACAGCCTGGCTCCATCCCGGGCTGATAAGAAGCACGGGGAAAGTGGAGCCTGGTTGCCTCCCTTCCTTCCAGGTGCAAGCACTAATGAGTTGACATACCATCCTGATTCTGGAGGCATGAGAAAGTGCAGCCGAGAAACTATCCATGGGAAAGGGCTGCGTCGAAGTCAGCGCCTTCAAGATCAAAGCAGGGGGGCCTATTTAAATCAGGTCCCCGAGCTGCCCCGCATCTCGCACCAATGTTAGGCTACCTTGCCAAACTCCACGGAACTCAAGCCTGGGCCAGAGGGCCTTCAAGTCTTTGGACTCTATTATTTGCAGCCAAGAACTTATCCTGGATTTAGCCCATTGGGACATCTAGACTATTTCTGCATTTATTGATCCTTTTATCTTTTGGACTATTGCATTGCAATACCCTGATGCTTGGGGGCATCAATGGACTATATTCTTATCTCTCTTATTCTATCCATTTATTCTAAACTAGCTGTACCCGGCACGCGTTGCTGTGCCCTATTTAGGAGATGCAAGAAAGTCTGAGTATGTAAAGGTTGGAATTGTTGATAGTGAATTGGGTGTTTTATGTTTGTGACTCAGCTCTTTGCCTGCAGTCCTTCGGGTTTGACTTGTACCATGGCCAGGACGGATCAGCTTGGGGAGGGCTTGTCCTGTCAGGGGATCTCTATCTTCACAGGTGCATCCAGTGTCTGTTGGGGGACTGTTAAAAATCCTTTCCGTATCCTTTTTAGCCACCTTTCTCAAGATCTTCATGTCTAGCTTACTTTCTGCTCCTCTCTTTTTCAAGATGTCCTGCTCTGTGTCTTTTGCACCCATTGGTCAATGTCCGATGAGGCTTTCCCCATCATGGTCTTCTGATTTGAAAGTGTTGGAGGAGGCTGTGACACTCATCTGACAGTTTGTTATGGGTCGGAATGTTCATGTTGGCTGGCCAGTACAGTAGTTATGCAAATCCGCCCTTATTGGCAGCCAATCATGTTGTCAGAATGTAGAGGCTGGGGGAGTCTTTGGCAGCCCCGGAGGATGCTGGGAAATGTAGTTTTTTTACTCGTTGTTTTGGGGGCCTTTTAGGTTTTGGGGGGGAAGTTTCTTTGCTACAAACGTACCTTGCTTGAGGCCTATTTCTGTTGGCAAGTTTTGTGTTTCTGCGTTGTAAGGTTTCTCTGTTTCAGGTAGTCTTCACATGACGACTGTTCCTTTATATATATAGATAAAGCATTTAACCACGGCTGGTCTCAAGTGGTTTACTGAGGGATCCTTCAGGTCTAGAGTGCAACAGGTCTCAGTGGTGACCAGGGAAGCATTTGCACAGTTATAGCTTGTGCCCGTACCTTGGGAAGTCTGACTTGGCCAGGGTAGTCCACTCTTTGGTTGCATCCTATATAGACTACTGCAAAGCGCTCTACATGGGGTTGCCTTTGAAGACTGTTTGGAAGCTTCAAATAGTCCAGCAGGCGGCAGCCAGTTCCACTGGCTGCCAGTTTGCTACGGGGCACAATTCAAAGTGCTGGCTTTAGCCTATAAAGCCCTAAATGGTTCCGGCCTAGCTTACCTGTCTGAACCTATCTCTCCTTATGAACCATCTAGGAATTTAAGATCCTCTGGGGAGGCTCTGCTCTCGATCCTGCCTTCTTAGCAGACACGCCTGGCAGGGATGAGAGACAGGGTCTTCTCGGTGGTGGCTCCTCAGCTGTGGAACTCCCTCCCTAAGGATATTAGATTGGCCTCCTCCCTCTTGAATTTCTGAAAAAAAGTAAAAACCCTCTCTTTGAACAAGCCTTTGAAAATGCATCATAATAAATAAACATGGAACTATGAAAGAGTGAAACATGGAATGCTTTAGACAATGCTAATGGAAAATGAGATCAACACGAAGACATTGGTGATTATATGTTTTTAATGTTTTTTTGGTATGGATTTTCATAATGTTGTTTTAAATGTTCTAATTGTATTTTATGGCTATTATGGCATTGAATTGCTGCCAATTTGTAAGCTGCCTTGAGTTGCCTCTGGGCTGAGAAAGGTGCAATAGAAATATCATAAATAAATAAAATAAATAAATATTTGCATATGCATACATAAACACATATCATGGAATGGGATCCAACTCTAAACGTGAAATTCATTTGTATTTCTTAGACACTTTATACACATAATGTTGTGATTGAGCCTCCAGCTGCTACTGATAGTAGTGATTCAGAAGACTCTGATGGCTCAGCATCTGGGGAGAGTATGGAATTGGGTGGGACTGTTTGTAACAGGAGTACTGGTGTTTGCAGAAAGAGGCTTACTCGTGAGTCAAGTGAGTCAAGTGAAGAGGATCACTTGCAACTCAAGAGAGTCAAGCAAATAATTACAGCACCTTCAGACTCTGAGACATCTGAGGGATTCTCTGGGAATGATGGGAGTCAGAGTACAGAGGACATTTCTACTGAAATGGATTGGACTCAAGTAAGAGAAATTCAGAGGGCTTATGAGGAGCCCACAAGTTCAGACACCTGGGTAGGATTCACTGATGATCAGGATTGGCCCTCAGAGTCCCCAGACAATGGGGGGGGGGTGTTCTAATTCTTAACCACAGGTAGAGACTTAGGGTTAGTCAAAGGGCAGCAGCTGCTGGGAGAGTAACACCTGAGGATGATGATAGGGCACTGACCTCATCTAGTGGATCTGACTTGTAGTGAGTTTAAAAGGTGGGCATTTTGGGACTAACCTTTGTGGCTAGCAAGGAGTTGCCTTTGGATTCTAGGACTCTTGCATCCTGTCATCTTGCAGCCTTGCTTCCAGACTGATTCTGCAGCTTCCTGTGGTGGGGTTCGAACTCCACTGGATTGCTCCCCAGTTGGACTGTGGGTTGCGTCTTCGCTTCTACGTCTATCTCCTCTTTTTGACCTTGGCCTGGCTCCTGGATTATGTCTCTCCTACGCCCCTTTGGATACCTTCTTGGACAACCCTTTGACGACTTCAATGCTGATGACCTTGGTTTGATTCTGACGACGACATCTTCTCTGCTGCCCTCAGCGTGCCTTTCTCTGTTTGTTTTGCTTTGATTTTGCTAAAGAGTTTTTGGCATTTTGAATGCAGGCTTTTTCTCCCTGTTTGTTTTCATGCCGGTTAAGGCTTCCTTTTGTTAGCATTTTCACTGACCATTAAGTGCTTTTGTTTTGCAAATACTTATCTCCAGAGACTCTGTGAATATTAAAACAAACTATTTACACTTCAATTGAGTTTGGCTCTCTAAACTAGCATCTGCTACGACACATAACCTGGGTTTTTATGCACAGTGTTTATACACTGAACCATCAGAAAGCAAAGGTGTCACTACCTCCAACACCTATGTGGTGTTTCAGATTTTGGAATTCCAGATAAAGGATGCTCTACCTATACAACCAGAGTAATTTGCTTCTCAATTCCATTGTTTCTGCCTAGTTCTGTATTCCATTGCAACTTTGTGCTATTGCACAAAGTTATCTGTCTGTGGCATGGCACCTCATAGATGGGACTGTAAAGAGAGAGAAGTGTAAATGAAAATGTATACAATAGAAAAATCTTGTTAGCAGTGCCATCTGCACCCTGAGTAGATCCTGGCTTAGGACAGGGGACAAAGCTTCAGGAAATGTGCAGAAATATCTTTCTTCAAATAGTAAGCCAATGACCAACCTGAATATAACCCAAGATGGACACCTACACCAGTACAGATTGCTCAACTCAGTCTGGAAAGCAAAAAGTAATCCCAAAGAAACAATCGAATGAGGAGAGAAATATAAATGAGGTATCATTTCCAAGTTACTTTCAGTTAATTCAGCTGCTATGACTGCTAACTGTTGACCTGCTATTTCTCTTGCCTCCACTGGCTCTGCTGTTCTGTGATTGCCTAGACAGTTCCATATCATTTTAGTAAAATGAACGCAAAAATTCAATTTTACTCTTTTATCCTCAGGTCAGCCACCTAGCCCTCAAACTAAGTGTGTGCCAACATAAAAATAAAAGCTTTGTCATATCTCTGCCACTGTCAATATGTCAGGGGCTTCAATGGCAATTTGCTTATACTGCTATCTGTTCCATATCCATATATGCCATGCTTATCTTGCAATAGAAAGAGAGAACAAAATGATGGGGATATTATGACTAAACCAGCATAAAAGAACTAATTTAAACTAGCATTAGCTATTGTATCTTTCTCTCCAAGAGCAACTAAGCAAAGAAAGGGCAAAATCTATAGCAATATTCCTTCTGAAATGTTCTAGGTGTATTGTTAAATGTGTAACATACTAAATCATACAAATTACAACCTTAACTAAATAATATAGTTAAATTTTAAAATATTTTGCACCTGTATAAGTATTTTTGCAAAGGCTTATGGCAGCAAATGCAGGGGGGGGGGCATTTGTAGTTTTGTTATCAATACCATTGTCCCTAGGTGTGTTACATTAAGCTTGTCTTTCATTGTCTTAATTTGCTTTTTATTACAGTGATGCAGAGTTTGTGGCATGGCATATTATGGGCTATAGTATTAGTTTATACTAACTCTCAAGCAAAGAGGAAATCCCATCCTGTGGGCCAGAAAAGACAGAAGTTATCTATTGTACTGAGAAAGCTCAACTCAGATGAAGACATTTTCAAATAGCCTTAAGAACGCTTTCAATACAATTGTTGAACATGGAAGGAGCTGAAAGAGCAGGAACACATTGCTTCTGCTCCATTCACTCAATTGAAGGTGTGAAAAGAGTCTACATAAAGATTGGGGGAAATGTTGCTCTTGAAAAGTTGGACTGCATCCTTCACATTTGACTAATTTTTGCTGTGACTGCAGGGAACTATAGTCCAAAAACATCTGGAGAGTCTCTTATTTCTCACCCCTTACCATACATTCAACAGAGCATCTGCAAGCATACCTTAGTATGCTGGCAGCTAGTGCTCCGCAATTGGTAAACACGGGTATGATGTTTTTCCTTGCCCGTTCAGGGCATATTGCTTGAGGATCTGGAGTTGTAGTCAAAACTTGCAATTCATTTGGTCTCTGGGAGTTTGACTTACTAATGTGTAACGTACTATCTTTTGTGAAACTGCTTGTTTGCAAAATTCCTTCTGCTGTGGAAATCTTGTAGCACCTTTGAGACTCCGAAAGTTGGTTGCATGAGCTTTCATAGGCTTATGTCTACTTCCTCAGATGTCTACCAAAGCTTATGCTACCAACTTCTGTCTCTCAGTCTCAAAGGTGCTACAATATTCCTTTGCATATTGATATTCCAACTAACAGAGTTATGTTGTTTCTTCTTAGCATGTATCCAGCTTTTATATTTACATCAGCTTTTGAACAAATACTCAAAAGAGCAAAATGAAACAAACAAAATGAAAGTAGTAGCAAATGATAAAAAAGAAATGTATCAGCTAAAAACATTGCAGTAATATTACAATATCGTAATAATATTGTGCTATATATAGTAATAATATCATGCTATGCTAATAATATATTGTATGCACATATATGATCATATATTGTAATACAATATAATACTAAAAATAATACAATATATAATATAGTAATTATATATTATATATTACATGTTAGTATTAATATTGCAGTATAATGGTATAGTACAATATAGTAGCATGAAGGAGGAATAGCTATTTACTAAAGTCGCAACCACTGATATGGACCCATATACGGATTGAGTTGGACTTCATTTTACTTGTAAAGCTTTCAAAATGTATTTAGTGCATTGTATCTGATAATTTTATTGTAAATTTATGATGTTTTTAGATTTTAAATGTTAGCATTGAATACTTGCTGTTTGTCGGTCTTCGGTGAGAAGGCCGGGGTATAAAAGTTTAAAAATAAATAAATAAATATTCTGCTATTCTGATAATATATTGTTTGTACATATAACTTGTAAGCTGCTCTGAATCCCCCTTTGGGGTGACAGAGTGCGTATAAATATAGTAAATAAAATAAATAAAACCCAAAATAATCTAAAAATACAGCACAAACTATTTATAAAATTCAAAGTATTCCTCTCTAAATGAAGGCTGAGAGATAGTCTTCTGTAAGAACCTAACTAATAGAGAGGGTGAGTAGGGGCAGCATAAAGTGACCGTTCCCCTATTTACCCATATGCATATTTAAAAATGCATTGTCATGTTATGACTGACCATATGCATATTTAAAAATGTGCATATGGGCATATAACATGAAGATACATCAATACTGTATTAAAACCACTGACATAAGCCATAACCCCACCCATTTCAAAAACAGAATGCTGCTGCTGGAACCTATACTTTCCGTTTCAGTTATCTTAGGGAGATAAAAGCAGCTTGCAGAAGGTTAGTCTAATTATACCAATTTAGCAACATCAGTAGACCATAAATTTAACAGAAGGAAGAGGGAGGCAGAACTTTAAATGATCCAGCTTTACTGTATATGATTTAATTCAATTCACCTCATAAACAAACAATACTGCACTGGATACTGCCATCTAACATGTGCTCATTGATGTAGGTAGGACAACTATGTGACCCTATCTCAAAAAAAAAAAGAAAGAAGAAAAGGATAAAAATAAAATAGTAAATATATATTAGTAATATAGTTCTCAATTCTAAAGGTTGTGTTTACTTTTATATTGACCAAAAACCCTTTGATGATTCCAACCGCTCATATCGGCTGACATCGACCTGACGCAGCCTACGATCATAGCTCCAACTCTTGGGAACGCTCTGCCTGTCAGCTCGATTGGTTAGATTTTCTTGCATAACGACCAAGCCGATCGCGCCAATTGATATGGACACTGCCGAGCCGGAAACCAGGCTCATCCCCTTTGATCTGCCAGATACCTTCCTGGTCTTTGATATGGACTGGCCATTTGGTCAAGCCTTGGAAGGAGTGGACCCAGCGGGGGGGCCGGGAGGGATTCTTGAGGAATGTTTGCGCGGGCTTTTTCTTAGTCTATCTTGTTCAGCCTGGAGTAAGGAGCCACAAATGATCTATCTTCCAATCTGCTTGGAGTGAGTTTGGTTTATCGGAACCCCTTTCCGGAGCATTACATAAAGATAGACTCACCAACTTTTGCGTCGTGAAAGCCTCTCCGGCAGAACCAACCTCAGATGTACCAATCAAGGGACGCCATAAGAGCAACCTCCCGCACTCAGATGAGGAGGAGGAGGAGGACGAAGGCGGGGACGAGGTCGAAGCAACCCTTTGTGGTCTGTCCATAACGTGACCACTTAATATAACACAAATAACCACCTCATCACAATGACCAACCTGAATATAACCCAAGATGGACACCTACACCAGTACAGATTGCTCAACTCAGTCTGGAAAGCAAAAAGTAATCCCAAAGAAGCAATAGAATGAGGAGAGAAATATAAATAAGGTATCATTTCCAAGTTACTTGCAGTTAATTCAGCTGCTATGACTGCTAACTGTTGACCTGCTATTTCTCTTGCCTCCACTGGCTCTGCTGTTCTGTGATTGCCTAGACAGTTCCATATCATTTTAGTAAAATGAACGCAAAATTCAATTTTACTCTTTTATCCTCAGGTCAGCCACCTAGCCCTCAAACTAAGTGTGTGCCAACATAAAAATAAAAGCTTTGTCATATCTCTGCCACTGTCAATATGTCAGGGGCTTCAATGGCAATTTGCTTATATTGCTATCTGTTCCATATCCATATATGCCATGCTTATCTTGCAATAGAAAGAGAGAAAAATGATGGGGATATTATGGCTAAACCAGCATAAAAGAACTAATTTAAACTAGCATTAGCTATAGTATCTTTCTCTCCAAGAGCAACTAATCAAATAAACGGCAATATCTATAGCAATATTCCTTCTGAAATGAACTAGGTGTAATGTTAAATGTATAACATACTAAATCATACAAATTACAACCTTAACTAAATAATAGAGTTAAATTTTAAAATATTTTGCACCTGTGTAAGTATTTTTGCAAAGGCTTATGGCAGCAAATGCAGGGGGGGGGGGGACATTTGTAGTTTTGTTATCAATACCATTGTCCCTAGGTGTGTTACATTAAGCTTGTCCTTAATTGTCTTAATTTGCTTTTTATTACAGTAATGCAGAGTGGCATAGTATGGGCTATAGTATTAGTTAGGCCTGTTTTTATACTAACTCTCAAGCAAAGAGGAAATCCCATCCAGTGGGCCAGAAAAGACAGATCTATTGCCCTGAGAAAGCTCAACTCAGATGAAGACATTTTCAAATAGCCTTAGGAACCCTTTCGATACAATTATTGAACATGGAAAGAGCTGAAAGAGCAGGAACACATTGCTTCTGCTCCATTCATTCAATTGAAGGTGTGAAAAGAGTCTACATAAAGATTGGGGGAAATGTTGCTCTTGAAAAGTTGGACTGCATCCTTCACATTTGACTAATTTTTGCTCTGACTGCAGGGAACTATAGTCCAAAAACATCTGGAGAGTCTCTTATTTCTCACCCCTTACCATACATTCAACAGAGCAATATCTGCAAGCATACCTTAGTACCTTAGTATGCTGGCAGCTAGTGCTCTGTAATTGAAAACATGGGTATGATGTTTTTCCTTGCCCACAAATTCAGGGCATATTGCTTGAGGATTCGGGAGTTGTAGTCAAAACTTGCAATTCATTTGGTCTCTGGGAGTTTGACTTACTAATGTGTAACATACTATCTTTTGTGAAACTGCTTGTTTGCAAAATTCCTTCTTGCCAAAAAATCTTGTAGCACCTTTGAGACTAACTGAAAAAAGTTGGTTGCATGAGCTTTCATAGGCTTATGTCTACTTCCTCAGATGTCTACCAAAGCTTATGCTACCAACTTCTGTCTCTCAGTCTCAAAGGTGCTACAATATTCCTTTGCATATTGATATTCCAACTAACAGAGTTATGTTGTTTCTTCTTAGCATGTATCCAGCTTTTATATTTACATCAGCTTTTGAACAAATACTCAAAAGAGCTTATAAACAAAATGAAAGTAGTAGCAAATGATAAAAAAGAAATGTATCAGCTAAAAACATTGCAGTAATATTACAATATCGTAATAATATTGTGCTATATATAGTAATAATATCGTGCTATGCTAATAATATATTGTATGCACATATAAGGATCATAATATTGTAATACAATATAATACTAAAATAATACAATATAATAATATAGTAATTATATATTATATATTACATGTAGTATTGCTAATAATATTGCAGTATAATGGTATAGTACAATATAGTAGCATGAAGGAGGAAATAGCGAAGCGACTAAAGTCGCTAACCACTTGATATGGACCGAATATATGGATTGAGTTGGACTTCATTTTACTTTGGTGAAAAGCTTTCAAAATGTATTTAGTGCATTGTATCTGATAATTTTATTGTAAATTTATGATGTTTTTAGATTTTAAATGTTAGCATTGAATACTTGCTGTTTGCCGGTCTTCGGAGGTGAGAAGGCCGGGGTATAAAAGTTTAAAATAAATAAATAAATATTCTGCTATTCTGATAATATATTGTTTGTACATATAACTTGTAAGCTGCTCTGAATCCCCTTTGGGATGACAGAGTGCGGGGTATAAATATAGTAAATAAATAAATAAAACCCAAAATAATCTAAAATACAGCACAACTATTTATAAATTAAAGTATTCCTCTCTAAATGAAGGCTGAAAGATAGTCTTCTGTAGAACCTAACTAATAGAGAGGGTGAGTAGGGCAGCATAAAGTGACCGTTCCCTTATTTACCCATATGCATATTTAAAATGCATGTGTACCTTCATGTTATATGACCATATGCATATTTTAAAATGTGCATATGGGCATATAACATGAAGATACATCAATACTGTATTAAACCACTGACATAAGCCATAACCCCCACCCATTTCAAAACAGAATGCTGCTGCTGGAACCTATACTTTCGTTTTCAGTTATCTTAGGAGATAAAAGCAGCTTGCAGAAGGTTAGTCTAATTATACCAATTTAGCAACATCAGTAGACCATAAATTTAACAGAAGGAAGAGGGAGGCAGAACTTTTAAATGATCCAGCTTTACTGTATATGATTTAATTCAATTCACCTCATAAACAAACAATACTGCACTGGATACTGCCATCTAACATGTGCTCATTGATGTAGGTAGGACAACTATGTGACCCTATCTCAAAAAAAAGAAGAAAAAAGACAGGATAAAAATAAGGTAAGTAAATATATAAGTAAGTAATATAGTTCTCACTTCTAAAGGTTGTGTTTACTTTATATTGACCAAAACCTTTTGATGATTCCTAGCTGCCGCTCATATCGGCTGACATCGACCTGACGGCGAGCCTTTACGATCATAGCTCCAACTCTTTGGAACGCTCTGCCGGAAGATGTGCGAGCTTTGAGAGATTTAACAAAGTTCCGCAGAGCGTGCAAGACGTTTTTATTCCAGCAGGTTTTTGGGGTCTGATTTGGCTAACCAATTGTAAATAGTTTTATAGTTTTTAGCTAAGAGTTTAATTTTTTCAGTTGTTTTAAAGTGTGTTTTTATACTTTCTGTAAGTCGCCCTGAGCCCTCGGGGAAGAACAGCATACAAAACTGAATAAAACTAAATAAATAAATAAATAATATGCTCATGTACAAGTCTAGAAAACCTGGGTCCACTTATCCATGGATCAGTATAAGAACTGTATCTCAATTCCTATCGAAAAAGAAACCATCCCCTTTTCTGACTAGAGTAGCAAAAGGTGAGAACTTAGATTATCCCATGAGAATCTTTAAAAAGCACCAATGCCCTTTTACTTCTTGGTCTCCTTTGAGAGGAAGCATTAAAATGCCACTGCCATTGTCATTTTCCCACCCAGGCATTATAAAAGGCCTGAAGTGGCACCTTAATACAGAGAGTAGAGGGGTCAGTGCGTCTTTTAGATTTTCCCAGGATGGACTAAGCTTTTTCTTTCCCCCATTCTGTTTAGAGAAGGGTATGATTCCTTTTCAAATGAGATTTACTGAATCATAATTGTTCTCAAAAAAAGAAATTATCATCTTCTCTGAATGGAATGGCAAAAAGATTATTTTTTGAAAACTTGGGAAGAAATATAGGGACCACCAGGGGCAGCTGACCCCATGAGAAAGTGCTAGTGCTTTCCCTTCACTTGTAGAACAACTCTTGATTTATTCATGGGTCATGCCAGACTCCATAATTTTTGGCCTCCAAACCTGTACTTGTTATATGGATTTGACATATACACCAGTGTATATAGTATATTCTGAGGTGTTAAATTATTCTTGAAAACTTACCCTTATTGTTTGCTTTGAAGAACCTTATTACATTGGTATATAATTTGTTTGTATCACTATGGATTTTTATGAGTCTTGCAATTTGGAAATATTGTGCTTTGACTGATCATACCATGAAAGGTTGGCTCTTTCCAATTCATTGGAATGCCTCCCTATGTAAAGCATAATAGAAAATGCAAGGAATTGAACCAGACTATCTGTATGATCAAATAAATAGAATGAACAGTAAAGAAAATGTACGAGTGTTCTTGAAGGGAGGGGGGAGGAGGGAAACAGTGGAAAGGGGATGGATATAAGTAGGAGGCTAGTAGGAGACACCATAAGGGATGAGTATATCTATGGCATGTATGTATGTGTGTATGTACATCTCATATATACTTGCCCCCTTCTGGTATCTCCTACTCGTCTCCTACTTATATCCAATCCATCCCCATAGTATACTTCACCTTTGTTGTTTTCTAAACATTCTTGTGAGGAAATGTGGTGGTTCATGGATGTGAATGAGGTGGTGGTGGGATTGGGGAATTAATATTGGGGTTGTGCATTCAGGATAAACCCTGGCCCATTTTGTCTCCTGGTTTTGGTAGGGGTCTTGATCCATTTTTGGGAGCCTTCAAAATCAGGAGGGCAGATATCTATTTTTGCTCTCTGGTGCTGAAAGATAAGTTTTCTATTGGCCCATTATGTGGGGGGGGGGGGGCTTCCCACTCAGGCTCTCCTTTCTGGCATCTGTTTTATGGAGGCTGCTTCTTACCTGCTGTTTCTCTTTTAGAGGAGGCACCCAGCTGCAGGCCGTAGCAGGTGCACGTGCTCCTGCATGCCACACATGCACTCTCTTTCCAAGGAGACTGTGTGTGTGGTGTGCAGGAATGCCCATGCATGCCAAGGTCTGCAGCTGAGCGCCTCTTACTCTGTGATGCCAAAAAGTAGGCCAGGAGCTGGGAACCACTCCTGCTTTGCTTTTGTGTCAAGCTGATTTCTGTAGTGGTAGGGGCCTTTTTTCCATGCGTTCCCAAGGAAACGAAAAACATGAAAAAAATAAAGGAAACGGGAGAAATTAATTCCACGCACAACTCTAAATAGTATTTCTATTTTGATTGTTGAATTTTGTATATTGTATGCTAGTTTCACATAACACAATAAAAAACATATACCTCTGTGACATTTTGCAGACAGACTTCACTGGATGACTGACAGAATGGGGCAAACATTATGTGATAGTACCCATTTGGAATCATGTTTATAGAGTCTCAGAAAGTATATCCCAATGTGATAAGGTTTATAATCCAAACTGAAATAACCTTTCAAGTACTATGTACATTTTTGTCTTATTCAGTACCAACTTACAATGTTTTCTCTCTGTCTATCTCTCCCTCTCAATAGAATACAAGATAATTTTATAAAGAACAGAAAGGATATTATTGTTAATAATAAGGAATATTTGTAATTTAAGGGAAGTGTTTTTCGGGATTGTCATCTCCACTTAATTGAAAAGACAGAGGGGAAAGTGTGAGGTATCAAAATATTATTAACCCTGATTAGCTCTCCCATGTTTACAGAAGTAGGTACAGTGCTGTGTGTGAGCTTTGCAGATAAACATCAGCTCAGTCTAAGGATACTAGTATCCTAAAGATTGTACATTAATGTGAACTTTGTTTAATGAAATTAAATAGAATAGATGGGAATGTAGTGGTAATTCTGCCGTTCATACTTTGATACTACCATCCTAATCAGAAATTTTAGGCCAACAATATATACTTGCCTGTTGAGGGCAAAAAACTAAGCTCCCTGTTAGATACATGCCACTTGGTCAGTCCAGTCAAAGAAAATGCTTTCAGTCACAACGGCAATAAAATATATCAATATTCTCTTGCCTGCGTGAAGGAGATCCTATGACCAGCACAAGAACATGCACATTGAGGGCTGACCCAAGACATTTTGTTAGCTTGGGTGAAATTCAGAACAATACTCATAAAAGCCTACTGGATTGACAGTTGAAGCTTTATTCAGCACTGGGAGTCAGACTTCTGAGGACAGGAACATGTTCAAGGGGTATAGACATACACAGCTCTGTTTTCCCAAAGATCGAACTATTCAGGGGGTTGAGACAACAACAAAAAAGCTAGGAGAATGCCCATGTTGCCCATGATCATCTCCCACTCAAAGCAGTTGCCTCCATCTGCCTAATGGTAGTTCCAGGTTTTGTCATATGTGCTGTAGGTCGTCCATGTGTTCTTTGACTTCTCTGGATTATTTCTAAGGATTTTTTCTGTAAGATGTGAAGGTGTACTGCCATTACCCTTTTAAAAGAATACCACATTTGTCACTGCAATGCAAAACAGTAAATCAATTGCAATACTAATGTTTGACCCTGCGCTGATCAAAACCCATGCTGTTGGTAAAAAAATTAGAAAGAATAAAATTAAATCGTTGCCCAAGTTCCTAATGTAGCTAGTCTCAGCTGAACTTTTCAACTGAAGTCATTATTTTCTCTCTCACTCATTTCATTATTTATTTACCCACAGAAAGATTGGTGACCTTTATTGTCAGGCCAACTCATTGACAATGGCAGCATGAAAAAAAGTGCTGGGCCACTGCACAGGCTTCACACCAGGCATATAATAAATTCCATCATTTTGTTATTGTTTTTCAAGACAAATCTATATGGCATGGTTGCATCCTAGCATGGTAAAATGAAATCAGGATGCCAGGGTTCAAAATTACAGAAACAAAAATAAGTATAGTGGCAGCCAGGTGTGTGTTTTATGATTTATTATTAGCTTGATTTATGACAGTCAAGGCAGCATATTATAATTTATTTAGGTGCTTATATCCAGGAGGGGCTGGTGGCTTACATATTAGTCAAGACCCTGCTCTCAGTTTGAGTGTGAACTTAGAAAGAACTATCTAACATGATGGACCTACTATGTCCAGGCTAGATCTGGCACGTTGTCTAGTTCCTTTAACATTCATACCAAAATCCAAAATGGACTAATTACTACATTGCTACAATTGTTTGAGCTTCCTATGGACATATGCTATCATTATTGCTTGTTGGTAGGAGAAACAGAAACAGTGGGTCAGTGGTACTATATAAGCATTTGTGTCAGATAGAATTAGACTTTTGCAGACAATAACTGAGTAGTAACATCCTTAATGTAGATTCATTTTATGGATGTAACAATATTCTGCTCATTTGAAAATAAAAGAGGAACACTTAGTTACCAAAGGTATACATGAAAAACAGTATGATGTAACTCTAAAAATTAAACAAAGAGCCAGAACTCCGACCTTCTTGTGTCTGGTTGTTCTTCGACAATGACCTCGTATTTGATGATATTGTAAAATGACAGGTTATTTTGGAATATGGCTGCACAGCTGCATGGTTTAACCATGGTGAAGAAGCTGACCTGACATGTATCACTGGAACTTAGATACAAGAGCTAAGTTGACCTGATGTCACCATGCTGTGTCTACCTATATTCTGTGTAGCTCCAGGGCAGACATGTGGTTTGTCCATTGAATATCCATCTCTATTATCAAGAAATCATTTTGTCCAGGAAATATAAGGCTTTGTATTAGCTACTTGACCTTGGAAACAGATCTGGATTCTGATGAAGAGCAAATTCCTTAAGGCTGTCTAAAAGCAGGAAGCTAGTAGAGAAGGAGCATAGTACTTCTGTGTGACGTGTTTACTTCTTTGTTTCCTGTCTGGCAGTAGTTGACAAGTGTCAATAGGAGAGTGAATCTACTCTGTTTTTTGGCAGGAACTTATAAGTTGCTTTTCTCGATGCTGAACCTTACCACACAAATAGGTTCAGCACCTTGGATAGCTCATTTAAATTTCAAACCTAAACACAGAGTGTATTGAAACTAGCTGCCTCTAGCTACCTCTCATTTCTTTCTACAGCAAACATGGCATTGTTGTTGCTAGGGTAGGAGAGGTTAGTCACGAGGATGCAAATGTTTTTCCTGTCCTAGTTTCTCTTTTTATCCATTGAAAATGTATTTCCCCCCAAAATATTCAATAGCCTCCAAATTTTACCTGGGTGATCTGTCTAATATCTTTCTTCCAGATCCAAGATTCTCTTTTGTTTAATTTTTTATACATATTTATGTGAAGATAAAAGAAAGCAAAGAATGTCTTATAACTTTCAATGAGTCTGATAAAGTTTTTACATTACTGAATTCCAAAGAATTACCTCTCTTTTCTCCCACTTTTTAATGTGATATTCTTATTTTAAACAAAATTAAAAATTCAGACAGAAAAAAAGACAAAAACACAGAACAGTAAAACAAGAACACTAATTAAGGAAAATGGAAACTCACTGATTACAGGCATCCAAATGTTGTGGTAAGCTTGTGGGAAAATTAGAAGAAAATAGTCTTCAAAGAACTTTCGTAACTCCTGAGAGAGATTGTATGTATATGTTATATAGGAAACCACAGAATGAAAAGCATACATGAATCTGCACTTAATTGGCATTTTTGCTATAGTGAGATTCAGGGTGAGGAACGCCTATCATGATAGAAAACCTATTTGAATTCCCTTTAGCTTTTAATAACAGAGTAGGAAAGATTTTGATATCTTCATTTCTTTTAATAAATATTTATATTCTGTCTCATCACAGTAGATGTCAGGATTTGGTATAGAGAGAAAATCAACTATGTAAATCATCTAAAACAATTTAAAATTACCGAAAGCAATCTGAATGGCCCACAACTTTTTATTTAACATTGTGTCCAACAGACATTATATCAAAGCTCTCTGTAGTCTAAAACACTTCAATTCATCTGAAACAGTTTAAACAGCCTGAAAGTTGAATTAAAACAGTGCTCACAGCGAATATCGCTTCAGATCTCTAGAACCAGGATTCCTAAAAATCAAACAATTTAGTGCAATGTCACTTTTTTTTACTTTGGCATGGAAATGAGACTAGTTTCTCGAAGCACTATTGTATCCATTTTAAAAATAAATAAATTACAAGTAATATTTTCCTGATTAAGCACGATCAGCCCTATATACAATTTGGATGGAAGTCTGGCAATAAAAAATATCTGGTGCTGTAGGCTGCATTTCTGAGGAAGGAGCAGACAAAACCACTACTGAGTGTTCCTTGCCTAAGTAAACTATGTGAAATTCATGACTCGCCATAGGTCAATTTGAAGGTACACACATACAAACACAAACACACAATATTTTTCCAACATTATAGGATGCACAATTGCATTTCTCCATCCATGTTGACTGCAGATGACCTGACAATCAAGTTCATTTGTCATGCCACCAGAGAAACCCTCACTAATTACCCCTAATTGTCCCCTTTTAGTTAGGTGAGTTTAGCATTGTATGTACAGTTTTGTAGATAATAATAATAAAAACTTTATTTGTACACCACCCTATCTCCCCTAGGGGATTCAGAGCGGTTTCCACATATGCAAAATAATACAAAAACATACAATATAAAACAGAAGCATAAACATAAACTGTTAACACTACATATACATCAAATCAATTTAAAACCAGTTCCACTCTCTTCTTCATGCTAGTTAAGCTGCCAGGGGCAAAAATTCCAATAAGGAGCCTGGCTATTTGGAATGGGCTGGGCCTAAGAAAAGGAAAAAATGGGGCTGGCTGAATACTATAGCACAAAGATCGGTTTCAGCAATGGCCCTACTAGAGGACCAGGGCCACTCAATTCTATGGCCAATTAAAGGACTATAAAGAAGATCTGGGTCAGAAGAAAAGGTGACCTCAGATGACTGGGAACTGGGGAATGGATGGGGTACAAGGCCAAGTCCTAACTGTTGGACCAAGGGCTTGAGACTTTGAGACTAGTCATTATCGAAGGCCTGATGAAACCACCAAGTCTTCAAGTTCTTACGGAAGGAGGTGAGGGACGGGGCCAGCCTTATCTCCTTGGGGAGGGCATTCCAGAGGCAGGGGGACACCATCATGAAGGCCCTCTCTCTCATCCCCACCAACCGGGCTTGAGACAGTGGTGGGAGCAAGAGGAGGGCCTCCCCGGTGGATCTTAGTGTCCACGCTGGTTCATAGAGGGAGATGCGATCGCAGAGATCGGCGGGGCCCAAACCATTTAGGGCTTTATAGGTCATAATCTGCACCTTGAATTTGGATCAGCAACTTATTGGCAGCCAGTGGAGCTGTTTCAATAAATGCATAGTTAGCTCTGGTTGGGAGCTTGGCGGCCACCCCTTATGCAGTTTCCGGGCCGTCTTCAAGGGCAGCCCCACATAGAGTTCATTGCAGTAGTCCAATCTGGATGTAACCAAGGTGTGGACCACCCTGGCCAAGTCATACTTCACGAGGTATAGTCACAGCTGGCGCACAAGTTTTAATTGTGCAAAGGCCCTCCTGGCCACCGCCAACACCTGAGCATCAAGTGACAGTGTTGAGTCCAGGAGGATCCCCAAGCTACTGACCTGTGTCCTCAGGGGAGTGTAACTCCATTGAGCACAGATTGCCACCCAATACCCTGATCAGTCCCCTGATTGACCAGGGGGGTCTCTGTTGTGTCAGGATTGAGTTTCAACTTGTTAGCCCTCATCCAATTCATCACAGCTGCCAGACACTGGTTAAGAGCATGGGATGCTTCCTTGTAATTAGGAGGAAAGGAGTAGTAGAGTTGGGTGTCATCTGCGTTCAGATGGCACCAAACTCCAAAACTCCAGATGACCTCCCCCAGTGGTTCCATGTAGATATTGAAGAGCATGTGGGATAAGATGTAACCTTGCGGGATGCCACAGGACAAAAGCCAGGGGTCCGTGGAGGTGTCCCCCAGCTTCACCAAGTGGGAACATCCCTCCAGGAAGGAGCAGAGCTACTGCCAAGCAATGCCCCCAAGACCCATTCCGGAGAGCTGTCCCAGAAGGATACTATGGTTGATGGTATCGAAAACTGCTAAGATGTCCAGGAGAACCAACAGGGACACACTCCCCCATCTAGTGTGCTTTGGAGGTCATCCACCAAGGCGACCAAGGCCGTCTCCATGCCGTGGCCAGGCCTGAAACCTGAAACCAGACTGTGATGGATCCAGATAATTGGTGTTATCCAAGAAACCCACTCTAAAACCTTGCCCAGAAAGGGGAGCTTAGAAATTGGCCAGTAGTTATTTAATTCTGAGGAATCTAGGGACACCTTCTTAAGTATAGGTCTCACAATAGCATTTTTGAGGCTCGATGGAAAATGTCTTTGTTCCAAAGAAGCATTTATGATATTTGTAAATCACTCAGTCAACCCCCCTCCCCAGCAGCCAGTTTGATAAACCAGGAATGGCAAGGATCAAGGGCACAGCTGGTTGCTCTCACTGCTCCAAGAACCTTGTCCACATCATCAGGCTGAACAAGTTGAAATGAATCCAACAAAACAGGACAGACAGGTGTCTCCATTACATCCTTAGGCACTGCATTAAAGCTGGCATCTAAGTCGGAACGCAGCCAAGTGACTTTATCTGCAAAATGATGTGCAAACCCGCCACATCAAGTTGCTAGGTGGCCAGAGGGCTCCTCGCCGTGGAACAACTCCACCGGTCTATTCGATGCAGACATAATGCGGGCAGTCGAGAACGTCTTTCTGGCTGCACCCATTGCTGCGGAGTAGGCCTTAAGAGAGGCTCTTGGCTTTATTCCAAGTCTTCCGTCAGCGGTGCTCTAACCTCCATCTCACCTGCTTCATCACAGCCAGCTCTCCAGTAAACTAGGGGGGCGGTTGACTTCACACAGTGAGAGAGGGCGTTCAGGGTTGACCGTGTCAATTGCCCTGGCCACCTCCAGATTATAGAGGTCAACCAAGGCATCAACAGGATCATCAGCCACCATGACAGAAAGATCCCCAAGAGACATCAGGAATTCCTTCTGGATCCATAAGTCTACTGGGGCGGAGATGGTCAGATAGTCTCTTCCCCTCTGCATTTATAGCCCTCTACGCTCCCCCCCCCCCTTATAAGGATCTTCTGAGGGGCGGGGACTCAGCCCTGTCCCTTCTGGTTTTATGAAGTGAGAATTGGTGTGATAGTATAATACTGGAAGGTAAAGAGAGAGAAGGATTGGAAGAAGCACAAAATAGTACATCACATCAGGACTATATATAGAAAGCATTAGTCACACCGGAGCTATATAGTATAGTAAAGTAACAGTAGTCACATTGGGACTATATAATAAAGTAACATCAAGTCAAGCTAAATATCAATAACATCTAAGCGATAAACAGACAACTACAAGCAACAGTCATTAAGAAAGAGCAAAGATCAAAGAGCCAGAATGGTGTGCATACCAACAAGAACTTACCTTTCATCACAGAGACTTTGTAGGAATATCCAGGAGGAAAAGAAGTTTAGGTTTTGTCTGTTAATAAAGTGTTGTTTTTTTGAATTATGAATGCAGTTTCTGATCTGTTCCTTGTATCATAGAGACCTTCTAGATAATATTCAGTGCCAGAACAGAACACCACTTAAATGGAGCTAGACTAGATTCTAGCCCAGGCCTGGGCAAACTTTGGACCGCCAGGTGTTTTGGTTTTCATCTTTCACAATTCAGCTGTTAGAAATTGTGTGAGTTGTAGTTCAAAACACCTGGAGGGTTGAAGTTTGCCCCTGCCTGCTCTAACCTGTGCTGTTGTCATCATTTCCAGGTGTCAAAGTCTAGAAACTGAAATCCTAATGTGCCCATGATACACTATAAGAAAAATTATCTAGGCATACTGAAAAATCATTCCAATTTAGAGAAATTTGACAGTTCTACAAAACAGTCTTCTAATGCATTTTGGAGATTACCCTGAGATTAATGTGTTATAAGCAATAAGAGAAAATAATAACTATTAGGCATGAGAAAAAAGTTATGAAAATGAAATGATTCGGAAGAAATTCGTAAGAAATGCTACTTTTGAGTATCTCCGCATCTGGAACGCCAACCAGGAAGTGGACTTTCTTTATAGAACTTCGGGGGCCAGGATTTTCTTAAGTGTCGTTATTAGGTCCTAAGGGGCACCCTCCTTCTCTCTCACCACCCTCCGCCTCCCTTGCCAATAAGTATTATGGCAAGGCAAGCCCTAAACTCGCTCCTTCTTTCGGCTGGAAGTCTGGAAAAATGTAAACAGAGAGGTTTACTCAGAAGTAAATCTGCAAAGGAGGGCACTTTGGAGGAAGTGCCCTCCTTTGTGGATTTACTTCTGAGTAAACCTCTCTGTTTACATTTTTTCCAGGCTTCCCTGCCTCTCCTGCCTGCCAGGATCTAAAGCATCAAAGAGTATTGGGGTGAGAAACCAACCTAATGTATAATAGAATGAATGCTACTGTAAGTGCCTAAATATTATAAGTAATCCAACTGGTCATATACCTACATTCCATGCACATGCAATAATACAGCAGTAATAACAATGGGTATAAGAAGAGGTAAAATTCAAACCCGGTATTCTGACTGTGGTCCCTCCTCAAGCGGTGCAAACTGCAAAAGACTCTTCTCTATGAGCCCGGGAAAAGCCAAAAGCCCGGGCACAGCGTTTGCTGCCTGGGTGCACACACATACATATTCTTTGGGGGGGATTTTCTGCAGAATCTTCTCTATGAGCCCGGGATTCTGCAGCAATCACGATTTTTGGGTTCGAAACCATGCCTAATAACTATATGTGAAGTAACCTGCCATAGATGCTTTGGGATTTTTTTCATGTATGTTTGTAATTGCTTTGAGACAATACTTTAAATCATACTTATGCCCCTTACCAATGTGATTTCATCTACTAATAAACCAAGAGTCCTATATCAAGGTGGCTACTGTCCTCAGTGAGTTGGGAAGGGCGATCATAAAATCTTTGAATTTGGTAAATCACATCAAACTAGTGCTGAATTAAAAACTCATTTAAGGAACTTGCTGTTTGAGACTCTAAAATGTTCCGATCAAATAGTCTTAATGCCTTTCTTTTCCCAGCCTGCAATTCACAGTGGACTAATTAAATAGCCCAAAGATGTGAATTGCCCAGATTTAATAAGTCAGTACATTCTCATTGTTTCTAGGATAATGATTTGTGTGTGCCTTTGATAACTTGCTGTAACCTGGTTACCACATTCTTCGGGAAATCTTCTGAACTTCTTGGCTACTAATCCATATAATGATTACTGCTGGGAAACTTATGACTGGAGATAATTTCCCACCCCCACCCCCCAAAAAGTATTTTATTAAATAGCCTTTAAGGATGTAATGGCTTGCCTCCCTCCCCAACATAATTAGGATGATCTGTGATTAAAAAAACACTTTAGGTTGGTTTTTAATTTCTGTCCAATGCCTATTTAAACTAATAATTTTCATACAATGTTGAAAAATGAAGGCTATCAGACAAACCTGGCTAATGAAAGTTTAATAGTAGAGTACATTCCTTTTACAGTTGCAGAACTGGGGCCCATTTACAATACAGAATGCTAGTACTATTATTCCACTTCAATTGCCATGGTTCCATCCTATGGAATACTGGAATTTGTAGTTTGGCGAGCCACTGCAGTACTTTGGCTGAGAAGTTTAAATGCCTTTCTCTACACTGTGAATTCCAGGATTCCATTGAACTGAAAAACATTATACTGAAACAGTTGGACAGATCTTATTCCTCTTCCTGTTTGATCCCACTGCTGAAATACTTTCAAGCCATTATGAAGGACAAGATCTTTGTTGCACCTCAGATCGCGGCAGCCCCCCCCCCCCTAGATCACACACACCAGGCAGATGCAATAAATGTACTTTTATTTAGAATAGAGAATAGTCCAAAGGTAAAAAGATGCAATGGCAATCAAAATAAATCCAAAGATAGTCCAAAGAGTTCACAAGCTGGCAAGCCGAACTGGCTTAGGTCCCATGGAAAGCAAACATGAGTAAACAAGGCAAACCGCTCCGGCGGTCACAGTAACTTAGAACCTTGAGCATGAAAACCCTCCAAGCTGAACGTAGCTTCAGGTCTGACTAGAAAAGCTTGAACACAATCTAATAAAGGGAACTAACTCCTGGGTGCCCATCGCAGCCCCTTCCTCCAATCTCTCCGGGAGGATCTAATGCTGGCCCTCCTGTTGAATTCTGGCTCGTTAGCATCCCCAGATGTTTAATTATCAACCTGGGAAACTAGGTCCTCCCTAACCTCGAAATGCTCGCCTGGCGAGGGAGTGTAGAAGTTCTCGTGGGACTCAAGGTCGCTGGGCCTCTCACTGTCAAATTCAGAACTAAATTCCATGGAGTCATCATTATCCTCATCTGCAGTCACATACCCATGTAACCATCCATCATCCCAGGCTAAGTCTTCCTCTGTAGACCCATATCCATCAGGCCACCCATCATCCCCAATCTGACCCTGATCATCTGGGACCCCTGGTGCCTGTCTATGTTCACTAGGCTGGAACACCACAATCTTGTCTGATTTTGGAAGCTAAGCTGCTCTGGTAAGTACTTGTATGGGAGACCATTAATGAATAAGAGGTACTATATGCTATATTTTAGAGGCTGGAATTGGCAAACTACTTCCTAGTATTCCTTGCCCATGAAAAGTCTCTGAAATCCATGCTGCTATAAATTACAGGCAACATCAAGACACCTACATACACATAGAGGCAAAGTGAGGAATATGAGAGTAGCTCTCCACCATCTCTGTAACCTCACTTACTCAGCCCAGTCTTTCCTATATTTTCTATTTTCTATTTTACCCCTCCCCTTTTTTAAAAAAATCCAAACCCTTGAAATAGCATTGGGGTCAATTTTTGCTATTTTATTTTTTAAATATCTGAGTTTGTTTAGACTGAGAGGCCAAAAATGATATGTGATTATGTTCATGTTCCAGAAGCATTTTCTCCTGACATTTCGCCTACATCTATGGCAGGCATCCTCAGACCTCACAACCTCTGAGGATGCCTGCCATAGATGCAGGTGAAATGTCAGGAGAAAATGCTTCTGGAGCATGGCCATATAGCTGAAAAACTTACAAAAACCCCATGATTCTGACCAAGAAAGCCTTCGACATCACTTGTCTCTGTTTGTAAATGCCCTCTTGTGCCTAAAATAGAAGAAGACGAATGCTAAAGGTTCGTGGGACATACTAACCTAGCACCTGACCTTGAAGCATTTTTTTTAATTAAAAAAACTTTTTGAAATACAAATAGCCCAAAAGGGCTCTATTTTGTTTAATAGGCTTGGGTCTGCATTGATTTATTTGTTTATTTATTTATTATTTGGACTTGTACGCCGCCACTCCCCGAGGGCTCGAAGCGGCTCACAGTCATAAAAATACAAAAACAACAAGTTAAACTAGATTATTAATAAATAGGGTTTTTCCATCTTAGCAATCGAAGGCTAGCCAGAAGAGATGGGTCTTGCAGGCCTTGCAGAAAGATAGTAGGACCTGCAAGGTCTGCACTTCACTTGGAAGAGTATTCCAGATTGAAGGCGCTATCACAGAAAAGGCTCTGCGCTGGGTCGATGTAAAACAAATAGCTTTGAAGCTCAGCACTTCATGGAGGTTCAGTTGTTCGGAGCGAAGTGATCTCTGGGGTTGATAGGGGATGAGACAGTGCCTTAGATACAGTGGCCCCAGATCATGTAAGGCCTTGAAAGTTAACACCATCACTTTGAAGGTGATCCGGTGCTCGACCGGCAGCCAATGGAGCTGCTGTAGAATGGGTGTTATGTGACATCTCACTGGAGTTCCGGTGAGAAGTCGTGCAGCGGCATTCTGGATGAGCTTAAGTTTCCGGATCATGGACAAGGGTAGGCCAATGTAAAGGGTGTTACAGTAGTCCAGTCTCGAGATGATTGTGGCTTGGAGCACCGTGGCCAGGTCGTCTCTGGATAGGTAGGGGGCCAGGCGCCTAGCTTGCCGCAGATGGAAAAATGCGGTTTTGCTGATGGTGGAAACCTGGGCTTCCATCGACAGCAACGGGTCTAAGACAACCCCAAGGCTCTTTACTGAGGATGTCGGGCATAATGCCTCGCCATCCAAGCTAGGCAGTCGGGCCTCCCGACTGCATCAGTTTGAATGAAAGTGATTTGTAATATTCAGTGGTTCATTTCATTTAATTTCTGAAAATAGAACAAGGAGGAGGAAGCCAAAAAGCCAGGCAAAATGCACTAAGAGAGCCAGATTTTATTGGCTACAGGAGAGGAAAGAGTTCAGTTTGCAATATACCTCAGGCAGGGGCTGCCGTGGGGCACCTGGAAAAGGTGGGATTATTGCATCTTCTTCTCTCTCCCTGGCATCCATTTCTCTTTGAAAAGTTTTCTAGGCTCCTTCTCCAGAGAGAACCCAGCTGGGAACCTGCTTTACCAGCAGCACTTGCATGAGGCAGGCATTGAAAAATCTCTGCGTTCTACAATTCCCAGAGCCCTCTCTTGCGGTTTGTCTTCTTTTTAAAAATGTTATGGTTTAAACTTAAAATAATTCTAAAAAATCAGTAGATTGGTGAATTGTTCTGAAACTTGGCAGGCCTGCTGTGGTAAATGGGGTTTGATACTTAAGTAAATCTTATGTAGATAGGCTTTAAAATGGCTGAGTATTGAGCCTTTAAATTTTTCTATTGTAGCCAATGGGCTGAATCTTTGCTGAATGAAAATAGCAACACCCCTCCCGATTTGAGTAATTTCCTGGTAAACAGAATGAGGGGGTAGCCAAAAATGAACCCCAAAACAGCATGCTATTTGGCCAAATTGCACACCTCTAACGTTAAGGAAAACTCAAGCACACGGTACAGAACACTACTTTTCTATCCTGGTTTAAAAAATGCATATTCTAGCACTAAAAGATTCAGAAAAGGAGCATTGCGAATTACTTCCTACATTAGAAGGTAAGGCTGTCAAACTGAAAAGTGAAGATACCTCCTGTTCCTTTAATGACTCTGTAGTAGAAGGAATCCAGCTATTGTTGCTTGTTACTTTGCTCTACAATGAGCAACACCAACTTAAATCGCCTCTTCTAAACAGCCATTACAAAGACAAGAGATGTCTTCAGTTTTCTCTTTGTCAATATTAGGGGCATAGAGCATCGTTTCTGGCAAATAAAACTTTTTTCAAAAAAATTAAGCATTGGGTCTTGCAGGGCTTGGCAGGCTACATAAAGATACATGCCATTTTTTATCAACCTCTACCCAAAAACATGTCGGTCCCCTGCCCCCAAAGAAAAACATCATGAAATGTTTACCATTTCACCTAGAGTCGGGCATGTAGCGGGGGTGGGGGTGCGCTTGGGGGGCTTCAGCCCCCCACCCTGAAATTTATTTTATTTTTATTTATTTATTTCGGGATTTTACCCCGCTCTTCTCAACCCCCAAGGGGACTCAGAGCGGCTTACAGAAACGGCACAATTCGATGCCCACATAATCAAAAAAATTAAAATTTAAAAATACATTAAAATACAACTACATTAGCACCATACACATTCACTCTGTCTTGTTCAGTCCATAAAAACTTGGTAGGCTACATAAAGATACATGTCATTTTTCATCAACCTCTACCAAAAAACATGTCGGTCCCCTGCCCCCAAAGAAAAACATCATGAAATGTTTACCATTTCACCTAGAGTCAGGCATGTAGCGGGGGGGGGGGTGCGCTTGGGGGGCTTCAGCCCCCCACCCTGAAATTCTCAGGGTGGTCCACGAGAAGGCCTTACTGGTACATTATTTAAACTGTTATGCTAGGGTAGATCATCTCTCACTCAGAGTCAGCCCCCCCCCCGGAATCAAACTCAGCCCCTCCCGAATCAAAATCCTGGCTACGGCCCTGCCTAGAGTGCATGGGAACCTTTTGTTTTTTAGTAAACAAAGTTTAAGAGTGTGGTGGGATCTGGAGGAAGGTGGGCTATCCAATGTCTGGTGTGTGTGTGTGTGGAGGGGGTACTGACTCCACCTCTGGAAGATATTCACCCTTGTAATAAAGCAAAGCAAAGCAGAATCCAGGGCCTGGCAAGGCAAATTTGAGAACAGTTAGGTGCCAATAAAGCTACATCAAGCAAATTTCTCTTCAGGACTCACATTTAATTACTTCAGATACAAGGCTGAACTGGGGTGGTTCTCGTCTTTATTCGTATATAACAATTATTAATATTCTCACTACACCAGTGACTTTATGGTATTTAAAGTTTGAAATATGAGTATTACTTTTTGTAAAAAGCCCAGATCCTGGTACTTGTTGAAATGGATTGATTGTATTGTAGTTATTGTAGTTATGAAATGTGAATTTATGTATAGATATGTATATGCTGCTGTGCAAGAGGATATGATGCAATATACACTGCTGGTGCAGAAAGAGTTAACCAGCAGGATGGGCAGCGATGAAAGTTCCTCGGCATTTTGTATAAAAGCTGTGTTATCTGTTCTTGCCGTGTGTTGGGAGATTGTATGTCGGTGAGAGGTGGATTGTGTTTTGTGAGTAAAGTGTCTGTTGTTTTGTACAGACGACTCAGTGTCCTGATTTATCCAAGAAGCTTCATAACTTCTGCTTATCACCAAGCCTGCGCTGCTGGCATCAACAGTACTGATAGAAAGTGACAGAACTGTATCTTTTGGGATACATCTTGGATTCTGGCTATATGCCCTGTGATGGTGAGCACTTGGGCTTCAAACTTTTGTTGTTTGTGTACCTTCATTTCTGGCATATGGAAACCCTAACACACACACATCAAGTGCAAGGCCTGTGGGCTGAATCCAGCTTGCCACATCATTTTATGGGGCCCACAAGACTTTCAATGTCAGGGCAACATGAAAACATTTATGGAGTATTACAAGTACAAATGGCCCTCTGAAGGCAACCGTAAGGCTGAAGTGGCTCTCAGTGTAAATGAATTTGACACCCCTGCCCTAAGGTGACCCTATTACAGCATTTTCTTGACAGAACTTTTCAGAGGGGGGTGATTTTTCATGATTTACAGTAAATTTGAACACTAGTACCCTTAGTTTCCTAGTATACCTAAACCACTACAGCACGCTTACTGTCTACTTCAGAGTTTATCCAGGCCCGGATTAAGGGTGTTTGCCGCCCTAGGCCAACTTCCTCCTCTGTGCCCCTTTTATGATCAGTTGATTGGGAAGAAGCTTGGAGTCATTAGCTTCTCCACTGCTTTACCATTTCACCAAAGAGCCAAATGATGTGATTGAATCACACACATCTTGGCTATTGGCCTTCTGAACTCTTGGACCAGATCTTTATTTATACCATGAAAACTACAGTAACCATAGTTTCCATTGTTTATATACACAGTGTGTGTGATGCACTGAAATTTGTCTGGTTGAAATCAATGGACATGAGGATGTGTTTTTGAAAAATCACTTCTCAGATCTGTCCTACATCTAAAGCTTTCTGCATTTGATTCCTGGATGAAAACAGAAATGAAGGCAAGCAGTTTGAAAAGCTCTTCACTCATAATCTTGTCCTGCTGTCTAATTATGTCACTAAGCTAGCGACAAGGATGGCTTTGTCAGTCCACACCATAATTACAGCTGTGCCCAATCTAATTGCTTCTTTCTAGGCATCTGCTTATGTGGACTGAGATGTTCCAGCCAAGGCTCTGCAACTCCATGCTCATGGCTAAAGTGCCACATCGTATCATGTATCGTTTCAATAGGCTTTACAAACCCCATAGCTCAGAAAACATATCATACTAAATAACTTAAATATGAATAGGAGAGTAATAGCAGATGGCATTCTTTACAGTTAAAGCTGAGCTTACTGGGAAATTTGAGTTTTTTTCACTTTGCTTTTCTCTGCGGAGTTGATAAGAAGCCGAGTGCTGTGTCAGATAGGACAAGTCATAATGGACTGGAAATCTCTCTCTTACCTCCTGAGCTCATAAATACAATAGAGAGAAGCACTCTTTCTATACCACTTCTAGAGGGCCAACGTGAACATGATAGAAAGGTGGGATATACTAGAGAAGAGAAAACCAACCACTTTGCCTACATAGCCACTGATTAAATGGTTATGGTGGAAATACTGAGGGCAGTGGGATGGCTAGCTTAATGGTTGTCATGACTATGGGAGGAATATTTTCCACCCTTAATAGCTCTGGAATGGGAATGTGCCCAATACATCAAGAATTGGCTGATATCCCTAGTCTACTATATCATCTTGGTTTTTTTAAAAGGAAGCAATATTCTCCTCCCCACTTCCCCTCTCTTAGTATTTCTCAATGCTTTGTGGATTAAAATGGTCAAAAACTCTGATACTAAAGATAATTGAGGATAACATAAGAAATGGAGTAACTGGGATACATAGTTGGAAGACAATTGTGAAGTAATGGAGAGGATTTAGAAGAAAATGCAAGTGACTATTTATTTACTATTAGAAGAGAGATTAAATAGCAAATGGGTTGAATAGATTATTCTCTCATCCAAGCCATTACTACTCATTAGAATCCTTTTTAAATCTATTACAGTCAAGAGACTTGGCATTTACCTCTGTTGGATTTTTGGTGTGTTGTTTTGCCACTGCATGCATTTTCCTATTTATATTTTGTCCCCTTCCTGGTGCAGAATAGACAATTGTGGCTTTTAAAAGATCTTTTTTGTCCTGCTAAGACAGGTATTAATCATGGCTTGGAAATAACATGGAGAAACTGCTTGGCTCTTTCCCCATAGAGAATTGAAGACAGAGATCATGTGTTGGCCAAATGACTATTTGACATCAACCATTGGCTTACTTTGGAAAGAGTTGAGACAATGCCAAAGCTTTTGGCTGCACTTGTCTGTTTCCAGTATAGACTACGATGATGTAAAGCAAATGCTGGTGCCTTTTGGAACATCAAGAGTGTTTAAAAAAGTGATCCATTTTCTTACAGCACAGCTGAATAGTTCTGTACTGTCCAGTTTCATCATTTGTTAGCTATTATTTGGGTTTTACTTTATTTCCTCTCCAAATTTTGCAACATGATGTGAATAAAGGGTAAATTAACATCATATACTATTAAAATGTATTCAGGTATTAAATTAACTAAACTGCTGTGGTCTGTGTTACTGCTGGGTAGACAGTTATACTTTCAACTTCCATCTTTCAGTTGATGATGACACATCAACATTTTAGGATCAATTACACTTTCATCTTTATTAAGTAAAAATAGGCGAAACATTTTTCTTTTCTTAAAACTAGAAATTTGAAAGAAGGTAACTTGGAGGTTGGCCATTGGGATATTATGGGAGTTGTAGTTCAAAATGCAACTATTTCAAGCTCATATTATTGTCCTGAAATTGGACCCACTCTTGGCATGCTGGCTCCAAGGTTTCCAATCAAGACACACAGAGATGAGAGCATAATCGGAGACTGAATTTATTGCTTCATTGATCAAGGAAGAATGGCACGGGAGAGAGAGAATCCCACATCTGATATTCCAAAGTCAAATGTGTCAGGCCACTCTAACTTCGAAGAAGCACTACACGGCAGACGACCGGAAAATCCCTCTTCTTTATTAAAGGATCAAGAAGCTTAATGCCAAGAACGCCTGTGCAAGGCCATGCCTGGCTTTTATACCCACACCCAGTCTGATGCAACCACATGCAACAGCCCAGCTAGAGCCACACCCAGCCTGATGCAACCACATGTAACAGCCCAGCTAGAGCTTCCCCTAAGTGTAGCTCCCCCAAGGTCAGCCTGCCAGGTGTTTCTCAGATGTGTGTGTGTGTTGGGAATCTGTTAGGGCCTTGGCTTCCAAGTCTGACCCTGGCTGGGGAGACAGGCCTCTGACACAAATGTGTGTGTGTTTGGGCAGGTGGGGAGGATCATTTGTATTCAGATGACAGTGCAAAGAGAGCACTGAGAGCAACATTTCTTCCAGATGATGATGATGATGATTAGATTTATTTGTACATAACAACATAGCACACATGCATATTAGGTCCAAGTGTCTGGGATTCATCTCTGAATATTGGGCTCTTCCCAAGGGCCTAGGATATTAGCGATATTATCGCAGAATGTGTGCAGATCTGAGAAGTGCTGTCTTCTGCAGCATGTGGATTGATGTTCTGTCCAAATTAAGGCTTTCCCAGTGCTTTTCGAGATTTCTTGGAATACCTCTAAGTGCACCAATCACTATTGGTAGCACTGTTGTTCTCTTTTGCCATAGTCATCCAATTTCAATTTGTAAGTCCTTGTATTTCATGATCTTTCCCAGCTCTTTGTCCTCTACTCTACTGTCTTCTGGTACTGCAAAGCCTATATTAAAAACATGTTTGTTTTTCACAACCATTATATCTAGTGTGTTATGTGACAGGTGTTTTTCTGTTTGGATTCTAAAATCCTAGAGTATCTTTGCTTCTTCATTTTCCATGGTCTTTTCCAGCTTGTGTTCATACTTCACAACAGGCTAGCAATGGTGCACTGGAACCTTTGCAAGAAGCATGGCTTTGTATACATTTTGCCAAGAAAACTCCATGCTTTGGGGTCTCCATAAAGAATAACTACAAATAAAGGAATATTTTTTTTAAAAAAAGATGAACAGATAGGATTCACTGAAAAAGAAGACTTCTGGAAAGTTTTATTAATAAACGAAAGAAAAATAATAACGAAAATATATTCTAAACTATTGGAATGGTCCACTGAGACGGAGCTAGTAAAACAGTATATGGTCAATTGGGCCAGAAATATTGGAAGATCAATAAATCTAAGAGAATGGGAATATGGAAAGTGAAACTAAAATATACATATGCAATTGATTTTAAAGAAAATTGGTACAAGATGTTCCTCCGATGGTATATGACACCACAGAAGCTAGGTCTAATGTATAAAGAAACACAGAACAAATGTTGGAAATGCGAAGCACAAACCGGAACTTTTTTTCATATGTGGTGGACATGTCAAAAAGCGAGGAAGTATTGGAAATCAATACAGGACAGTATCCAAAGGATTCTCCACATTGCTATAGAATTAAAACCAGAATATTTTTTACTAGGAATAACGGATGAAGAAGTAATAACAGATAAGAATAAGGACAAACTATTTACATATTACAGCAGCAAGAATAGTCTATGCAATGAAATGTAAATGTAAAGAAATACCAACAGAAGAAGAATGGGAGAGTAAAGTATGGGAAATAATGGACATGGATACCCTTACCTTTTATCTGAAAGAATCAGAGGGTAAAGCATTAAAAGGAACAAATTGGACATTATTCAAGGAATATATGAAGACCCATTGGAATCCCTAAGAACTATATGGAACTGCTAAAAGAACAAGAATATAAGGAAGAAGGACATGAAAAAAAGAAGTGACTATAGAAGTTAATATTATAAATGGACTGAAATAGTTGAGGCAACCAACCACCGAAGAAAGAAGATGGAAGTCAACAAAAACCCCTTTCTATCTTTTCTCACTACCCTACTCCCCTATTTACCTCCCAAGATTCCTCAACAATCACTAACCTGAAGCACCCACTTCTTCTTCCCTTCCCACAACCACTATATATTGCCTCAGATACCCGAGTCTTTCCTTCCCCACGTCCCTTTTCTTTCTTTTTATATATTTGTATTTCAAAACTCTAATAAAAATTATAGAGTTTATATATCTATTACATATAATAAAAGTCAGTGTTTGCGGTGGTGCGGCCGAACGACCAAGCGAGTGACAGAAGGAATATGTGCCAGCGTTTCGATTGGCTGCCATTGTGGGATTATTTGCATAACGGGCGCTAACTGGCCAGCCCCAGAACTCCAACATTCTACGGCCCCAGACAGAGGGGATTGGTTGCCACTGAAATGGAATTTGCATAACTGCCTCCAAATGGCCAACCACATTCAAACATTCTAAAGTGACTCAGAGGGAAAGGAAAGGCCTCAGGCAGTCAGCTACTGAGGCCCACAGCACTGACAGATCAGGACCAAACTTAGCAAACAGGTGACCAATGGCCCACTTCACTACCTGGTGTGGTTTAGGGCAGGAGGGGCCACAAATGATGGGATTTGCAGTACCTTCACGTGATTCACTTCCCAAACAACACTAAAGCCCCTATAAAACACAAACCAGCCCCAAAATTGTCAGAAAGGCTTCCTTAACTTGATTTTCCTGACTAGGCCCCCAGGACTCGCAGTACCTTCACTAAGTTCCTGAGACCACTGCAAGCCACATAAACATCTAATAGGAACCAACCTTGGCACACAATGCCTTCCTCAAAAAACCCGGGCACCGCCGGGTCCTCAGCTAATATATAATATGGCTAACACAGCTCTCGGGGCTCATTTGTATGCCCAGAGGCCAATATCTTCTTCAGCTTTCCCTCCAATGTTTGCTAAATGCCCTGACCAACCTGCATTGCTAATTGGCCAGTGAGACTACTGAGTGGGTTGAGAAACTGCCAAGAAATTCAAGAGTCACACATCTGCTCTAGGCTTTCACTAAAAACCAGAATCCTCAGGAAATGAGAAATGGGGCTTATTTTCAGGAGGATTTTTTTTTAAAAAAAATCCCAGAACATTTCACCACATATATCAACTTGGATTCTTTCCACCACTTTCAAAGATAATCTTTACAAAACATGCTGCTCTTTACTTATTATTGAAGACATCCAGATTGCAAAAATAAGTACTAAATTCACAATGGCCTTGGGGAGGAAAAGAACACTTTTGTCATTTTAACAGTCACTAAACAGCTATGTAGGAAACAATTTACCCACTGATATCACTTCTTTTTAGAAAATTGCTATACTCATTGCATTACCTGCAGAGTTTAAGTGGCCTCAAACATTTGAACCCTGATTTAAAAAGACACTATTGTCAAGTGATTTATAACTCGTGCTGTTTTTAACTGTCTACCTACAGGGAATTTCACTCACATAACAGATTGTTCTCTTATAATCCTGCTGATATGCAATTATTTACCGTTGGTTATGTGATTTTTCTGTCTTCTAATCTAAAGGTAAATAGGGAAACATAATTAAATATGTATGTGCTCTACAGCATGAATGGATCAAGTTCTTTATTTTGTAATCCTACAGTACTTTTGAAGGGGACCACATGGGAATATATCATTTAGGCATGGAAAGAGAGCAAGCACATGATAGAAAGCCTATGCCTCTCACTTGTTATTGTGCCTCTCTTGAATCTGGCACCACTCTGGAATCATGATGTTTATGTATGGTGATCATATTCTAAAAGGGAAATGTAGTGGACAGGCCGAACAACAAGATATAAATCTGTGAATTCACTATTTGGTCAGTTTTATAAAATTGTTGATCAGAAGTGTAGCTTTAGAAATAGTGTTAAGGGCACTGTCCCCTTTAAATTCACGTCTCCATGAAAGTTACCCAAAATTTCAGTTGCACATATGTGCAATGACTATGGAACAGCCCTGGACTATGATTATGGATGGCATGGTTTTAATATTGAATGAAATGTTTTAAAATGTTTAATATGCATTAATTTTAATGTTTATTGTGTGTTTCTCTAAGGCATTGAATCATTGCCTATATGTAAGCCACACTGTGTCCTCTTCGGGGTTGAGAAAGGTGGGGTATAAATTGGGTAAATAAATAATAAATAAATATTGTCGAAGGCTTTCATGACCGGAATCACTGAGTTGTTGTAGGTTTTTTGGGCTCTATGGCCATTTTCTAGAAGCATTCTCTCCTGAGGTTTCACCTGCATCTATGGCAAGCATCCTCAGAGGTCTCAATCTCACAATCTCTGAGGATACTTGCCATAGATGCAGGTGAAACATCAGGAGAGAATGCTATATAACCCGAAAAACCTACAACAACCCAATAAATAAATAAATAAATAAATAAATTTTGAAGTAGTTTAGGGATCCAAAGAAAAGGACAGGCAAAATTGACAAGGATATGTAGACACAGTAAATAAAAGTGATTTAGATGTGAATGATTTTCAGTGTTTCATTCTCTACATCAGGGCTGCTCAAGTAGTCAATCTTCGGGCCTCAGCAGCCGGATGGGGTGCTCCTGCCATGCGCACACACACCCTGCGCACACGCGCACTCCTGCTGCTGGCTTCCGCTCTCGTGGTGCTTCTTCCGCTTGCGGGGCATTGCAGGAAGGAGGAAGCACGAGGCGGAGCCTCCAGAGGGAGCGCGAGGCGGGGTGGAGCTGCTTCTGGAGGAGAGAGAGACAGGGCGGAGCGCTCTCTGGAGACCCTGCCTCGTGCTCCCTCCTTCCCGCAATGCCTTGCGGGCGGAAGCAGCACCGCTCAAGCGAAAGGCGCACTCCTGCTGCTGCCTTCCGCCCGGGTGGCGCTTCTTCCGCCTGCGGGCCATTGCAGAAAGGAGGAAGTATGAGGCGGGGCCTTCAGAGGGTGCACCCTGCCTCTATCTCCTCTAGAAGCAGCTGTGGAGCCTCCGCTGCTGGCAAGACAGGCAGGGCGGAGCGCTCCCTCCTGCCTCGTGCTTCCTCCTTCCTGCAATGCCCCGCATTGCTAATCTAGCATTAGGGATCTGCTATCGCCCTCCCAACCAAACTCCAGAGGCAGACTGCTATCTGGAAAATGAAATTAAACAGGCCTCAAAAAGCAATAAATTAGTCATAATAGGGGACTTCAACTATCCCCGAATAGATTGGCTAAATTCTTGTTCTATGCATGAAAGAGAGACAAGGTTCCTCGACATGCTAGCTGATTATTCCCTTGAGCAGATGGTCATGGAACCAACCAGGGGAAAGGGGATCCTGGACTTGGTGCTAACTATGAACAAGATCTCATTCAAGATGTCCTTGTAACTGAGCCCATAGGTACCAGTGACCACAACACAATAACCTTCAAACTTAAGTTGGATAGCAAACTGTCAGTGAAAACTAACACAGAGACCTTAAATTTTCACAAAGGGAATTTCACCAAAATGAGAAAAATAGTAAAGAACAAACTAAAAGGAACAGTAAAAAAAATCAAATCCCTCCAGAATGCTTGGAAACTGTTTAAAAATACTTTAAAACAAGCCGAACTAAAATGCATTCCTAAAATAAGAAAGAGGCCGGGAAAGTCCAAGAGGACATCGGTATGGCTTACAAATGAAATAAAAGATGTGATTGGAAAGAAGAAAAACTCATTTAAGAAATGGAAGGCTCTTCCTACTGAGGAGAACAGAAAGGAACACAAGCTCTGGCAAACTAAATGCAAAGCAACCGTCAGGAAAGCCAAGAGAGATTTTGAGGCACATATAGCTAAGAATATTTAAAAAAATAGCAAAAATTTCTTTAAGTACATCAGAAGTAGAAACCCAACTAGAAAAGCAGTTGGGCCACTTGACGAAAAATGGTAAGAAAGGGACAATAAGTGAAGACAAGGAGATTGCTGAGCGGCTAAACGACTTCTTTGCCTCCGTTTTCACACAGGAGGACAGACAACATATGCCTGCAGCTGAGTCAGTTTTTTCAGGGAGGGAATTAAATGAATTAAACCAGATAGAGATAAACAAGGAAGATGTTCTCACATGCCTTACTAAACTAAATGTCAACAAATCACCAGGGCCAGATGGCATCCACCCCAGAGTTCTTAAGGAACTCAAGTGTGAAATTGCTGAAATTCTAGCAAAATATATAACCTTTCTCTAAGATCAGGCACTGTACCCGAGGACTGGAGGGAGGCAAATGTAACTCCGATCTTCAAGAAAGGATCCAGGGGTGATCCAGGAAATTATAGGCCAGTTAGTCTAACCTCAGTACCAGGCAAAGTGATGGAAACCATTATTAAAGAAAAATTACTAAGTACATAGAAGAACAGGCATTGCTGAAGGAAAATCAACATGGTTTCTGCAAAGGCAAATCATGTCTTACTAACTTGTTAGAATTCTTTGAGGGTGTAAATAAACACATAGATAAAGGGGACCCAGTCGATATTGTTTACCTTGACTTTCAAAAGGCTTTTGACAAAGTCCTCACCAAAGGCTCCTAAATAAGCTCTTCAGCCATGGAATCAGAGGACAGGTCTTGTCCTGGATTGGAACCTGGCTAAACTGTAGGAAACAAAGGGTGGTAATAAACGGACATTTCTCTGGGTGGAAAGAGGTGAGAAGTGGCGTACCCCAAGGTTCAGTTTTGGGTCCATTACTTTTTAATTTATTCATTAATGATCTGGATGTAGGAGTGAATTCTGAGGTAGCAAAGTTTGCAGACGACACTAAATTGTTCAGGGTAGTTAAAAATGAAAATGATTGTAAAGAGCTCCAGAAAGATCTCTCGAAATTGAGTGAATGGGCAACAAAGTGGCAAATGCATTTTAACCTAAACAAGTGTAAAGTCATGCACATCGGGGCAAAGAACCCCAAATACACTTATCAACTGATGGGATCAAAGCTTTCTGAGACAAACCAGGAAAGGGATCTTGGGGTTTTGGTGGACAGCTCAATGAAGATGTCAACCCAGTGCTGCAGCAGCAGTGAAAAAGCAAATTCTATGCTAGGCATGATCAGGAAGGGAATCGAAAATAGGTCGGCAAATGTTGTATTGCCTCTCTACAAATCTATGGTGACGCCACATCTGGAGTACTGTGTACAATTCTGGTCACCGCACCTTAAGAAGGATATAACGGAACTGGAAAAGGTACAAAGAAGGGCAACAAAAATGATCCAAGGGATGGAGCAGATCCCTTATGAAATCAGGTTGCAACGCCTTGGTCTTTTCAGCCTTGAAAGACGGCGTTTAAGAGGTGACTTGATCGAAGTGTATAAAATCATGCATGGGATAGAAAAGGTGAATAAAGAAAAAAGATTTTCTCTGTCACACAACACTAGGACTAGGGGGCACTCCCTGAAGCTCCAAGGTAGGAAAGTTAGGACTAATAAAGGGAAATATTTCTTCACCCAGAGGGTCATTGGGTTATGGAACTCACTTCCAGAGAAGGTTGTGACAGCGGTCAGCCTGGACAGCTTCAAGGCAGGATTAGACAGATTCATGGATACCAAGGGAATCAGTAGTTACTGAAATGGACATCCAAGTGCCACCTCTGTGTTGATGGAGGCAGGCAGGATTTCCCGGTACTGGTTGTGGGGTCGGGAGCAGGTGAGGGTTTTGCCCTCCTTTCTGCTAGAGATCCCCGTGTACAACTAGTGGGCCACTGTGTGACACAGAATGCTGGACTAGATGGGCTGAGGCCCGATTCAGCATGGCTCTTCTTATGTTCTTATGTTCTCCTTCCTGCAATGCCCCGCAGGCGGAAGAAGCGCTGTGCTGGTGGAAAACAGCAGCAGGAGCATGCGTAACGGCGGGAGCGTGCGGGAGCGGGGGCAGGTAGATCTTTAGGACTTGGTTACTTAAGAGTAGCTTGCATGCTGAAAAAGTGTGAGCACCCCTGCTCTACATAATTTTGAATTTGAGGATTTTTAAAAAATTCGGTGGGGTACGAGGTGCAGAATTGTTATTGAGGACCATATCCCCACAGTCCTCTCTTAGTTGCAGATTTCCTGGCTTGATGTATGAAGTTCATAATTCAGATCAGATCCACCCCCTTCCTCCTGACCTTCCAAAAAAAACTCAAATCCTGGATGTGGGATCAAGCGTTTGCAGAATAGACTGACTTGCTGTGAAAGACAATGTTTTCAATGGATGGCAATGGACTGTTTTAGGAATACGACTTGAACTGACGAACTCTTTTAATGTATATTTATTACTGCCTTAATTTGTATTAACTGTATTTTATGCTATGTTTTATTTCGTGTTGGCACTTAATAGTGCCGGTTGGTAGCTGTCCTGAGTCCCTCTTTGGGGTTTGAGAAGAACGGGATATAAATGTTCCAAATAAATAAATAATTCAAATGCTCATGTTCAGTTGAAGGCAAATGTAACAATTCTCTAAATTGTTTTGTAGTTTAGGTAGCCCAAAAGAAACAGCAAGGAGGTCTCATTGGAACATGCATTTATTCACAATCTTTCCTGTGATGTCTTCTAGAACTATTGATTGATTGATTGATTGATTTTATTATTTATGAGTCGCCCTCCACGTCAGTGCTCCGAGCGACTTACACATAAAAACATAAAAACATAAAAGAGTTCAATAGTTAAAAGCTAAAAGAATAGGAAAATTAATTAAAATAGTTCCAGTAACTCAGGCTAAGTCTGGAGGGTGTCCTTAGCCGTAAGCCTTTCGGAAGAGCCAGGTCTTCAATGCGGTCAGGAACTGGGGCATGTCCCGGATAGCTCTCTGATCCGCCGGCATCAAGTTCCAAAGAACAGGGGCCGCGATGGAAAAGGCTCTCCGTCTCGTGGTGTCGAGGCGGGCCTCACTCACACCTGGGATGCGGAGAAGGTCCCTGTTTCCTGAACTATGCAGGGCTTTGAAAGAAAAATCATATGACCTCAGTGCATGGGAAATACCCAATGCAGCATTTTAACAAGTTTCTGGAAAGAAGACATTTTAGATATTCCTATAGGGATTTATAAACATAGATTAGGAACTTGGGTAGATTGTTGAGGTCAAAGTAAATTCCCAGTGATATCACTTGGGGTAAAAATTGGGGAAAACATTAGAAATCAGGTTCAGAATAATTCCAGTGGCATGAAGGGTAAGAATATTTCAATTTATTTTATCTAATTCTAAATTGAGTCATATCCACCTCTACTTATGATGAGTCTACATTTTAGTAGCTAAATAGATGTTGGAATATATTAGTCTTAATACAGTCAGCCTGCCATATCCACAGAATTTGCACCCAAGGATCCCACCATTCATAGACATAACATTTTCTCTCCATGCTCCAAAATAAATTTTTAAAAATTGAATTCCCTTGATTTTTCCATTCTATATAAGGGATGCCATTTAACTAGTCTGTTGCATATAATGGGGCTTGAGCATCTGTGGATATTTGTATCCACAGAGAGTTCTGAAACCAAATCCCAGTGGAGACCAAAGGTCCACCACATATTCAAATAAGGTGTAGATTTTACAAGACATTGAAGAGAGGTGGTATAGTAGAATTGTTGTGGTGATAGTACAAAATGGCTTAAACATTTTTATAAAAGTAGAAGATAAGACAACTGTATACAATCCTTACCCTGATTCATCTATCTATCATCTATCTATCTGTTTAACTGTTGATGTTTAACTGTTGGTTAAGTTAGTTTTGCAGAAAGAGTTTCTTAAGCTAAGAACAATGATTCCATACACTTTTGGCAGGAGAAGATCAGAGTTGCTCTTCCATGAGAACAGCTTTTAAAGTGACTGTATCCTTTAGCAATAACCAGTGAGATTTGGCTGAAAAAACAGTTTTTTTGGTTGGCATTTCACTTGTGCTCTTTGCTTCCCCAACAACCCCTTAGGTATTTTGAATAGAGATCACACAGCACACGTTTACTGCTAACATTGGGCATAAAGCCATTTCTTCACTTTTCATATCCTGCTGCCACTTACAGAACACAGTCCACTTCCACTATATTTTACTGATGTCTGCCTCGAGGGAAGAAAATGGAGAAGCCCTCACCTATAAATATTGGAATTTCCCTATGCAGTTCATGTGTTTTCCATAAGATACAATTCTCTGCAGTGCAATATTGGTTCCAATTGTTTTCACAATGGTTGCTTAAATTGTCTTTGCAGTAAAGGGGCTCACAAATTTAAAAATCACATTGGCTGCAATGTACACAGGGGTGCTATTTGAAGGAAGGTAGAAGGCACCACTCTTTCTCATTGTGTTCCAGGTTGCATGACTATTCCAGGTTGCATGGCTATTTCTACTAGATAAATAGTCCAATTTCACATTTGGTCCAGAAGCTTCTAACGTGATCCTGGCAGATAACTCAGAGACCATTGCCACTGCAAAATTATGGCAGTTTGACACCATTTTAACTGCTGTGGCTTCATCATATGGAATCTGCTGAAATCATATTACTAAATATGATAATTGGCTGTCCTCCTTTCTCCGGAACCGGTCACAGCGAGTGAGAAGGGGTGAGATTGTCTTGGGGGGTGCCCCCTCCTTTGTGGGGTGCCTCAGGGGGCAAATCTCTCCCCTTTATTATTTAACATCTATGTCCGATCACTTGCTCAGTTGGTACACAGCTTCGGGCTTGAGTGTCACCAATACGCGGATGACACCCAGCTCATTCTGGTGCTGGAAGGCCGGCCCAACTCCGTACCCGATAATTTCCATCATTGCCTTGAAGCCATTACTGGATGGCTGCGAGCCAGTAGGTTGAAGGTGAATCCGGCTAAGACGGAGATCCTGTGGCTGGGTCATCCGGGTACGGGTGAGATCCAGCTCCCAACCCTGGACGGGGCTTCCCCCGTCTCCATCTGTCAAAAGTCTGGGAGTCACACTTGACTCCCAACTGTTGATGGAGAAGCATATCTCCATCGTCAGTGGAGTAGCCTTCCATTACCTCCGGCAGGTGAGGAAGCTGGCTCCCTACCTGTCCCGTCATGACCTAGCCACAGTGGTCCAAGCCACGGTCATCTCAAGATTGGACTACTGTAATGCTCTCTACATCGGCCTTCCTTTGTCGGTGATCCAGAAGCTCAAACTGGTGTAGAACGCTGCAGCTCGTCTGGTGGCAAGCCTTCCATCTCGCTGCCACATTACGGCTGTTCTGCCAAGACCACTGCGATCTGAGTCCCTGAACCTCTTTTGTGGTACTGAGCTGCCAATCCCACCACCTATCTTCAATGCGGAGGAGGGCTTTTAGTGCTATCGCGCCAGTTTTATGGAACGCTCTTCCCCCCACAATTGGAGCACAGTCCAATCTGTTAGCCTTCCGCAAGGCCTGTAAAACCCACCTATTTGTACAGGCGTTTGGTCGGTAAATAACTCTAGGCCGCTCACTATGTAATGTAGGCCACAAGAGTTATCTTGGTGTGTAGTTGTCAGTATAATTTTAATGTGCGGACACTGGTTCTTTGTTTTATAGTGTTTTTAGGTTTTAGCACATGTAAGTTGCCCCGAGCCTGTCGGAAGGGGCGACTAACAAGCCGAAATAAATAAATAAATAAATAAATAGACACTCCACATTTTTCAGTTATCTCCCATATGATCAATAATCCAATGCTAGGGGGGAAAGCATGACAGCCTCAAATATACATATTGATCATATTACATGAGAACTCATGTAGTTTGAAGAAAACATTAATAAAGTGTAAATTGCTTTTGTCTGCATTTCTCCCACTATACCTATTAAAATCAATTATTTTTAGGGAATTTAATGGACTTTAGATAGCAAATTCAGTAGCTAAAGTGTACTTTAAATTGTGTGGTTTAAAGATCGCTCAGTGTGATGTTTAGCACTCATAAGAGTTGCACGGTGTGTACAGGTTGCATACGCTTTGCACCTGGTCTTGTTCAATTTTCAGATTGCAGCAACTGAAAACCATCAGTGTTAGAGGCAAAACAACAGACAGCCATGTAACAAATAACAAATCTATTGTGTCATAAGCTTTGTGGACCTTTCCACTCCTTCCACTGCCTGAATTGTTTTGCTCAGCTACAGATGCATTTGTGTACACATATACAGGCACACATGAAATGACTTCATGCATTGAATGAAGTGAATAGTTACAAAGGTTATGCCATGATATATTTATAATTCTTTCCTTTATCACAAGACTCTTTGTGTTCTTGTTACAACGAAGATTAATGCCTCTACTCTCCTGGGAAGTGATGTTTGAATAGATGATTATCTTGCTAACCATTTGTTAAGGTTACTCTTGTTGCATTAAAATGCATATTGACTTTATTACATAATGTAAGCTCAAAAGCAAGGGCCCCTGTCTGTCAGAGTTCATGGTCTATTTTTCAAAGTCATTGCTTGAGAGGGAAAAGGGGGGATAAGGAAGTATGGATACAAGGTATAAATTAGTGGGTACATGACAAACTAAGATTAAGCAAAGCCTTCATGGAAAAGATGTGTTCTGATGTATGAAAGAAAAGTAAGAAACTGTAGGGTCCTGATGATATATGCCTTAGTTTTTACAGTAGCATACCTTGTTTGGCATCCTGTTAGTGACTTAACATGTCCTTATGTGCAAATTATGTATACACAGGGGCGGATCTTAGTGGAGGCAAAGTAAGAGGCCGCCTCAGGGCGCCACGTGGCCAAGGGCGCATCCGGCGGTGGCCGCCAGGTTCGGCACATCATGCCACGCCATTGATGCGGGCGACTGGCGCGCGGGCGGGCGGCTCCGCCCCGGCTGCAAAATGCTCCCTGGCTTGTCCTTTTCATCCTCTTGGGAGTGTGTTTCGCTACTCCGTCCACCAGAAGCTCTCGGTCCCAATAGCGCATGCGCAAAACTAGCTGTTTGCGCACATGCGTGCTCCGGCATGCACGTGCCATCATTACCACACTGAAGACCCCGGGGACGCCAAAAAAGGTTGGCTTACTATAATTTTTTTACCTTTCTCCGGTCCTGTGTATACACAATCTACTTTTGGTTGGAGACAGCTGTTGTCCCGGTCTGGTGTTTCCTCAAAAAAATCCCACTGCCAAATAGTAGTCAAGCCCTTTGATGGATCTCTGCTGCTGTCTCTTGCCAATGATTTGGGAAGTAATGTCACTTCAGACCAAGAAGAACTGGCTGTTCTGGGTTCCCCGAGGAAGGAGTGATGGGTTCATACTGTATGAGTTTACATCTTCACTCCGGCCACATTTACACAGCCATACAAAATCCAGATTATCTGCTTTGAACTGGGTAATATGGCAGTGTAGACTCCTATAATCCAGTTCAAAGCAGATAATATGAATTATCTGATTTGATAATCTGGATTAAATACCACTGTAGTTGAGGCCTTCATCTCCTTCAACTGATTACCAGTTGTGTCTCCATGGCATCCCCTTTCCATCTCTCTCTCTGGTCAGTGATCCCAACTTGGCCTTGACTACTGCCAATGAGTGAAAGTTGCATGTTCAGATATAGATATAGACTCTTGGCCCTGATGTGACACTGCCTTTGAAAACCAGAGATCTTGGAAACCTTATTGGACAGGACTTAGGAAACATGTGACTCCATTTTTTCCAGCAGATGCACTCACTACCAACCCATTTGTGGGCACAATTTAAAGTGCTAGTTATGATCTATAAAATGCTATGAAACTTACAACTAGTTCATCTGAAAGATCACATTCTTCCATATCAGCATTCATAATTCTAGAACTTGGAATTCACTGCCATTACTCTCTGTACTATAGTGTTAGGAGATTTTTAAAAAGTGAGTTGAAAATGGGATTCATGCCACATGATGTAATGATGACTGCCAATTTGGATAGCTTGAAAATGAATTTAGATGCATTCAAGAAGATTAGGGTCTTCAGGGGCAGCTAGTCAAGACAGCCATATATTATCTCATGTATCAGGGGAAATCTATCTCTCTGTGTCAGTTGCTGGGGAATTAGAAATGGATAGTGGAATTGCATTCATATTCTGCTGACAGGATTCCTATTGGTTGGGTGATTGGTTGGACACTGGGTGAATAGAATGGTGGCTTACATGCACATTTGGTCTGATCCAGCATGACTCTTTTTATTAGAGAGAACATCTCAGGTCCTCAGATTTCTGAGGCAACAGCAGAGACCTACGGACAACGAGGGAGAGGAAAGTGTGAGTGTGGCTAGGAGAAATGGAGCTAAAAGGATAAAAGATATAAGGAACAGGATGGGGATGGAGGAAATTGACAAATGTAGTCAAAAGGACTGGTTGGAGAAGCAGGAGAACAGAAAGGGGAAACGCATGAAAAATGTTTAGACAGGCAGTGCACAAAGTGATGGGAAGGAAGAGAATTGGGGGACGAAGATAGTAAGCTAGGAGTTATGCAGGTATTGAGAAGAAAGAAGGCACAAAAGAGAGGAAATGAGGAAACAAAATATGATGGTAGGCAAGAATTGCAGGGATTACAGGAATGAGTAAAAGTAAAGAAATGATATCTAGACAAGGATTGTTGGGAGAGAGAGTAACCACCTCATTAAACAGGGTGATTTCAGTGTCCTAGGATGTTTCTATCCCATCTGGAGAACTTACGGGCTCACTGCCTATCAGATGACACAAAGGAGCTTAATGTGGAAGCCCACCATCAACTGAGGTGAAACCATTGCCAGATGCTAACCTGGCAACACGGGAGGCTTCCTGAGTTGTGCTGGCTCCAATGGAGCCAACATGGGGAGTCCTTACAATGGCGATGCTTTCCCCATGTGATGGGGAAAGGGCTACAGAGAGCGAGAGGCATGCAAGGTGGCAGATTTGCCCTGCTGCTCCCTCTTTTGTCCCCAGAAGCCTGGTGATGCAGGATGCTTTTCCAGGGCCTTACAAAGAGGTCATATGAGAAATAAGGGGAGACAATTTTAACTGTAATAGATTTTAATAAATCTATTGTCTACATCAGTGTTTCCCAACCAATGTGCCGCAGCACACTAGTGTGCCGTGAGCAATCATCAGGTGTGCCGTGGGAAATTGGAAACTCCAATACCCTTTCTTTCCCCTCCTGCCGAACACTTTTTCTTCTCCACTCGGGCTTCCTTCTTCCCAGTATCGCTCTGCTCACTTTGCCTCACTTTGTTCACGCTGCCACAATTTTGATCCGAGGAGGCATCGTGAGTGTGTTCAGGAGGAGAGGGGGGAGGGAGGAAGACGTGGGCTGAGTCTGCTTAGTAGCGCTCGCATGGGTCACGTCTTCCCCCCTCCCTCTTCCCCCCTGAAGAAGGGAGCCCGAGTGGAGAAGAAAAAGTAAGTGTTCGGCAGGAGGGGGGGAAGGGTGCGAAGGGGAAGAGGGAGGAAGAGGTCTCTGTCGAAAGCTGGCATGGGCAAACTTGGACCTTCCAGGTGTTTTGGACTCCAACTCCCACCATTCCTAGCAGCCTCAGTCCCTTTTCCTTTTTCCTTCTCAGCCACTTAAGCAGGAAAGGGCCTCAGGCTGTTAGTAATGGTGGGAGTTAAAGTCCAAAGCACCCAGAGGGCCGAAGTTTTCCCATGTCTGTTTTAGGGGGCTTAAAGTGGTGAGCCTCCTTCCAACATTGTGATTCTGGATAGAAAACAAACAACAACATAACATAACATTGTTTGAGTCCACAGTGCTCTCTGGGTTTAGGTGAACTACAACTTCCAAACTCAAGGTCAATTCCCAAGCAAACCCTTTCAGTACTTTCTGTTGGTAATGAGAGTTCAATATGCCAAGTTTGGTTCAATTCCATTGTTGCAAGAGTTCAGGATGCTCTTCGATTGTGTGTTAACTATAAATCCCAGAAACTTTAATTCCCAAATGTCAAGGTCTATTTTCCCCAAACTCCATCTGTGTTCACATTTGGGCATATTGAGTATTCATGCCAAGTTTGGTCCTGATCCAACATTGTTTGAGTCCACAGTGCTCTCTGGATATAGGTGAATTACAACTCCAAAACTCAAGGTTAATGCCCACCAAACCCTTCCAGTATTTTCTGTTGGTCTATTTTGACATTGCTCCTGTTTCAACCACATATCTGTGTGAGATGAGCTTCTCAAGCTTGACTGCGATAAAAATTAAACACAGAGAGAGACTGACAGCTGTTGAGCAAGAGCTTCGTGTGTGTCTTTTTGCCATTCCTGCCAGGATATCTATGTTGTGTTCATCAAAACAGGCCCAGGTTTCACACTGAGTGTATAAATACATTTAAAAACATATTAACTATATGTATTACTGTGTTAAGAGTGTCATTTTGTGTCATTTTGGTTGGTGGTGTGCCCCAGGATTTTGTAAATGTAAAAAATGTGCTCAAAAAGTTTGAAAAACACTGGTCTACATGGATCTAAATCAGGAAGATATTCGCAGCATGCTCTTTGCGAACCATGGGGCGACATGTGTGTTCTTCAAACAAAACTTTAAAGCAGCAATTCTCTAGCACAGGGCTGTCCAACTTCTACCAACCCTGGGGCCTGATTACCGGACACTGATCAACTGGGGGGCCTAAGGGTCCGCCCCTCCCTGGCTCCGCCCCCTCCCCGGCTCCGCCCGCTGTATATATTCACAAACTCATTATTCCCCTTTATTTCTAATAAAATATATTTCTTATTATTATTCCATTCCTGCCATATATAGATAGATCACAGATTAGGAAAGGCATACAGTGCATTTGGAAGGCTTCACAAAAGAGTCTGAAGCAACAAGCACCTGAGGCAAAGCACCAAAATCAGTGTGTACAGAGCTATCATATCATACGGTTTGCCTACAATCAAAGAGCATTCTAAACCCCACCAATGATGGAATTAACCAATCTTGGCACACAGAACTCCCATGACCAACAGGAAATACTGGAAGGCTTTGATGGGCATTGACCTTGAGTTGTGGAGTTGTAGTTCACCTCCATCCAGAGAGCACTCTGGACTCAATGTTGGATCAGGACCAAACTTGGCATGAATACTCAATATGCTCAAAAGTGAACACAGATGGAGTTTGGGGAAAATAAACAGGAGCCGGAGGGAAGCCGAGAGCATGGTTTGTGGCTCCCCCGGGCTTGGTGGAGCCGCGAACTGGGAGGCTCCCTGCAAGCAAACGGAGGAGATGCCTCTTGGGGCTGGCTGCTTCCAACCCCGGGGTTTGGAAGCAGCCAGCCCCTGAGATTTCCTCCTTTTCTCCAAGTCCCCTTCCCAAGCGAGAGAGACTGGGGAAAGGGAGGAGATGCCTCTCGGGGCCTGGCTGCTTCCAAACCCGGGGTTTGGAAGCAGCCAGCCCCTGAGATTTCTTCCCTTTCTCCAAGTCCTCTTCCCAAGCGAGAGACTGGGGAAAGGGAGGAGATGCCTCTCGGGGCCTGGCTGCTTCCAAACCTGGGGTTTGGAAGCAGCCAGCCCCTGAGATTTCCTCCCTTTCTCCAAGTCCCCTTCCCAAGCGAGAGAGACTGGGGAAAGGGAGAAGATGCCTCTCGGGGCCTGGCTGCTTCCAAACCCGGGGTTTGGAAGCAGCCAGCCCCTGAGATTTCCTCCCTTTCTTCAAGTCCCCTTCCCAAGCAAGAGAAACTGGGGAAAGGGACAAGATGCCTCTCGGGGCCTGGCTGCTTCCAAACCCCAGGAGAAGGAAGGAAGGAGTGGAAGAGAAGGATGGAAGGGAATGGAGGGAGGAAAGGGAGGAGGGAAAGTGAGAAGGAAGAAAAGATAAAAGGGTGGCAGGAAAGGAAGAAAGGAAGGTAAAAGAGAGAGGGGCAAGGAGGGAGGGAGAACAGTTGAAAGGAAAGACGAAAGGGTGGGTGGATGGGTGGAAGGAAAGAAGGTGAAAGAGAGGGACAGAGGAAAGAAGGAAAGAGTGGAAGGAAAGGGAGGGGGAGTAGAAAGAGGGAGAGGGAAGTGGGGGGGAAAGAAGGCCAGGCAATGGAGGCGAGTGCGCTGAGGGCCTGAGCGCCTCCGAGCGCACGGAGCAGCAGGAGGAGGAAGCGAGAGAGAGGAGAAAGAGAGAGAGGGAAGGGGCAGGGAAGGAAGAAGAATGAAAGGGTGGAATGGAAGGAGGGAGGGAGAAGAAATGTGCTCACCATAACGCTGAATGCTTCCTTGCAATAACTCCTCCCTGGGAAGGGAGGGAGGGAGGATGAGAAGGAGGAAGGAGCTCTGCCGAGCCACATGGAGTGCCCATGCGGCCGGGTCGCTCTTCCTGTTTGCTGCCAAGGGGGCGGGCCTGAGAGACGTCACTCCCTCCCATTGGCCCCCTCCCTCAGGAGAAGAGGAGGCGACCAATAGAAAGCCAAGGAGGCGGGACCAAAAATAATAATAATAAATAATAATATTTTTAATTGAAAAAAATATTTTTAAAATATTTTTAAAAATATATTATTTATTGCAGGAGGGTAAGGGGCCGTAGCCAAGGGGCTGGGGGGCCGTGTACGGCCCCCGGGACACCTGTTGGACAGCCCTGCTCTAGCATATTCAGTAACTTATGAGGCAGCAAATGGAGCAGGTAGCTCAATATTATCCTGCCAGATCTGTAACTTCTTTGCATCACTTTGAAAACAGAAAAGTATCCAAACCCTGGCCTTTATACTGCACAACCAATTTTCAAAAATGTTTACGACTTAATCTTGCCACCTATTGGAACACATGGAATGTCTTCATGTATCCCCAAATAATTGTTAGGCTTTGTTAAGCTTATCCTTGTTGCAATTTGGGAGTGAGACCTTTGAGCAACAGAACTTTCGCCTTTTTAATTCTTTCATGTTTTCGACTCTTCCCTTTTTTGCAGCACATAAAATAAGTTAAACTCCATTTGGGAATACATCAAATAAAGACATAAACTGATACGTAAAAGGGAGAGGAGGTTGTTTTAATCTATGCAAACCTTCAGTGTACAGAAGTCAATGAAGATGATAGAAATGAAAGATCAGAAGTGGAATTTGCTTGTAGTGATACCTCAGAAAATGAGACAAAGTTTTATGTAGCAACATTAGTATTCAGTGAGTCTTGGATTTTCCCTTTTTCTCCAAGCTTCATTTTCTGCTTAACAATATAGGGGAGACTAATTTCAGAATACATAATAACTTTCGTCATATTCATAGTTTCTTCTGTTTCTAATTCTAACCTTTCACCAGGGGACCTTTTATACTCCACAGTTATTTCACTATGATTCCACGTTAACTGTCGTGGCAACATCCTGTGAAATCCTGGGGTTTGTATTTTGGTGAGTCATTAAAGTGCTCTGGCTCAGAATTCTAAATACTTCTTATAAGACTTTAAATCCCAAGATTTCATAGGATATTATAGTGGCATTGAAAATAGAATCATAGGTGCCTTCTACACTGTCATATGAAATCCAGATTATCTGCTTTGAACTGGATTATATGGTAGTATAGACTCATATTATTCAGTTCAGAGCAGAGAATGTGGATTGTCTGCTCTGATAATCTAGATCAGGGCTGCTCAGGATGTCGATCGTGATTGACCAGTCGATCCCGGGACTGAAGGAGGTCGATCCCAGCCAGATGGGGTGCTTCTCAGAGGGGGTGGAGCCAGGCCGCGCCAAGCCCCGCCCCCTCTCCGGCTTTGGCACTCCCAGCAGCTGCTCCAACCTTGAGGAGGGCAGGGCCAAGCCAGACTTGTGCTAGCTATGCCACCACTGGCTTGGCACTGCCATCCTGAAGCCTGGAGAAGCTGCTGGGAGCTCCAAAGCCAGAGGGGAGAGGGCGGGGCTTGGTGCCACCTGGCTCCACCCCCCCTGGCTTCAGCTCTACCAAGCCCCATCCCCACCCCTCCCCTCTCCAGCCTAGAGGAGGTAGGTAGATCTTTCTGACTTGGTTTTATTATAATTAGCTCGTATGCTGAAAAAGTGTGGGCACCCCTGATCTAGATTATATGGCAGTGTAGAAGGGGCCATAGTGCTATAACTGTGTAATGTCAAAAAGGCCCTGATTTTATACACAACCAAAACCTAAAAGATTTTACATTTCTTAAAATTCATCAGTTTGTACTCCGATTTGTTACAAAATGGAAAGTCAGCTAAAGGCAATATATTAAAATTAAATGCATTAAGCAATAGATTTGTAATCATTCTCTGATATATATACCCCAAAGAAAAGGAATTTCATGAACAACTCAAGTTCTACTCAACATTATTAATGTTGTTTAAATACTTATCTCTCTCCTTGTGACAAGGAACAGCCAAACCATTTTTCTCTCCCACAAAGAGAAGTACTTTCGAAATCAGAAGAATAAGAATGTTTTGACTGTGCATTAAGTAAAAATGACAAATGACCAAAAAAAATTTGATTGCTCAAATGACCATAGCTAGCTACTAGGCATGAGAAAAAAGTTATGAAAATGAATCGTTTCGTAAGACATTCGTAAGAAATGCTACTGTCGAGTATTTCCGCACCTGGAACGCCAACCAGGCAGTGGACTTCCTTTTCGACCTTCGGGGCCAGGATTTTCTTAAGTGTCGTTATTAGGTCGTAAGGGGGGGGGGCACCCTCCTTCTCTCTCACCACCCTTCCGCCTCCCTTGCCAATAAGTATTATGGCAAGGCAAGCCCTAAACTCACTCCTTCTTTCGGCTGGAAGCCTGGAAAAATGTAAACAGAGAGGTTTACTCAGAAGTAAATCCACAAAGGAGGGCACTTTGGATGAAGGGCCCTCCTTTGCAGATTTACTTCTGAGTAATCCTCTCTGTTTACATTTTTTCCAGACTTCCCTGCCTCTCCTGCCCTGCCAGGATCTAAAGCATCAAAGAGTATTCGGGTGAGAAACCAACCTAATGTATAATAGAATGAATGCTACTGTAAGTGCCTAATATTATAAGTAATCCAACTGGTCATACCTACATTCCATGCACATGCAATAATACAGCAGTAATAACAATAACAAGAGGTAAAATTCAAACCGAAGTATTCTGACTGGTCTCTCCTCATGCGGTGCAAACGGGCTCTTCTCTTATTAGCCCGGGAAATTAGCCCGGAAAAAGCCAACGTTTGCTGCTTGGGAGCACACACATACATATTCTCTGGGGTATTTGCTGCAGAATCCGGGCTCATAGAGAAGATTCTGCAGCAAATTCCCCCCAAGAATATGTATGTGTGCACACCAGGAAGCAAATGCTGTGCCCAGGGTTTTGCCTTTCCCGGCTCAGAGAAGAGCCTTTGCAGTTTGAGGAGGGAGCACAGTCAGAATACTTCGGTTTGAATTTTACCTCTTCTTATACCCATTGTTATTACTGCTGTATTATTGCATGTGCATGGAATGTAGGTATATGACCAGCCTGGGCAAACTTGGGCCCTCTCCCTCGGGATCGGGGTGAGAGAGAGGCAGCGAGGAGCCAGGGGGGGGGGCTCCTCCCCTTTTTCTTTTGCTGCTTCCAAGAATAGAATACCCCCTCCCTCCCTCCCCCTTTCCTATTTGGAGAGTCCCATCTAGAATTCAGTGTGATTTATTCAAGTTTTGGCCTACAACTCCCAGAAATCCCAGCCAATTTACCAGCTGTTAGGATTTCTGGGAGTTGTAGGCCAAAACCATCTGGAATGCGCATGCGCTGGCACACGAAATACTAACGAATTTCGTTAGTAATTAAGTTACATTTTAGAAATTTTTGGAATTTTTTTGTAAGTCTTCCTATTACTAATCAACCCCCCATTTGATTTTCGAATTTGGGTTCTAAAACATGCCTACTAGCTACTACTTTGCTGCATATAAATCTAAAGATTAGGAACAATATTTTTCCCCAATCTTTTTAACAGCCAGCCAGTTATATGGTTGCTGTGTAGAGTGGGATTGGTTCCATTCTCTACCCCCACATATACCAAAATGTACTCAAATTTCATTATTTGTTATGGTACAGTGAAATAATGTACCTTATGTAAAATGGCAGAACCAGCATTTGGTTTTTGAAAAAATTGCAGGGGAGATATTTGCAAGCTTTCAGTGGTTGAACCCATTAATACAGAATCCATGTATGTGGTGGGGCAATGGTCCAAGGTATTTTTTCAGGGAATCTGGGATCTATAGGAACATTCTCTGGAACCTAAATGAGCGTGACTTGGCATTTTATATGGTTTTAATCTGTTTAATTGATTGATATGTGTTTTAATTGCTTATATGATGAGATGCGTTTATTGTTTACCTGTGTGGCATTGAATTGGTAAAGAATGGTGGGGTAGAAATGAAGTAAATAAATAATTCTCAAGGGCTGGTGCTTTTGGATGATGCAGAAGTTGGTAATTTTTTTTCATGTCAGGAGCGACTTGAGAAACTGTAAGTCACTTCTGTTGTGAGATAATTGGCTGTCTGCAAGGACGTTTCCCAGGGGATGCAGGATGTTTTACCATCCTGTGAGAGGCTTTTCTCACATCCCTGTATGAAAAGATGGAGCTGACAGGTGGGAGCTCACCCCGCTCCCCAAATTTGAACTGCCAATCTTTAGGTCAGTAGTCCTGCCAGCACAAGGGTTTAACTCATTGCACCACTGAGGGCTCTAAAAGTTGGTAATAGTATTTGTTCATCTTAATATATAAAGAATGCTCGGAAGTGCCCAGATTCGGTAAAATGTTAGGGGGAAAGGAGTGCACCAGTAGAATGCTTTTAGCTCTCTCCTGCACCCTCAATTGTACATTTGTTCTTCTTGTAGTGGAAGCTGGTTGTTTCCATGTCCCATGGTGAAGGCAACCCCCGGAAAGAGCCCATCTGCATCCTAATTGGTTCGACCTGCAGCAGGGAGTTCCAACGTTCCTGCACTTGTGGTCTGGCATCTCTAGCACCAAAGGCTGGGATTTGGCATCAAAAGACCTCCAGCAATTTCTACCTCTCTGTTTTCTTGCCTCACAACCTGAAACCATGGACTTTTTGTGCACGGAGTTGCATGCGGACAAGCCAACAGGGGCAAGCCATGAGCGGTTTGGGAGACATAGTTTTCCAAGCACTTCCGTGTGTTTGGACTCTTCTCTGACTTTTAGCAAAAAGGACTTTTCTCGTATAGTTTCCCCAAGGACACAGATGGACTTTCCCCAAAGCATATGGATTTGATGCTTTTCAAGATCATATGGACTTTCTTTCTACCCCTTGCATATGAAATAATTATGAGATATTGGTGATATTCTCCTGAAACCCTCCTATGTAATTTTCCTGCATGTTTTCCCCCTCCCCATGTGTAAAATAATATGAAAAAATGCTACATGTTTGTGAAAGACCCAGCTGTTGTTTTGAGATCAGGATGAAACCACATTCCTGGCTGCACCCTTTAATCCAATCATTGGAACAATTTGCATGACAGAGGACTCTTTCTGGTTTTGGAGAATTTCTTCCTTCCCTTCTCCCCATTTTTGAAAGACTCCTTTTGTTCCATAAACGCTGGACCCTCTGAGTTTAGTCTTGTTCCGCGTTTATAGAACATATGGCATAACTATATTTCATAACCAGCTGTCACTGTTGGCCTTGGAAACCAGCACACGGCTACAGTTATTTCATTTATTTACCATCCAGAAGGCTGAAACTTCTCATGAATAGAATCTGCACATGGCCCTTTGTCAACAAGGGAGGGTCGTTAAGGACAATTCCTGTTTTTCACCAAGAACAAAAGAATTCCTTTGGCTCGAAAGGTCAGGGGCTCGGATATTCATTTATATATAGACATGATGTAATCAAGAAAACTCCAGCTGCTCTTTGTTTTGAACACATTCCTGTCCCTTGCTTCCCATTCGCCAGGGCAAAAGCGGCACTGTTTCATGATTGGTTCCTGCTACAGCTGGCTTCCAAGGTTCCAACCAATCATCATGAAGCCTGCAGGGGCGGGAAAGTTTGAATTTGACAGTTCTGTAAAGTGTATAAAAATGGCATATATTTCAGTATAACTTTATGACTGCTTTGCGACAAGGAATCTGCAGTGGTCATCCTTTTCAGTTGACAAGAATAAAAACTTCAGTGGCATCTTCTTCCGGACTTCTTTGGCGAGATCATTTGGAAAAGGGTTTTTTTAGGTTGCTTTTTAAAAGTCACCCGAGTTTTTTGCTGAAATCCTCACTTTAGGGGTACTTCTGGGCCTCTGCCCCCTATGGGTCAGGCTATCCTAAAGTGTTCGGTAACAATGGGGTAGTGAATCCTTTCTGTATTTGAGTCAGAACACAGAGTTATTCTTTTTTAAAAAAATTCTTTATTTGGTTTTGCAATTTAAAAAACAAGAAACATAAAACGACAATGGACCTAACATGCATAGACACAGACTGTCCCCCCCTCCTCCCCGAAGCCTCCCCCTATAAAAAAACAGACAGAATGATTGGCCCCTGGTCCAGGGCGGTGGACCCCCTTTCACCTCCCCTAGGATGAGCGGCCTCATCCGATTTGTATAAACCATCACCGTGACAGTTTTTAAACTTCCGACCTGGCAATCGAAGAGAATAATGTAGCCTTGGGTGGCTCTGGTTGGGACTTATACCATGGTCCATTCTTTTTTACAGTCTTTCAAATAGTCTACGATAAGGGACCAATCCGTCCTCTTAATCTTGTTTTCCTGGTCCATAGCCTGCGTTAGGCAGTCCATTTTCATTATCTCGTGGATTTTTGTTTTCCAATCTTCCAACGAAGGCAGTTCCTCACACTTCCAACGTTTTGCCAGGCATAGTCTTGCCGCTGTGGAGCAGTATACAAACAATTTTTCTTTATTATAGTCCATATCACCCTCCCGCCCTACCATTCCCAAAAGAAAGGCTTCAGGACTACATCTTAATTTCAGCTTCAGGGCCACCTGGAGTTCTTTATGCATCAATTTCCAGAAGCTGCCTACTTTCCCGCAGCCCCACCATTGATGGTAGAAATTTCCCTCCTCGGCCTTACATTTCCAACATTTGTTGGAGTAGTTTTTATTGTACCTGGCTATCTTCCTTGGTGTTAAGTACCATCTATGTACCATTTTTAGTATGTTCTCCTTAAGTTCATACGCATAAGTATACTTAAGATGAACGTTCCAAATTCTTTCCCAATTTTTTAAGGGGATCTGTTGCCCTATATTTCTCGCCCACTTCAACATACATTCTTTTATTTGTTCTTCTTGGGTTTGCCACTCCAAAATTCTTTTATATAGCATACTAATTTTTTTCTGTTTTCTCACCATCGCCTGGTCCCAAAAATTTGGTTTCGTCTCGAAATCCCTCTCTTTATCTTTAAGGAAGATACTCTTAATTTGAGCATAGTAGTACCAATTGACGTCTTTTTCCATCTCTTGGAACACAGAGTTATTCAAAGAGGTTAATTTATTTAGAGCAGGGGTGCTCATTAGGTAGCTCGGGAGCTACTAGTAGATCTTCGGCCCTCTTCCAGCTGATCTTCGGGCCTCACCAGCCGGATGGAGCACTCCTGCCACACCCTGCATGCATGTGCGCTCCTGCTGCTGGCTTCCGCTCTCGCAGTGCTTCTTTCGCCTGTGAGGCATTGCAGGAAGAAGGACGCGCGAGGCGGGGCCTCTGGAGGGAGCGCCCTGCCTCTCTCTCATCCAGAAGCAGCTGTGCAGCCTCTGTTGCCGGCGAGACAGGCAGGGCGGAGCACTCTCTCTGGATGCCTTGTGTTTTCTCCTTCCTGCAATGCCCCACAGCTGGAAGAAGTGCTGCGGGGGTGGAAAACAGCAGCAGTAGCACACGCGGTGGCAAGAACGTGCGGTGGCGGGAGCACGCGGGAGCGCGCGGGAGCACACAGCAGCGAGGGCAGGTAGATCTTTTGGACTTGGTTACTTTAAGAATAGCTCGCATGCTGAAAAAGTGTGAGCACCCCTGATTTAGAGCATCGGGTCTGCACTTGGGATAGTTTCTTTAAGGTTAAGACTTAACCCAGTCTAAATTTATTGCCATTATTACACAGAATCCTTTAGCCAATGTTGAAGCTGCAACTGGTTGTGAAAACTATTTTGCAATTGCCCAATTGTTTATAGCTTACTGTGTTTTATCTTGGGCCCTGAACTGGAAGGAATGTGGGATAAAAAGAAAAAAGTAAAACAAAACAACTGACTGTGCATAGCCTGCAACTACGAGATGTCTAAACCATTTCGTAACAAAAATTTAAAAATATTATATTCCTGGTTTGAAGGTGTTATTCCTGTTTAATTGTGTGGGACTTTGAAAGTAGTTGTTATACTCCAGAACTTTAACTTTTGTGTCTGCCACAAACTATGTTGAATTGGTTAAGACTCGATAAGATATTCATTGAAAAACTATTGCAAAAAACTTTTCATGTTATTATGATAGAACCAATTAGGAAATGACATTTATAATCCAAGTACAAAAACTGTGTTACATACTATATTGCTCAATATTCATGTGATTATGGATTTAGATCATTTATTTATTATTCGTATTTGTTTACCGCCCTTCCCAATGGCTCGGGGCGGCTCACAACATATTCATAAAAACAGCCAAATACATCGAAGTTAAAACCACAATTAAAACAACAGATAGAAAGGGGCACTAGGCCACACATTAAAATAACAATGGCAACAAAGATATACAAGATGGCAGTACGCAACAGGAGATTGCAATTCATCCAGCCCCGAAAGCCTGCTGAAACAGCAGAGTCTTGCAGGCTTTCCTAAATGGGAGAATGTTCTGAATGGCACGAACGTCAGCAGGCAATGAGTTCCAGAGAGTTGGCGCCACGATCGAGAAAGCCCGGCGATGGGTTGCAGTCAGGCGAAATGTCTTTGGGCTGGGGACAACCAGGAGATTATGTTCTTCGGAACGCAGAGATCTGGTGGGATGATACAGGATGAGGCGGTCCCGCAGGTACACTGGCCCCAGACCATGTAAGGCAGGGGTGGGCAATTACCGGCCCTCTAGGTCACCTAGCTGGTAAACTGGCTAGGATTTCTGGGAGTTGAAGTACAAAACATTTGGAGGGCCAGTAATTGCCCACCCCATCAAGACTTTGATGTTAATGTTTTTATTAGGTGTTTTAATTCTTATATTTCATGTTTTAAATGTCTTCTTTCTTATCTTAGTGAATTGTGCTATTGATTTCATGCTTAGTTGTATGGTGTTGATTTGTTACTTGGTTTATGTATGATAGGCATTGAATTTTGCCATTATCTCTGTGTAAACCACTTTGAGTCCCCCCAGGGGTGATAAAAGCAGTATATAAATACTGTAAATAAATAAATAATAATAAATATTCCTCTCCAATGTATTTCACCATGATGTCTTTTTATGACCAGTTCTTTTCCTCAGTGGCAACATCTCAAAACCCTTTTAGTTGCTCAGTAGTGATCACATTTCTCTTTCTTGCTCTGCTGAATGTGTGCAGCCACTCTACCCCACCCCTATCACCATTCCTACTTTACAGGTGTTACGCAAGCAATACATTTCTGCAGCTCCATAAAACCAAGGTGAAAACTTGCTGCTCTGAAATGATTTAATTGAGCAATTGCCAATCAGGAATTCTAAATTAGCTGTCACTTGTAGAAGAGGGTTTGACAAGGTTATTCTCTTTCCTCATGGTTTCAAGCCTTCACATTTAATGGGCTTGAGAAAATAGAAACTTTGATAAATTGCTTGAATTATGTTTTCTGTTTCACTGTGTACTTGTACAGATTCAGGCTAGCCTGTGACCACCAAACCCATTTAAGACCCAGTCAAACCCTTCATCTGTTAAACTGACCACCATTCTGCAAATGATCTTTCCCCTCTTTAAAGGATCTCTTTTACAGGGAGCACAGAATAGCCATTAGTAATGTATTGGAATGAACTGTTTGTCGGTTCCCTATAAGATTATTATTCTAAGATTTAGAAATAGTAGTGATTTTTACTAATATTCAGGGTTATTGGATCTAAAGTGGATATAAGTGATTTTAATGTTTGCATATATTTATGGTTTTATGTCCCGGCATTGAATGTTTGCCATATATATGTTGTGCTCCGTCCTGAGTCCCCTGCGGGGAGAGAAAGGCAGAATATACATGTTTCAAATAAATAAATAATAAATATTTTTAGTGATATCAGTAGGTATTTCAGTAAATGTTAACAGTCCTTTGGGGGGAAAACTTGTTGAGTAGTTGTCTTCTGATTCCCAGGGTCTAAAAAGGGCTTTAGTAGTTGGACAAACAGGCTTTGACCCCGGGAACAGAGTTTAAGGTCTTCCCACATGAAGGAAAGCCTTGGACCTCTATGAGAAAGAGTGCAGGACTCCAAATAGAGTGAACCAAAATAGGATTTATTGGATTACAATAAGCAAAGCTGATGGTTCAAAAGTTTGAGTTGGTTGCAAAGATCTTTAGAAAAGTGGAATCTATCACAACGCCTGAAAGTGCACGTGATGGTACCTCTGTTAGATCCAAGACGTCCCGTTGTCCTCTGGCTTGCAGGTCCGAAGTCCTGTAGCAGGCCCCAAAATCCCAGCCTCTGGTGAGAAAGGATTCTCCTATATGCTGAAGATTTGGTTGAAGACGTGGGTAGACGGTAGCTGAAATGAGATTGCCCTTTCACAGCAACCTAACTTCCAGCCTTGCTTGTCCTGTGACCTTTGGAAAGTGAGGCCAGAGAGGAAATCCAGCCCCTAGGTAAATTCCGGTAAAGGGTGGAGCCGAGGGCAGGTCACCAGGTAGGAGCCAGGATGCAGCTCCTCCCTCAGGTAAGCACATGGTGAGACAAAGAAGCACGTGGCAAACAAAGGAACTTTGAAACAAAGAGCCATGCAAGTACACGGCAAACCAAATACAGGTAAATACAGTCCCCTAGGGGGCGTCACAAGTTGGATCCTCAATATCATAAAACATATTTTAGAATTTTTGGGGGCAATACCAGGTAATGGCCAGAAGTACAAATATGAATACAGTTCCAAAGTATCTATTTGCTGGCTCTCTCTCTCTCTCTCTCTCTCTCTCTCTCTCTCTCTCTCTCTCTCTCTCTCTCTCTTTTACACATACAATTGGAATTATCATAGACAATACAGAAATAATTTTTGCCTGAGAACAGTGCCTTACCCCTTTTATTGCATGGTTATTTAAACAGCTTGGTTTCCAATCTATGAAGGTGCTTCCTTGAAGACTATTCCTCTAAAAAGGTGACACCAAGAAATGTTTTTTGAATGGTTTTAATGATGATAACTATGCCACATGCATGGAAATTTTAAAATATTGCAGCTAGGTGGCCTAAAACAAGAGAGGAGAGTGGGTCTGGTAAAGTAAAAATATACATTCCCTGGGAATAATGAAAACTACACTTCTTTTATTAGATACTGTTTTTGGCTATTTTTCAGATTGAATGGAATTTGTTTTAGGAAAGTTAGGTCTCTGTTTCTGTACTTAGGCCTTTGGTTGTTAGTATATTCAGGATGATGGTGAAGTTTTAGAGTATAGTGAAGAATCAAATGGCGTTATCTAACATTTTAGAACTAAAAAATGGAAATAGCCCAGATATCCACAATTTGTTGTGCTAGCACATGGTATTTGAGGAGCCTCCTGTGTTGACACTACTAAGCACCACCTTGATGCTTAGAGCAATCAGTTTTAAGTTCCAGCATTTTTTAATTTTCCCCTCTTAATTGCATAGAAAATATCTCTTGCAATCCCACAGCAGATGTCACATGTTTCAAACATGAATTGCCATGTACACAGCAGAAAAGAATGACAGTCTCACATTACTGTGCCCACAGGCAGGGCCGTAGTCAGGATTTTGATTCGGGGGGCTGAGTTTGGTTCAGGGGGGCTGAGACTGGGTGGAAGAGGGACTACCCTAGCAAACCTTTTGTATTGTTATCCCAATAACCCCATTAATGTGGGATATAATGAGCATGGTGATCAGATCATGATATGAATAAACATAACAGTTTAAATAATGTACCAGTAAGGCCTTTTCGCGGACCACCCTGAGAATTTCGGGGGGGGGGGGCTGAAGCCCCCTTAGCCCCCCCTGGCTATATGCCTGCCCACAGGGCTTTCTCCTTCACCACGTTTCGACAGGATCATGGCCTTAGATTTTTTGGGGTGATCCGAGGTTGCATCTACACTGCCATATAATGCAATTTGAAACTGTGTTATATGGTCACTGTAGACCAAAAGTGAAATCCTGGTTATGGGACCAGGCGTTTGCACATTAGCATGATGCAGCACTTTAGATCGGATTGAAATGGCAAACTGGTGGACATGACCTAAGGCTTCTATTATGGACGGAATACTGTTTTTAACCTATGTGAATGTATTTGATGTATTTTAATGCTAATTGTATTTTAATGTATTTTAATGTTAACTGTATTTGATGTATTTTAAATTTTTGACTGTTGTGGTTTTCTATTACTTGTTTACTGTATTTTGGGCATCGAATTGTTGCCATTGTGAGGCCACTCTGAGTCCCCCCTCAGGGGTTGAGAAGATCCGGGGTGGAAATGGTGGAAATAAATAAATAATAAAAAAATAATAGACTCTAATAGACTCTAATAGACTCTTGCCCTATTTAATGTCTTAGTCCCCACCCCCTTCCCTATTGTATGTCATTTCTGTGATATGTTGTTATTTTTTGTTTGCTCAAACTATGTAAACCACTCCGAGCCCTCGGGGAGTGGCAGTGTAAAAGTTTGAATAAATAATAATAATAATAATCAAGCTTAAATATATTGAACTACATTATATGAATTTACACTGACCATATAATGTAGTTTCAAATTTCATTATATGGCAGTATAGATGGGACCCAATACTATTGCTCTTTGTATTTCACTCTGTAGCCCAAGGACCTCATCACCTCCCAGGGAATGGTAACACATCCAGGTGTCCCCTTGGCAATGTCCTTGCAGATAGCCAATTCTCTTACACCAGAAATGACTTGCAATTTCTCAAGTCACTCCTGACATTTTAAAAAATCACATTGACAAAAGGATTCACGACGGATCATGATAAATCCAGTGGGGCCTGACAGGGAGCTTGCCACTTATCCCATCCATCATGGATGGGAGCCAGTGGGCTCCATGGGAAAAAATGAAGAGGGATCATTATACGACGGGCAATTTTCCCTGTATGACAAGGTCATTAGAGCAGAAGAGGCACATGTTCACTTTCTTTTCTGATGAAGCTTACACACAGATCAACTGAAATGGAATGAGAAATGAGCCTTTTTTATATTTGTTTTCATGCAGATTTGGGACTGAAGAAAAGTGCTGTAATTTGAAGTTGTGTCAAGACAGCATGAGGAGATTTTGTGTGGGTGCCAATGTGCAGGTGTCAGAAAGAATAGAGGTGACAGATCTTTTCTAATAATTATCATGAAAGAGCTTTCGTGTCTGTTAGCTTAAAAGCACACTTCTTTCTCATTTAGCAAATAAAAGTACATTGTGAAAACTAGTTGCAATGTGTTGATTAACTGAAAGTTGACAATCATTTTCAAAGAGAAAGTGAGAAATCAGCTGATCCATACAAGCCTCTTCAATAGCTGCAAAAAGTTGAATCTGTAAAAATTTTACATTTATAAGCTAGTGTGAATTTTTTTGTGCGTGTCTCCTGTAATCTTTGCAGATCAAGAGTTTTGGCTTTGAGTACCAGGCTTATCCCTCCTTATAATGATATCCATAATGATATAAACCATGGTTATACCTTAGTTTAGAAAGTTTTAAAAAATAGTATTGAGTTTTAGTCTTTGGGGTGTTTTGATACAGTACATCTTCTATGAAAAACGTTTTTCTGCTCATATTTAACTACAGGGATGTTTAAAAATACAATAATAAATTTCTGCTGAAACACTGGACCCAAATTTGATAGAGAATGATTTTGGTGCCACCCACCCTGAAGATGTCACCTGGTGCAGTCCTTACCCCTCACACCTCAGTAGCAACCACTGTTGTAATCCCCTCTTCTACATAATATTTAAAGATAAGGAAGGGCTATCCCTTATTTTGCCTTTGAGCCTAATTTAATCATAAATAGCATAATGATCACTGCCTTCTACCACATATTTCATTTCCCAATTTCCCTGCCTGACCATAGCATGTAATTCTTGACTATAGCTATAGGTCGGAGGTTTAGCACAGCGGTAACAACAGCTACTAGAAGATCTTATCAACCGAACGTTACAGGTTCGAGACCCTGAACTGGCTTGGGCAGCCAGCTGTGAACCCTGCCTGCTGTTTACCCAAGCAGTCGAAAACAAACCTAGCTGTGAGTAGAAAAATTGGGAACCACTTGCGGGGGTGGACTTTTATAACACCAATAAAAATAAGGAAGACCGATTGCTGCAAGGTGGAAGCTCCCAACGGGTTGGCAAGCTCTTCGTCATAGGAGGATGAAGCAACAACACCCCCCCCCCCCAATGGCTCAATGGAGCAATGGAACAACAGCACCCGGTGATGCAACTAGAAGAACCAGGAAAGAACCTGTGGCTGGAAGATCCTCCTACTATATGTTGTATGTCTTGTATGTCAAATACAAAAAATGGCAGGGACTGTCTGCTTGTATGTGTACTGTAATCCGCCCTGAGTCCCCTTCGGGGTGAGAAGAGCGGAATATAAATAAAGTATTATTATTATTGTGACAGGAAATATGTACTACACTGATTACCACAATTGCACTGCGGCATGTCTTCTCCAGTGAAAGGTGTGTGGAAGTATATTTTTCAAAATTACAGTATGACATGGGTTGGACTTGTCAGATGGGAAAATGAGGTTATTCATGGATGTGGATTCTATAGATATATGTGTAGCCCAAATACGGATGTGGAAACTTATGATGGGAAGGAACAGAATTTCTGGAAGCTACATTCACCAAGCCAGGAGTAGTGATCCTGGAGGTTTAAAGTTCAAAGTCTTGTCACTATTAGTCTTGAAGCACTGGGAAGTTCCATTCGATTCCAACATTTCTGTAGGGAGAGTGTATATTGAGATACAGGCAATATCCTTGATAAATGGCTCTAAATGCAACCAAAGTGGGGTGTCCTTGCTATGCATCAATTATTTTTAAGCACCTCTCTGTAGCAGAGACAAGGGGATTGCTTTGTAAATGGATTTGGTGACACCTTCGTACTTTTTTTGGATACATAAAACAATAAACAATGCTTTGTTTGAACTTTGAAGCTTTAATTAAGAAGATAACAAAAATCCTGCTTGAGCCTCTCTATTTATTACTAACAAGATCAACATTTATAATTAGATTCTTGGTACTATGCTAACCGTACATTGGAGAACAAGCTTTATAAGACTCGTATTCTCTTTATATGCTACACTCAATAATAACTGTTCGTTATATTCAGTCCTATTGTTTTCAGCTATCCTCATATGTATCCTGAGTGCCTGACTTGGAAGAATATTTAGCATTACCAATGCCCAACATATGTCAGATAACATGGCACACCATTGCTCCCTAGTGAGGTGGAAATGCCAGGGAAAAGAGATATTAGTCATGGAGTGCCTCTCCAAAGTGCAGTCAGGCATATTGCATTTCCACCTATTAACCATGTTATGCTGTTGTTTTGTAGCTGGTATGTGTCTTTCAGGCAGCTCTAAACAATGACAATCCTATCTGAGGATTTTCTTGACAGGATTTCTTCAGAAGAGGCCTCTCAGACAGACTCAAACATTTGCAATTAATTTCTGTGGTTGCCAGTTTGGGCACCAACTAGAAAAAAGGAGTCAAAGAGGAAATTAAAATACTTTTAATAATTATACATATTTTATTATTAGATTTTGAATATAATTCTCCCAAGATCTGTATATTGAAAATGTATAACACATTTTATCAGAGGGAAAGAGAAGGATACATTGCAACAGAGAGGTTTAAAATTTTTGATCCCAGGCCAAGTGCAGTTTGTGGGCTGTACGTAGTCTGCAGGGATATTTTTCTGGACCCATGGGCCAAAGCCTCCCCACCTCCCAAATATCCCTGGGGACAGATTCAATAGGCCAATAACACTCATTTCTATCTGTTTTTATAGTGTATTTATTTATTTATTTATTTATTTGAAACATTTATATTCTGCCCTTCTCATCCCGCAAGGGACTCAGGGCGGAGCACAACATATATACAACAAACATTCAGTGCTGGGACATAAAACTATAAACATAGACAAACATTAAAATCACTTCAAGGGTGCTGTGAAAATTCTTAACACAGGACAGTTAACTTATAACCTATTTGTTCTAAATGGGTTCACATTCCTTCTGTAAGCCTGGATTCACAGTTTGGGGGTACTCAACTACTAGCTTGCTAATGGATGCCAGAAAGGTGGCCTCATACTGTAATAACTGGCCTGACAGTTCAGATCCTCAGTGGAGACATGACATGTGTCCCATCACTATAAGATGCATTTTTGTTGTAGACATTAGGCCTGGTTGATCCCAAAAAAATTGGTTCAAAACTCGTTCCAAATGTAGGGGGTGCTGGTACCACGAATCTGATTGACTTCCAAAATTTTCTGGAAAAAATTCAAAATTTATTCGGAAAATTCGAAAATTTCAGAACGGATTTGTTAATGGCAGACACACACACGCAGTAAGAAAGACACCCAGTTTGGACACCGATGTCTTTCCCTCCCCTCGCATTAGGTCTACTGCAGAGGAAGGGAAAGGCATTGGCGTACGAACTGGATTTTAACCCAGTTTGGACGCAGATGCCTTTCCCTCCCTCTGCATTAGACCTAACCCATTTTGGATGCCAATGTCTTTCCCTCCCTCCACGTTAGGTCTAAAGACATCGGCGTCCAAACTGGATTAAACAGTTTAAGGAGAGAAAAAGACAGAAGGAAGGCTGATGGGAAGAGAGAAGGAAGGAAGCAAAGATGAGGGGAATAGAGAGAGTAAAGGAAGAGAGAGAGAGAGAGAGAGAGAAGGGAGGGAGGGAGGGAGGAAAGCTGAGGGGAAGAGAGAGAAAGAGAGTAGGAAGGCTGATGGGAAGGGAGAAGGAAGGAAGGAAAGACGAGGGGGATAGAGAGAGAAGGAAGGCTGAGAGGAAGCGAGAGGGAATGAGAGAAGGAAGGAATGGAGGCTGAGGGGGAGATCAAGATGAAAGAGGAAGGGAGAGAAAGAAGGGACATTGGAGAGAGATAAGAGGAAGACTGAAGGAGAGAGAGAGAGGAGGAGGAAAGGAAGGCTGAGGGGAAGAGAAGGGGGAGAAGGAAGAAACAAAAGAAAGAAAGCTGGGGGAGAGAGAGAAGGAAGGCTGAGGGGAAGAGAGAGAGAAAGAAGGAAGGAAGGCTGAGGGGAAGAGAAAGACCAAAGAGGAAGGGACAGAAAGAAAGAAAGTTGAAAGGAAGAGATACAGAGAGATAGAAGGAAGACTGATGAAAAGAGGACCAGAGGGCTGGACTTCTCTTCATGTGAAATACAAAGAGGGAGAAATGGAGAGCTACTAGCTTCTCCTCAGTTTTAAAACCCAGTTTAGACGGGGGAGAATGGGATTCCATTTCTGACTGAGCCGCAGAGGCATTTTCAAATGCCTCCCTGGTCTCTTGCCGCTTCCTCCCCGCTGGTTCCTTCCTGCCTTCCTTTCTTCCTTCTCCCCCCTTCCTCCCCTCCTCAGCCAGAAAAAGCGCCACTGAGGCTCGGTTCCCTTAAGAATGGGAGCCCCCATTTAGACCTAACGCAGAGGGAAAGACATCAGCGAGAGCTGCACATGGAAGGGGAGGCCAAGGAAGAGAAACCCACCGATTATTTTGTGAAAATGGTGGCGGCGGCTTCAAAATGGCAAATTCACTTCCGGGTTGCTTACATCGCTTCAAAACCACTTCAAAAGTGAATTCAATCCGATTTTAATAGCATTCCGACAAACCTAACCAAGAATAGTAGACACACAAACACAGAGAGTGGAAGTCAGGCTGCAGATCAGCTTTTAAAAAATGTTTAGATACATGTGTTTTAAAAGCTGCTTCGACTTGTTTTTAAAAGCATTTTAACCCCCCCCCCTTTTATTTCTTTGGTTACATACCTCACTGTAAGGGTTTGAGATGATACATACATATTAAAATAAATAAAATGTCTTAGCTTTCTTTCTTATTTTTGCATCATCAAGGAAATTTGGGAACCCATTGTTACTAAGAGACTTTCCGCCTCAAATACAAGTTCAAATTGTAGTGCATGAACTATAGAGCTTAAACACTAATCAGCATCACATGCCATGGCCTAACTTATTTATTTATTTCTTACCCACCCTTCTCTACCCCCAAAGGGGGACTCAGGGTGGCTAACAAAAAGGCAACAATCCGATGCCGCAAACACAGGAGACAGAACAACAACACGTCATAAAATACTACAAAACAAATTAAAACAATCAAACTTACATTTAGGCAATTTATTTGCATGGGTTTTGAAAGGTTTACATTTAATGAAAAGGTATCATGGAGTAGAGAGGGAAAAATAATTTTAGGACTGTAATCTCTCAAAGAGCATAACCTTTTTTTTGTCCATAAGATACGGAGTTTGGCAACGGCTGATTGTTTGAGTGGTAAGTTATTTTGGTACAAAAATAACATTAGAATCCTAACAGCAATCTCCACCCCATCCCACTCTCCTAAAATGCCTTATGTGCTATGTGTCTGAATGAAACCAAACACAAACAACTAGGGAGTCCTACCCTTTCCCATTATGCTCTGTTTATGTATGGGCAGTGTGTGCATTTAAAATGGAAACCATTCAAATATGCAATTGTCTGCTAGAAGTCTAAAATGTTACGGTATGGGAATAGATGCATCATTTGAGTGCTTACTGAATACAACACCAATTGCTTTTACCTATATATCTGCCAAGGCCACATAGTGTTCATTTACACTGTAGTTGTATTGGATGTTTGGATTAAGTTTCCAGAAACGTGTTGGTAGAATAACTTGACTATATTCAAGGCTCTAAATACAAGCTCTAACAGAATTTAATTTCACCTAACAGATGTGAATAGCAGAACTGCAATTTGGGGGCCTTAAGCGGTACTACATGGTTGATTCAACACACTATTTTTAAAGCACAACTGAGGGATGGGATATTGACGTAGGCTTCAATTTGATGGTTAGTGGCTATGAGTGATGTAAAGTTTAGTTATAAGCATAATGATGTGTCCTATTTCATTTGTTGTTGTTAAACGCTGTCAAGCTGACTTAATTTACCGTGATCCTATGAGTGAATTACCCTATCATCAACAGATACAGTGCCATGGCTTCATTGAATATAGTGTGGTTTCCCTCTCTTCCTGATACCTTTTACCTTGTCCAATGAGTCATGTCTTTCCATGATATAGCTAAAGGATGACAGTTACAGTTTACTCATGTTGGCTTCTAGGAGTTCTCAAAAACTATTTATTTATTCATAGTTTACACAGAACTACTGTATCCTGCATCACCCCATTTCTATGAACGTCTCCCCATTCTTATTGTTGGTCATGCGGGTGCCCCTTTCTGACATTAGCCGAGGTGACAGCGACAGCCAAGAGCTCTGATGGAGCTCTGTGGTCAGCTAGGAGTGGTGGTGACAGAAATGAGATAAAATGCAGACTACTGCTATACAACTCATGCTTTGAGTTGATCTGGGGAAGCTCACATACATGTTGGGAACATAAAATAAGGCCTTTTTGGTGGTTGCTCTCAGGCTCACCAAAAGAGTTTATAATGGTACCTGTGAAATCATGGGTTTGTATTTGAAAATTTTGCTTGATTTGCTGATTATATGTTAGAATATGCTTAAGCAGATATTGGTAAGCAAGATAAAATGGATTTTTGAGTGAATGCTGATTGGTGAAGTGTTTAAGATTTGTATAAGGCCAATGACATGCAAGCCCCTACCCTAGTAGCTTTCAAGAAAGAGCTAAAAACTTGGCTCTTCTGATGTGCCTTCGGAGAGTGACCATTCAACTCATTTGTTTGTTTCCACCTATAACTGTCCTCGTGATAAAGCAGCTTCCAATGTCCTTTACAAAGGCAAACCCCCATTGCTAGGCTTGGGCAATCATGTTTCTAAATGGTTCTGAAGTACTTACAAAACTAAAGTTCTGGTAGTGAAAACTAGGTGGCACTGGTGTTTTGCTTCTACAGTGTTGCTAAAGTTCTAGTGGTGAACATTTCAGAACTCTAACAAAACTTTCAAAAATTTGTTATAAGTGGCAGTTCCTAATTGGTTCTTAAAAATCACCAATAATAAAATAATAATGAAGTTTTGAAAGTTTTGTGGTGGGTTATAAATAAAGATTATTATTATTATTATTATTGCCTAACAGTTGGGCATTCAGTTTGTGTGGGGAGTTAGTCTAGAGCAGGGTTTCTCAAACTCTCAACCAGTGAGCCCTTTTTGAAGCAAAGGTTTCTCATGGAGCTGTAAGAATTTTTTTATTTATTATCTATCATCTATCTATCTATTTATCTATCTATCTGGCATAGGCAAACTGAAGAACAATTTTAACCAACATAAACTTAACAGTATCTCAGTGGAAGACCCCAGGTGCCATCCAGTCCAATCCCCTTCTGCCATTCAGGAAAGGTACAATCAAAGTATTTCCAACAGCTAGCCACTCAGTAATAACAATAATAACAACAACTATAACTCCATAACTCCAGGGGTAATCCAGTTCAACTTCCTTCTGCCATGCAGGAAAAAGCACATTCAAAGCACCCCCTGTGTGGTGGGAAGGAAAAGCGTTTTGGTTGGGGAAATGGCTTTTGATGGCAAGAGAGGTGTAGGGAAAGGAACAGGAAAGAAGAGGGAAAGCTTGGAGGGGAGGGGAGGAGGGAGCAGGAGGAGGGAACCATGGAGCCCCTCAGTATGCTTCATGGGGCGTCAAGGACTCCATGGAGCACAGTTTGAGAACTACTGGTCTAGAGGTTGAATAGAATGCAGCTTGAGTTATACTTGGTCTCAGACCAAGAGAAAGGCAGAATGGTGGTGGTGGTGGTGATGATAATAACATTAATGGTACAAAGTGCATTCTAAAATAAATTACTGCATAAATCTAGAATTTTTAATAAAAAATGAGCCAAAAACCTGAGTCAGTTTATACACAGGTTATATCTTAACTTTTACAAAATGCAAATAAATAACTATTCCTTTTTCTGAGTAGAATACCAAAAGATGAAAGCTTTGTCTCAGGAGAAGTTTTAAAAAGTACTGCTCCTCACTTCTTTCTTGGTGCTCCTTTGAGGAGAAGTGCCAAAGAACTGCCGCCCTGCTTTTTTTTTCGTGCCCAGGGATTCAAAAACACCAGAAGTGGTGCTATAGTATGAAGGAGGGAGAATCATTGCTTCCTTTTGATTTTCCTGGGTTCACACGTCTTTTACCACTTAATCATATTGATTTCTAGGTAGAGATAATAATACTACATGCTAGAGACTTAATATTGCATCTTGATGTTAATAAAAAAAAGAACCATCCCCTTCTCAAAGTAGGCTGGTGACAGTGACCATGAGTGGCTGGACCCCTGAGGCTATGCTTGTGCTTTCACCTTTCTGTGTAATGACTTTTAATTTATTCATGGATCATATCAAAATTCATAATTCTCCCCCTCCCCAAACTTGCCCTTGACTTATATAGGATGTTGACCTGTATGTAGATTTGTATATAAACTAACCTGGCGGGAGAAAGCAGCAAAAATTGAAAGCCCCTTTTTGTTATAGCCAATTAAAAATTAATTGATGTTAAAAGCTTAGTCAAAATGGTGTACTTGACCCAGCCTCAACAAGATAGTAATGGCTGGGCAAAGCACAGCTCCTTGAGAAAAGAATTCTTTAATTCTAGAGTTTCTGCCTCCTGGCTGTATAATATAACGTCTGTTTGACCTTCAAGGTGTATTTTGTGAAATTATAGTTTTAAAAACGAAGCAAGGAAAACATACTATATTTCAGGACTGCGTGTTCTATTAACACATCGCTAGTGAGGGAGCTTTGAATTCCAATTCATAGGTTGTAAGTACACTATACCACTGAATATCGAATTGATATTCTGTAGAATGAGTCACTGCCAAAAAGTTGTCCCAATGTCTTGTGGAAGCAGGAGCAAGGGAGAGAAAAATCTTTATTGTCTTTTCTAGAAGAAAATTAGAGTGTTGTAATCAAGATATTGTCTTGAGCTGGTAACTTTATGACAGCTGTAATAATGAGGTGTATAGTAAAATAAAATGTCATTGGGCTGGGGTGGGGGAATAAATGTAAGATGCTTTAGAATATGTTATACAGTTATACATTATGCTTGAGAGAATGAAACAATGCCAGAAAGATTTGTATCTTTGGTGGTACTAGTAGCTTCTAGGGTTGGTTATCTTCTATTTAAATTTATTTGAAATTTGTTTTTTTTCTTATTTAAAATTATTTCCTTACTTTACCAACCCTCGGGCCCTAACCCGGAAGTATAATTTCTTTACCGAACCTGGCGAGGCAATTTTTCTTTAATTTTTGTAATAGATTGTATTTTTCCCTTCTCCTCTCGCCAGCTCAGAGATTCTTCTAACAGGAATATTTATCTCCTTCAAAATTACTTTTCAGGGTCACTTACAGACATCAGAGTCTTGTCCCTGCCTTCTGCCTGCTCCCAGGAAAGAGGAAAAGTGTGCTAAAACTTTGTCCAAAACCGCAGACCTGAGCAATGGATTGCCAGAGCAATGGATCCAATAAATATTCCTGTTGGAAGAAGCTCATACTGTATCTGTGCATTTCATTTGCATTAATTGATTATTTGTTGATATAGCTTGCTTCTATGATGTTATTAGTGGCCTTTAGGACTGATCCAGGCTTGCCCTCCATTCTTCCCTCCCAGCTGAGGTTATGAATAATAATGAATATCTGTTATTAAGAAAACCTAGATATCAATCACAATTTTTTTGGATTTTTTTTGGTATTTCAATTACTAATTTTAAAAAAATCCTACCCACCCCCCCTTAGTAGTTTAGAACCAATTTTTATGGATCAACCAACCCTAGTAGCTTCCCTTGCTTTTCTTTTTTCTTTCTTTCTATTTCTTTCCTTTCCTTTCTTTTCTTCTCTTCTTTCTGCCATACTCCAAATGCATATCCAAAGAATGGAATTTGCTCTCTGCAGCTCTCTGAGCTGCAAAAGTGAGGTGATGTTATTTTTGTATTTTCTTCAGCCACAAATGGAATTATATTCAGAAGGAAATAGAAGTACATTTCTTTACATTATGGAAAAGAGGACACATGATTGCCTGCCTTAACTTTGTGGTTGAGATGTGAAGAGCTTGACATGACTAAATGACAGAAACTGAATAGCAATTCTGAGCCACGTGTTAAAGACTTAAACACTTCTTTTCAAGTTGCAAGAAAAGCTATTAAATTGAATAGTGTTTTTTCAAGGCATTGCAGAAGAGGAGAATGGGCAAGAAAAACATATCTAGGTTTTCTTTTACAAAAGAAAGTAAAATGCCAGTACAAGGCTTTGTAAGGTGTGGCTTGGAGCAACACAGGAATAGTGATTTCTAAATGTTAAGTAAGCATTTGCTTAACCGATTGCTCTTTCATACAACCTTTAGTCATAAACAGAATATTGTTAGAAAAAAGAATGCTGTATATTAACTCCTTTGTTGCTTTGGCCGCCCTCAAAAATGTGTGACTTTATTACTTTACAAGGAAAAAATTAATATATACTGCTGATTTGCACATTTTTACCTATGTATGTACTGTATGTGTCTAATGTATCACATTTTGTGGGAGTTAGATGACCACCACAAAGCAAAGGCATCCATTGTTGTTCTCAAGTGAGGATTAATTTCTTTTTTGAAGATTTTACCCATCGGTGTATATTTGGTCTTGGCCTGCAGACTCTGTCTTGACTTGCTCTCTTGTGGAAAGTCACACTCCAGTACATTGCTTGAGCAAGTGCTGAAGGAGTAGCCAGAACACAATTTGATCTGTTTTCCTTTGAGCAGCTGCTCCCTATGTTACCAAAGAATTTGTGTTCAAAAATAGAAACAGAAAAATCCAGGATTAATGTAAATAATATATTTTACCATCTTGAATGATTCCTGGCACAACATATGCATTTAAGAATAGCAGAGTGCACACAGGATGCTGTACATATATTTATTTTTTTCTTTTATAATACATTGTACTAATTTGAATCATGATTCTTTCATTTTACAAATAGGATTGCAAAAGAATTGGAAAACTGATCCTGAAATGTGTGGTGATGGTGGTGGTGACTAATCTCCACCACATAGGAACACATCCCATGGTGGTGAGATGTGTGTTTGCTTAGACATCCCAATAGCATTCATTTATTTGGGAAATAAAATGAAGTTTTTAAAGCAATTAGCATGATTACACGAGGGAATCACCTGCTTCCCTTCCTCTTTCAGTGTTCCTATTCTTCACTGCTCTTGCATTCTACACAAGGAAAATTTTCGGTAACATTCTTTCTCACATCCCTCAGGTTAAGAAGACAATTCCCAACAGAACAAGAGTGTGATTTGAATGCCATCTTAATGAAAATGGATGTTACAGCCAACCGTTTGCAAAACCCTAGTGCTAGGAAGCATGATTAAAAGTACTGAACAGAATGAATACAACTTAGAGAATGCATTAATTAAATTAATTCTAAGCCCTCCTCAATTTTCCATTCTCAGTCCAACTCTGCTTATACATACCAGCGGTGTTAACATTTCCTCCACCCTTTAAAGATGAAGAATAGGATACGTGGTCAAACAATATCAGAATGTGGAAACAACTGCAGAAGAAAAAGAGTCTCCTAGAGCGAACTTCCAGCCTCACCGAAGAGCACCGAGAAACCAACCAGATTGCCCAGCCCAGGACCGGATCAATGACTCATCATGATCACAAAGTCCCCAGGACTGTTGCAAATGCTGTAGGCCTTCAACGGCGGAAGAGGACCAGAGTGGTTAGCTCGGGGACCCAGAGGACATTTCATTCGAGGACATTCTAGAGTTCAAACTTTGGAGCTTCGAAACGTCCTTTGGAGAGCTGCCAGGTCGCTGGACTTGTAAGGAGACAGCCTTTGAGAACACAGGGCCCAAGGGTCGGAGATGATCTCTTTCTCCTTCCCAACCTTGTGATCCCACAGAGTTCTTTGGGAGTCCCGCGGCTGCCTTTGATGGTCGCCAACTGCCACCATAGGACACTCCCAGTAAGGGGTCAATCGGTATGGACCCTGGTTTTATCCAATCCCTATCCCCATTCCATTGCCGAATGTATGTGATCCTTATGTTTCCTCCCTTATTTATGTTCCACCCCTGTTTTGCTTCTGTTGTAATGTCTGTTCTGTATTGTTATTGTGTTATGAATCAAACTGTAAACCACTCCAAGCCTCCAGGGAGTGGCGGTATAGAAGTTTGAAACATAAATAAATAAATAAATAAATCAAGATGCCAAAATTATTGATGAAGAAGAACTATAAAGTTTAGAAAGCTGCAGCAGTTTGGTTTTACCTAGTCAACAGAGAAAGGTAAGGTCCCACTTACTCATTTCCTGTCCTCCATGTTAATTGAGTGAAAATTACTTTTGCACTTTAGAACAATAGAAGTAAGCTAAGGACAAGTACAGTACAAGAGGAGAGAGGAACTGGGATAGCTAGATACAAAAGAAGAATCTCCCCAGCCAAATTGCAACATTGGAACACATGTGCATTTGTACTTACTATTTAGCGGTTCCATGCACACAAAATCTAACACGCAAAAATGACAATATATTAGAATTTAACTTTATGAGTTCTGCTTTGAACAGAAAAACCCTACACTTCTCCCAGCCTTGTTTTTCATCATTTCCAAAGCATCCTATTTAATAAGACATGGAGAGTGTAGTCTAAACAAACCAACTTTTACAAGCATAAAGACAAACTTTCAAATACTTTTTGTGGGATTTCTTCCATTAGCCACTGCCTATAACTAACCAGATTTCCTTCCCTCACTCTGGTTGTGGAATCTGCATACTCGGCATGACAATAGATACTAATGTTTGCATGTCTGTTTGTTATTGTACTGTGGTGTATAATGAGCTCTTATAACCATCAAATGCTGGGAGTTTAAGATATTCTAGGTTAATTTTTTTTCTTTGAGGATGGGGCAAAGGAGAAATAGACAGGGAAAGAGGAGAAAGGACAAGGAAGATAGAAAGGGACTAGGAAAGAAAGAAGAAGATTAAAATGGGAGTGGAGAAAGAGGAGAAGAGCAACAGAAAAGGATTGAGAGAAGAAAATGATACATTGGGGAGACTATAAAGAAGAAAATTTATTTATTTATTTACTTCATTTCTATTCTGCCCTTCTCACCCCACAGGGGACTCAGGGCAGATTACAATGAACACATTACATTTAGACACACAAACACACAAGACAGACAGAGGCAATTTATCATCTGGCCACCAGGGGGAGCTGTTGCACTCCTTCATTCCTCAGAGTGTTTTCTGGAGATCTTTTTTATTGCCTCGTAAATCAGTTAAATTTAGCCTCCCCACTAAGTGGTACCTTAAAAATCCTACTTGACAGATGCAACTGTCTTTTGGGTTGCAAAGGTCGACAACAGGCTGCACAATAGGTCGGGAGCCCACCTCGACCCGGGCAGGCCTCAAACTCATGACCTTCTGGTCAGTAGAGATCTTAAGCAGCTGCACCACATTCCCGGTGCAGCTGGGAGGCAGAAGATAAAAAAAGAAGGAAACATTCAGAAAATATGAAAAATAAAAGAACAATATCTTAGCAAATACCTTAGACATGCATATTACATTTTTGTTAGTAGTACAACCTGTATGTGCTTCAGACTATAGACCTCTTCACACAGAGCAAGTTTTGGCAGCAACTCTGGTTCCACAGCAATTTGCTACAGGGGCCCATCAGCTCCCACCACATGCCAGAGAAGTATTTCTGAGGCAGCCAATGTGGCAAAACCACTGTGGAACCAGAGTCACCACTGAAAAAAGCCAGCAGCGGGAAACACGGGAGGCTTCCTGTGGTTGCATTGCCCACAATGGGTCGAGCCAGCCAGCAGATTATTCCTCCCATGTGATAGGATAGAGCTGGGATGATGCAGGGCATAGGGTAACAGATTCCCATGCTCCTGGTCATGTACCATCAGAATCGCCACAATCACCAGCAATTCCAGCTGCACATCTGTAGAGATCCTAAGGGTGAGTTTATGGGCAAGAAAATCTAGACTCAACATGAATTGACTTCTGGCTGATCCCATGAAGTTTGACCAATTACAAGGTTAAACTGGCCTTGCCCCATTTCAAAAAAAACCACAACCAACTACTTGATTTTACCTGAAACGCCAATGTAGCACTCAGCTTTGGTATGGTCTGAGCAGCAGGTTCATGCCTGGAGTTCATCAATGTAGGGGGGGGGGGGATGAATCATGCCTATGTCTCTACCAACACTGCTCCCAACTGGGCATAGAATTCCATGCAATCTCCTGGTGTCCCATTCTGAGCTCAACAGAGGTGCCTGCATGACTGGGAAAAAGCAGGGGAGATCACCCCACTTCTTTATTGCTTGTCACACAGACATCTCTATTGATTTAGAGCAGAGCAGCTTGTAATGGTCATGAAGCATGAAGCTCTGGGTTCTGCTAGGAATGGTGGAGGCAACATGGAAGGTATAGGAATGATCCAGCAAGGCTGATGCAGTGCCCCAGCAGGCTTTACTGAGTATGTCTGGCTGCCTTTGAAGCTAGCCCAAACAATGTCTTTTCTGGACTGGCCATGGGTTTAACAATTAGTGTAGTCTCATCCTTAACAAATAATTATTCACAATGGCTTTCCCATTTAGGCAGGCCCGGATTAACACCTTTTTGCGACCTAGGCCACACTTTGGAATTACGCCCCCTTTAAGCCAACCTTTACCACATGCCCCCCATTGGGAAGATATTGAAAACATGTTGGAAACATTATGTAGGGATAGGAAGAATATGAAGCCCAGAACACACATCTCAGTCGATTCAGACATGCAAAACCCTTGCACGGGTGTATATACACTCACCAAAATTATCCTGTGTGTACCTCTGGTGGCGCTGGGGGTCCGATTCGCTGTGAAGAACCCCAGGAAAGCCATTTGCATGACCTGGGTTGGCAGCCATGGCTGTGTAAATACGTGTCACCCTCTTCCTGGACCCAACTGAGCACGGGCTGCTCCCGGGAGGGAAGGAAACACATGCAAAGGGAGGTCCCAAAGCGAGGGAGGCGCAAAGGAGGCAGCGCGAGACCTCCTAACCCGGGAATGGAGCCGTGTAATGTGTGAATGCATTACGAACTGCTTAATGGGAGCCGCCAGGAGGTGGGCGAGCGTCAGAAAGGGATCTCTGGCACCTGGAAGGAGGGCCAGGTTGAAGGAGGGGCCACTTGGGAGCAGGGCCAGCCCTGCCTGGATCAAAGGGGTGCCTATGCCTTTAAGGATGGGCTTCCATACCACCGGGGAAACTGAGGCAACCGAAAAGGGACCCTCCTGAATGGCTAGGAAGCTAGCCCACTCACCCACCTGCCCACGGAGGCGTGGGGAAGCGCGCGCGAGGAAGCGGGGGGCGTGCACGGGTCTCATGCTCGCTCACTCTCTCACTCAGAAGGCAGGCTCCCCATCTGCTCCTGTAGATGGGAAGGACCACGGGAGGGAGGGAGGGAAACAGGCATGCACAGAGCGGCTGGGGGCGTTCCTGGGGGCACGTGCCGCTGAGTTGGGAGAGACCCCAGGGGCCGGCCACGGCATTTTTATTTGTTTCAAAAAAATTATTTTTTATTGGTCCGTGATTCTGCGCCCCCCTTGGCTTGCGCCCCTAGGCTATAGCCTAGGTTGGCCTTATGGGTAATCCAGGCCTGCATTTAGAAAAAGATTAGAAAGGTGGAACAGAACTTGGAAAGTCAACAACACCAAGCAGCCACAGTCCTATATTCAATTACTACTGACAGAGTAATCCTGAAACAGCATTGTCTTGACCTGTCTATTCCTTCCTGCTGAGCTCTGGTGCCAGCTATCATCAAAAGAAAAGGAAGACTGTAGAAAATTCACTCTAAAACAGCCTGCAACAGCAAGGGACAGTAATCCAGTTTTTATTTCAAATTAAGCATTTGTCTCCTGAGATTGCCCTTGCTTTCAGGCCCAGAGAAGAAGGGCCAGACCTGAGATTGGAGAACTGCAGACAAATAAGAAGCATTAGAACTATGCTTGCACAAACATTTCCTAGCCCAATAAGGAAGGTGCTGTGTTTTGAAACTATTTCCACCCATAGATATTTCTTCTTGGATTGCAGCATCTGTCTTTAGATTCTCTCTTTGCTTTGAAAGCCACGGTCCAATAAGCTGCTTTAGGAAGTGCTCATGGGCTTGGTTGCAATCACAAAAAAGTATAATTTGTTTTTCATAAAGCATTTGCTGTCTATGCAACATTACTCAACATTATCTAAAATAATGATTTGCCTGCAGGAAGAGAACAGAAAAATCCAGGATTAATCTTTGTAAATCTGATGGTTCCCAGGACATGTTCTGAACACATAGATAACAAAGCTCTATTTACAAAGAAAATGCAGTGTTATTTTAATATGATCTGATCTAAATGTACTTTATTTTAATAATGGGATGGTATTTGTGCCTGTGGACTGCCAGATTGTGGCACTATGTTCTTTATATTGCTGCGTGTTTTAAATGTTCCAGCATTTCTGGCTTACATAGAAAACTTAAGCAAAAAATGACATGTCTGTTAGGAAAAAAAAGTATATCCATCAAAAAATAATGTCTCTATCTGTTGCAGCACCATCTAAAATACATAATTACTTTATTGGAGTACTTCTTACTTAATAGTGACAATTATTACTCATAATATTTATTCATTATCCATTTCACAGCCCAACCCAAAAAGGTTTCTCTTTGTCTTGGTTATTTAATGCACTAATTCAGAAAATTCCATTGGATTGACTGCATCAGTTCTAGTTTTTTTAGATATGGTTTACCATGAGTCTCTGTGAGTGAGCAGATGGTGACTGGTTTATGGCATATGTTCTGTCCTAAAAACTAGAGTTGATAGGGGAAAACTTGTGCAATTTTTGGATAGGTAAAGGTAAACTCTGGGTGATGATGCTCATCTCAATTTCTAAGCCAAAGAGCCGGTGTTTTTGTAAATACCTCCAAGATCATGTGGCCGGCATGATTGCATGGAGCGCTGTTACCTTCCCATCAGAGCAGTACCTATTGATCTACTCACATTTGCATGTTTTTGAACTGCTAGATTGGCAGAAGCTGGGGCTGACAGTGGGAGCTCATGCTGCTCCCCGGATTTGAATCTGCGACCTTTCGCTCAACAAGTTCAGCAGCTCAGTGCTTTAACTCATTGTGCCACTGGGGGCTCCAATTTCTGGATTCAGCAGGTGAAATATACTCAGGAACAGGGGTAACATTTGAGGCATGAAAATGTGTGTTGGCCAGTGTTTGCTCCTATAACTTTGGAGGTGACTAATAAAACTGAATGCACATTCAGTATGACATGCTAGGTATAATCTTTACATAACTAACTATGGATGATTCTACTCCTGCAGAGGGAGAGATATGTCAAACTTACTCATTTCATGCTGTGCAAAGTACAAGAACTTAATGGGGATGCAGCAAGATCTGTCATTGTGACCTGCTAGTCATTCTAATAATTTCCTTAAGGCCATGTCTATACTGGTTGGTTAATCTTAAGGCCTGGATGTCTATACCTGAAACTGCAATTGGTTAATTCCTGATCCAGTCCAGAGCAGAAAAGTTTTGGGGCTGACTGGTGGGGGTTCTGAGACTGGTGGCCTACCCTACAAATCATTGTTATCCCATCCTGAAACTGATCAGATCATGGTGGATTAGAGTTCATCTGATCCAAGACTGCATCAACCCTGCTGGACTGTTACCATACTTTCACCAGTCCCAGAAAGCAGCAAAGTTCCAGACCAATTCCTGGCAATCACAGGCACCCTTTTACCACAGCAGTAATTTGATCAGGAAGAAGGAGGAATCTGATTTCCCAATTTTATTTCTGGTCACAAAAGTGTCTCTGCTGATGTCAGCACACAGTGTCCACAGCAATGAAGAATTTATACAAAATGTTGCTGCCATCCATGAGCTGTGACAGTGGCAACATGATTATGAGCCATCTCCTTTTCACTGTGGAGATGCACATGGAGAAAAGAGAATGGTGGAAGTGCCCCATATGAACAGTACACCAATCTGGATCAGACTCAGTCCTGCTGATCATACTATCCTGGAGATGTGGTACTGTTCTGGAGTTTCAGACAAACTTCAGAGAATGCCCTGATAAGTCTTAATGCAGGACTAAACTGGATTAACCCAGTTTACTCAGTAATACATACCAGAAGGAGAACATCCAGAATTGAACTCATGGTGAATATAGGTGGTATGGCCCTGGCAGATGATCCCTCATAGTCTTAAATGAAGAACTGGCTGGAATTTCTGAAAGTTGAGGTCAAAACACCTGGGGACCCACAGGCTGAGAACCACAGCACTAGAGAGTGAGGCTATAAAGCAGGGGTGGGCAACTATTTTTTCCAAGGGGCCACACGAGAGCCAAAAAATATTATGGAGGGCTGCACCTATTTATTTATTTACTTACTATATTTACTATATATTACACATCATTAATATTAACATATTAATATATCAAGAAATATTCATATATTCATATATTATTAGTATTAATATAATTATTATATTATAGTATATATATAGACATTATAATATATTGAAATTATAATATAATATAATATAACATTATATAATATTATTTATTATATTATATTATTATTAATATCATTATAAAATAATAATAAAAACCACTAAAATAAAATAAAATTCCCCAGCTGATCGCCCTGTGATGGAGTGCCTGCCATGCCGGCTCCTTTGGACAGGACGCATGATATCTTCCACAGTGCATCCATGCATAAACCAGTGAATTAAACACAATATATACATTGAAAGATTGTCAGTTCAAATCTGGGGAGTGGGGGGAGCTCCCACTGTTAGCCCCAGCTTCTGCCAACCCACCAGTTCAAATACATGCTTTGTTTGGCCTTTTAGTCCCCTTGTGTTTACTAGGCGTGCAGGGGGCATTCCTAGTAAACCACACACGCCATCCAGAAACCCAACCCGCCTTTACCTCTACTTTTCCACTTCTTTCTCGCCTGCGGCTTCCTGGGTGAACAGAGGGAGGCGTGCGTGGCGCGGCTTCCTCTCTTCGCCAGGGAAGCCACGCTGACCACGCCTCCAGCAGCCTTGCTGAAGAGCGCAGTTGCCATGCGCGGCGCAGCTTCCCTGGCGAAGAGAGGGAGCCTTGCGCGGCTGTGTTTATCTTCTTAAATTAAGGAGATAAACACAGCAGCGCCGCGCACGGCTTCCTCTCTTTGCCAGGGAAGCCGCGCTGACCACGCCTCTGGCAGCCTTGCCGAAGAGCCTGGCTGCCATGCGTGGCGCGCCTTCCCTGACGAAGAGATGGAGGCGTGGTCAGCGCGGCTGTGTTTATCTCCTTAATTTAAGAAGATAAACACAGCCGCGATGATCATGCCTCTCCTCTCTTCAGCAAGGCAGCTGGAGGCGTGGTCAGCGCTGCTTCCTGGCGAAAAAGAGGGAGCCTTGCACAGCGACTGTGTTTATCTTCTTAAATTAAGGAAATAAACACAGCCACGCTGCGCACAGCTTCCTCTCTTCGTCAGGGAAGCCACGCTGACCACGCCTCCCGCAGCCTTGCCGAAGAATGCGGCTGCCATGTGCAGTTTCCCTGGCGAAGAGAGGGAGCCTAGCGTGGCTGTGTTTATCTTCTTAAATTAAGGAGATAAACACAGCAGCGCCGCACACGGCTTCCTCTCTTCGCCAGGGAAGCCACGCTGACCACGCCTCTGGCAGCCTTGCCGAAGAGCCCGGCTGTCATGCGCGGCACGCCTTCCCTGACAAAGAGAGGGAGGCGTGGTCAGCGCGGCTGTGTTTATCTTCTTAAATTAAGGAGATAAACACAGCCGCGCCACAAGACAGCTCCCTCTTTGCCAGGGAAACCGCGATGACCACGGCTCCCTTTCGCCAGGGAAGCCTCGCCGCGAACGGCTCCCTCTCTTCACCAATGATGCCGCGTTGCCCATGGCTCCGCGGGCCGGATGGCATCACCCAGGGGGCCGGGGCCGGGCCGCGGGCCGGAGGATGCGCACCCCTGCTATAAAGGGTGAGCATTTCCCTATGAGTTCAGACTTCTACGCCCAATGATCATTGGTGGATTGGTGGATGGCACTTTCATCAGTAAAGAAATGGGTTCAGGATGAATCCAAGGCATTGGTGGGTGCTGGAAAGAAGTATAGCCATGCCTGGGTATGTATACTGGAGATGAATATTCATTTATTATTTATTTATTTACTATATTTGTATACCACCCCACTCAGCCCGGAGGTGACTTGAGGCAGTTTACAGTTGGCAATCAATGCCCCACAAAATAAAATACAGTCAAAAACATTACATATATGATGGCAGAAAGAAAGAAAACCTCATGGGCATCCTCTATGGTGGGAGAATGATGAGAAGTGAAAACCTCTAGCCCTGGGGGGGGGGGGGTCTTGGTGATCTTGTTTCTTTCTAGCTCCTGACTGCATTGCCTTTCTCCAACCATGATTCTTATCATACAAACAAATGATGCACAACTCCCTTTCTGGGCCTGACTTTAGCTTTCTTATGAGGGTCTTTTCTTTATAAGCCCTAAATAGATAGGTTGGTCAGTGGTTGACAGTTAACTTCTTGTCTCAATTCCAGCCCTTCACCCCTTTTTTCTGCTGCTAAAGATCAGCCAGAATAAGAAGGTGGTCCCCTTGTATGAAACAGTAAATGTGATTGTGCTATTTGTATGTAGCAGTGGAGACTTGGTAAGAAAAGTTTGGTGTGCTGGGAGGGCAATAGCACTATTTGCCTTTCAAATGTATATGGTTTGTGGAATCTGTTTTCTTGGCTGTCACATGATGCTTAATGAAATTGAAAATATAATATGAAACATTGCTAAAAGGTAAAATGCATCAATATTTCAGATGTTTATATACAGCACTAGTAAGATGTGTCTCGTGTCACATTTCCCCCCAGAGCTTCAGTTTAAACTAATATTTTATAGATAGTGTCCAACAATTCTCTTGAGTGCTTTCATATCAGGACAACAGAAGGCCACATTTTCCCCAAGCAGAAGGTCTTTTAATTGCATCTGTCTTGGGGAAATTGTAGTAATTTGCAGGTAAGAAATACTGCCTAAGAAAATCCTATGGCATTCATAGGGTCGCCATAAGTCAACAGGCAATTTGAAGGCATGGGCACGCACACATAAGAAACTCTGAGACATTTCTAAAGTCCATTAATAGTCAGTGTGTCTTTTCTCATAAATGGGGACAGATGGGCCAATGTATCAGTTTTGCTTTTTCTTGCAGTTGACTTTTCAACGTATTGGCCAATTGAAAAACTCGTATAACAACTTTCTCATCATCCTTGTTGCTGTTATTAATTGTTTAAAGATTGGCTTTGACATATGGGGACACTATGAATGAGAAACCTCCAGAAGGCCCTGTTATTAAAGATCCTATTATGACTTTGCAAGTTACATTATACAGTTGCCAGTATGACAACTGGAGAGACTTCTTGCATGTTAATAGTTATGCAGAAGATGACATTTCTGCAGGTTATACAACCAGATAACAAGCAACTCCAGGTCCATTTATATCCCCCACTTGGGACTCAACATAATGTCATGAGCAGTTATGTTCCCGCAGTGGGTAAAACAGTTAAGACCTCATCATACAGGGTCAAATTAGCATCCTAAGATGCTTTTACTCTGTCTAACGGACAGAGCTCGACATCAAACATCACACAATGTTGTGTGACATCTGGCGGAGGCCCCACCCACAACCAGTATGAAAGCATCACCATAAGCTTTTTCTCCAACACAGGAGATTTCCCGTGTTGTTCTGGCTCCAGCATGGGGCCTCACCATGAAGGAGACACTTTCCCCATGTGATGGAGAAAGTATCATGGAAAAGGAGTTTCGCACGGAGTGACAGATTCGCCTGCTGCTCCCTCTTTCCTCACAGAAGCTTTCTGATAATGTTGTAATCACTCCTTGCTCCCTCTATATACAGTACATATATTCTAAAAGCATGATGTCAATTGTAAACTTATAGTGCATTTGGAAGGCTTCACAAAAGAGTCTGGAGCAACAAGCACCTGAGGCAAAGCACCAAAATCAGTGTGTACAGAGCTATCGTGCTGTCTATTCTCCTCTATGGGTCTGAAACATGGGCCACCTATCGCCAACACCTACGACTCCTCGAACGCTTTCATCAGCGCTGTCTTCGCACAATCTTAAATATACACTGAACCGACTATGTGACTAATGTTGCTGTCCTTGAGCAAGCAGGGATCACCAGCATTGAGGCCATGCTGTTGAGAACACAGCTGTGCTGGGCAGGACCACCGCCTCCCAAAGATGGTGAACTCGCCACGGGTCAGCGCAAGAGAGGCGCCCCCCAAGATATAAGGACTCCCTGAAACAGCATCTCAGGCTTGGCCAGATTGATCACCAAAGATGGTCCACCCTGGCCTCACATTGGGAGGCATGGAGACGCACTATCCACAATGCTGCGGCCTCTTTTGAGAAGACATGCTGAATGGGTCTCAAAGAGAAATGACAACGCAGAAAGAACCACAACTTGGAAACAACATCACCCAAGGAGACTTTCTGTTGTGCTTTCTGCAACCAAACTTGTCCATCTCAGATTGGCCTTTTTAGTCATCAATGCGCTTGTAAAAAGCGTGGGATGAGTCCTTTCTGAATCTTCGTTCGCGAAGTAATGCCGAGAGAGCATAGGAAGTGCGCACTTTGCTTTAAAAGATGAGTTATGAGTTTGGGCTGCCAAGATAATATACAACCAAACAATTGGAATAGACCTGGACGGGGAGGTATGTAAGACTTGCAAACCTGCCAGGGCTTATATGACCTGCAAACCATGTTCTGCAGTACTCACACTTTCTATGGAGTTTTAAAGTCCATTTTAAATGAACCTTACTTTCACAGCACAAAGGGCCTTACCTGACTGATGTTGCATGCAGGGAGCCCGGCATTTTAAAATTTCTGACCATATAAGCAGATGCAAATTTTTACAGCTTCTATGCAAACATGAGTACTATCAGAGCCAGAACATTTAAAGTGCCCCAAAGCCTAACCTTTTAGTGTTCATAGGTTTGCCATTTAGGCATTGACATAGCTCTATGAAAGCAGATTCATAAATAACTTGAGATATCATAACAGGAGCTAAATGTGGTACAGCCGCCAATGGTAAAATAAATACATAAATATATGTCCACAGCTGTTTTAAATAGCTAGCCTCTTTTAATACAGGCATCCTGGGACGACATGTGTTTTCATAAGAGGAGAATTCTTCTCTTTAGAGAGGCAGCAGCAGGGACTAGGGAAATAAAGGGGAAATACTCTTTGGAATCTCACCATTATATCACAGTCGGCAGCCTTATCATAGGGCTGTTTTGCTCTGCACACCAATTACCTTTAATATGGAGTATATTAAATTGCATTCAGCAAATTCCAAAAGATAAGCCAGATTCAATTATTGCCTCCATTAACTTGGCATATGCGCTTCAGATTGTGCAGATTTTTTTTCGTTTGTGGCAAACAGCTTGCAGTGCTCTTCATGACAAAACAAAACATTAAAACACTTCTTTTTGTCCTGGGGTGTGATGTGCTGTTCTTCTGGAAACTCTAAAAACATAGTAATCCTTGAGCGGATATTAATACTTCTTTTGCTGTGCCCACATTTCTTACAGCATCTCTGCATTTTATTACTCTAGCTTTGGGCATCGTCTACAGAAAACAGAGGCATGGAGGGCTTATAGCTGGTTGTGATTTTTCACAGTGGGGTAGAGAGGTGCCATGGGGTTTTTTGTGCAGTAATACTTTTCCTGTCACTTAGAAGTAGTCATAAAGCATATTTCAGTAAACACTAGGCATGGTTTCGAACCCAAAAATAGGGAATCGAAAATCTAGGGGGGGGAGGGGTTTGATTAGTAAAAGAAAGACTTACAAAAAAATTCCAAAAAATTCTAAAATTTAACGTAATTACTAACGAAATTCGTTAGTAGTTCTAAAGTAGGCAAAGCAGGGAAACAGGACTGATACTGTTTTAAGCACAGGCAAATCAAGGGGCAACATCTCCCTTGGTTTCCTTGCAGGGAGATATAATGCATTAATATATTATTATTAATATTATTAAATACCTCTGGTGCAGGCCTTGCTAATCTGTAGAATTCTCCTCACTCCAGCTTTATCCCATTCAGTTTTACCATAGCAGTCTAGGACCTCCGTTTGAACTCTATGGCTTTTCTTGATTCTGAACTCTTCCTTCTCCTCTCTGTGCTCTTTTCACTCCTGCTGCCCTTCTCTCAGCAGTTCTTATGTCCTTCTACTCTGTCCTTCTATCTAAACCCCCTTCCTGGGTGTTTAAATCGCTTTTTTCCTCAGTCCTCCAGCCCCTCTAGGAGTCCCGATCTGGATCTCTCTATCGTTTCCGGCTCCTTTTTCACTTCCTGGAAGAGGCCTTTCACTCTAATTAGGCTTCAAGCATGGAAAAGCCCCGATTTGACTTTGAATTATGTCTGCAAAGGTATTTTGGAGGGGGAAATTTTCCTGTTGGGGGGGCATCCGAAATATTTAATAATCTAACGAAATTTTGGGCCCAGGGGGTGCAGAAAAGAAAGTCCACTTCCGGGATTGGCCTTGCGATCCGTATAAACTTGAAAGTCCCATACATACGAATCCCTTCCGATTTCTTTTCATTTTCATAACTTTTTTCTCATGCCTAGTAAACACCCATTAAAATTGCTTTTACTGATTGAAAGTAAACATGCCCATGAAAATATTACTGAGATGATGTGTAATAACAAGAGCACACTCCAGAAAGAGGATTCCAGTGGACTCTCGGGGAAATCATGAAATTTACTAATCAAATGTGTACCATTGGCTTTCGTTGAATTGCTAATCCAAACTGAAGGAGGCCACCTGAAGAAATGAAATTTACACCTGCAATTAGTTGAATGGGTCTGTTTTAGCAAGTACGGGCAGTCCCCATGTTACAAACATCTGACTTACAAATGATTCACAGGGCTGAGACAACGGGAAGTTAAATAAATCTAGCATCAGGAAGGGAAATTAACTCCTGGAGAGCCTTTAGTGCCATAGCTCCAACTCTTTGGAATGCTCTTGCTCCCGAGGTCCGTGCACTCACCAACTTGCTAGCCTTCAGGAAGGCCTGCAAAACCTTCCTATTTGGAATGGCATTCGGCTAACAACTCTAGCCCTAGGCCCGAGAGTATCTACTGGGTGCTAAGTCTCATTGTATGTTTTAATTTTAGTGCAAATTTGTGATGCTTTTAAATCTGTTTTTATCGTGTTTGTATTTTACTATGTTTTTATTGTATGTAAGTCGCCCCGAGCCTGACGGGAGTGGCAATGAACAAATCGAAATAAATAAATGAATAAATAAAGAGTTATCATGGGGAAAAGGTGTTTCCACTGAAACTTTGTCACCAATCCATGTTTTCAAAGCAAGCCAAAGTTTTCAAACTCAAATTATTGCCGAGACAGAAAGTGAGATGAAATCTGAACAGGTACACAGACAGCAAAACAAATATCAAGTGGGGTATTAACCCTTCCCTGTGCTATTCAGCACACACACACACACACACACACACACACACACCGAGAACTGAATCTACACTTTAAAGGTTCTGACTTACATACAAATTCAACTTAAAAACAAACTTACAGAACCTATCTTGTTCGTAACTTTGCAATTGCCTGTACTAGATATTTTATTTAGGTAGAGGGTGTGAATCATGTGATTCTGTCGATGTTGTTGGACTGCTAGTCTCAGCAGTCCCAACTTGCATAGCCACCAGTAAGGGATGCTGGTGTCACGATGCACGGACTTGACCGGCCCCTTAATCACACACACAGAGACAGGATAAAGGCTAACTACTTTATTGAATATAAAAACAGTTCCAAAGAATATAGTCCAATAGAATATGATGTAATCCAAAAGGCTTGAAGTAACAATGTCCAAAGCAACGTGGCTAATAGGCAAAAAGCTTGGCAAGGCTCCGCAACCAATGCGGATCAGGAAACAGGGCAAGGCTCCGCAAACCAATGCGGATCAGGAAACAAGGCAAGGCAAGGCAAGGCAAGGCTTGATGACCACGGCTGGCTTAGCTGCTCACGGACCTCGGCCGGTCTATGCTCTTTGACCATTCCCTTCTCCTAGACTCTATGTTCCGTCTCCTATCAAAGGTTCGGCCTTGTCTTTCCCCAGCTGTGTTGCTATCTCTCTGAGAGCTCTCCTCCCTAGTCGTTTCCCATGCGCCTTCTTCCATATCTTCCTCAGGAGGCTCCTGAGAAGATCTTCCTCCCGGATGTTCATAACTCTCAGAATCGCTATCTAACTGCACCTGGTTATCTGAATCTTCCCTAGGACCAAAACACATTTCTTCCCAGGCCAAGCTCTCTGTGGGCGAAAGAGGCCCCTGAGGGGAAAGCTGCCCGTCGCCCCAATCATCTAGCTCATCCTCTGAATCATGTTCTGGCACTGCTGGTTCTAATGCTAATGGGACCCCAAGTCCTGTCCCCTGCCCTCCAGGCACAAACGAGAACTGCTGTGCTACACTATCCCCCCCTCAGGGCCCCTCCTAGGCCGCCCCCGAGGCTTGGGTTTGTCAGGGTACTTGCGATGGAAACGAGCGACAAGGTCCGGGGCATGGACGTCACGAGCCCGCGTCCAAGAACGCTCTTCCGGTCCAAAGCCTTTCCAGTCAATGAGATACTCCAGCTTCCGGTAGCGGATACGCGCATCCAGGATGTCCTGCACCTCCAACTCCTCCTCGCCGTCACGCATCACAGGGGGAGAAGGCGGCTGCGTCACATCAGGCCGCACCCCCTTCGCCGGGTGGAGCAAAGAACGGTGAAACACAGGGTGGATTTTCATGTCCGCTGGGAGTTGCAGTTTGAAAGAAACAGGCCCCACCTTCTCCAACACTGTGTAAGGCCCCAGAAATCGAGCATCCAACTTGCGGCTAGGCCTCTGTGTGGGCAGATTCTTGGTAGACAGCCAAACTTTATCCCCCACCAGGATCACAGGGGCCCTCCTGGCGCCGCCGGTCAGCCATCCGCTTGTAATCCGCTTTAGCCTGGTCCAATTGAGTGTGCAGCAAGTCTTGCAAGGCAGTGAGCTCCTGAAGCCAATCTTTCGCTTCCGACGCCTCCGGACGGGTCCACCGGAGGGTAGAAGCGAGGATGGTGTCCATAGTTGGCAAAGAAAGGAGTCTCCTTGATGGATTCGTGCGTCGCATTGTTGTAGGCGAACTCCGCCAGAGACAACAAGGACGCCCAGTTGGTTTGCTGATAGTTGACATAGCACCGTAGGTACTGTTCCAAGGTGGCATTGACCCTCTCGGTCTGGCCGTCAGACTGGGGGTGATGGGCCGTGGACATCCGCACATCAATCCCCAGCAACTTCTGGACAGCCTTCCAGAACTGAGAAGTGAACTGGGTGCCGCGGTCGGTCACCAAACTCTGAGGCAGGCCATGCAGCCGAACACCTGTTGCACAAACATATCAGCAGTCTCTTTAGCAGTAGGCACCCCCACACAGGGAATGAAGTGTCCCATCTTGGTGAAACAGTCCACCACGACCAGGATCGTGGTGAAGCCCTTGGACTTAGGCAAGTCTGTGATGAAGTCGGCCGAAATCATCTTCCAGGGAGCGGAGGGGGTCGGAGCGGCTGAAGCAAACCATCCGGCTTGCCCCCCGGGTTCTTGGCCCGCTGACACACAGGGCAAGAGCCCACATAGTCCTCCACATCCCTCCGCACCTTAAGCCACCAGAAATCCCGTAGGACCAATTGCAGGGTCTTGAACAGCCCAAAATGACCAGCGGCCCGACTATCGTGGCAAAGTTTGAGAATGTCCTCCTTCTCGGGCCCAGGGAAAACATAAACAGAGTCACGGTGGTAAATCACCCCGTTCTTTACCTGGAAAGGGCTTGCACCCCTTGGTCAGCTGTTCTTGCACCCAGGGATCAGTCCGTTGGCGTGCCTGGACCCGCTCACTCAGAGGCCTCTTGTCCTTAGGGGCCGGCGGAGCCAACGGAGGGTTCACAGGAGCCGCCCGGGCCGCAGCAAAGTTCTCCGCTTTCAGGAGACGAGCCTCAGAAAGCCCCTCCCCACCACGAACATACTGCGGCTTCCGAGACAGGGCATCAGCTTGCTTAGTCTGCTTGGGGGTCACATAGTGGATGCGGAAATTGAATCTCTCAAAGAACAGGGACCATCTCTGTTGCCCCTGGTTCAATTTGCGTTGGGACTTCAAGTGTTCCAAGTTCCGGTGGTCAGTGTGCACCTCCACCGGAAACTTGGCCCCTTCAAGCAGATGGCGCCACACTTCAAAAGCCACCTTGATGGCCAGGAGCTCCTTCTCCCAAATGGTATAGTTCTTTTCCGGAGCCGTGAGCTGCCGGGAGTAGTAGGCGCAGGGCAACAAGTCCGTTCCCTGCGGTTGTAGCAGGATCGCTCCCACCGCCACATCCGACGCATCGGCCTGCACAATGAAAGGGGTGCGGGGATTGGGGTGCTGGAGAAGCGGCTGAGTGGTGAACAGCTGCTTCAGCTTCCGGGCTGGCTGGAGCTGCCCAGTCAGCCACAGCTTGGACCTTGGTGTCATCCATGGCAATGCCCGTTGGTGAGATACGGTAGCCCAGAAAGTCCACCTCACGCAGATCAAAAGCACATTTCTCCAGCTTAGCATAGAGCCCGTGGGCTCTCAGTCTCTGGAGCACTTCCTTGACATGGCGGTCATGGGTCGCCTGATCCGGAGAAAAAATGAGCAGATCGTCTAGGTAGACCGCCAGACAGCGATCCAGCAGGTCCCTGAAAATGTCATTCATGAAATGTTGGAAACAGGCTGGGGCATTGCACAAACCGAATCCCATCACCAGGTATTCGAAACTGCCCCACTTGGTCTGGAAGGCTGTCTTCCATTCGTCGCCCTGGCGAATCCGGACAAGGTTGTAAGTGCCCCTCAAGTCCAGTTTAGTGAACACCTTGGCTCCCCGCATCCGCTCCAAGAGCTCGGGGATCAGGGGGAGGGGTTCTCGATAGTCATTGCAGAGCCGCAACTCCCCCGATTTCTTTTTAACAAAAAGAATGGGCGCCCCAGCCGGGGACTGGGAGGGCCGAATGAAGCCCTTCCGCAGATTCTCATCCAGGAACTCCCAGAGAGCCTGTTGCTCCGGTTCCGAGAGAGGGTAGAGTCTTCCCCGCGGGATAGGGGCTCCGGGTTCAAGTTCAATGGCACAATCGTAGGGCCGGTGGGGAGGCAAACGCTCTGCCTCCTTCTCGCTGAAGACGTCCCAAAATCCGGCATATTTCTTGGGCAGTGTGGCCACCGTCTCGACTTCCTGAGCCTGGCAGGCCCGGGCCGTCAGACAGTGACTCTGGCAATGGTCGGAAGAAAAAACGAGCTGTCTCTTGGTCCAGGAAATCTGGGGGTCGTGGAGAGCGAGCCACACAATGCCCAGGACAATGGGGAAATCGGGGAGCTTGGTCACAAGAAAAGAAATGTCCTCTTTATGGGAGCTGGTCCACATCTTGGTAGGAGCGGTGTACTGGGTCACAGCCCCCGTCTTCAGGGTTCTCCCATCAATAGTCTGTACACCCTTTGGCTCTTGAAGATCCAGAAATTTTAATCCTGCAGACTTGGCATAGTCTGCATCAATGAAGTTGTTGGTGGCCCCCGAGTCGATCATGGCGTGGACCATCATCGGCCCCTTCTCGGGCGACCACAGGCCAACCATTACAAGGAACAATTGTCCAGTCTTGGGTTCAGGGGGAAGTGTAGCGACGGCGGCCGAGTGAGCGAACCCTCTTACACCCGGCCGGCTCCTTCCCCCGTTGCCTGGATGGCTTCTTCGGCCTCCGGGGCCCCTCCCAGGGCGGCAGAGGCTCTGGGAGTCTTTCCACGGGGCTTTTGGGGGCATTCCCTGGAGAAATGTCCGCCCCCCCCCCGCAGTACCAACACAGATTCAGACGCTGTCGCCGAGCTTTTTCGGCCTGGTCTACTTTAGGCCGCACCGTGCCTAGCTGCATGGGTTCCGGCTCATCCGAGCCTGCTGGTGGTGTAGCGAGCTGCCGGGGCAAAAATTGTCCAGCCCCTGCCTCCTTTCGCCCCACCGGCTTCTCCACCACACCTTTGTCCCATCGCCTCCGGGTTTGCAGCCCCGCCCGACACGTAGACTCAAGGCAATCGCTGCCTCCAGATCCGCGGTCGTGCATGCTTCAACAGCTCTTGTTGTAACTCCGTGGGCAGCCCCGCGATGTAGTGGTAACGCAATGCCGAAAGGTTCCACTGCACCTGGGCGGCCAACACTCGAAAACGAGAAATGTATTGAGACAGGGACAAGTCCTTCATCGTCAGCCGGGCTAGATCACGCTCAGCCAGCTCTTCATTCACAGGTGGCCCCCAGGTCGCCCGGATAGCGTCCATGAACGCCCTCGGCGTGTTCACATGGGGAGACTGGGCCCGGATCAACGGCAGCCCACGTCGCTGCCGTTCCTTCCATAAGGTTAAAAATAAACCCCACCTTGGCTCGGTCGGTGGCAAACTCTGTGGGTCGCAATTCCAAATATAAGTCCACTTGGCAGAGAAACACCTCGACTTGCGCGATTGCCCCGAGCGGGCAGGCGCGCTCACTCCCGGTGGCGCCCGGCCCTGGTCCTCAGCTCTCCCACCTCCTGTTGTAATGCCGCCACTTGCGCGTCCGACAAGTTGGCCATGGCTGCTACCGCCGTGGGTCGCTTCCTCGGCGTCCCCGTGGTGTGATAAGGGGTTCAGGAGTGCTCCGGCCAACTGTCACGATGCACGGACTTGACCGGCCCCTTAATCACACACACAGAGACAGGATAAAGGCTAACTACTTTATTGAATATAAAAACAGTTCCAAAGAATATAGTCAATAGAATATGATGTAATCCAAAAGGCTTGAAGTAACAATGTCCAAAGCAACGTGGCTAATAGGCAAAAGCTTGGCAAGGCTCCGCAACCAATGCGGATCAGGAAACAGGGCAACGCTCCGCAAACCAATGCAGATCAGGAAACAAGGCAAGGCAAGGCTTGATGACCATGGCTGGCTTAGCTTGTGGTCCCACTCCGCTTCACGCCTATTCAGGTAAGACGTGGCCGGGCACTGAGGATTCGTTCCCACGGATCCTATACTTAATCCTTCGGCCGAGGTCCCCGGCGCTCTAGGCTTCTGCGTCTCCAATCGCTGCTCACGGACCTCGGCCGGTCTATGCTCTTTGACCATTTCCTTCTCCTAGACTCTATGTTCCGTCTCCTATCAAAGGTTCGGCCTTGTCTTTCCCCAGCTGTGTTGCTATCTCTCTGAGAGCTCTCCTCCCTAGTCGTTTCCCATGCGCCTTCTTCCATATCTTCCTTAGGAGGCTCCTGAGAAGATCTTCCTCCCGGATGTTCATAACTCTCAGAATCGCTATCTAACTGCACCTGGTTATCTGAATCTTCCCTAGGACCAAAACACATTTCTTCCCAGGCCAAGCTCTCTGTGGGCGAAAGAGGCCCCTGAGGGAAAGCTGCCCGTCGCCCCAATCATCTAGCTCATCCTCTGAATCATGTTCTGGCACTGCTGGTTCTAATGCTAATGGGACCCCAAGTCCTGTCCCCTGCCCTCCAGGCACAAACGAGAACTGCTGTGCTACAGCTGGATTTGTAATCCAACACAAATGAAAGTCTGAATGATTTAAATCATATATTTCATACCTTTCAATAGGCTTTTCTCAAAACTGATGTGCCATGGAATATTTCCAAGCTGAAGTATTGTTTATACTGATATTTCTGAGGTGGATTTTCTCATTTTATTTTGTCCATGAAAAAAAATAATCTTTCTCTGTGTGTGCCCCCAAAACAGTGTTAACTTCCGAATGGTATTCTGGTCTTTTTTGTGATATGAGAGGAACAACAAGAAAGCCAAATTTGTTTTAACTTAAACAGTTTAATTACCCTGTCTTTTATTCTATGAACATACCAAGACAAGGGAAATGGTATCAATGCTGTATTTGAGCAGCTGCTTCTGGAACAGAAAGTTATCGATCTCCTTTTCAAGATTAATCCTGTCACAGAAGGAAGAATATACAGATCTTGACATCATCTGCTGGTAAAAAGTGTGAAGTACTTCCAAAGATGTGATTAGGAACATCTCTAAAAGAGAGAATTCTATAGTTGAAACAGACAAACATTTGGGAGGATCAGGCAGCAAATGTTTGACTTCTAGGATCCACCAGGTGCAACCAGGTGCATGTCTATTCACTCTGTAAATGTCTAAATACGTATGAGCACTATGAAAGTGCTATTGTTTACACACTACTGCTGCAATAGATAAAGTTTCCATGTGATTATATAGTTCGTTCTCTGGACTACTAAAGTATTTTCATGTGTCTACAAGCATCCAATCATTTGTGCACAGAAAATGAAAAGCAGAACACCAACTTATAAGGTAGAATTCAAAGGCATAGCTATATTAGTCTGAAATGTCAATATGATGCACCTTGAGACCTGGGACATCGTCACACAACTGGCAGCACTGTTCTTAATGGCAAGGCATGGAGGCTGTCATCTCATTTGGTTTCGCTTTGTGTTGATTCACCAGCCGGCTGGCTGGCTATCCCATAGGGGGAAGTGTGATGATGTGTGTATTGCGTGTAGCTCCCCCCGGAACTGGCAACAAAGGAGACCTCCTGTGTTGTCTAGGTGGCAGAGGGAAGCCACTCGCACTGCATGCACACCTCACTTCCCTCTATGGGATTGCAGCTGGTGAATCAACATGATGTGAAATGAGGTGAGACAACAGCCTCCATGGCTCGCCATTAAGAACAGTGCCGGCAGCAGCTGTGTGATGAGGTCCTAAATGAGAAAAAAAGCACTGCCTTTTGTGGATTATGTTTACTTACTTAGAGGCATGGAGTGAAATGCCTCACCCCATGCACCTGAGGATTGAAAATGAAGGTGAGTCTACAGTCTGATAATGGGATTGGGTCTGATTTGGAATGGTCTACTGTCCAGATGGGAACTAGCACCATCACCTTTTCCCTGCGCTCATCAGTGCAGAAAAAAAGGGATGGATCACTGCTGACAGACAGAGCTCTGTACAAGCTTTAGGTGGCTCCATTCTGACATCCACAGAAGCACCCATGAGACAAGGAAAAAGAGAAGAGATTACCTGACATCAGGATAGGGCACCTACAACAGCTAAGAAGCTTTCACAGAGCTTTTTTCTGCATGACTGCATTTCTGTCTATGAACTCTTCGATCATCTGGAGAGGCCTTGCTCTCACTCCCACCCCCTTCACAGGTGCGATTGGTGGGGACAAAGAAGAGGGCCTTCTCTGTGGTGGCCCCTGACTCTGGAACTCGCTCCCCAAGGATATCAGACAAGCCCCCACATTGGCGGTCTTTAGGAGGAGCCTGAAGACATAGCTATTCCAATGTGCCTTCCCTGAATGAAGTAAACAATGCCCTGCTTTGACCAATTCCCTGCAAATGCCCTCAGAAGCACTTTAACTATCTGTTGGGTTGATCTCCCCACATTATCCTTTAAAACCCTCCTGCTAGATACATCCTACCTCTGTTCATGTCCAGTGTTTATTTATTTTAAATTTTAATATATCACATCTGGCCCAGCCATTAGGGTTTTAAACTTTGTGTGTTATTGCTTATATGTGAGTTATATTGATTGTATTGTCTTATTATTTGCTGCTGTGTTGTTTTACTGATGTGTTACTGGGCTTGGCCTCATGTAAGCTGCCCCAAGTCCCTTCGGGGAGATGGTGGCGGGGTATAAATAAAGTTTTATTATTATTATTCCACCTAGGTCTTCTGGTGGTGAAGGATGAAGTGATGAAGGGTGAAGTGATGGTCCAGCAGCTTCTCTGCAGTTTTGGCCCAGCTGAACTATGTGGATACAAATGAGGTACCATAATGACTTCGTCCTGATGTGTTTGGCTGTCTCTGGGACCAGTCTGGAACATTTCTGAACTATACAGGCCACAGATTTAGCCGCCAGTGTAGTCTACAAAACTTTATGCTATCAACTTTGTTCCCTCAGTTTGTCTCTAAGGTGCTACAAAATCCCTTTACTTCCAATAAGATGGTTTTTCATATCATTTTTCTTTATTATATTGAGTCAGCTAAATATTTTTTCCTAAGGATCCCAAAGCTGGTCATCCTAGCTGACTATTTTCTGTTCAGTATATCTTAATTCATTTTGTTAACACTACCTAACTACTAATTGATTTCTTGAATGATAAAATGTAAACATAAATTTTGGAGACCATGTTGAGAAATACTCTTCTCTACAAAACTTCATGAAAAAATATGACATTGTCAAATGGTCTGTTCTATCTATTCTACATGTTAAAACATTTTTTACAATTATACTAGAGCCAATTTAGCCATTATGGAACATTTTGGATATTTTGTTATTAAGTGTATGAGATGGTCAAGTTATTGTCTATCTCTTTCTGTGGAAATGTATGGTCAATTGGCGATATTGGGCACTTAATAAGATAATCTCCATAAAGTAGAATATTACCTCAATAAAGATAATGTCTATAATGAGAAAGAAAACCAGAGAGAAAATACTGTGAAAAAAGTGAATATTAAAATGGGCATTCCATGTAAAAGCTAGAGTACTATCCTGTGTTTAAAAAATACCGTAAGTAGATAAAATTAAAATTTGTCTATTCTACAATATGAAAACGCTAAAATGATTATAAAAATACTCCCACAGCCAGGATTTAAGCTTCTTGCAAAAGCTTTGCCTCCTGAAACATTCTGTAAAAGATGCCCTGCATGAAAGAGGAAGAATAGCAATGTCTTTTTTGCAATGCATTAACAACTGCACATTGTGCAGGATTTTAGATAGCACTGATTTAAGTAGGCACCTCTATCCTGCTATTGCCAGGTTATACAAAGTCCTTTACAAATCTTTTCCTCAACACCATTCAGATTGTGTGAAACTCTTGGGGGCTGAGACTTTACACCCTACATTACAATCAGTGAACAGGAAGTATAATTATCAGTCCATGTCAAACCCCAGCCTGGTCCCATAGCCAAGCCAGACCGAAGCCATGTTGAATCCAAGACATCAGCTAGGCCTGAGAGCAAACCTCTGCAGAAGCCTCTGTGTCAAAAAACGGTCAAGGGCAAGCGTAGCCTTTTCTCTTCCCAGGCCAATAAGAAGAGCTGGTACGGCGAAGTGTGGTTGCCTCCGCGGCTCCCAGGTGCAGTCACTAATGAGCGGATATACTTTCCCTCTTCAGTAAGAAAGGGAGGGCTAGGCCTACAAGCGACCTGTGAGAAAGAGTTACGACGCAGTGTGCGTCTTCAAGAGAGAAACCAAGGAAAACCTATTTAAGCTGCTTTCCATTGACCCTCGAGATCTCTCACCAATGTTAAGCTTCCTTGCCAAGCACCACGAACTCAAGCCTGGGCTGGTGGGCCTTCAAGTCCTCGTACTCAAGTATTTTCTAAGCCTTTGTTGCCAGAGACTTATCCAGGATCTTGGCCCATGGGGGCATCAAGACTATTTCTTATTCATTGAACCTTTTTTACTCCTTGCAATACTGGATGCGGAGTGCATCATTGGACTATATTTTTATCTCTTTACTTCTTTTCATTTATTCTAAATAAAGCATTTAATCACGGCTGGTCTAAAGTGGTTTACTGAGGGATCCTTCAGGTCTAAGGTGCAACAGTCCAGGACTTCATCACACCCCCTTTTAATCTGTCTTGGAACCTCTTTACCCATGGCTGAAAGTGGGTCCTATCGCATAGCAGCCTCTATAATCATAGTACATCCATAGGCAAAGCAAATATGGGAAATAGTTTTTTAAACATGGAGGACTCTTATCTTTCTTCGCATCTCACACCTCTGAAGTGCATTTTTCTGCATGGTGGGCAGGCCCTGCAAGACCTGCTGGCAGCTGAGCTTTTCCAAATGCAGAACAGCCTATGATTGTTAAGTAACAAGCTGTGACTATGTAACCTGTATATTTTAATTGTGTAAGTCACCCAGAGCATCTTTGGTGGAGGGCGACTCATAAGAAATAAAGTTGATGGATTGATTGAACATTTCCAGGGAAAAGATTGATGTAAAGCCCATTGGGAAGAGAAGCAGCAATTAACCCCTTCATTTCCAGCTGCAAACACAAAACAAAAGTGCCCTTCCTTGAGAGCACTTTAACTGCCATGACTCAATACTATGTAAACCTTACATTTATGGAATGGGGAAATGAGGGCACAACATGAAGCTATACCTCTCTGGTTTTAGATTACATCAGTGTTTCTCAAACTGTGCTCTTCCAGGTGTTTTGGATTTCAGCTCACAGAAATTCCAAGCAGCTTACCAGTTGTTAGGAATTATGGGAGCTGAACTCCAAAACATCTGGGGAGCACAGTTTGAAATATCTGGATTACACACACTTTTAGTACTAACAAGAGGCAACAAGAAGATAAGGGAATTTTAAACGTGTTTGGCTTAAACTGTATGTTTCCAGAACATTCATGTAGACTTGAAAACATTTCTAGTTATCACTCTATCTAGAAGTCAGCAAGGACTTCCCTATGACCCTCAACTTGTCCACTACACTAAGATTGTAAATATTAGAAAATTTTGTTGCTATAGGCAATGAATAAGGTAACATTTTTTCCTCCCTACAGCAGGAAGATCCTCAAAGATTGTAATTTTCAAGGACCATCTGAAGGTTGGAAAATTCTTCATAATGGATTGTATCTTAGAAAACCACATTGTTGGCACAAAACACTGTTTGTACAGAACATCATGTTTTGTGCACAAGAACTCTGCTTTCTGTGCTGAAAAAAAGATAACATTACAGTTCGGAAAATGAGATTTCCATGCAGAAAATTCACATATGTGTTTTGGACACAGAATAGGTTCCAATTTGTTATGATTCTCACCCATTTAGAATTCTCTGACATATACTTAACTACCCAGGCACGTAGAGCAAAGGGGGCATATACTTAAACTGTCATGACCATCTCCCATGTCTCCAGTCATTTCTTTTGTTATATGTGATATAACAAATCATATATATCTCACATGCATTGCTTTAACATTCCTCTCTTTTAACAGCAGAAGGAAGTACTTTTCACAGAAATAGCACCATCCCCACATGTGGATAAGTTCTCCATTGTCAAAGAACAAGCACTGGGCTCTCACCACTGTTCTCTCTCAAGATCACATCCCCAAATCAAAGAGGGAATGAGTTATGACTGAATGTATTGTGGTGGCAAGGCAATGTCCTGGAGGCATACCCCTATTTTGTGAGTTCATTTCTTCCTCCTGAATTCATAGGACATGAGGGCATTATCATTGGTCCAGCACTTCATTCTTGGCCATGTTTTCACAGCTGCTGGGGGAATTGTAACATGTTTATACCATATACTTTTCTAGTTCATTTACCATCTCCTTTCATGTTCGGCAGGTGTTCCAGTGTTATAACTTTGGTTCTGTTATTCTTCATATAGAATTGCTCTGATGAGGAATTGTGTTTTACGGTATTCTGGTTTTGATGTATTATTTGCTTTACCCCTTTATGCAAAGCATGAAAATGCTAGAAGATGAAAATTGATAGCAACTCTAGTTACAAACCAAAAATGGAGCTTATGTATTAAATGGATTTTCAGATTAATGGAAATGGTGTGAAACTGAAAATTTATGGGCTTATTCATTAAACTTCATCATGCCCTTTCTAAATCCTTTATGCTTGGAGAAAATAAACAAAAACAACAGTAGTGGAACATTTCTACAGTGAATTAAATTTAGCATTAGTGCAGGATCAGTGCTTGTATTATTGGAGCCCTTCAAACTATTTCAGTGCAATTCCCCACAGAAAAACTACAAAGCAGAGAGCCAACACTGACATCTTAACCATGTTTTCAAACATAACACTTCAGTCAAATTGTCCTTTCTTTTCTGATACCCCCCACGTCAATTCTGGTATAGTTCGGTATGATATGGTTCATAGAGGATACAAATAATTTTAAATGGTTTTATATGAACAAATCTTCTTATGCTTTCTCTTTCATATGCATTTGGGATTTAAATGCACTTGATATCAATTTAATAAATGTTGCCAGTCTCAGACTGTCTAGAAGATATATTTCCCCAGTTTTCAAATATACACCAGTGAACTCTAAACACTTCCAGATAATCATCTACATTCACTAACATATCTTTGAAGTTCTGGACATTCACAAAAGCTATGCTCAGCATATTTCCAAATTTCAGCCATTCACTGTAATATGACATGATATAGGAACAGAGTAAATATACAACTGAAATGTGAAAATAGTCAGTCTGGACTTTCAATTTACAGTTATTATTTTCATTATTCAAATTTAGATTGTTTAGTTTCAAGTTCCTATTTGGTTGCATGACTAAGTATGACTAAGTATGATTGACTTGCAATATAAGACCTCTCAATTTTGAAGAACATGCATTTATGTTTCCACTAGCTGTCCCCTGCCATGCCTTGCTGTGGCCCAGTATGGTGATCTGGAAAATAAAGTAATGAGAAAGTGATGGTTTCTTATATATGTAATTTCTTTATGGTTGTGGATAAACAGTATTTATTGCTCTTTCTTTGTCAGTGTTGATGTGGAGATTGTCTGGTTTGCCTACTCTGGAACATGCAACATATAATTATCCTCCTTTAGGGGTCCCTTTCCAATCTCTGATACTATATCTCTGTGTGTGAATCATTTATATCTATATCTCTATGGCTGGATGGCTCTTTGTCAGGATGGCTCTTTTGATTACGTTTTCTTGCCCTGGTGAAGGAAGTTGGACTGAATGGCCTTAAGTATTTTCTGTTGGCCATGGGGGTTCTGTGTGGGAAGTTTCCCCCAATTTTGTTGTTGTTGGAGTTCAGAATGCTCTTTGATTGTAGGTGAATGATACATCCCGGTAACAACAATTCCCAAATGTCAAGGTCTATTTCCCTCGAACTCAATCTGTGTTCATATTTGGGCATATGGAATATTCATGCCAAGTTTGGTCCAGATCCAGCATTGTTTGAGTCCACAGTGCTCTCTGGATGTAGGTGAAATACAACTGCCGATCTCAGTCAATGCCCACCCAACCCTTCTAGTGTTTTCTGTTGGTCATGGGAGTCCTGTGTGCCACGTTTGGTTCAATTCTATCATTGGTGGAGTTCAGAATGCTCTTTGATTTTAGGTTAACTATAAAACCCAGCAACTACCATTCCCAAATGATAAAATCAATTTTTTTAGTGATGTCCAGTTCTTGTGTTAGTAGATGTCTTGTGGCCAAATTTAGTGACAATTCGTCCAGTGTTTTTTGAGTTATGTTAATCCCACAAACTAACATTACATTTTTATTTATATAGATTTAGGCCTTGAAGTCTATTGCTCCAAAGAGAATTGGTGGAACCAGAATGAAGGACTGCTAAACCATCTTGAGAAGGTTGTAGACCCTTTAATAATGGAAATAAATATACAAATGCAAACCAATGCTATTAATGAAGTCCCAGAGAATTGTGTAGATTGTGGTATGACAATGTGTTGTCAAAGGCTTTCATGACCAGAATCACTGGGTTGCTGTGAGTTTTTCGGGCTGTATAGCCATGTTCCAGCAACATTATCTCCTGATGTTTTACTTGAATTTGTGGCTGGCATCTTTAGAGGTTCTGTTGGCAGTGAAGGAAATGGAGTGTGTGTGTGTGTGTGTGTGTGTGTGTGTGTATGGAATGTCCAAAGTGGGAGAAAGAACCCTTGTCTGTTTAATGCAAATGTGAATGTTGCAATTAGCAAGCTTGAATAGCATTGAGTAGCCATGAAGCTGCAAAGTCAATCAGTGAGGTTATCTGTACAGATGTAGCCTGGTCTCTGTTGCCTGGGGTTAACTTGCACTTGATTGTTAGCTGTCTGCACAAGTATTATTTATTTGTTTATTTATTTATTTTGGACATTTGTATCCTGTATTTTGGACATTTGTATCTCAACCTCCACAGAGGGACTCAGGGCGACTATTCTGGGGTAAATCATTTAGGTCTAAAAGCTCTAGTAAAAAGCTAGAAAAGCTTGAGTAAATTGCTTTTCTTGGTGCCTAAATGAAGTCAGCTCTGGTATCTATCACGTCTCTGAGATAGAAGCATTCAATAAATGTGGAGGGCACAGATTCAAAAGCCTTCTCCCATGTCCTAACACTGTAGCTTGACCTCATTTGTAGGAGCAAAGGTCTTCCACTCAGTATACCTCAATCTTCAGGCAGTCATGTATAAGTAGAATTCTTCTGTCAGGTAATGACGTCCAATACTATTTAGGGCAGTGTTTCTCCAATTGTGCTCCTCCAGGTGTTTTGGACTTCAGCTCCCACAAATATAAGCCAGCTTACCAGTTGTTAGGAATTGTGGGAGTTGAAGTCCAAAACATCTGGAGGAGCACAATTGGAGAAACTCAAATTTAGGGTTTTAAATGGTAACTCAAGCATCTTGAATACAGATTGAAACATATCAGCCGCCAAATCACTTCTTTCAGCACCCACATTATATGTAATATTTCAGTCAGAAAACAAATTGCTGAATTTTGCACTTGTTACACCATTTGGGTTGTCTTCAACGGGTGGGGGTGGGGGCTGAGTTTCATTCGAAGGGGAATGAGTCTGAGTGAGAGAGAGTTTACCCTAGCAAACCTTTTGTATCGTTATTCCAATACCCCAATGCATACGGGATATATCGAACGTGGTGATGAGATCATGATATGAATAAACATAACAGTTTAAATAATGTACCAGTAAGGCCTTCTCACGGACCAACCTGAGAATTGGGGGGGGGGGCTTGAGGGGCTTCAACCCCCCCCAAATTCTCAGGGTGGTCCGCAACCAGGCTACATGCCTGGTCCCAGAAAATCTGACCAGATAGTGCACTGGACTCTTTCCTTGACTATTTCAAAAGTGAGGTGTCAGGTTCTGACAACTTTTTCCTTGAAGTGACTGACAAATTCATTTCTGATCTTTCTTGGTTCATTTCCAAAATGCTTCTCATGACTTTGAACAATTTTGTTGGACAGCAAATTGAAGAATCAACCCTAGAAGCATAACATGAATTTTTGACAGCCCCACTGCCACATAGTAGGCACAACAAAAAAGTATTTGCTAATCTTTGATCGCATTCCCCATGAGACCTATCTTGGCTGTTATCTAGCTGTCCTCCAGATTGAATCATTACACATAAGTCTTCTATAAATTATGGGAGGATAGATTTGATAACACTGGAGTGAAAGTTCAATGGCAACTGTATTGATAACCCTGTTATTTTCCTCATTCCACAATGAAACAAGCAGCAATGGATGGGTTTCCTCGTGAGGGAGATCCAATCTCAAAGAAAGCTAAAAATCTGATTTTTAAGCACATTGCATAATGAAATAGAAGAGAACTATTTCAAACTGTAATTAAGTCTAATAAGAAAGCATGATCACAAATTTGCCTGGATCATTTAGAAGAAGTGGGAGTGAGAGAGTTCAAAATGGAGTTGTTTCACTTCTGGAATATTAAGAGAATGCAAATGAGCTAAAATAGTTCATGCTTTTATACACTATTGGTTACCTGATAGGCATTTTTTGTTTGATCACAAAGTTTCCTCCTCAATTGACTGTTATCTTGTCAGTCATCCAAGGATTGCAATATTGATGATTTAAAATAAAAATCCTATAATTTTAAATGATGCAGACCTGTCTTTCTATTAAACTATATTTAGAATACATTGGAAAGTTAGACAAAATATCATGAATGTATTATCCTACTAGACGTAGGCATTTGTAATTCCAGTTATTACATTTGCCACCAGTAAAGACAACATTGGACTTTAAAACGTACTTGTGGAAGTGGGAAGAGTACCCCCTCCCCTTTGTAGTCTAGCTTTTTGGAGGTGAAGGGGTTTTCCTGCTTCACGAGAGCAAGGGAAGGGTTTAAAGGAAGTGGAAGGATTGGGAAAGGGAAACTTTCATTAGCAGTCCTCTTACTTACCTAATATAAACATTTGTTTTCCATTCAGGTGATCCACAAGAAAATATTTTATTGAGGCTAAGGTGGTGGGGTGGGGAAATCCTCCATTAGATAATCTTTTTATTTTTTTGAAATTAATGGAAATTTAAAAATGCTTGATCATGATTGGATTTCTCCTCAGTGCATTATTTTATACATTCACATATGTAGTCATATACCATCAGGTTGCAGTTGATCCCACTCAAGTAATATTCTGATTCTTTTGTCCAGCAGATCCCATCAGGAATAATGATTCAAATGGTTGGCTAGGACTCTGAAATACTACAGTTGAAGTTGCTGCTCAGCTACAAAAATTCACTGGATGAATTCTAGCATGTTGGTCTCAGCCTTAGAGAAAGTGAATGGTCCTATTCATCTAACTCTGTCTTCTGAAAGCAAAAGACACCCAAAGAGAAAAAATGCACCCAGAAACCCATGATAAGGAGTCTAAAATTCAGAGCCAACTTGAAAGCACCTAACATGAATGAGCCCATGATGATATTTCGAATTATCCATATTAACAAATCAGATGTTATAATTGCCTTCTTAGCTAAACCTCCTGGGTTTTGAATTTCCCTTCAAGACCAAATCACATCAAATACAGCACACACAAGGCTAAGATGGGACTCCAGCAATGATCAGAAGGAACAGGGAAATTTAAATGGGATATCAGAAGTCATCAACATCCCTGCTGATCAAAACGTTCCAGCACTTTGATTGTATAAGCCTTGTCTTCACTGCACAATTGCTTCTAAAAGTCTTATTCATTCCATCCAGCACAGGGATATGAATCAGTCAGCTTTTTTGAGTACTCATGAACAACATCTACTAAGAAAGCTAGCCATCATAGCCAATGGTGAGTAATAGTGGGAATACAACAACAATTTAGACAGGTACATGATTCTCACCTGTAATAAAGTAAAATAGCATCAATCCATCACTAAATCCAACAATCCAGCTCTAAATATTTGGGGCTATCTCCCCCTAATTCACCCTAAATCCTAACTCATTTGATAAGAGATTAGTTTATTTATTTACTTTGTTTTATATCCCGTCCTCTCTCCCTTGTCGAGGGACTCAGAGCGGCTAACATACAGCAACATGTGGCAACTGTTGCAACCTAGACCTGGAGGATCCCTCAGTAAACCACCACAAAGCAGCTGTGATTAAATGGTTTATTTAGAATAGGAAAAAAGGAAAGAGATAAAAATATAGTCCACTGATGCTTCCAGAATCCAAGTATTGCAAGGCAATAGTTCTAACAGAGTTCAAAGGTCCAATAAATGAAGAAATAATCTTGAAGCCCCAATAGGCTAAAATCCAGGAATAGTCCTTGGCAAACGATGGCTTGGCTGAGTACTTGAGAACGGTGACATGAAGGCTCTGCGGCCTGGTCCTGAACTTGAGTTCTGTGGAGCTTGGCAATAAAAGCTAAATGTTGGCGCGAGATCCCGAGCACCAATGGGTACCAACTTAAATAGGCCCTCCATTGTTTTGGCTTCGGGGGCATTGACTTCGGCACAACTCTTTCCCAGGAACCGTTTGTGGGCTTGTCTTTCCCAAGCCTCCCGAAGAAGGCAAATATGTCAGCTCGTTAGAGGCTGCACCTGGAGGAAAGGGGGAAAGCGAGGCTTTGCTCTTCCAGCGTTCGTTATCAGTTTGGGAAGAAAGAAGGCTGTGTCTGGCCTTGACCGCTGGTTGATGTGGAGGCCTTTGCAAAGGTTTTCTCCCAAGCCTGGCTGGCGCCGGAGATTGAACATGGCTTCTATCTAGCTTAGCTATGGAGTCAGGCTGGGGCATGACAACAACAATTTGATACCATTACATATAAATACATATCAATAAAACATACCAAAACGTATATACTAATATAAGTACAATAATTCAAAATACAACATTAGTAAAACCATTGCAATTAGAAATTAAGATTATTTTAAAGTTATAATTACAATTATAATTTTATTGCCATGTTCCATATCTATTGCACTTAAACCAGTTTAACCATTGTCTTTCCCAAAGGCTTTCTTCCAAAGGAAGGTTTTTAATTGTTTTCTAAAGGATAACAGTGAGGGAGCCATTTTGAAACCCTTGGGAAGGAGTTCTAGAGCTGAGGAGCTACCACCGAGAAGGCTCTCTCTCTCTCTTGTTCCCACCAGTCGCACCTGGTGGGACCAAGAGTTGGGCCTCTCCAGCTAATCATAGGCTTGGGCTGGCTCACACTGGGAGATGTCATCGAATATATAAGTTGGGCTGGAACCATTCAGGCTTTAAAGGTTAAAACTAGCACCTTGAATTGTGCCTGGAAGCAAACTAGTAGCCTGTGAAGCTGCCGCAATATGAGGGTTGATCGCTCCCTGTACAGCACTCCAGTTAGCAACCTGGCTGCAGTTCTTTGGACCAACTGGTCTTCAAGGACAGCCCTATATAAAGTACATTACAGTAATCCAATCTGGATGTGACAAGGGCATATACCACCATGGCCGGATCTGACTTCACAAGGTGCAGCTGCAGTTGGCACACAAGTTTTAATTGTGCAAAGGCTCCTTTGGCCACTGCCAACAACTGAGGTTCTAGGGTCAGTTCAGGAGAGCCCCCAAACTACACAACTGTGTTTTTAGGGGGAGTGTAAACCCATCCAACACAGGCTGTAATCCTGTACCCTGGTTGGCCTTATGACTGACCAGAAGGACCTCTGTCTTGTCAGGATTGAGTTTCAGTTTGATCTCCTTCATCCAAGCTGTTACCACCATCAGGAACTGGTTTAGGGTCAGAATGGCTTATTTGGAGTTAGGTGGAAAAGAGAAATAGAGTTGGATGTCATCTGCGTAGAGGTGACACTGCACTCCAAAACTCTGGATGATCTCACTCAGCGCCTTCATACAGATGTTAAGAGCATGGGGGATGGAACTGACCCCTGTGGAACCCCACAGAACAAAGACCAGGTATTTGAACTGGAGTCCTCCAGCATTATCTTCTGGGACGGGCCCTCCAGGAAGGACTGGAGCTACTGCAAGAAAGTGTCCCTAGTCCCATTGCAGCAAGCTGGCCCAGAAAGATACCATGGTCGATGATAACAAAAGCCACTGAAATGTCCATGAGAACCAACAGAGAGACACACACACCCAAAATGCATAGGTACAAAACTTTTTTTTCCCTCAGGCAGTTGCTACTGAAACCGAAGGCTGTAAAAACCCTCAGAATCTTTTTCAGTGCCAATGGAAAGAAGCCACGTGTAATAAATAATGGTGGGAAACAGTTCTGGGATATGATGCTCAAATAGCATATTTTCCTGCAGATTATTATTGAGCTATAGCTTCCTTTCCACTACTACGTCCCGTTCCCAGGAGGTTCACTTGATGTTCAACTGCTGAAATGTAGGACGTTTGTGTTTCATGGAAAATAGATTTTCTCACGTTTTCAGGTAGTTCTAAAATTAGAAACTACAGCCCATATGGCTTCCAGTAAGTAGTGCTTTGTACTACATTAGTTATACAACAGAAAAAAAAGAATGGATATGTTAAATACAATTTGGAATGCCAACATATATTTCAATGAGCCCAGAATTGCATTCTATGTCAATTTGCAAACTTTACTGTGTAAAACAACTCTGCAGAATTGAATTTTGCATGCAGCACATTTGAAAATACAGCCAACTAAAACCAGCAATTTCTTCTGAATTTGATAATATGTTGGAACATCTGTAATAAAACTTTTGAGGCATAATCAGAAGATAAACAGGTGTGTGTTTAAATAAGACAATTCACTGGGAGATATCGGATTAGATCTCCCATGGATGAATTTCCAATTATGGCTGTGGAAGAACTTAAATTGGATTTAAATAACTTCCAAAGGGGAATATTTGGGAGAATAAAGGGAGCTGAATGGGAAAATGTCACAAGAGAACATATTAAATCAAATTGCTAGTTTGATCTAGAGTAGTCCCATTAAATGAACTCTTTAATAGTAAAAACAAAATTTTCATAAATTCCATCGATGCACTGGGACTGCATTAGTTGGGACTACCAGTTGGATTGGAACCTTTCCCATTGCAATCCAAGCCTTCTACCTTTATCTCTTCTTTGAACTTCATAAAAGGGGGAAATTGATCTCTTCGTTTCCTCTTTGGTTTGGCCCTAAAACAACTTGTAATGTGCTTGAATTTGGTACAATGTAATTATTTAGTGGCATTCTTTTCTTATATACATATTTCACATTTACTGTGAATGCATTTAGAAGCAGTTCTTTCACAATTACAGTAATGATAGTGACTTTAAGGTACCTTGCTGCAAAGACCATTCGACACATTGCATGTCTACAGTTGATAATAAAAAAGTGGCTATGACTAAGAATAATGAACTAATAAATTCTGATCTATTACTTTATTGGGAAGTTACTACTATGCCAACCACATCCCTGCATATAAAGGCTTCCCTGCCCATCATGGCTGGTCTTGGCCAATCACGATGTACCGTCTGCGGCTAAAACCTGGTTTTCATGAGGCTCTCCCATGGATTACAATTAATTTAAGATTTCATTACCAATTTGATATTGTTTGGCAACCCATTGCGGTGCAGACTTTTCCTTCAACATTCTCAGTCCACTAGAGGATATACCTCTGTCCTCATATAGAGGGTAACCTCACCCCCCACCTGCCCCGCGATCTTTGGAGTATATGATTAAACCTTTCATTCCAATTGAACCACCTACTGGGTTGCTAACTTGAGGATTTACCAGTAAAACCAACCCTGGGTGTCCAGTTTCTCTCCTCGCCACTTTTTTGCAGCTCCATTTGAGGCTACATACACCGAAGCTTATTTAAAGTGGCACGAAGTTGCTTTCTCCGCCTGCAGCACACGCACAGCGGCTTGGATTTACCAACGTTTGGTTCCCTTATTACATACAAGAATCCCCTGGCATTTGATTCTACCAAGCTTTATTTTTATAGGGATATTCCCTTCTATCTGAGGATTTACAAATACCAGGCCAGCGGAACGGACCCCTCCCGCACACGTGGGGGGAGCAGCCTCCGCGGAGACGCTCTTTGCAACTTGGAGGAACCTACACGCCATGACAGAATTCAAAAGAAAAGTAAATAGTTTGCTACAATGTACTCTTTGTTTGCTACAATGTACTCTTGAAATTGTGGCTTGGTTTACATTGGGGGTGGATGCCTTATAGATTGGATATTTGTATTATGAATTGTGGACTTTACAGTTCTCAATATCTACTTGTATATGGTGTGCTCTACAGAGAGGATACTTATCCTCAATGAAAGTATTTTGTGATAATCATTTTGTTATATTTTGCTATATAAATTTCAAATAGACTCCAATATTCTGTACTTTGTATGCTGCTTTTGCACACTGTAATTGGATAATATATCCCATTACTCTTGTTCCCGCTGTTTATGCGTGTTGATAGCACAGCAGCCCTACTTTTGTTTGTCTTGGTTTTAGACTTCAGCAAGTGAGCATGGAAAGGGCTGCCATTAGCTGCTAAGGCTCTTCTATTCATCACAATTGTCATCGCTTTGTTTCCCTATTTGCTCAGGTGACTGGACAAATGGAATAGGTATCAAGTAGCAGTAGTTTTTATAATCCATAAGGACAAATCTAAAATTTGTATCCCTGCACCAGAGATTGACCCAGGATAGCATGGAACCAGTCCCCAGCCCCCACTTCCCCCCAAAACTTATGTGAAGAGCATGGCTACATGCCCAGACCCCTCCATGGAAAACTTCTGGTGCATCAATATGATGCATCATGAGGTTGGGGGGGGGGAGGCCCCTCATGTACATTTGGGGGGGCTGGAGGGCTGGGAGGGGAGGGTGGGGAAACAATCCCACTCTTTCCAGGAGCCCAAATACCGGTAATTGGGATCACTGTGAGAACTGACCTCTGGAATGGCAAAACCTTCCTGGGAGTCAATCCCCACAGAGACCACACCTGGAAAAGTCTGAACCTTACATTACAATCTGGATCTTTTCAGGTGTTTTATTAATACAAAGTAAACTAGGAAATCTGCAGTAATCTAAGTTTATCTGAGACATCATTTGAATGCCTCAGGTAAACCTGAGACAGGTCCTGTGTTTTGGGCCTATCCGTATGAGGCTATAGTCACAAAGCGTGGGGTAACTTATTTAAAACAATTTATTTTGCACAAGGGGTGCTTTTAACAATGAAAGAAAGATTCTTAATTGGTTTTCTGACCATGCACACTATCTTCTCTATGTCTATATTGTGAAACTTGATTGATTCCTTATTTTATGTCTGAGAGTACCACATGAATGATTTTATAATAAAACTACATTAATGTCAGAAGTTATGTCAATTACATTTATAAATCGAGCACTAATGAAAAAGGTCTCCTCCACCAAAGTATAATTAATCTTTTTTCCCACCAAATAATTATACTGGGAAGTAGTGAAGAGCTCTGCTTCTTTTAAAAATCCAATCAGGTTTTTTTTTCTAATATGGGATATTTTTAATAAAAAATCCATACAATTTCAAAGAGGATGGAGTAATGCTTTCACATAAAATGATGAATATTCTTCAATCCCTGAAAAAAGCTGACTCTCTGAAGAAAAGAGGAAACATAAAAAGGAGAAATATTTTTTCGTATTCTTTCTTACATTATTTATTTATTTCCTGCCTTTATGAAATAATGGGGACTTGAGATGGTCCACAGTTAAATTAAAACACAGACCCCATCTACACTGATAATTTAATGTGATTTCAAACTTAAATTGGAAAAAAGTGTTCTCACTATGCAGGTGATTACACAGGACATTCTGGGACCAGTTTGAGGCTGAATGGTGATTACACAAACATTTGAGCATGAATACACCATAAGGGCTTTCTTTCACATGCTTTTGTAGTCACTTGTTATCTAGATACTACATTTTAAAACTAATTTTGAACTCCATTAAATGGCACATGTTATTAATGCAGTTTGACATCATGTTAACTGACATGCCTCGATATTATGGAATCCCAGGAGTTGTAGTTTGGTGAGGCAGCAGCACTCTGGCAGGGAAGATGAAAGATCTTGTTAAACTACAACTCCCATATGTTGTCAAAGGCTTTCATGGCTGGTATCATTGGGTTGCTGTGAGATTTTTCGGCTGTATGGCCATGTTCCAGTAGCATTCTCTCCTGAGTTGAGCCATTAAAAAGATCTCAACTCAGATCCAGAAATAATCAGATCCCAGCAAACAAGGGGAATGCCATGGCAATCATGAAGACAGAATAATACAAAGAAAAAAAACCCAGACAACTCCTGAATCCCACAACATGCCAAAAACTAAAGCAGGACCCTACCAGGAAAATCAACATTTTGATTAAGAACTAATCAATCAATCTTATCATCCCTCACTTCATGTATTCTCAAAAATCTACAAGGACTCCACTCTGCTCAGACCCATAATATATATTAACAGAAAGATGGAGAGGTCATTGGGAGCCCTCTCAGCCCAGTCATAGCAAATTTCTACATGGAACACTTTGAGGAACAAGCCCTGGAAACACCAACAAAAAGCCCACTATATGGTTCAGATTTGTGGGTGACAACTTCCCCATTTGGAGCCATGGAGAAGAAGAGCTAAACAAGTTCCTGGACCACATCAACAACATCCAATCTGGTTGCCAGTATTTAAAAACACCAGAATGAAGACAGTAAATAAAGACCACCACTCAGAGACAGGGGAATTCCAGGCAGCAAACAATCAAGTGTCAGTTAACACCTCTCAAACAAAGGATGCCTCTAGGCAGCAACAGTTAGGCTTTGCATATGCAAGGCTACTCAAAGCTGGCTAATTTCAACATTCACACTTGCTTCAAACATGCAAGAGTTCTTTCTCCCACCCTGGACATCCCACACATAGGTATACACTCCATTTGCCTCATTTCCAACATAACTCTGAACAACCCTCTGAGGACCCTGCCCCAAACCCTTCACATTAAAGGAGACTGGCACCATTCTAAAAACATTTCTTTCCATGGAGTCCTATGGTTCTGCATCAAGGCCCATAGGATAGGCGAGACAGAGTTCCAGGTTAAAACCACTGCTTTCCATGGGATCCTATGGTTCTGCATCAAAGCCAGTAGGATACAAGAGACAGTGATCCAAATTAAAGCCATTGCTCATGGTTGGGCAAAGAAACTGGACTGGAAACTTTGGTGGTTTCCATCGCATCTGTTTTGCACTGGTAACATGGGAGTAAAGTGCGATAGGAGGTGAGATCTCTGAACACGATTGCAGGCCAGTGTTCAGAGTTCCCTCCTTTCAGGTTATTTATAACTCTTTTCAACCCTGGAACATGTGATGAGCTCCATGTCTCTCCATGCTTGAAAAGAGTCTGAAGTGTCCCACGACTGGGAAATTTCTCAGTGTGATAAAGTGATAGGAAAAAATCATCTCACACATACTAGATTGAAACCTCTGTAGCTGTAGTACCCCTGAACAATCCATTCAATGCAATGGAATATTTTTGGTAATGCAAATTTAGGGTGATTCTGTCATAATATTGGCATAAAATAAGATTTACAGATTCACTTGGTCTGTTATAGTAGGTATGATTTGCTCCATGCTCAGAATAGCTCTCATCTCACCCATGGCTTGTAATGGGTTTTTTTCTGAGCTCTGCCTTTTCTGCTATGCTAGGAGTGCTTTAATTGCAATATATTATGTACACAGGGTTATCCCATCAGATTGTATGGCTCCAGACAGTGCCAGACCTGAGAACATCCTTGTAAACAACAATCTCTGGTTGTGCTCTGTTCTGATCACATAGAACTTAAAAAAGGATTATCTTGTATGCATTATACATAGTCCATGTGCACTTTGTGTTTTTTTCTGCATAACTGATGTTTGAAATAAATATCTATCTCAACTAGTGTTGTGACTAGGTTTGACTGAAAGCAGTACTGGGCTTGGAGGCTCCTTCTGTTAAAGAAGTTGTTTTATGTCTGTTTGCCTTTTTGCTCAGTTTCAACGCATACCCTGATAAATCCTGAAACTGCTGTAGTCAAGCCTGTGTCTGTGTCTGATGTCCATGATGAGAATACGGTTGAAGGTTTTTCTGCGCCTGGGTCTGTTGGCACTGAGGACAAGGGTCTTCCTGGGCCTGAGTTAAGCCCAGGCAAGGTGTCTCACGAATGAAGTGTTTCTCCTGAAGATTCACAAGGTCACATTCCTGGGAGAGGCCTTCAACAGTCTTTCTCTGAGAAACAACTGTCTTCTGAGAATGATTTGTTAGGTGCAGAATTTAATGAGCGTGAAGATAGAAAGCAAGACTTTTGTAAACAGAGATAAAGTTCTCAGGCTCAATGAAAGTCAATTCATCTGCAGGAAAAGAGAGATAAGAAATCCTTGTCTGGTTGTAAGGGCAAGAGAAATGCTTTCCTTTCGGTTCTGGGGCCAGGAAAAGCTTTATATTGATACAAGGGAAAGACTTATCTTAGTCTCGCCAATGTTGGAATTTCATGAGGGTCTTGTTTCTAAGTGTCCCTAGTTTCATGTTCCAAATTTTGCCAGGGTTATGATCTGTATTTTGGATTTTAATGTTGCCTTGTTCTATGGATTTTATACCTTTGGATTTTGAGTTTTATCTTTGTGGCTTGTAGCTCATGAACTATCTTTTATCTTTGGACTATATTGTATTGTTTTTACCATTTTTACTGTTTTGCTTACACATATTCTTCAATAAACTCCTTGCTGATTATATCAAGCTGGTGTGGTGTTTAAGAACAGAGGTGTTCCTGCACTGGAGTACAACAGAAACTGAAATATCACTCCTGCACTTCCAGTGTAGGAGTGATATTTCAGTCATACCCTATAATGACAGGCAATATACAGAAATGGTGGAGATTTACCACCACCCCTCCTATCCATATGTAAGGGAAAATAATATTTGGTCCTCCATGCTTACTATGAAGTAAAGGGTAAAGGAGATTCAGCTGTGAGATGTGCCTTTAAACAATATGCAGACTGACCCTGAGACAAAGTTCTCTAGATATTTCAATACTGATGGGAAATGTGATCATTTGAATTGCCATGTAACAGTGCCACATTAGGGCATGCTAAAGGCTAATGAAGTTTCAGCTATTGCTCAATGTTTATGACTCTATTAATTTTATGCTAGATGCGAAGCTTAATGCAGGTTTAATGCACTTACATGTATCTAACCACAAAGTATATTGATTTCCTATCAAACGATAAAATAAATCTTGAAAAGTAGCAGATACTGTGTAAATATATTTTTAATTGCATCATAAAAAGAGGGCATTAGCCAAGCTTTTACAGTAAGGCTGCTAGAAGGCAGATGGGGGTGTGTGTATAAAACATTTTCCCCTCCTGCTCTTTTAAACCAAAGATTTTCAATACAACAAATCATTCCTTGTGCTTGAACTATAATTACAGCCAAGAATCACACTTGAAATACCTATGTAATGATGAACCCTTGGGTTTCCAGACAACAGGTTTATTTTTAAATAGTGTGAATCCAATTGGCGCAAAGATGCCAACAGAAAAAGGGGGTCTTGGCAATGGGAGGGTAGTTTTGTGGCTCTGCTGAAATGGATCTCACCCCACTGAATGTTATTCTAGTAGAATGTATAACTGTGAAAATGGCTCCAACTGTAACTCTATTTGCCTTTGGAGATAGTGAATCAAAATCAGTGTTGTGGGAAGTGTTACCAGCCCATCTGTAACGCTATAGTTAATCCAAAAGAAAATCTGGTTTGTTCATCATTATTTTTATAAAAAGACTTAAAAATCTCTTTAGTTAACATGAAGGGTATCAACAAGATACTAAATATTTCTGCTCAATATTTTTTTCAAAGATTTTCAGAAAATTGATTTGTTTTTGAATGAAAGAGAATGTAAATAGTAAGAATAATGAACTTTTTTTTGCAATGGCTACAAAGACATGTCTGAACTTAACAACCGTAGAAAAAAATATGGGGCAGCCTTGTTCTGATGTTCTTTGCAAAGACACTGAAGCGTTGTTTGCTTCTGCCATTGCTCTGAGCCAAACAGAAGAATGGTGTGTTACAAACAGAAAGAAGTTGTGGAAAAATCTTTCCTTTAGCAATATCATAATCGTGCATTTAATTGGGAGATGCTTATGAAACCAGGTCAGATAGAGTGTTCTCTGTATAGTCGCATGCTTTTTCCCTTTCCATTTTGAAAAAACATCAATTGAAACTTGGACACAAAAGGAAACTTTACCCCCGCCCCCCAAAAATATGTGATCATTTCTAAATCAAACCAAAAACAAAGCAAAACAACAACAAAAAACCCTTCTCTTTCCAAAGATGCAGAAAAATGATTTTCTGCCCCTAGAAATCTGTCTTTGAATGTGTGACAAGATGAATGGTCAGAGTAAGCTGATGAGGAAACACAACATACAAACTATCTGCAGACCCACTAAGAAAATCCAGCAAATTCTAGGGATCCTCTCACTTCTGCAGGAGTCTACCATATACCATGCAGCTGTGGGCAAGTCTACATAGGGACCACCAAATGCAGCATTGCCCAAACACAAATCAAAGAATGTGAAAGACACTGCAGACTACTTCAACCAGAGAAGTCAGTCATAACAGAGAACACAGAAATGCTTGACCACTCCAACAACACCATGTCAGACTACAAAGAGAAGCCATTGAAATCCATAAGCATGTGGAAAATTTCAACAGAAAGGGGGAAACCATGAAAATGAACAAAATCTGGCTACCAGTATTTTAAAGTGTAGAATTATAACAATGAAACAACACTCAAGCACAGGGGAACTCCTGAGAGAGGAAACAATCAGGTACAGCTAATCACCTCTCAACAAAAGATTCCCCCAGGCACTAATAAGCCACATCTAAAAACTGTCAGGCCGTCAAATGTTAATCAAGGTGGCCAATTGAAACATTCACTATTAAGGCCGAACAGGACATAGGGTTACAGCCTGTGTTGGATGGGGTTACACTCCCCCTGAAGATGCAGGTTCACTCATGATAATGTTTTTAAGGCTTGTATGGTTTTAAAATACTTTAAAATATTTTATGTTGAATGTTAAATGTTTTAATGCTATTTTATGGTTGTTTTAATTGTTATAACTGTTGTGGCATTGAATTGTTGTCAATTATGAACTGCCCTGAGTCGCCCTTGGGCTGAGAAAGGCGATATATAAATGTCGTAAATAAATAAATAATAGCTCTAACAGACATGAGTTCTTTCTCCCACCCTGGACCTTCCACAAATATATAGACCCAAATTCCCTAGTTTCCAACAGACCTCACAACCTCTGAGGATGCCTGCCATAGGTGCAGGCAAAAAGTCGGGAGAGAATACAGCCCAAAAAACCTACAAGTACCCAGTGATTCTGGCCATGAAAACCTTCGACAATACATGGAAGAAAAGCCGATTCTTGGTGAGTTCAAAGGCCCAATCTGTTGTGGGGACGTCCCTATGGATAATGTGGATATTAAAATAGTTCCTTGATTGATTTAATGTCTTGTTCAAAAGAAGACAAAAGTGAGGGGCACAGAAGACAAAAGGTGATGATGTCAAATATTCAGAGGCTCGGTTACCCATTCAAAAGACTGATTGATTCATCTTTGTTTGGCCTTGCCCTCCATAAGAACATAAGAAGAACATAAGAAGAGCCCTGCTGAATCGGGCCTCAGCCCATCTAGTCCAGCATTCTGTGTCACACAGTGGCCCACTAGTTGTACACAGGGATCTCTAGCAGAAAGGAGGGCTAAACCCTCACCTGCTCCTGACCCCCACAACCAGTACCCGGGAAAATCCTGCCTGCCTCCATCAACACAGAGGTGGCACTTGGATGTCCATTTCAGTAGCTACTGATTCCCTTGGTATCCATGAATCTGTCTAATCCTGCCTTGAAGCTGTCCAGGCTGACAGCTGTCACAACCTCCTCTGGAAGTGAGTTCCATAACCCAATGACCCTCTGGGTGAAGAAATATTTCCCTTTATTTGTCCTGACTTTCCTACCTTGGAGCTTTAGGAGTGCCCCTAGTCCTAGTATTGTGTGACAGAGAAAATATTTTTCTTTGTTCACCTTTTCTATCCCATGCATGATTTTATACACTTCGATCAAGTCACCTCTTAAACGCCGTCTTTCAAGGCTGAAAAGACCAAGGCGTTGCAACCTGATTTCATAAGGGAGCTGCTCCATCCCTTGGATCATATTTGTTGCCCTTCTTTGTACCTTTTCCAGTTCCGTTATATCCTTTTTGAGGTGCGGTGACCAGAATTGTACACAGTACTCCAGATGTGGCCTCACCATAGATTTGTAGAGAGGCAATACAACATTTGCCGATCTATTTTCGATTCCCTTCCTGATCATGCCAAGCATAGAATTTGCTTTTTTCACTGCTGCAGCGCATTGGGTTGACATCTTCATTGAGCTGTCCACCAAAATGGGAATCATGGGAATCATAAGCTTCTGGACAAAGCTGGTTAAGTAAACTGTATAAAACACAACCCTGCTGATAAAGGGATTATCTGTATTTCACTATCACACAGAATGATTTTGTCTCTAGGTTTGAGAGATGGCTCAGCAAACTCTTCCAATGGGTTTATACTAATAGAGGGAACTGGGTGAACAAGTGCCTTCACAATACATTTGATTTAACTTTATACAATATTAATTAATCTTACATACACCAAAATATCATTTAGTACATTTATTTAAGGGTTTAACTTGATAAAACACGGGGTACAGTTGCTGCTAAGTCCTTCTGAGGCTTTCAGCTTCATCACAATAGCAGAACTCTGCTGAAGCAGGAAAGGTCAAAAAGGTGTGTGTGTGTGTGTGTGTATGTGTAGTCTTTTAAAGGTCCAGATTAATTTGTGAAGGGGGCACTGTGGCTGCATCCTGTGAAATTCTTGGATTTTATGTTTCATGAGGCATTAGAGCTCTCAAGTTGATAATACCTCACCCTAAAATGCAAATCCTAGAAGTCTTTAGAATTCAATCATGACGGTTCAAGTGGAATCATAAAAATATAACTGTGTGGCATGTTAAAGTCTATCGTTTACTCATTTTAGAAAAAGCTATCTCCAATGTACTAGACAGCCCAAAGGTTTGCGAAAATCTGATAAAATTGCCCACCATATTAAAAATCACCCTAAAATTAGCTCCAAAAATGTGGAATTGTGAATCTGGAGTCTTGGGTGTTCAGGACTATTTAGGAGTTTCAAGGGTCGGGTGCCATTTAGTCCTGGACTAATAAAGACCGTGAAACAGAGAAACATAAAGTACCGGAATGCATAATTACTTTGAGTTGCATTTTGCTCTATTCCACTATGTTCAAGAAGATACTGCTTTAGCTTCCAACATCACGCAAAATCTGGTACGATTGGCATATTTAATCTCCAATAATGACAAGGGTCCACAACACTTTTCTTAGCGCTTTTTGTCTCAGGTTGTAAAAAAATACATACAGTTGTGGGAGTGGCACAGGATGTAACATGAAATAAAAACAAGTATCTTAAACAATGAAAACCAGATACTGCAGTGTTCTTTTTTTCTCATCTCCCTTCCTTCCTCCTTTTTATTCTAGAATGACTAGTATCTAATTATTTTAGTTCTCTTGTTTGTTTGTTTTTCATGCATCATTCTCTCCTAGGAGATCACTTGCAAGTATATCCTGATAGCAGTCTATTTAATTTATTGTGTCTTCTATCTGGTGTGCCTCTTTGCTATTCTCTTGGAAAATTGTGACAGTGTATTTCATGACTATTTTAGGCCAATAAAATAATTATAATGAACCCAAGACTTTTAGAATGTCAGGGGATATGATTATGCTTTGGAGTTTCCTGAATGCCATAGACAACCACAAAACAGAAAGCTACAGGCTGGAAAAGTGAATGTTTTCCCAGATGAGCGAGAAAGATGTTGCTTGTCTAGTAGTTGAAAACACAGCTGCCAGATTGAGTCATAGGTAATAAGGCCATTTAATTGATAACTGTGAAGTTCAGGAATCCTTTAGAGACAAGAAATCGGAAATGTCTTAAAGCAAGAGCTTACCTTCACACTAAGGAAGGGAGATAATTTGAAACTAGAGGCTTAAGCAGTAACAAAAATGTGCAACAACGGATCTAATGATGTTTGAAATGGAGGAACTTCCTATCTATACTTAAAATAAAAATTGTATGCCTTTTCACCTAGAAAATGATGTATAGTTTATAGATCTCCCCAAATTTATTTATTTACTTTATTTATATTCCGCTCTTCTCACCCCAAAGGGGATTCAGGGTGGATTACAGTACACATACTTGCAGACAATCCCTGCAGTTCAACATATGACATACAGTATATGACATATAGACGAACATACGACATATAGACGAACAGAGGCAAACTTCGGCTAACAGGGGGAGCTGATGCACTCCTCATCTCTCAGCGTTTTCCAGCATCCCTTGTTGTTCCTTCTGCATTCTTCAGCGATTCCTGGAATTCTTTAAGGGGCTCATAAATCAGTCAAAATTTGCCTCCTCACTTTAATGTGGTACCTTTATCTCCTACTTGACAAATGCCACTGTCTTTCGAGCTGCAAAGGTCGACAGCAGGCTACACTTAAGGTCGAGTACCCACCTCGACCTGGGCAGGCCTTGAACTCATGACCTACTGGTCAGAGAGATCTTATGCAGCTGACATTTAGCCAGCTGTGCCACATTCCCGGTGCCATACATAGGTAAAATAGGAAATTGTAGCTAAATGTACCTTTATTTACAAAATATTAATTGCAAAATTGTATGTAATATTCAATAAACATTTTCCACATATTGGCCACTTCTTTCTACACGCTCGCACACAAAATAAAAATATAATATAAAATATATCTATCAAGACTTATGAGACACCCTGTATTTCTATTTTTTGCCTGAAATGCATGCCTATCCTAAAGTCTACTCTAATCCTATTAGCATTTTTTAAAATGCATAGAATTTTTTAAAAACCATCTAAATGTTTGAGAGTTTATTTGTGTTTCTCAAAATACACAACTAAAGATGATGTATTTGGAGGGGTCAGCTGATAAATCCACTACAGCATTCAAAAAGCATGAGGACTGTGAATTGGATGAATTCATGGAGAAGATGGAATTATTGCAGGCCAGTATCTTTTTCTCCTTCCCCAGCAGCATCCCTCCATTGTTTTTGGAAAGTTTCCTAGGGTTCTCCTCCAGAGAGGGCCCTGCTGGGAACTTGCTTCCTCAGCAGAACGTGCATGGGGATGGCGTTGAAATGTCTCTGAATTCCTCTCGCAGCATGATGGGAGTTGAAGTTTCTCTCTTTCTCTCTCTGTTTCTCAGTCAATAGAAAGCCGAAATGCATCCATGCTCTGGTTTTCTTACAATGGACACAACTGGAGACTAAAATTCCCAGAACACTCTCTTGCAGTTTGTCTTTTTTTAAAAAAAAAAAAGTTATGGTTAAAACTTAAAATATTTCTTTAAAAAGTAGATTGGTGAATTGCTTTGAAACTTGGCAGGCCTGCAGTTGTAAATGAGGTCTAAAACTGAGTTAGGTTTCATGCAGATAGATGTTAAAATGACCAAGGATGGAGCTTTTAAAGTTTCCCAAAGTAGCCAATGGGCCGAATATTTGCCAATGAAAACAGCAACACCCCTCCCTATTCGGGTAACTTCCCAGTAAACGGAATGAGGGGTTAACTGTCAATGAACCCAAAACTGCATGTCTTTTGGCTGAATTGTATACTTCTAGTAGGAATCATGCTTACACACTATGAGAGAAAGTGCAATCCTGGTAGACATTGCTGTTGCTTATTTCCAACTAGAGTAGATCAATTCCATCAATTGCTGAATTGTGAATCAATATGTGGGTAAATGCTACTAATTAAATCGGTCTACTCTAGTCACAATTGACAAAAGTTCTTTTGTTTTTTTCTTTCCTCTTTAATGTTGTTTGTTGTTAGTGGTGAGGATGATGATCAGAAAAGCCTGGTACAACTCTGGACTATTTCATCCCAAAGGTTTTTTTCTGGAGGATGTTACGTCGCAATGCGGTCTCCTTCCAAAAATGATTTCTAGCAGGCATTAGGGAAAAATAGTGACAATTTTACATGATTTCCCAGAGATGCAATAGAGAGAACTTATGAATGAAATTATGGCTCCGGTGTGGCACAGCCTAGAAATAAATCCCACAGAACAAAATGACTTTTCATTCTGAGTAAGCAATTACGCATAGGTTTATATTGCAATAATGGCTTTTGTCAAAGTTTTAACACTATACGTTAGCTTAAGAACTGAGTCAAGAAATCAATGTTTGAGCTTAGGAAATGAGTCAAGAGACAAAAAGTGTATCTACACTGTAGAATTAATGCAGCTTGACACTACTTTGATACCATGGTTCAATGCTATAAAATCTGGCAATTTATTATTCACTGAGGCACCAGCACTTTTTGGCAGAGAAGGCTAAAGATCATGTAAAACTACAACTCTCACAATTTCATAGCATTGTGCCATGGCAGTTAAAGTGGTGTCAAACTGCATTAATTCTACAGTGTAGATGCATCCTCAATCTGACATTCTACAGTTACAAACTATAATTTGGAGTTATGCGATTATGAATATTATATATTAATGATTTCTATGTTTATGTTCCTGTTGATCAGGACGTAGCTTGCTGACCCTTTCATTTATCCCATCACACAGGCAATCATTGGGGTTTGGTTGAATCTGACTGGAATTTACTATGCATCACTGTGACTATGGGTGCATCTGCACAGTTGAATTGATGGAGTTTGATACCACTTTAACTGCCATGGCTCAGTGCTATGGAATCCTAGGATTTGCAGTTTCACATTATCTTTTCTGCCAAATAACTCTGTTATTTCGCCAAATGACAACTCCCGGATTCTACAGTCTTGAGCCATGGCAGTTAAATGGTTTATTTATTTCATATCAAAAGCATTGTATAAATTAGTATAAAACTGATAAAAAAATAGAAGAGCACAAGTGGCTAAATATCTTTTGACCAAAAATGGGCAACAGCAACGACATTGTCTGCAGCCTCTAACAATTCTTCCTCTGTACACGAGGCAGGGCATAGTGGACAAACATAGAGATGCAGAGTTATCTGTTCTGCTCTATAGTCACACAAGGTGTGGGATTCTTTTAGGTAGTACCATTTTGCCAGGTTGTCTTTTGATCTGCCCACTACACTTCTGAGTCTGAGCAAGGACTTCTAAGTTGCCCATTTTTGGTTTGCCTCTGGAGACAGACCCTCATCGGGGCCATCAAATTGGGTTTTCCTGGTTTAGCTGCCCTGAGGGATAGTCTTGCTGTTGCTTGGGGAACATCAAAAGGAGTGGTGGTTCTCATGAAGCTTTTCTTTGATTTGAATCTACTGGGAGGAGGCTGTTAGCCATGCAGTGGATGGCTTTCACAATGTTCAATGTTATTTCTTTCACAGCTAGTAATAATAATAATAATAATACACTTTATTTATATTCTGCTCTTCTCACCCCGAAGGGGACTCAGAGCGAATTACATCACACATACGGCAGACAATCCCTGCCGGAAGACGTACAGTTACAATACAACACATTCAATTTTTGAAGGATTTTCTTCTGGCCGTGTCACAGGGTCCGTCATTACATCACAAGGGGGTGCTGTTGCTTCATCCTCATGACGGAGGGCCTCTGCTCCTCTGTTCTGCATTCCATCTTCTGGCAACCGATCTTTATTTATTCAGGCATTGTAAAGTCCTTACTGAAAAGAATCCTCCCCCGCTTTTGGTGGTTCCCAATTCATCTATTTACAGCTGGGCTGTTTTCGAACTGCTGGGTGAATAGTGGACAGGGCTCACAGCTGGGTGTACAAGCAAGCTCAGGAATTGAACTTGCAACCTTCAGATTGCAAGCACAGCTCTTCTACCGCTGTGCTCTCTCTCCTTCCGTTGCATACCGGGGGCAATGCCAGCTAGCTTGTAGAGTTCATCAACAGGTGTAGGTTTAAGACATCCTGTGATTATTCTTCATGTTTTGGTCAATGCTATATTGTTTGTGCCAAACAAGGAAGTCACACTCAGCAGTTGATTAAGACAAGGCCAAGGCAGATGTTCTTATTCATTTGGGGTCTGCAGTTAGTTAGTTCCTGCAGGATGTTATTGCATGCAGCTACTTTGTGGTGTCAGATTGCATTAATTCTGCAGTGTATAGATGCAACATATGGTGATTGTAAATTCCATGCAGATTTCTGGATTCAGTATTTTACTTTTTTAATCATGTAATTCGTGGACAATTTAATGGTGTCTTCTCATTCAAAGTATTTAATGGAAATAGATTAAAAGTTCTCAGAAACAACTTGTTTCACATTCTTTATTAATTCTCACAGTCCTCTCATAGCTAACCAAGCTAGTCTCTTAAAGCTCTCTCTTCCTCAGCCCAGTTCCGCCTTCCACTTTATTACAAAGTCACTCACAGCAACACAATAGTTCTCAAGCACAATGCTAGCTCCCTCCAGCCTTTAGTCTTCTCACCTAAGCTTCAATCCAATACCAAACTCATAAATTCGTTTAGCCCTATATTATTCATATAACATTGTGGCACCTGGTGAATTTTTCTTTAAAATATTCATATAACATTGTGGGTACCTGGTGATATTTTTTCTTTGAAAGCAATTTGTATTTGAATGAGTTCATATTCCAAAATGCACAATATAGATGTTCGGGTTTGTGTTTGCCTTGTGGTGTAGTCTATTCATCCATTTCATTGTTTATTGTTATTTTTAAGACTTTTATAGTATTGCAGAAGCAGACAGTTTAAATGAAGTACAGGAATTTCTAAGAGGTGAACATCCAAGATAGTAAAGAACTGAAGTAAAGCAAAATAACAAAGGGAAACCAATTTTAAACCTTTCGAGTTGGAATTTGTTATTAATTCACATGCACAAATTCTTGAGATTGCATCTGAAACATGTAACACTGACTCTTTAATCAAGCACATTTTCCTGTTCATATCAACCCTGAAATAGCTTCTGGGCATTTGCTGAGTTTGGAAACTTGCATTTTCAAAGTCAATCACATCCATTACTTGTTACAATGTTTAATAATTAGTTCATTGACATTACTTCTTATAATCTAATAAAAGTAGTTCATATTACTTGTTACTTTTCTGCTACTTGTCATTGCTTTTTTTAAAAAGGAAACTTTTAGGCTGAGTATCTGTTATCCAAAGTGTTTAGGATTTTTAATTTTTCCACAGTTTTTGTATTTTTAAAATTTGCATAAAATACATAGTGAAGGAACTTAGAGATGGAACCCACACACAGCATTCATTTAAGTTTCACATATTCCTTATACACATAGTTTGAAAGTAATTTTATACACAATATTTTTAAAATAATTTTGTGCATGTTTTCTTTTTGTGTACATTGAACCATCAGAAAACAAAGATGTCACTATCTCAGTCATCCAGATGGACGATTTTGGAATATTTTGGATTTCAGAATTATGGAGAAAAGATACTTAACCTGTAATAAGAGTATAGCACAGCATTTAAAAATCCATCAAGTGGAGGTTTTTTTTTTTTATAAAAGTATAACATGCCATTTAACTGTAGCATATATATATATATGAATGAGAGAGAGAGAGCCAGTTAACCCTACCCATTACACATTCAAGTTGTTATTTTAGATTTACAATATGTCTTTGTTGTATTCTAGTTTCCTTAGATGTAATTTCTTTATAGGTAACTATGGATCCGTCCACACTGGACCTATATCCAAGGATCTGACCCCAGATTATCTGGCAGTGTAGACATATAATCCAGTTTACAGCGATAATCTGGGGTCAGATCCTGGGATATAGGGCAGAGTAGAAGGGGCCTATATTACTTGTCACTTATGTCTTCCGGATTCTTGCTATAATTTGGGTTCTGTCTCAATCCTGATAAATATATGACATATAGCCCATTCATACTATAAAATTATAGTATTATCTAGGCATGAGAAAAAAGTTATGAAAATGATTCGTTTCGTAAGAAATTCGTAAGAAATGCTACTTTCGAGCGTTTCCGCACCTGGAATGCCAACCAGGAAGTGGACTTTCTTTTAGAACCTCGGGGCCAGGATTTTCTTAAGTGTCGTTATTAGGTCGTAAGGGGGGCATAAGGGGGCACCCTACTACTCTCTCACCGCCCTCCCGCATCCCTTGCCAATATTATGGCAAGGCAAGCCATAAACTCGCTACGTCCCTCGGCTGGAATGAAGCCTGGAAAAAAACAGAGAGGATTACTCAGAAGTAAATCTGCAAAGGAGGGCACTTTGGATGAAGGGCCCTCCTTTGCAGATTTACTCTGAGTAATCCTCTCTGTTTACATTTTTCCAGGCTTCCTGCCTCTCCTGCCTGCCTGCCAGGATCTAAGGCATCAAAGAGTATTGGGGTGAGAAACCAACCTAATGTATAATAGAATGAATGCTACTGTGCCACTGCCTAATATTATAAGTAATCCAACTGGTCATACCTAATTCCATGCACATGCAATAATACAGCAGTAATAACAATAACAAGAGGTAAAATTCAAACCGAAGTATTCTGAGTGGTCCCTGCCTCATGCAAACGGACTCATGCGGTGCAAATGGTGCAAACGGAAATTAGCCTGGGGGAAAAGCCAGCTTGGGAGCACACACATACATATTCTTGGGAGGGGGGATTTGTTGCAGAATCCCGGCCTCATAGAGAAGATTCTGCAGCAACCCCCCAAAGAATATGTATGTGTGTGCACCCAAAGCAGAAAACGCTGTCTTTTCCCGGGCTAATTTCCGGGCTCACAAAGAAGAGCCCGTTTGCACCGCATGAAGCAGGGACCACTCAGAACACTTCGGTTTGAATTTTACCCCTTCTTATTCCCATTGCTATTACTGCTGTATTATTGCATGTGCATAGAATGTAGGTATATGACCAGCCTGGGCAAACTTGGGCCCCTCGCTCCCTCGGGATCGGGGTGAGAGAGGCAGCGAGGAGGAGCGAGGGGGCTCCTCCTCCTTTTCTTTGCTGCTTCAAGAATAGAATACCCCCTCCCTCCCTCCTTCCTATTTGGAGAGTCCCATCTAGAATTCAGTGTGATTGATTCAAGTTTTGGCCTAGAACACCCAGAAATCCCAGCCAATTTACCAGCTGTTAGGATTTCTGGGAGTTGTAAACAAAACCATCTGGAATGCACATGCTCTGGCATACGAATTACTAACGGTTTCGTTAGTACTTAAGTTACATTTCCGAAATTTTTGGGAAATTTTTGTAAGTCTTTCTTTTACTAATCAAAAAAAAAATCCCCCATTTGATTTATGATTCACCATTTTAGGATTCTAAACCATGCCTAGTATTATCATTCTAGCTGAAGTGGCACAATGGGTTAAACCGAATCCACAAGATGGGGTGAGCTCCCATAGGTCGGCTCCAGCTTCCCATGCCAGGATATGAGAGAAACCTCCCACAGGATGGTAACTAATCCGGGCATCCTCTGTGCAATGTTGTTTCCGATGGCCAATTCTCTCACAACAGAAGCATCTTGCAATTTTTAAAGTAGCTTCTGACACAAAAACAAAATCATACCTTAATTGCCATAATTCCATCCTATGGGATCCTGGGGTTTGTAGTTTTTTAAGGTATGGCAGTTCTTTGGCTCAGAATTTTAAATGACCCTTCCTAAATTGCCAATCCCATGATTGTATGGCATGAAACATGACAATTAAAGTGGAATAATTGTATTACAAGTTTGTAGTATTTAGTTTGGCCTCTTATTCCTGCATTCTTGGCACTCCTTTTAGGCCTGAGTGTATTTATTTCTGAAGGACTACAATCATAAAACATTTGGAATGAAGTGAGATTGGGTGGCAAAATCCTTCCACAACCATATCTTGTTATATACAACTCTTTTCCTGTTCCTTTCTAAGAAACCTAACAATATGGGCTACAATCCAACTTATCTATGCATGCTCTACACATCCTTAACACATAGAATATCAAGACAGAAAATCCTATAATATCTGCTTTGAACTGGGTTAGCCTTATCACATAGAATATCAAGACATTTTTGAAAACAACAATATTTAGTAAAAATTCACCAAATACTTTGCTTCCTCAGATTGGTGGGTCCTAGATTATGATGAGTCTATATTGTCTCATCCTCATATAAGAGAGGATAGACTATTGGACGATATTAGGCCTATGCAATCAGTGAAAAAAATGTTTCAATACTCATGACCAAATTAGGGGGGCACAGACAATAATTTCTAAAGTATTTATAAAATATTGTTAGGTTTTCATTACTTTTTTGTTAAGTAACTGTGCAGGGGGGGGGGAGCTTCTGGGACTCCTTTCTTAACAGTAGTTACACTGCAAGGTGCCAGGGGCTATCCAGTTCAACCCCCTTCACAATCAACACATTCCCAACAGACGCCCAGTCTTTAAAATAACAACAACAACAACAGTAATAATAGGAAACCTGCTAGGTAAACTTTGGAGTTACTGCCTCTCAGCTTTGCCTAGCTCACAGGGTTGATTCAGCTCCCAACAATTCTGATTGCTTCCAGCATCAAAGAGCTTGGGTTTTTCCTTTCCTAGCTGGAGAAGTTACTTTTAACATGGAGATGCTGCATTGCCTCCAGGTCAGCAGTGCCAGAGAATTCAAAAGGCCCTGCCCGAAACTACATTTTCCAGAATTCTGCTTGCTTCTTGCATTAAAGACTCAATGTGACCTCTCTCACTGGGCCCAAAGGGGCTTCTCCCTTGCCCGGTCATCCAACCAGGCACCTTCTCTCTCTCCCTCTCCCCTTGCTTTTTTGGGAGAAAAGGCAGGGTTTCTTCCTCCACTCCAGCCTCACCATTCTCCCCAGAGTCCTTTGGAAGAACCAACACCAGCTCTTTTGGGGGAGAAGTGGCATCTATGACTGAGACCTGGATCCATTTATGAGACTTACATAACTCATCCAAAAGTCATAGGCCAATGTTTTGAATCTTAAGCATTTTGTGTATGTGCACCCCTCGTGTTTCTCAATATTGCATCATATGTATGAATCTTATGAAATAGATACGACAAACAAGACACAAACAAAATTTTGCACACCTCTAGAAGATTTGACATATACTGTATATAAGGCAATCTCATGTATAAGTTGAGATAGGGTTGCCATATGTCCCTTATTTTAAGGGACGCCCCTTATTTCGGCCCCAAATTTTGTGTTCCTTATTTTCAGCTCCTGTCCCTTATTTTCAGCTCCTGTATTGACAGAACAGGTGGCAGCAGGAGGCGAGGCTGGGCCAGTACATATACACACATACTTCCATCTTCCTCCTCCTCCATCCTGCTACCTCTTTGTGCTCCTCCCGTTTCCTCTCACCTCCCCGCACGTGGCCGGGAATTGATTGAGGCTGCCTCCTCTTGATTGAGAGGCGTGCACGGCCCTTTTGGGCAGGACTCCATTTCCCAAGAGCCCTCGTTCCCGGGGGAGGAGAAGGAGGAGGAGGAAGAAAAGGAAGAGGGAGTAGAGGACCTGCCGGTCTTCATGGCAGCGCCAGTGAGCGGTCTGAGGAAGCTGCAGGCGCAGCGTGGGGAGATGCGGGCCCGCATGGAGCTGCTGATCATGGAGACCCATAGCCAGGTCTGCCGAGTCCTCGGCCGCGGGGCCACCTTCACCATTGACCACTAGGAGAGGAAGGAAGGCGAACACTTGCCAGGCACACAAATCACAGCCACACCGGGGCTGAGTGGCGGGTGGGAGTCTCTGGAGGGCTTTTGAGCCAGACGGGCATCTGTCAGGAGGGCTTGAGTTGTGCCTTCTTGCAGAATGGCCCAAGTAGATGATATTGCCCTGAATGCATGTGAAAGGAGGCTTCTGTTAGACCCCAGTCTAAAGATCAGTCAACAGTGTGATGCCGCAGCTGAAAAAGCCAAGGCTGCATCAAAAGGAGTATAGTTAGGGTTGCCTAACGTTTGATTTTCAAGTTTTATGAAGTGTCCCATTTTTTTTGCAAAAAATCCCGTATTTTTAGGTAAATGTCCCTTTTTTCTTATATCAAAAAGCGGCAACCCTAAGTTGAAAGCACATTTGGAAGGCAAAATTGTGGGTTTTCTTATGACTCATCGATAAATGAAGGATCATTCCATGAAGCGGGGAAAGTGGCAGTGCTGCCTCGGGGTGCTGGCCATCCTGGTTACCAGAAGCACAATTTCCCCACCCATGCATTGAAAATGGCCAGAGATGGCACCATGGTGAAGAGAGTAGAGGAGGCGAATTCTTCTTTTAGGATTTTTCAAGATAAATTAAGCTCTTGCCTTTTACCACTCTACTCAGAAAATGGGGTGGTTTCGTCTTTGATCAAAAGTAAGGGATAGTACTTGCTTTGACCTTGGATAAGTTTTTCTATGCCAATTTTTGAATAACAGTTCTAGTCTTATTCATGAGTACTTGCAGTAAACCTAATATCAATAGGATTTCAAGCTTCACAGAATGGAAAGGAAGTAGAACTGCACAGCTTCCACTTTCTATGAAAAGCTTGCTTTAGCTGTGGCAGCTTGTGTGCCTTCTAAAAGTGTTGCATTTAAATAGTTGGTCTGGGCTGCCAACTGCCAAATCAGATTTTCTTTAGTACTGAAAAAATGTACTTCAACTTTCCTTAACCTGATGCTGACAAATGTGTTGGATTAAAACTCCCTGTATGCTATACAGCTGGACCAGGTGTGTTGCACCATTGCATTGATCATCCTGTCCACTTTGACAGTTGGCAACATTGAATGCAGAAGTTGGGAGTCACAATGCCCTTCTGATTGCAGGAATTAGCTGTGTTCCCTGGTGTGGTCTGCCCACTGTCTAAATTATTTCTTCTGACTGATTTTGCTATATAAAAAGGTTTCCTCCCATCTCCCGCTGCCCCGTGCCATTGGATACGCACCATAAAGGCAATGGTCATTAAAAATGATTCAGACAAATTCAAACAAATCCCCATTAGTGCTTCATTTTATGGGAGCAAGACATCTTTTGTTTGTACCACAGCAAAAGCAAAATAATCACTGGAGTGTAAATCAAAGCTAACATAACAGATAGAACAGATTTTATGCCCGACTGTTCAGATAGATTAAACTGCCAAACAGTTTAAAATTTTAAGTGTTGCAACAATTGCTTTGTTTCTCCTGCTAGTGATGGCAGTTACACACTGGAAGACTTTTCCCCTGGTGTCATTCATTGTATATTCATTGTGCTTCTGACAACTTTCTTTCTAATTGTGAAATTATAAACACCATAAATGGAAGGGTACCAAGTTATAACTGCAATGTATGAGTTACTACAACCGCCCCTTCTTTCTTTCACTCCGCCTTTGTAATGATTTGCTTAAATGTTGGCAGTCATCCTTATCATTTGGCTGACTTTTAAAGAATTCTCTAGATATTATTTTGCAAATTCATTACACAGCAACTGTTAATAAATGCTACAGACTCCATCAACTCGAAGGCATTTTATTTACTTTTGTAAAGCAGCTTGTATAATGTTAATGAAACTATGCACAAATTGTTCAACAATAACATGAAGCATGATCAATTGTTTTAAAAATGCGAACTCAGGAAAGACTTTATTGATTGATTGACCATATTTATACCCCGTCCTTCTCACCCTTTAGGGGACTCAAGGCGGCTTACATATATAGGCAGCAATTCAATGCCATTTGGACATACAGTACATAGTGAAATAAATATATACATAAAAACAATCATTAAAAACATATCAAAACTTAAAAATACTTATTTAAAATCACATAATCAAATATAATAGTCCAAGGCTGTTCTAGGTTGTTATTGCTAATCCATATTCTCTTATTGCATTGGTAGATTACTAACTACTATTTGTATTTTCTTATGTATCACAAACTCTTATTGCTTATGTTTGTACATATGTAGCCACATACAACCAATATTAATAGCAATGTGTCCCAGACATGGCGTCATCTTAAAAACCCCTTTGTGTTTCTGGTCTCAGATTGGCCACTGAAGATTAGGGATGGATGATCAGTGGATTTTATGTTTTTTTATGTATGTTCTTAGCATCATAGTAAAGCAGTTTTGGTACTTTTCGGTGCAGGAGTACAGTCAGAGAGTGATGCTGCACACGTGTAGAGCTTTGAAAAGTGGGTTTCGGTGCCAAGAATCAGACAGGCACTTGTTCCGTGAAAGTAACACTGTGATTGATGCTTCTAATCAATGCTGTGACTTGCTGATGTGCACCCGTGCCTAACGTGAGATAACGTAGGCTTAGATTGGTCTGACAGTACAGGATGTGCTAATGGGAGACGTTTGTGCCAAAAAGGGAAAAGAACTGCGCATGTATGGAGGGATTCAGCCCCATCCTTTGCTGGCAGGGAAAAAGGCAGAATGTGAAATGTTGCAAACCGGGTACATGAACGTCCCAGGCCGCTGATATGTACTGTGAGAAAGAAATAACGTAGAAATGACTATTGTTCTCATACATAGGTGGGACTTTTAGATGTGATGCTAATGGAAATGCAATGTTTTATTGGATTAATGAAATGCCATGAGACACCAGCCAATTATGATTGTGTAAAATCTATGAAGAAGGGCGGGCTTATCCGAGATGCCTCCATTGGGGGTATAAATGTTTTGTACTGAGAATGACCGGGGCCTTTTGCTCCTGATAGCAGCCGTGTTCTGCTGGCAAAAACCCACCAGCTGGTGTCATCAATAAATCATTTTGATTTCATCTACTTCACAGTTGTCGTGAGTTTTCCTCATCCTTGTACCCGCACGTCCAGGTAGCCTTGGTAAGAGTAAATTTGCCACTCGGAGTTCCATAACTCCCTAATTTGCTGCTACATTCCAGTAGGAAAAGATCACAAAGGCCATCCAGTCCAAAGTCCTGCCATGCAGGAACAAACAATCAAAGTTATAAGACAAGTGTCATTACCATATCAGTCTTTGTTTTTGTGAAACATAAATATTTGTATTATTTCTTTGGACAATGCTTTTGAAGTATATATTTTATTTGCATTTTATTTTAACTAAAAGCCATACTGTCAGAGAGGGGCAAAACCTCTCTACATTTCTGTACCTGTATCAACATGTACTTGAAACATCATCCTCAAACATCCCAGATAACTCACAATAGGCATCCTGGAGCATTCATATTACTTGTTGATGTACCTTCTGATAAAGAGCTATTTATGATCATATTTCCATTTCATTAAAAGTAACAAGAAAAGGTGTAAATATTAAATAGTTGTAAGAAGCTTCAGAAAACATCGTAATTACCAGGGTTATGCTAACAATGAGCTGGTGAATCTGAATAAACCTTGTAAATAAAACCCTGTGATAGGTTGGACTTAGGGTCTCTATAAATTGGAAATGACTTGAAGGCACACAACAACAAAGACAATAACAACTGCTAGTACTTTCAACTATGTTTGGTTTAACTGTTGTAATCTGACACGAATTCCAAATTGGGGAAAAGGTAGGATGATAATAATGGTGAAGATTTTGTATATCAGGTTTCTTAAAGTAAACCACTGAGATTTTCCTAATGGAAGGGCCCAGAGTTATATCTGGAAATCCGAACCCTTCATTGGATGCATTCTAACAAAGCCCTAGATGGCTATTTAAAAAGATGACAGTTTTTCCAGATTTGCTACAAGTAAACAGCATTTTACAGGATGCATATCAGATGTAAGATGCTCCAGAGGCAGATATACTTTCAAAGATGTTTAGAGTGTAAAGAATGGCTTTATAAAAACTACTTTATTATAAAGAAGTAGAAGGAAGCCTACCTGATTCCTTCATGACTGAGTTTTGTGAGAAACAACTTGTGAGGATGAGGGGTGGGGATAGGATCTTTTGTAAAATCTGATTTGAAACTGCTCTAGATTTCTGCATGTTAGCATTAACTATTGGGAAAATCTTAACTGGGCTTCTAAACGTTGTAAGCACATTGACTAAATCCTTCATCTTGAGATTTGCAAGCTCCCACATACTAATGCAAATTACTAGAGAAAAAGCAAAGCAGAACAAATTTTACTGAACTTTTTTTTGGATGGTTAAACTTAATTAACTCCTAATCATTCAAAATGCCTATCTGGAATTCGTGCTGATTAAAGAAGAAGCCTAAAGGATGGTTTATGCATTACATGATTCCCTGGGATAACAAAATGTACAAATCTCTAATACAGATATCTGATTTACCAGAAGGCATATGTAACTTCAGATGTATTTCTTACCGGTCAGTGTGGAATTCATAGAATTAATAAACCATTCATAAAGTTCTAAAAACATGCAGAGACCATACATCTGTTCTATACAAATATATATGATATGGTCAAGGAATCAAGCAGTAAAACATCTAAGACTGTACTGAAGTAAGAGATAGATATGACAGGGCATCTGTTAAGGCCTCTAATTCAGTTCTACAGCCAAATCCCTGATCTTCTGAACTTGCTAGTTGTTGGCTCTCCAGGTGAATCAAGAGTGATAGCAGCAAGGTAACTGAGTAGTAACTTCCATTTTACTTTCTCTTCCTTTTGTGTAACTGTCAAATGAAGACCAGAGTCTGGTTCCTCAGACCTGGGTACCTGGCTTGGAATGTTATTTATTTATTTAAAACTTTTATATCCCAATCATCTCATCTCAAAGAGGGACTCAGACCGGCCTGTTATACAAATCATGATGCAGTATTCTTTCATTAATAATTTTTTTAATTCAATTTATGTTGTAAGGCCAATAACATTACTTTTTTATTTTTTATTTCGTGTAATTCAATTAAATCTATAATTACTCTAACATTTTCTCTTTGTTGCAGTTTGGTAAAAAGCCTGATTGTTCTTTTATTGTTTTCTTAAGTACATTTCTGAGTCTCTCTGCTATGATAAAACTGAAGATTTTATAATCTAAATCAGGGGTGAGCAATTACCGGCCCTCCAGTTGTTTTGGACTTCAACTCCCAGAAATCCTAGCCAGTTTACCAGCTGTTAGGATTTCTGGGAGTTGAAGTCCAAAACACCTGGAGGATCAGTAATTGCCCACCCCTGATCTAAATTCAATAGGGAAATGGGTCTGTAGTTTTTGACCTTCTCTGAGTCAGTATTTTCCTTATGTATCACATTAATAGTCGCTTGTTTCCACGTATTTAGCATCTGCTGAAATTCTTTTTTTTCCCTTCAGATTTGGCATTAATTTTGAAATGTCTTCTGGTATATAGCTGAAAGTCTGTCAGGGCCAAGGGCTTTATTTATTTTCAATTTTTAATTGCGCATTTAATTTCTTGATCCGTGAATTCTTATTTAATTGTTCTCTTTGTTCTTCTGTTACTCTTTGTATTTTTAGTTCCCCTAGGTATTGTGAGATCTTTTCTTCCTAGATTTCTGCTTTTTGATATAGGTTTTTATTTAAAAAATAAATTGATTTTTTATTTCTTCCTCTTGTGTGTGTGTATATATTAGGCTTGGATTAGAATCCTAAAATCGCAATTCTAAAATCAAATGGGGGGGGGGGATTTTTTTTTTTGATTAGTATATCAAATACTTACAAAAAATTTTGCAAAAAGTTCTAAAATGTAACTTAATTACTAACGAAATTCTAAATTGGTTCTAAAGTCAAAAACAGTCAAAAATCAATGGGGGAACATTCCCCTTAAACTGTAGATGTATAACATTAAATATAAGAGCTAGCTACTAGCTCTCAGTACAATTGTGACCTTCTCTACCCTCCTCTTTCATTCCTTCCTTTGCTCTTTGGTTCCCCATCCCTTCTTTTCTCTTTCCTTCCTTCCCTCCCCCCTTCTCTACTTCTTCCTTTGTCTCCTTCCTTCCTTTGTTCACGTTTTATTTCCCCATAGCAATTAAACAGAAAGATATATGTATAATATATAGACTTTCTGCTGTGCTTTCTGCAACCGAACTTGCCTATCTCAGATTGGCCTCTTTAGTCATCAGCGCGCTTGTAAAAAGCGTGGGATGAGTCCTTCCTGAATCTTCGTTCGTGAAGTAATGCCGAGAGAGAGATATGTATTAATGCAGTGGTTCCTCATGTTGTGGTGACCCCCATCCATATTTTTCGTTGATACTTCATAATTTTGTTACTCTTATGAATTCTAATGCAAATATCTAATATGCAGGATGTATTTTCATTGTTACAAATTGACCAAAGTTAAAGCACAGGGATTAATCACAAAAACAATATGTTTGGGGGAGGATGGACAACGGATGATGGGATTTGCAGTACCTTCGACCAATTCAGCTCTGACTTCCACAGCTGAGACCCCATGAATGACAGACCTGGACTAAACTTGGCACACAGAACCCCCATGACCCACAGAAAAACTGGAGGGTTTGGGAGGAATTGACAGTGATTTAGGGGAGATAACTCTGAACCCAAACAATCCTGGATCAGGACCAAACTTGGCATGAATACTCAATATGCCCAAATGTGAATGCAGATGGAGTTTGGGGAAAATAGACCTTGACATTTGGGAGTTGTAGTTGCTGGGATTTATAGTTCACCTACAATCAAGGAGCATACTGAACCCCACCAATGATAGAACCGGGCCAAACTTCCCACACAGAACCCCCATGATTAACAGAAAATACTGAGTTTTCTCATGGGGTCTTTTCGCAAGCCCCCACCCAGGAGTCCTGACCCCCAGATTAAGAAACACTGCCTTAAGGACTACAAGTTGCTTTAAGATACTGTGGAGAGCCAAGTTGGGTATCTATCACAGGCATGGGCAAACTTGGTCCCTCTAGGTGTCTTGGACTTCAACTCCCACCATTCCTAACATCCTCAAGACCTTTCCTTTTCCCCCTCACTTGGAGGACCATCATCCTTCAGCTACGAGGGATCACCTAAGTAAGTAAAGAGTAAACTTCAGCCCTCTAGTTGTTTTGGACTCCAACTCCCACCATTCCTAACAGCTTAAGTGGCTGAGGGGGGAAGGAAGGGGGCCTGAGGCTGTTAGGAATGGTGGCAGTTGAAGTCCAAAACACCTGGAGGGCTGAAGTTTGCCCAGGCAGGCCAGCTTGGACCTGGAGCCCTGGGTGCAAACCTTGCCTCGGTAGAAAACTCCCTGAGAGGAGGGGCAAGAAGCCCTCCCTTCCCTTTAGCTCCACACCTGTAAAAATGGGGAAGGGTGAAGAAGCAGCAGCTGGGAAGCAAGACAGAAACCAGTGAAGGGTTGAGGGAAAGTGCCTCACGTGTTCCAATGTGTCTTTCCTCCGAGCCAGACGCTGGCACTGTAGTCCTGCTGCTTGACGGCGCTGTAGAAGTTGGAGCCCACTCGGGTCAGGCTGGGCGAGGGCTCGCGGGCTTTGCTCTTCAGCCTCAGCTGCTCGAAGCCCTCCGGGCGGGACGACGAGGCCAGCCAGTCGCTCCTGCCTTCCATCTTGACATGACAGGGCGGAGAGAGAGAGAGAGAGAGAGAGAGAGAGAGACCCAGCTGAGGTAGAAAGAAGGTGCAGTAGGCTGCATGGTGAAGAGAACAAAGAAAGAAAGAAAGAACTGGGAGGGAAGGAGAACTGGATCAGGCTAGAGAGAGGCGGAGAGCGAGGCCCTTTCAGGTGAAATATAAGCTGACCCAGGGTTGGGTCGGCTTATATTTCAGCTGGAAAGAGACGCACCCCTGTCGCCTCTCTCTCTAGCCTCGATGCATGAAGGCAGAGCAACAGGGAAGAGAAGGAGAAGGGGGAAACCTGGAGGACTACAGTTCCCAGAATGCATTGCCTAGCAGCAGAGTCACTTCCAGTTCCCCATAGAAATGCGGGAAAAGAAGAAGCAATGAGGCGGGAAGGAAATGAGCGGGAGAAGACAAGACAGGGAGAAGTGAGTACTACAATAATTAATTAATTAATACTTTAGAACTTCTAACGAACTTAACGCATATTGTTGACCTGAGGACCGTAAAAGGAAGTCTACTTCCTGGTTCACGACAGCGAGCCGTAAAACAACAAAAGTCCCCTTAATTACGAATTTCTAACGAATCAATTAGATTTCCGTTTCAATTTTAGCATGCCTAGTGTATATATATATCTCCTTCTTGATGTTGCCTCACATATACGAATCATACGAAATAATATGACACACGTGGCAGAAATGACTTTTTTGCATAGCCCTATTACACATTTGTGTATAATATGACAGATTTTGATGTCTATTAGGCATCCTGGAACTAAACTCCAGTGAATACCAAGGGCCCGCTCTATTTTCAGGGCTGCAATTCTGTGCAGACTTTTCTATTACTAAGCCCAACTTAACACCAAGTGTCTTATTGTATATTTGTATACAATTGAGATGTCTATTTATAATTTCATCCTTAGTTTACACGTAAAGGTCACATTATCCTTCATAATCTGTCTTTCTTCATTCCTTTTCTAAACATGTATGCATAATTTAAACCGCAGAATGAGAAGCAACTCTGCTCACTGTCTGTTTATATCTCTCTCTAAGGAAAGCAAAATATTATTTATGGATTTTAAAATGTAATCTGAGTTTATAAAATTATACTTGTGATTACAAGAGAAAATGTATTAATGTGTGAATTCCTAAAGCGATAGTTATTTCTTAGACAGTGGAGCTCCAAACAAATACCTGTGGCTCATATGTGCAAAGTGTAGGAAGTCAATTTTATCCACCCTTATGGATATCAAAATATGTGAAAGCTCAAGACTCATTATATATAATGGCATTATAAAATGGTGTTCTTTATATAAAATGTCAAAACCAAGTTTTGTTTTGATGACTTCTTTTCCTGTAATATTTTCAAATCAAGAATGGTTAAATCAATGGATGCAGAATGTATGGATACAAAGGGCCAACTACATGTATATTATAATGGAATAACAATGGCTATAGAAAGAAACTCAAGTTTTAATCTAGAAACTCCATTAGAGACAGGAAATGTTTATAAGGGTGTCAAACTAAGCTATGATCTTGTCACATATGCCACTGGAATGACAGTGTCTTGCTACGTTCTGGCTTTGCTCATGCAAGGGGCCTGGGAACCTGCTGCCCGGTGCCCCACTCCATTGTGCATTCCCCCTGCCTCATCACATGGGGGGAAAGCTTGTTTATGGTTGCTTGAACCATCTTTACTAATGGAAAGACAGGGAGCCTGCCATTTTCTGCTGCTGCTATTTTCTGGTGGAGGCAGTTCAGTAACAGAGCCACCCTGAAAATAGTTCTCTGGTGTGTTAAGGTGAACCATTTAGCTCTGTGGCTGAAATAGAAAAATCCAGTTGCACCACTGAAAAAGTAAGTGTGAAGAGGTTCATCTAAGCAGAACAGGAAAGAAAAGGGCTACGCTGGTTTTAAAGTGTGACAATAAAAGAAAGTGGGGAGAAGAGTTAGAATGACGCCTAAGAATTTCAGTCTATATTTCATAAAAATTAGGAAAGGTGTATAAAACATGAGGAGAATTTAGGTCCCTATTTAGCTTTATCCTAACTGATTTAAGGCCCCTTCCACATAGCTGTATAAAATCCACATTGTACTGGATTATATGGCAGTGTGGACTCAGGGCCCTTCCACACAGTCATATAACCCAGAATATAAAGGCAGAAAATCCCGCAATATCTGCTTTGAACTGGGTTATCTGACTCCACACTGCCATATATTCCAGTTCAAAGTAGAAAATGTGGGATTTTATTCAGCTGTGTGGAAGGGGACCCAGATAACCCAGCTCAAAGGAGATATTGTGGATTATCTGCCTTGTTAGTAATAATAATAATAATAATAATACTGTTTATTTCTATTCTGCTCTTCTCACCCCGAAGGGGACTCAGTGCGGATTACAATACACATACGACAGACAATCCCTGTCGGAGACGTACAGTTTTACACATAGACAGTACAGTTTACACATAGACAGTACAGTGCAGTTTATAGAAGGGTTCTTTCTTGGCTGCGTCACAGGGTAACAGGGACATGCAGGTGTGCGTCATACAGGGTCATACAGGATGTCACTGCTCCAATTACGTCATTGTTGTTGTTATGCGTTTTTGCATCACAAGGGGGTGCTGTTGTTCCATCCTCATGACGGGAGCCTTCTGTTTTTTCCCTTTTCCGCATTTCACCTCGCCGGCCAGCTGAAACTTTCAGACGTTGTAGGTCTGTAAAATACCCTTCCCCACTATATTATACGTGGTCCCCATTGTTATTTGAACTGCTTGGGTGGGCAGTGGACTAGGCTCATATATTGTTATTATAGCTTGTCGTCCAGGCCAGCTCGGGGATTGAACCAGCAACCTTCCGATTGCAGCACAGTTTGTTCTACCGCTGTGCTATCTCCCCTTTTGGATAATATGGCTGTGTGGAAGGCCCATAGACACTTCAACTCTTTCAAAGCCGAACATTGTTGTATCTGTAATACTGCTTATTTTGTATGTACCCTGACCCCTACTTGCTTAATTTTTACACCATTTTATTTCACAATATTAATATAAAACTTATTGGATATTTAGAAAAGATCTGATCTTGAGTCACAAAGATTTTCTTGGGAAAAATGAAATACTTTCCATAGTTGTGCCTTGCAAGTCACCTACTTATGGTGACCCCATGAATTCCATAGGATTTTCTTGGACTGGGAATACTTGGACTGGGTTTTGACCCCATCTGCACTAACCGTTTAATGCAGTTTGAAGCTAGCTAGCTTTATACTGTGGTAGCTAAACAACAAATACCCAGGAAACTACATGGAAGAAAGCCCTTAATGCACATTAGTGCTCTGTGGTTTGTATAATACTTACCCATAATGGTCATTGTGTGAGAGAAAGTGTTATGCCTTGCAAGTTACCTGTCTACTCTATTCAGTACAGGTTGGAAACTGTATTAGATAGGGCCTTTGCCAGTGCCTCCTCTGAAATATAGCTTACATCATCTGCAAATCCTTGGTGAGGCTCCTTTACCTTCCAATATTGGACAAAATCTGCTGCCTTTGAGGATATTCAGGCTCCCATAATGATAAGGGTTCACAAAGGTTTTCTTACCACTGTTTAAGTTTCTAAATCCTGTATATCCTAGTCTTTTGGAAATGGTGCTATGGGATAGGAAGATCTTGATCTTCTGAGTTAACACTTCATAATGCACATTGTAGAGAAGATGGGGAAGCATCCATCTGTTTATCTGTTTTGAAATGAACACTATAGGAAGTACACATATGTTTCACTATTCCCCAAAACAGAAGGTTGAAAGACCTGTACTCTCAAAAAGCATTTTGTTTATTGCTGCAGCATGTGAGCTTCTTTTGCCATTGTTTCTCAGTCCATTCTCACATCATAAGGATGCCAAGAGATAAATAAAAGCTCAAACTGCTCTATATAAATATAAATTCAGTGAAGAAATAGCCTCAGAGACAACAGTAAATTATTCAGACTCATTCCTCTCATATTTCTGGATACTGATTAATTCCACTGGGTACTCCTGTTTAAGGCGCCATCAATGGGCAACAGTAGTAGATGTATTGAGTTGTGCTCCTTATATTTTCCCCAATTTCACATCCAATTTTAACTTTTAGTTACAGTGACTTCTAAAGGAAAGGAAAATAGTATAAAGACATAGCAGGTGCCACATTGCTTCTGAAGCAAACATTATTACCTAGCATCAAGGGGGGGGGGGAGAAAACTGCTTTACAAAACCGATCTTACAAAACAGCCACAGGCACACATGCTTCAAAACGCAAAACAAAATCTGAAACCTTTGACATTCTTGAATACTTCAATAATTTCAAGGAATCCCAAAATACTTTTCAGACAGTCAGTCAAAAATAGCACACATCTGAATAGAGCTGGTAAAGGTTACTATTTTGGACATTGACTCTCTGAATACTCCAAGCATTGAAGTTTTTTTAAAATATCATATAGGTGTTGGAAACATCCTGAGATTACGATTGCCAAGCTAGTAGACCACTTGAGCAAGTTTTTCTTTAAACTGATGCTGTCCTAACTGTTTTTGGGGCACAATTCCCATGATTTATGAATAATAGCTAAGGGTGGTGTTGATTAATAGGTCTTCACTGGCAAGTATCAGGGGAGAGAATAGATTTTTGGTACTTTTTTACACCCCTTTTTGGTAAAGACTGGGGCTCTTGTATGGCTTCTTTCAATCCTGGGATCTTGGGGGTTGTGTAAGTGTCTTTCTTCAGAGCTAATTTGGGAGTTTGTTCCCTCTATAAAGCCCTGGGACTTGAGAGAATGTGCCTCGGTTTGGTTTGCCTTCCAGAAAATGACCGGCAGCAGTGAACATAACAAACCATAGTTTCAGATTCCCCTTGTGCTCTGGTTTTTTGTTCAAGGGAAGGTGGACACTTGGCTTCAGTCAGATCCCCATTAGGTTGTTCATTTGCAGGCACAACTCAATTAAAAAGGTTCTGGGTCAATTAAAATGGCCCTTGTTTTACCTAGTTCTATATGTCAAAAATCAAATATTATCAACACGATAAGCCTTTGGTAACCTTTCTTCAAGTAAACAGAATCTAAGTATGTACTTCATCCCAAGAATACTTACCATGTAGAAATCTGTGCCAAGAACTTGTTTCTATTGATATAGTACTAGTCTTGCTAGTGCTTAAGCTTTGTATGCCACTACTACAAATCTAGATGCTTATGATCAGACCTACAGGGTCTGCTTTTGAAGTAAAAATTGCAGTATCAAGTTAGGCCATATGATTATTGCTCACATTTTATTATAAGCTCTAAATCTTGAAGCATAGAAAACACCCTTGGATGCAATAGAATCTGTGGGGAATATATTCCATTTGTAAACTCACATTGAAAAAGCTAGAAGCAAGAAAATTCTCAAATCTTTATTTTTCTTTCATTGCTATGGCATTATATTCATATATATTCCCCTTGCCATGAGCAAAACAAAGTCGTTCTTTTTCTTTGTCAATATTTTGAGAGCTATTAAAGAAATCGTAGAGAATTTTCTATCAAACATCTTCCAAAGTTTTAGTCCATGGAAACAAGCGAGGAGATGTAAACAGAAGCTATGATGGCAATGTATTCATTTATGTGTTCCTCCCAAGAACATGCATATGAAGCCCATTTGAATTTCCTTTGGATTTGGAAGATTATGCTGTACTCAAGTTAAAAAGAGTGTAGATGTGAGGGGAACCACAGGTTAGTTTGTTTTTTTAACCCAAAATATTAGAAATGAGTGTTTCCAGAGTCTCGTCTAACTTGATTGGGAGGAAGTGGATAGACAGTAGGAAATGCATGTGTCCCTCACTTTTTGATGGTCCAGTTTTTGATGATCAGCTCTTTCAGCTCTTTTCACTTATACTCAGAACCTCTATATTTATTATTTATTTATTTATTTATTATTTATTATTCGGGCTTCTATGCCGCTGACTCCCTGAGGCTCGCGGCGGCTTACAGGAGCCGAAGGGCACAGTAAAATACAGGCAATAAGCAGTTAAAAACAATTAAAAACAACAGCAGTACAGTAATTAATAACACAGTTAAAACAATGAACAGCACATCATCCTCAGAAGAACGAATAGATGGCAGGGCATGGGCAGGACTTACTCACCAAAGGCCTGCTTAAACAGGTATGTTTTACAGGCCCGTCTAAACGGGAGCAAGTCCTTCATAGCCCGAGTTCCGGCCGGGAGGGCGTTCCACAGCGTAGGTGCTATGACAGAGAACGCCCTCCGGCAGGTAGCAGTCAGCCTTGCGAGTTTAGCTGAAGGTATCTCCAGGAGATTGGAGTCCTCAGACCGAAGTGATCTCGGAGGGCAATATGGGGTGAGACGGTCCCTCAAATTTAGCACATGGTTCACTATTTCATCATGGTTGTACTATAGTTTTGTAATCACTTGCTACATTTCCTCTCTCTGAACCAACTCAATAGCATCCTTTTATTCAGTCTTTGTATAGCATCAAGGTCATTTGTAGTGCACCTCTTATATTTTTTGCTTATATTACATAATTAATCTGCTAATATTTGTGTTCATAATATATGGATTACACATTTAATCCATTTCCATTTCTAATAGTGGTGTGGTACCTAACCTGTCAAATAAGTGGGGGAAACCTGAATCCACTGTTCATGACATTGAACATATTTGCTAGAATACTGTTGCAGTTTATGATACTTTTAAAAAAGACCTTAGTTTTGACTACAGCCATACACAGGAAATTTTGCTTGTACTATATATTATAGCCTGGGGAAAGTGTGCAACCTAAGATGAAGCAAATGTTAAATTGGGAAAACAGAAGCAAGCAGGATTCTTGTCCTTTCCCTTATGCATAAGAATTAAATCACTTATTGCAGCATAGTTCTAAGAAGTAGCAGAGGCCATTCCAGAAGCATTGCCTGCACAATCAATTTATCTTTTACTACTTATCATGACTTTTTCTTTTAATGTTCTTTTGTAGTAGAGTTGTGCACAGAATTCGTTTCTCCCGTTTTCTTCATTTCTTTCGTGTATTTTTTTTCCTTCGGGAGAACGAACACGAAAACCCCTCCTGCTACAGAAATTAGCTTAACATGAAAGCAAGCAGGAACGAGGCCCAGCTCCTGGCCTTTTAGGTATGACAGAGTAAGAGGTGCTTGGCTGCAGGCCCTGGCAGGCACAGGTGCTTCTGCACAACACACATACACTATCCTTGGGAAGAGAGTGTGTGTGATGTGTAGGAGTGCCCATGCCTGCCAGGGCCTGCAGGGAAGTGCCTCTTACTCTAGAGTAAGAGTTCCTTGGCTGCATGCCCTGTCAGGTATGGTTGCTCTGGGCCTACACGCCACACATATACTCTCTTTGGAAAAAGAGTGCATGTGTGGCATGCAGGAATGGCCGCACCTGCCAGGGCCTGCAGCTGAGTGCCTCTTATTCTACAGTAAGAGGTGATTGGCTGCAAATGCATAACCCTATTCTGTAGGCTTACTGAAAAAGCTTATACTTTTTATGCATTTCCCTGCCTGCCTGCCTGCCTGCTCCATAGTGTTATCTCATGTATTTGGCATTGGTTCAATTATCTCAGCCCAGTGTGACACAAGAGAGATTGATATTTTGAGGCTTTTAAAAAAATGTAAGATGTTGATTTTCATTGGCGGCATCATGCAGTGGCTGACAGTATGATTTAGGAACATTTTATTTATTTTGTATCAAAAGCATTGCATAAATTAGTATAAAACTGATAAAAATAGAAGGTGTGCAGGCTGCTAAATATCTTTTGACCAAAAATGGGCAACAGCAACAGAATTGTCTGTAGCCTCCAACTATTTCTCCTCTGTAAATGAGGCAGGGCACAGTGGACAAGCATACAAATGCGGACTTATCTGTTTTGCTCCACAATCACACAAGGTATGGGATTCTTTTAGGTAGTGCCATTTTGCCAGGTTGTCTTTTGATCTACCCACTCAGCTTCTGAGTCTGATCAGGGCCTTTCAAGTTGCCCATTCTTGGTTTGCCCCTGGAGGAAGACCCTTGCAGGTGCTATCCAGTTGGGATTTCCTGGTTTACCTGCACAGAGGGATACCCTTGCTATTGCTGGGGGGACGCCAAGAGGAGTGGTAGTTCTCATAAAGCTTTTCCTTGATTTGAGTCTACTGGGAGGAGGCTGGTAACCATGTAATGGATGGCTTTCACCGTTTTCAACCTTATTTCTCTCACATTTAGCAGCAACTTCCCATTGCACATCGGGGGGGGGGGGCATTGCCAGCTAGCTTGTAGAGTTTATTAACAGGTGTAGGTTTAAGACATCCTGTGATTATTCTGCATGTTTCATTCAATGCTATGTTCACCTGTTTTGCATGGGCAGACTTATGCCAAACAGGACAGGCATACTTGGTAGTTGAGTAAGACAAGGCTAGAGCTGATGTTCTTATTAATTTTGGGTCTGCATCCCATGTGCTGCCAGTAGGTTTTCGCAGGATGTTATTGCATGCAGCTACTTTTGTGCTTGGTGTTCGAGCAGTGTTTCCTATATGCTAGTGTTCGATCTAAGGTGACACTGAGATATTTAGAATGGAAACAATGTTCAAACTCTTGACATTGCCAGGTGACTTTCCATTTCCTGTTGGCTTCACGTTTGCGTAGGTGGAAAGCACGCACTTGTGTATTGGCAGGGTTATGCTTCAGGTGGTTATCTTTGCAGTAGCTGGAGAGATTTTTCAAGGCATTAGTAAGTTGGATTTCAACTTTTTCAAAATCTTTTGTTTGTGTTGTTAGGCCAAGGTCATCAGCATATATAAAGCTCTTGTGAGTGGTGGTTGTGGCTGATCATTAGTAAAGATATTAAACAAGGCGATGACATGGAAAGAGCCTCCTCGATCACTGAGTAAATATAGTCGGGCATCCTCTGGGCAACGTTTCTCGTAAATGGCTAATCTTTCCAAATCCAAAAGCATTGCTTTTAAACATTTAGGAACCTTAAGTATTTTCTATCAAGACATTTGGGAATATCACCTTAAGAGGTATGTTGGTATAATCTCATGGAGCTGGAGCTTTTCGAAGATAGCCAAGTCTGGCTAGTCTTCACACAGTTGGGGTATTCTGGGAGTTTAAGGGTCCTCTCATAATAAAGACTTATAGTATTTTCATTCTACACTAAACTGCCATGGCTGTATTGTATAATATGAGAGTTAAAGTAGAATTGAAGTGCTATAATTTAATTCTGTGAAGAGGTACTGACACTCTTGCAGAGCTCTGAAGTGTTTTCTTTTTTATGAATGATCAATAAGAAGAAGAAAATGAGAATTTGCCTTTCCAGAACTTAATGAAGTGAAAATGTTTACACATATTCTCCACCTTTTCAGTCATTCTCAGTCAATTTCCACTGACTTGGGTTTAGAATAGGGATAGGCATTCTTTTTGAGGAAGTTGGTCACTAGTCAACTAAATAGCTTGAGATAACATTACACTAAGGCAGTAGGCTAGGCATGGGAAATGTATGGCTCTTGCAAGTTGGCAGACTGCAATTTCTGTCATTCTTCACCATTGGCTGTGCTGGAAAGGATTATTGGGAATGAATGCCCAGCATTGTCTAAAACAGGGCTTCTTAAACTTTTATTCATTTATGACCCCTTTCTGTCTGGAATTTTTTACATTAACCCAGGTATATAGGAATAAAAATAAGCATAAAAATCAAACATTTACTGATAACAAATCAGCATTTGTAAAGCTTGGTAAACAGACTGATTTTTCTTTTTATAAAGTACAGCTGAAATATTTACTGCAAAGCCCATTGTAAACACAGTACTTTGTTGCTAAGTGGATTACATTCAGAAACCTTTTGCTGTTGCCAAATTTTTGCAATCCCAATATTGAGCTAAGAAGACCCCGTTTGGGGTCAGGATGCACAGTTTAAGAAGCAGTGACCTAGAGGGCTGAATTTTCCTTATCACTGAATTAGTCCATATTGTGGTGCATGCCTAAATCTGTGCCACTGCCAGGCTTATAAGAGAGTTCTGTTTCGTTGCTCCTGCATACTAATACCACATTAGTGATTTTAATGTTTGTATATATTTATGATTTTATGTTTGCCCTGTACTGTATATGCTGTGCTCTGCCCCAAGTCCCCTGTGGGGTGAGAAGGGTGGAATATAAATGTTTTAAATAAATAAATACTGCATGAATAATCCAAATATCTCCACCACTGGCATTCAATTGACAATGATATACCATCCTTTCTTTCCAAAGTGACAGTCTTGCAATCCATTTTTCTTGGAAAACAATGGTAGGTAGGTAAGTTAAGGACTCTAGCCAATATCCAGTCTGCTAAGAGCTTTTTCTCGTGTGTGTAGCTCCATGCCATAGCCCATAGAAATAACATTGTTTGTTTGTTTGTTTTCACAAGAAAAGTACTTTTTCCTGGAGAAAAGATATTCAGGCTCCCATTATCAGTTCCTATGAGTAAAAGGGAAAAGCGCTTCTGAGCTAAAGCTTTCCCCTGTGCCCACAGATAGAAGAAAACTTTTTTTAGAATGTTGATTTGCATGAGCTATAAAGCAATCTAGTGTATCGTTAACATATGGTTAGTTTAGACTGGCATCCCTAAATCTAATTGTTTCATAAATATTTAGTTTAGAATAGTGGATGAGCTATTTTGAAGTATGTAAGAACAGTCTTTGAATATTTGGTCTATGTCCAACCTGATTCGCTACACAGTTTCCTGCCCAGTTGAGCTACCTGCTTTGGCAACATATTCTTACTGAGAAATTGGCCCAGATGTTGCAGCAACTGTTTCTTCCATTTCCAAGCCAGTGGTTTCAAGACTACTGGTGCAGATTTTCACTCAGAACAGAATGGGGGCAGGAGGGGTCAAGAAACAAAAACGTGTAGACTCATCACAGTATTAGTGAAGAATCTGATAGAGCTGTATTGACATTATGAATACTGAAGCAAATATTTCTTCCCAAGACATTTCTTCCCATCCAAACCTGATATCCTGTTAATTAGTTAGGATAGTGTAGGGTCTCAAGATCCTAAAGGCACTTTAATGTGAAGCCATCAATGAACCCCATGTGCTCAGCAGTCAATGACAAGGAATTTTAAGCTTTGTATATAACAGTGCCAAACCTGATATCCTGTTAATTAGTGCCCCGGCCATGCCCCTAGGATAGTGTAGGGTCTCAAGATCCTAAAGGCACGGGGAGCCTTTAATGTGAAGCCACAACACCTCAATGAACCCCATGTGGATGGCTGACCTGGTCAGGGGATATACAAGGCCTCCTGTAGGGTCACCAAGTTACAAAGGAAGGAGGATTCCTCCTCCTTCCCGTCGCCACGGGTTAATTCTCCTAAGTTAACTTTGTATATAAAACCGGATCGCAGCGGCGGGGCGGAGAGAGGGACGGAGGGGGCAAGGCAAGGAGGAGGAGGGAGCTGGCTCCTTCCTTCTCCCTGCCCTGCTCCTCTCCTCCTCCCCCTCCCGCCCATCAGCGATCTCGAAGCAAAAAAATTAGAATTTGTTTTTAAAAAAATTAAAAATGGTGGCTGGGGGGCATAGTATGATTTTGGACAGCCCTGGTATATAAGTAGGAACGGGTATGATTTTTAAATGTAACTCCAGCCTCCCCCCCCCTCTCTCTCTATATACCTTTATAGCACAAGGAATGTTTAACACCCCTGTGAAGTTTGTTTTGTCATCTATGCCCCTGTTCAGAAGGTTTCACCTCACTTTCTGTCCCTGTAATAATTGCATTTATTAAAAATTGGCTTGTTGTGGAAACAAGGATTGGTGATAAAGCTTCCGTGGAGACATCTTTTCCCCATCATAACTCAGAAGTGAATTTCCCTTCCTAGGGGGAGGTTTCTCCCATTTCCTGTTGTCTCACCCTGTTATTAACTATTAGTCATTTGTCAGTCTGATGTTTGTAACTCAGGGACTGTCTGTATTTCAGATTAAGGAACTGACAATGCCATCTCTGAGCATTTCTTGTCCAAGAGAAGCCTATGAATTTTATGGGGTCACCATAAGTCAACTTGAGAACATATACACACACTGACACATACATTCAATCTACACTATTACAAATCACTTTTCTGTCATGGCAAGGGTCTGAATTCTTTACCATTGCAGAACAACCAAAATGCCTCCTTAAGGCCACTTTTTAAGTAGCACTGTCTGTCTTGTGGGAGAGTAAGGGGATTAGTAGGAATGCATTCAGCTATTTTCTTCTTGGGGAGTCTGTGAGATATAGTGGTCTGAATGTTGGACTACAACTCTGGAAACCAGGGGTCAAATCCTCACTCAGCAATGGAAAACTACTGGATGTTCTTCGGCAAGTCATACTCTTTCAGCCTCAGAAGAAGGCAAAGGCCCTGAACAATTTTTCCAAGAAAACCCTGGGATATGTTTGCCTTGGATTTGGCATAAATCAGATATTTATTTATTTATTTATTGTTTCAATTTATTCGTCACCCCTTCCAAGAGGCTCGGGGCGACTCACACACATAAAACCATAAAAACACTATAAAATACAAGTTAAAAACAGCAGAAATACATTAAAGTCACTTTAAAATCACTCATTAGGCCTGCATTATAGTCCCTGGCCTAGAGGTATCTAGGAGCCGAAGGTTTTACAGGCCCTGCGAAAAGCTAGCAGGTCAGTCTGTGTACAAATTGGAGATGGAAGGGCATTCCACAAGACTGGTGCAGCGGCACTGAAAGCCCTCCTCCGGGTTGTGGACAGATGGATAGATTGACGGCTCGGTACCACCAAGAGGTTCTGAAGCTCAGATCGTAGTGGGCGTGGGGGGTTATATTGGGAGAGGCGGTCCCTTAGGTACAATGGCCCCAGACCATTCAAGGCCTTGAAGGTCAAAACCAGCACCTTGAAGGTGATCTGGTGCTCTATTGGAAGCCAGTGCAGTCTACGCAGGACAGGCGTGATGTGGCAGCAAGATGGAACGCTGGTGCAGCATTCTGCACCAGCTTCTTCGGATCAACGACAAGGGAAGGCCGATTCAGAGGGCATTACAGTAGTCCAATCTTGAGATGACCATGGCTTGGACCACTGTGGCTAGGTCGTGACGGGACAGGTAGGGAGCCAGCTTCCTCGCCTGCTGGAGATGATGGAAAGCCACTCTGCTGACAATGGAGATATGGTTCTTGAAGGCACACAACAACAATTTTCCTTTGACATGATGCATCTGCAGGGACTTCCCAAATTCTCCTAAGGTCCCTGTAGAAGCCTATTGCAGAAAAATAACTGGACATGTCTCTACTCACTTTGCAAAGTCAGAAATTCCTGTGTTGTTAAAAAGGTGAGTTTGAGAGTTAACACTTGGAGCTCATATAACTGCATACGATACAAACCTCCTGAAGCAGTATGCATTTTCCTATATATAGTAGCAAATATTTTTGAAAACTATAGGAAATAGCACACCATACAGATTTCTCTACCTACAGCTAATAAAGGTAATGATAATAATGGCAAGCAAGTCTAGCATGTTGGGGTAAATGAGGAAATAAATGTTGTTTTGGATCATTGAGAGAAGGGGTTTCTTTATATTTGCATTGGAAAATGCTTGAACCTTTTTTAAAAAGTGGCTTAGCTAGATGTCTCTATCCCTATATATTGAGTGTAAGAAGCAGGGAGGTAGCCAAACAGACAAACCGAGTCAAACAGACAAAATAGCAGAAAAAATATGATGTAAACCCAGAACTCATTACAAGCCAAAGATTTCTTCCAATATCACAGTCTAGTAGAGTGTTATTTCTAGATATTATAGTATTTCACTTGGCAGCTGTCCAAACATGCCAATTCACATATTTCTTTGTCAAAAAATGATTGTCGTTAAGAGTATTTGCTTCACCATTATCTACTATCTACTAAAAAAACCTTCCTACTAAATGGAGGTTGAACTTACTGGAGTCATAACAGCATGGGTTTTAAAGTACTTCGTTGCTGAAAAAGCAATACCACCTATTTTGCATTTTTCCTCTCCACCTGTAAAAACAGATGCAGGGGTCAAGCAGATGTTGATATTTCCAGTGAATTATTACATTGTAAATGTGCATACCAAGTTCATTCCAGCATCTCAATGACCAGATCTTTCCTATTTACTTGTGGGGTGGGGATAGGCAGGGTAAAGGTGGGCCTTTGAGCTCAAAATAAATATTCTTATGCAAAGTCACATTAACTTCCATTCTTATATCTGAAGATTTCAAGGGAAATACCACATCATAGTATATTTTGCATGCTTTCAGGGTGCATTTGAAAATGTGTGAGAGGAGTAGTCTGTAGTTCATATTGGAAACAGCATGGTTTGTTTCTAGGCAATTTTTCATTTACAAAAATATGTTAAGAATCATATAGAAAACTAATATTTTAGACATCAAAACATTTATAAATGCACACCTTTTTCAATGCAATGGGATCCATTGCATTCTCTTTCTTTCTCTCAACTAACTTTATTTTTTAACCAGAGAGTTAGATGTTATGGCCCCATCTACACTGTCATAAAAAATTCAGATTACCTGCTTTAAACTGGATTATATGAGTCTATACTGCCATATATTCCAGTTCAAAGCAGATAAGTAGCCAAGGCCACATTTACACTACCATAGAAAATCCAGATTATCTGCATTGAACTGGATTGTATGAGTCTATATTGCCATATATTCCGGTTCAAAACAGATAATCTGTATTTTATATGGCAGTGTAGATGAGGCCCAAGAGGTATCACAAATGTTTCTTTTGTACTTTTATGAAATTTTCAAAAGTTCATTAAAAGACTCTTGTCAACACAAAATCTTGTTAGCTGAAAACTGCCCTGTGATTTAGTCCTCAGATTTGCTCATTGTTTTGTTTTTTAAAAAAAAAAACAACCTCTCAACACTTGGTTAAGTTGTGCGGAAGGCTTATATCCACTTCATGTCCTAGGTGTAATAGCGGGGGTGGTGGGGGAAGAAACAATATAGATAATATTCATCTATGAGAAGAAGATTGGATAAACCTAGAAGTAAAGTCAACATTCCTGCAGTGAAAGATGAGAAACAGTTATTCCCTTAGTATATTATATCCACATTAACAGTATGCACCAGAAGCTTAACCTGGTGCAGAACGCGGCAGCTCGCCTCCTGCTGGGAGCTCCCAGAGCAGCCCATATAACACCACTGCTGCGCAAACTGCACTGGTTGCCCACTGAATTCTGGATTTCCTTCAAAGTGTTAGTCTTGACTTTCAAGGCCTTACACGGTTTGGGGCCAGTGTACTTGAGGGAGCGGCTTACCCCATATGTACCCAGAAGATCACTGCGCTCAGAGGGTCACAACCTTCTTGAAATCCCTGGCATGAAGTCGTGTAGGTTGGCCAGCACCCGGCAGAGGGCGTTCTCGGTAGTCGCACCGACCATGTGGAACTCTCTGACAGCCGAGCCGCGGGCTCTGCATGACCTGATGGCCTTTCACAGGGCCTGCAAGACTTGGCTGTTACGGCAGGCGTTTGGCGACTGACTGGGACTGTAACAACAAGCCCGCCATGGGACCGCACCGCCTGTGCTGCAGACTGTCTTGACCCGACTGGGATGTCTCATGACATGTTTATTGCTAGGAATGTTTTAATGATGTTTTAATGATGTTTTTAGGATGTTTTAGGGTGTTTTGTATGATTTGTGTGATTTTACTTGGAAACCGCTTTGAGCTTCGGGAGAGGCGGTCTATTAAGCTATATATATATATATATATATATATATATATATATATATATATATATATATAAATATATATATATATATATATAATATCACCCCAGATCAATTTATTTTAATGTTGTAGAAAATTGGAATGACATGAACAAAAGCTAGGACTTTTCAATCAGTCTGAATGTGACCATTATGAAAATAAATAGATATTTCATTAAATTGATTTGTCCTTGCATATATGGCACTGTCTCAGATCCAAACGGGCCATTAGTCAATTAAAATCTCACTGGCAGAAACTTTCCAAAGTCTCCAGTAAAGGTCCTATTATAGCAAAGGACTGGATCATGTTTCTTCTGCATGCAAAGCCTATGTATGTCATTCCCATTACATGATAGGTTTCTCTTCATAGATTTTTCTTCTGTATAGCAATGCTGGCTAAATAGGACCAGTTTGGAAAAGCTGGATAGAGACTCTGTTTTGGAAAAGTAATTCAGATATTAATAAAATTAATTTTGTAAAAAAAATGCGCTTAGAAAGATTCCAGCTTAGAGCACAGTGAGTGCCGGTCTACAACAAAATAACCAATTATCTTGACTAGGGTCTTCCTTTTCTTTGGCTTCCAAAAAAAGAGGTTCATTTATTGAGACATCCACACTAGAGAAAACATCTGTTTCTTGATTGTACTTAAACCATGACCCAAGGGAATTGTAGATAGAGTGATATACAACACGTCTCCACACGTTCATAATCTGTATGGAACAAAAGATGGAATGAAACATACATCTGGCATTATGTGAGCAAGAACCTGTTTTAATTATTGTCCCTTTTCTGTACTACTTCATCCTGCACAAAAATAGTGCACAAAAACCTGAAAAACCCATCCCAAATAAACAGCAGGTATAAGTATTGTCATTGCCAGATACAAAATACAGGGGGAATAGGTAAACAGTCAAGTTACTGTAAGCAGGTTCCCTCTTGCGTGAAATACATTGCCATTTGGGAGAGACTCCTTTTCAAAGTCAAATGGCATATTCTTCTCTCAGTAAACACTCATGGTTTGGGGTGGAGGTGTGGGGGAAAATTAGGATATTTTCCATAAAGCAACTATAAGGCAAACAAGCCTTGGAAGGGCTTCTAATGCCAGACAACTGACATAAATAAAAATTTCACCACCTCAATATTTGGAATTGTCATTTATGTTTAGAGGACCACAGTGATTTCACAATTAAAATTTTGCAATAAGAATTAGATATTGAACCATTCTGCATGAAGAGAACTTGTGGAAAACCTATAACAGCTTTCTCCATAATAGCCTTAGAGCACTTGCATTTTCTCCTTCTCTTCCAGAGTGTTTGAAGGATTACAAACTTTGTTTCTTGTACTCCTTAAATGCACAAGTTCGGTTACAAAAAGGGCAGTGATCCTTTTTTAAAAGTTAGTGGATCTGCTTTGTACAACATTGAGCAAGAAGCTATTCAGTGTCATCTTGAGCTATTCGGTATCTTGAGAATTGTGATTAGAAACGTATGTGCTGGGTGTCATCTAGACATAGTTCTGATCTTCAAAACAAATGGCCATTGTGTGGTGATAGAGATGTACCAGAAAAATGTCCTCATGCCAACCTGGACACAGCATATTATTTGAAAACACAGAAATGCTGGGCTACTTTAACAACTACCATTTCAGATTACATAGAAAAGCCACTGAAATCCACAAACATGTGGACAATTTCAACAGAAAGGAAGAAACCATGAAAATGAACAAAATCTGGCTAGCAATATTAAGAAACTCTAAAATCATAACAGTAAAGAAGAAGAACACTCAAAAACAGGGGAACTCCAGACAAGAAACAACCAGGAACAGCTAATCACCTCTCAACAACTTCTGAGGATGCCTGCCATAGATGCAGGTGGAACGTCAGGAGAGAATGTTTCTGGAACATGGCCATACAGCCTGAAAAACTTACAACAACCCAGTTATTCCAGTCATGAAAGCCTTCAACAATATATTTATTTATTAAAAACTTTTAGATACCATCCTTCTCAACCCCCAAAGGGGGACTCAGGGCAGCTTACAATTGGCAATCATTAGATGCAGACAAAGAACTATTACAGCACAGCAATTAACATAAACAGGCCAACAACAGTAACAACCCTTAAAATATTAACACAACTAAGTCTGAGTCCACAAATCTAAATCATAGTCCAGAGTACAGTTTTTGCTCAGTCTGCTGCCCGAATGCTTGGTCCTAGAGCCAAGACTTGAGGTTTTTTCCTGAATGAGAGGAGAGATGGAGTCACCTTGATTTCACTGGGGAGTACATTCCACAGATGGGTGGCCACCATCGAGAAGGCCTTGTCTCTCATCTTCACCAGTTGCACTTGCAAGGGTGGCAGAATTGAGAGCAGGACCTCCCCCAATGATCGTAAACTCCAAGGTGGGTCATAGAGGGAGATACTTTCGGACAAGTAAACTGGGCCAGAACAATTTGGGGCTTTATAGGTCAAGATCTGCACATTGAATTGTGCTCAGAAGTGGAACGGCAGCCAGCAGAGCTGACAAAGCAGAGGGGTGGTGTGCTCCCTGTAAGTTGTTCCGGTGAGTAATCTGGCCGCCGACCATTGGACTAGTTGGGAGTTTCCAAACAGTTTTCAAAGGCAACCCCACACAGAGTGCATTGCAATAATCTATTTGGGATGTAAGAAGAGCATGGACTACTGTGGTCACATCAGTCTTCCCAAGCTATGGGCACAGCTGGCACACGAGTTATAATTGTGCAAAGGCTCCTCTGGCTACCACCGAGACCTGAGGTCCCAGGCTAAACGATGAATCCAGGATCACCCCCAATTGTCCTCATGCTAACTCTAGGCTGGTTGCTTCTGTCTCTAACAGCCAATATTCCATGCAAATGTACTGTGGCATAATATTATATTCCACCCACTTTATCGAAAGAAATCAGACTACCTATTTCTGAGAATTGATAAAAACGAAAGATTGGTCCTTTCTGGTTCTGCTCTAAGCACAGTCACTTGGTACTGTTTTTTTAAGTTGTTGGATATGAAACTTAACTGAAGTTTGATGTCAGTTTGTGTATCCTTTTTCTGTTATATAAATGATGTAATAACCCGAAATGGAAATATAAGATTTTTTCTCATTTATCGTTCAATAATCAGAAGATCTTATAAACATTTTCCAGGAAATGTGGTCAGCTTACATCACTGTTCTGGGGCTGTAATGACAAGGCAATTTGCTATCTGTAGTGAAGTCAGATAGAAGAACTTGGGATTTGCTCCTGCCTTAGAATAGTCCCAGAGAACCCCTGAGAATGCTGGGAGAGAAGTAACTGTACAAAATGCAGGTATAGGGCTGTCCACCAGATGTAGGACATGCCAGAGATATTCCTCAAGATCTCTTAAGATCACCACCCAAATCCACACTGTACTCTTTCTCATAAGCATCTTAGATGAAAGCAAGTGATGACATGGGTCACCATGAAATTGTTGTCATAACTATCTGAAGGCTGTCATGAAAATCACCACACAATAGGTTTCGCTGCTTATTCATCTTCCATTATGCTTCAAATAATATTATTGGTTTTATGGCAGAGTCTCTTTTTCTACAGTAAGCAGAAAGCAAGCCCACAGCCAGTTCTATTTTTAACAGACTTCCCCTCAGGACATGTTGAACCCTGCTTTCTTAGTGCAGTGAAAAGGAGGGTAGCTTTGCCAGGATGACAAGTATAACAAACTATCAGTGGCACATGAAACATTTTCACAGCTGGGAGCCATCTGGAACATGTCGGCCTGTTGTGAAAAATTGTCTCTTAATTGCAACTGTGTGAGTACTAATACACAGTTTTAAGCAGTGCAAGCTTAATACATTCAGGTGGAGCCATTATCACGCCAACCAGTTATGCAATGACTGCAAGTCACTATTTTCACTGGAAATTAATAGGACAGATGGTGAAAGTCAGAACTGTGTATAGTAAGAAGCCCATACACAAAGACGTGACTGAAAAGTGGCTGCTATAATGGATTGGATACAGGACTCCTGATTACAATGGTTTTTTATGATGCTATGCAAACAATCACACCTTTGTGAATTAAAATGTGCAAGGCCACTCTCTAGTAGTTTGGGATAGGTTTTTTTTACCGGTATGAATAGTAAAACATAATTCATTGATGGATGTGCAGCACACAGTGACAGAGTAGCTCTGTACTGTACAATAGACTACGCTGGGGTTTAGCCTCTTTAATTTGGTATCTTCTGAATCTGTCAGTTTGAGCCTGATTGATTGAGACATTTAGAATTCTTTCTGAATGAATCTGAAACACATCCCTAAAATTCAGATACAACATGTGAAACACATCAACACTATTAAAAATCAAATGGGCACACGTCCTCATTTCTTTGGCTTACTCATGACAGCATAAAATGTATCCTTGTACTTAGTATCTCAAAGTCAATAATTGTTTGTCAATAATTCATAATTCAGAGCAAAGCTTTCATTAAGCATGGATTATAGGATTATACTGAGTTGCCTCTTAAGTCAGGTCAAGAGGTTCAGCATGAGAACAGGATTTAATTAGCATTTCCTAAAGAAATTGGTGGTGTTCCATTTCTCTCCTTTCTATGGGCTTGCTGAACATTTTTCCAAGAACCTGTAATTGTACCATGGAGGTATTTCTAAATGTCTATGTCAACTAAAGAAACCCATTTGGACCAAAGAAAAACTGGCAAATCAAGAATTCTTGCTGGGATTAGCCACTTGAGATGGGCAGAGTGCTTCCACACGGCTGAAAAAAATCCCACATTATCTGTTTTAAACTGTAACATATGGCAGTGTGGGCTCAGAAAACCCAAGGCCTGTCTAGACAGGACCTTTATTATAGTATCTATCACAATAAAGGAGGGGCTGTCCAGACATCATTGTAGACAGTCCTGAATTAATTTGCTACAAACCATGAAAACTGTTGTTTGTAGCAAATTTATTTTATAGTGGATTTATTCTGTACCTTCTTGGAAGACACAGGATAAATCCACTATTTCTGTTGTCTGGACTACAGTACAGACACCATTCCCACAGTTTACCAGGCCAAATAAGCACAGTAAATTGTGGGAATACCCACCCCTCCCCCAAGCCCCCAGACCCCTTAGAAAAATAATAAAAACTTACCCATCTCCATTACAAGCCTCAACTGACTTTCCTGGCACATAGAAATGACGCACCAGGAGAGCAAGGGAGGGGGGAGGAAAATTGGGAGGAGGTGAGGCCTCCAGATGTTATCTCGGGGTAATGCGAAGAGAACATCTGGACACCCACCCCAAAAAGCATGTGCTTTCTGGGGTGGGTGTGGACAGGCCCCCAGAAACAGCCACCTTTTTTAAAATGCAGATACAGTACTTCTGGGAGAAAGACCTGTCTGGATCCGATCTCAGTTCAAAGCAGATATTGTGAGATTTTCTGTCCTGATATACTGAGTTAAATGACTCTGTAGAAAGGCCCTGGAAGAGTTGAAAAGTCAAATTCACCAAATTGTAATTCCCTTTATCCCAGCAGCCATGGAATGGAGAGAAGAGGTATCAAAGGATAACAGTGCTGGTACCAGCTGAAGTTTTACAAGGTATTTTCTGCCAATAAGTGCTGGGTACCTCACCAAACTGCAACTCCCACAAATCTATAAGATTGAGCCATGGCAATTAAAGTCATGTCAAACCACATTAATCCTACAGTGTAGCCTATGTGTGTTCAGTAATATATTAAGTGTATGTCTTTGGGGAGGAAGTGAAGATTTGTTACTTCAAAGCAACCATTCTTACCTTCAGTATACCAATATAGGTTAGGTCTGACTTTATATTGAGTGGAATTGCTTCAGGCAGATTTTAAGCAGTTAGAAAGGATATAACATTGTTATATAATTTCTTTTTATTAGACTTTTATGGGCCATCACAGGAAGAGGACTTTTTGACATTTTCTACCATGTGTACTAAAGTAGTGTATCTAATTTGGAGCACTGCCCAGCTTGCTTTGGAAGTAGACGCCCCTTTCTATTCAATTCAAAGCAGTATAATGTCTTGGGCTAGCCCTGATTAAAGTAGTGGTGAGATGGGGATTGAGAGGAATCCTAGAGATATTATTGCATTTTAGTAAAAATAGGCTGGCATCTTGTTGGTGACTCCCAACTGTTGTAGATTCTTTAAATTAATTGTTGAATGGTGTGTCAACTCTAGTTAGGATTAACTATATAATATAGGGTGTGATAGAAGAAATGTAGGTGTGACAACTGGATTATAGATGGACAAGGCCAACCAGAATTCAAAGTAAGTAACAGTCATGGAACAAGATGCAAGAGAATGGAAGGTTTAAGGAGAACTAAGTAATGGTTCCCCAAAAGATAACCTCAAGTATAGAAATAGCCTAGAAATGCAAAACTCGGGGTTTTAGCCAGATTGACAATGTCTTCTTTCTTTGGGAGAAGACAGGTGCCCTGCAAAATACAGAAAGATTAAATTATCTCAGGTGTGTTTACATTCCAAGTCAAAGATCAGGACCAGAAAAGCCATTTCCAGCAGTAGCAAATAACAGGTGAGCTGGCTACTTAATTTAACAAAATAGTGAACATTGTCATACAAATTCTGCTTCCTTACTAAACCTCTGGGAAAAAAAGTGCAGACTACTCAAGGCTGTGGAGAACTGTTTTATTCCCTTGTACTCAACTATTCTCTCACCTAATTCAGTCAGGCACTGACCTAAAGCCACAGCATCACTTATTATCTGCTTCTCAGCACATATCATTTTAATCCCATGTATAACTAACAAAATAGATAGGATTTAATGGCTCCCGGGGAACCCTTATAGTTCATGCTGTCAAGTCTGGTTGATGTACATGCGAACAGTGCCATTGCTAAAAGGCCTGCTGCATTTTGTTCTTTTTCTAATGCACTATAGCAGAAGAGCGGGTTTTTTTCCTAGTCTCAGGCTGTGTATAAATGTCATATTTTCTGACTGCAGATTTTTGGAGATGCCCTCACATATTCTGTGTCTGGTTAGATTTAGGTTCTTTAAAAAAATGTCTTCCCCAAGTTCAGACTATTTCAGCTGCCCTATTGTTTTTACAACAGTTCTGACAGACGTGCAATGGTAAGCAGGATCTTCATAACAGCTTGATATTCTGTAGTGTTACGCACCTTTGCGCCTTTTGAAAGCATGGCGCTGCATGCATCCCTTGCAGCGTAATTCAATATGCATATCTGGGAGTCTGTCTCATTCAGCTCCATGCAGACTATCTCTGAGTACACATGTACAAGATTCAGAGCTTGGAAAATTACTTTTCAACAACAATTGCAACCGTCACTTAGTATATCAGGCATGGGCAAACTTTTGGACTTCAACTCCAAAACACCTGGAGGGCCAAAGTTACTTGTTGTTAGGAAATGTGAGAGTTGAAGTCCAAAATACCTAGAGGAGCAAAGTTTTCCAGTGCCATAGATAGATAGATAGATAGATAGATAGATAGATAGATAGATAGATAGATAGATAGATAGATAGATAGCTGTTGCAATGGAGATAAATACTTGGGAATCATACTTTGAAAAAATGGTCTTGGGGATCCATCTGTCTCAAAGGTTTCCTCTTCCCCCCTTTGGCTATAATTGAGAAAAAGCAGTGTCTCTGCTGGGAACAGAACTTAAGGAAACACCATTTCAAGTCTTAAATTTGATAGACTGGCACATGGCGATGAAGTAAGAACACATTTGCTATCAGTGTCCATACCAATGTGGACATGTAATTGCCATTATTGCTGGTGGAAAATACTGGTTCTATTTGTCCCTGCCTCTAAAAAATAAATCATACTATATCGTAAAATGATTGCCATTTCAGTCTAACAAAGCAAATTGTGTGAAAAATCTCAGTTGAATTATAACCAGATAAACAAGCAAACAAATAGGGTTTCTTGTTTTTCCATAACGGAAGGCATTTATCTCACCCGTATTGGATACAAAATTCCCCAAAGGCCATTCCCTGCCAATCAGAGGATGAAACCTATTTTTATGGGGCCCCATATCTATGATAACTTCCCAGGAGCAGCAATAAACGAATAACATTTTCAAGCTAATGATTTTAAAAGAACAATTTGCAGCAGATGTTTACTCTCTCTAATGCACATGAAAACCCCACAGAAAGGTGTATCACTGCCTCCAACTTGCAACATTCACTACAGGCTGCGGTATAATTTAACCTAATTGGAATGAACATGCAGTCATTTGTATTTTATTTTGTAATATAAAATTTCTATGAACTGTGGAAGTTCTTTAGGCAAAGAATCCAAGACCTCTCCTGAACCCACATACTTCCAATGAGGTTTCATAAACTTTCAGACATGCTGCTTTTCCTATATTACAAGAGCCTTAGGGTTTAGAAACATCTTAAGTGTACACCTAAAATATAAAATATTTATGGGACATAGAGCAATGTTGTATGTTAGGAGAGATAGTGAAAAGGTAACTAAAGCGGTGTGTTAGTGTCAATTTGAGTTTTAAAAATGAAAAAAAAATAAAGTAAGTATATTATGTAAAAGGAAACCAAGGGAAATCGGTATGTATGTTGGTATATTTTAGTACTGCATGAGCTTACATTATACTTGGATATCTGCAAAAGGTGTTCATAGAAGATGACTTTTAAATTAGTAGCATAGCCATTGGGCAAGCTGACTATAGAATTCTGAGAACTGCAGTCTAAAAAGAAATATTTGAAATATTTGAACAAAAAAGTAATACAAAAATATGAAAACTAACAATCAGGTATTTTGAAAAATGTAGGACACCATTTCTCGATTCAAAAGTTTATATATAAAAATAGAAATGAACTTCTTGTCTGAGTCATATTTTCCTGTGGAAATATCCATTTTACACTTCATGAACCCAGCAATAGAACATCTTACCTTGGAAATCCATACAGGTCACAAAAACTAAAGGTGGAATATAGTCAAAAGACAATTTTTCCTTTTTTTTTTTAAACAGGAAACGGATATTTTAATTTGGTGCAATGTTTTTAAAAAGTGTTCTGCAAAAAAAGAAGCATAACGAAAAGGCCAACTTTTTTGAATTCAGAAAAACAGAAACACATTTGTTCTGCACAGACCTTCTCCACCATGGTGTGGCTGAGCAGAACATGCTGTTCCGGAAGCCCCGCCGCTCATGTGCAGGCCCATCAAGGGACAATTTTTCCTAATGAGGAATATGAATTTAGGACTTATTCTGCATTAAAAAAGAAAACATTACACTTTTTTTGAATTCAGAAAACCACATTTTCTGCACAGACCTCATATCTGAGCAGAACATGCTGTTCTTTGTGCAGGCAATTTGTTTTTGTCACAGAAGTATTCATTTGGTAAAGAAAATTCTGTTTTCTGCATAAAAATGCCATACTGTGTGCAAATCCACATGTGCAGTGTTTTTTTTTATAGAATTAGTATTGAACTGCAAATAGTCTTCAAAAACTATGCTGTTGTCAATTACTTCTTCACACTGAGGAGAAAAAAATAATTCAAATTATTCATTTGCAAGAATAAAACTTATGGAGCTTTAGATCCCAAACAAAGAACATCATGTAGCTTTAATTCTGAAACAAGAACATTCAGACATATGCAAAATGGCTAAAAAAAATGCAGTTTTGAAAATTTTGCACTTAACAGTCAAATCGTACAAAAAGGCCTATGTAAAAAACTGCATTTAGCAGAAACAGTTTGTACAAAAATATATGTACAAATGTATGCATAAGAAAAGATAACAAGTTTTACAAGTGAGTTATAAGCTAGGAATTTTACTTATTTATTTATTTTTGTTTGATTGATTTCTTGGCTGCCACTCCCAAGTGGCTCGGGGCAGCTCACAATTCAAACAACAACAAAGCAGATAGTACAGTAAAACATTAAAAGCATTAAAACATTACACATTAGAACATTAATAACAGTACTTAATTTGAGATTACCAAGTTAGGTCAACTTAATTAGGCCAGCTTAGAGTGTAAAGGCCTGCCGGAACAGCCAGGTGTTACAGGCTTTCTGGAAAGGCAGAAGATCACTGAGTGACCTGATTTCTGGTGGTAAGGAGCCTGCGGGGAGGAGCAGTATATAAGATTGAATAAATAAATAAATAAATAAATAAATAAAATAATGTAGGGGCAATGATGGAGAATGCCCTTCTCCTCGTCGAGGTGAGGTGGTTAACTTTGGCACTCGGGATAAGAAGTAGATCTTGATCTTCTGATCTCAGTGATCTCATTGGACAGTATGGGGTAAGGCGGTCCCTCAGGTATGCTAGTGAGATTGTGAAAAAATCCATTGAAAAACAACTGACTCCTTTTCATATCCCTCTGAAAAGGAAGTCAAGATGATAAACAAAACTGTAAGTATTTAAAACATTCTTTGTAGATGTGAAAGTAAATAAACAAGGCATTTCGATAAGCAGCATATGAAGCATAAATGTTCAACCATGGTCAAGAGCTAATAATATTGGGACATCATGTTGGGAAGTTACATCATTATAAGCCCATTTACAATGACATAAAGGTAAATTGCCTTGTTGTGCAACATTTATATTCTTAATAAGAGAGCAGGAAAAAGTCATGTCATTGGGATCACCATATTGTATGCTGAGCCAGCAATGTGACCACAGTAACATGTGTCTCATTATGACATGGATCTCAGAGCACTTTTGATTCCATTGTGCCCTGGTGAGCATCATTACAATTCATTAGTAAGGCTGTATATTGTGTCAGAGATGTAGCTGCATCATTATATAGATATACATCTTCTAATGCAAGATCGGAGACCTTATTTTTATATACCCTAGAGCAGACCTTTTATAGAAAACATTCCAGAAGGGTTATTAAAATAGCTGTATTCTAAATTTGACTGAATGCTAGGGCTGGCTCTGGGTTTTCTATTGACTATTTATTTATTTGGTATGAAGTGTGAAATGGGCAAATTGAAAACACTAAGTAAGAATACATACCCAATGAGAAAAGAAGTACCTAAGAAGTGATACAGAGGGTGGTTATATCACTGATTTATTCTGCAGAGGGTGGTTATATCACTGATTTATACTGCTATTCTCATTACAACTGAAAATGTTGTAATGCAGAGGGTGGTTATATCACTGATTTATTCTGCTATTCTCATTACAACTGAAAACCTTATCCTTTTTTGCACTATAGTTACTATAATGCACTACAGCTGCTATAGTGATTGAGATATCTTTGGAACTAAAGTTTGAAAAAGTCAGGTTTTTTACACACTGAATAAAAGCAATTCATACAGATATTATCATAGTGCTCTGTGTATGACAATTGTCCCGTAATGTTACACCCTAGACCTGAAGGATCCCTCAGTAAACCACTTGAGACCGGCCGTGATTAAATGCTTTATTTAGAATAAGTTAAAAGAAGTAAAGAAAATAGAATTATAGTCCACAGATGCTCCCAAGCATCAGAGTATTGCAAAGCAATAGTCCAAAGGTAAAACAGGATAAAAATGTAAAAGAGTCTTGATGCCCCAATGGGCTAAATCCAGGATAGGTTCTTGGCACAAAGACTTGGCATTTAGAGTCCAAAGGCTGGAAGGCCCAATGGCCCAGGCAAGGTTCCATGGAGGCTTGGCAATGAGACTTAACGTTGGCGAGAGATGGCAGGCAACTCGGGGACCTGACTTAAATAGGCCCCCCTTCTTTGATCTTCAAGGCGCTGGCTTCTACGCACCCCTTTCCCATGGATAGTTTCTCGGCTGTAGTTTCTCAGGCCTCCCGAGACAGGATGGTATGTCAACTCATTAGTGCCTCCACCTGGAACCGAGAGAGGCATCCAGGCACCGCTTTCCTCTCGCTCCTTATTGGCCTGAGAATTAGCAGGGCTGTGTTTGCCCTTGAATGCTTGGTGAGCTAGAGGCCTCGCCAGAAGCTTGTTTTCAGCTCTCACTGAGGCTTTGGATCAAACATGGCGTTGGTCTTGCTGAGGGCTAGAGTCAGGCTGGGCCATGACACCTAAGGAAAATTTAGCAGATTCAATATAATGGGAATCCTTTGTCTGACCTAGTGACCCTTGAAGATTTAGTGTGTAGGTCAAAGAGAACCAACCTTATGCACACTTTATAACACCCCCCCCCCACACACACACACACAAACATAATTTGTAGAACTTCCAGATTTTCGAAATATCAGTAAGGAACAATTAAGACTGTGATGTGTGAGTCAGACTATATAAAAGGTCCATCTCAAGTTTCACAATGTGCAGCCTTAATACTCAGAAAGAAAGACATTCAGAAACTGTTGCACCAAAGGTACCTGAGGTCAAGAAGCTATAAATCAGAACAAAGTCCAAGTAAGTAAACAGTGAGGAGGTCAGAGATCCAAGACATACAAAAGCAGGGTCAGGTTGTCAGGCCATTAAAAACTGAACTAAAAGTTTGCTTTCAGTAGCTAAGCAGGGGAAAATTTGCCCATGCCCACATGCCTGATAGTATTTAAAGAACACATATCACAGGTGTGGACATGTAGCCTTTTGTTGTATCTAATGGTCTGTGCCATATGTTTAAATTCTCTTATCTCAGGAGACTTGAAGGTCTCACGTTCAACTCCCTTTTTTGCTGAAATTGTCTTCTTTCATGATGGTCAACTGAATCCTTCTCCAATTCAGCGAAAAGGGGAGCTGGAGGAGGACTCAGCTGTCCATCAGACTGAAGTGGAGGATGACTTAACTGTTCATCAGACTGAACTGTTGGAGAAAGACTCAGCTGTCACAAGTCTTCTTTGTATTCTGAGGAAGAGGATCTCTCTGAATGGGAGCATGATTATTCTTGGCTCTTGCAAGAAGTCAAATTCTTAAGGAAACTCCTGGAAATCATGTGACAGCGGGTCAGCAGACATTAGGACAGGAGATTTGCAACAGTCAAGCTGAGAATACTAAACCTATAACAGCAAGAATTAGCATACTTACAATAGACATGCATTATTACAACTATAATGTGTGAGTTATATATCTGACTGTTACTCAGAATATGAAAATGCGGATGATGACCCTTTCCATGCTTATATAGGAAAAGCTTTCTGGTACTTAAATAAGTGACATCTCTATTAATATGGGAGTCATGGGATGATGCTCAAGTTTGGATTTGACCCTTTTCTAAATTCTGTGGAATACTTCTAACCTCAAGAAATCTACTGAAATACACATGTGATAATTGCAATATATTATATACAGAAATTTAAGACTGTATATATATATATATATATATATATAGATAGAGAGAGAGAGAGAGAGAGAGAGAGAGAGAGAGAGAGAGAGAGAGATTTGAATGAAATCAATAGATTTAAATACAATACTTTGTGAAGTTTTTTTTGCATGTGAGTGTGTATAACTGTATGTAAATCATTGTCAAAAAAGGACACATCACCCTTAGAAGTGAACACATGCAGGCATGACATGTAATGGAAATAAGCCAATCCACCTTAATCTACCATGTCTTTTATCAACTAAATGCACCAAATGGCCACCTTCCAATGCAAAATGTGCTTAACATTCTCAAGTGAAATCAGTAGGACTTTGAAAATACATTATATTTGCTGCATTGTGCCCAGTTTTAATGTAGTTTGAAGAGACACTAAAACGAATGGCAGTGTATCAACCACAAAAGCAGGCCACCTAGAAGGCTATGTTTCTTGGCTGGCATATTATACATATCCCTGAGACCAGACATTGTGCAGCATCAATTCACTTTTTAATGAAGTAATTTGAAGCAATTTGAAAGTATATTGGCTGGAGTCCAATCTATTCTTAAGAAATATGCCTATGTACTTGAGCTATCTAGAGTTCTAAAATCTTCTTTCTATCCTACTATCATCTTAGGTTTGTTTGGTGGCAAGAAGGCAGAAGGTTTTCTTTGGGTTGCTCCCAGAATTTTGAACTTTCTTCCTAGGGATGCCATGACAGCTCTTTGCTTGTAGTATCTTTGGCAACAAGTGAAAGCATTTTTATTTTATCAGGCTTTTAGGAACTGACTCTGAGAAATTATTGGTGTGCTGAACTGTTTTGTTAATTTTTTATATTGTCTTTTAATAGACACTGAATGGTTGTAACTCCGTTTAATTGCTTTCAAAATAGTATGTGTGTGTATGATGTTTTTGTGAGGTTTTATTTTTTGTTGGCTTTAATAGTTTGTGTGCTGCCTTGCATCTCATTATTGGAAGAAGTCAAGATATAAAAGAATAAAGTCATCATCATTATTATATTGTACTTTAGCATGTATATATTTGAATAATACCCATGTATGCATTGGTACTTCTTTTAATATGCATATCTTAAAATAGGTGGGAATTATGTAGCCTTCCAGATGTTCTATCAGTCCTAACAAATACAGCTAATTGTGAGAAATACTGGAAATCTCCAAAAGGAAGTAGAAGGGGAGAGGAGGAGGGAGGAAGAAGAGGTCTAGGAGGAGGAGGAAGGAAGAGGAGGAGAAAGAGCATGATGACTAAAAATAAGAATAATTTTATTCATGTATATCCCACCTTTGTCCTGGTAATGGAACTCAAGGGCAAATAACAAAATATTTCAGACAATACAAGTTACAAGTAATGCAATATCAAAATTTAAATATAAATATCTGATTTACAAAATCAGATATTGACCCCTTCCAGTCCAGCTTCCGTTCAGGGCATGGGACGGAGATGGTGCTGGTGGCCATCACAGACAAGCTGCGTTGCCAACTCAACCACAGTGGATCGGTGCTGCTCGTGTTATTGGACCTCACGGCAGCGTTCGATACTGTCGATTATGATATTTTGACCCACCATCTGGCCGGGGTGAGGGGGACAGTCTTAAATTGGCTGTCCTCTTTCCTCTGGAACCGGCTTCAGTGAGTGAGAAGGGGTGAGGTTGTCTCGGGGGTGCCCCCCTTTATTGTGGGGTACCTCAGGGGGCAATCCTCTCCCCTTTATTATTTAACATCTATGTCCGACCACTTGCTCGGTTGGTACGCAGCTTCGGCCTGGAGTGTCATCAATATGCAGATGACACCCAGCTCATTCTGGGGATGGAAGGCCAGCCCGACTCTGTACCCGATAATTTCCATCGCTGCCTTGAAGCCGTTACTGGATGGCTGAGAGCCAGTAGGTTGAAGGTGAATCCGGCTAAGACGGAGATCCTGTGGCTGGGCCATCCAGGTGCGAGTGAGATCCTGCTTCCAACCCTGGACGGTGCGATACTTTGCCCATCACCATCGGTCAAAAGCCTGGGAGTCACACTTGATTCCCACCTGACAATGGAGAAACATATCTCCTCCGTCAGTGGAGTAGCTTTTCACCACCTTCGGCAGGTGAGGAAGCTGGCTCCCTACTTGTCCCGCCACGACCTAGCCACAGTGGTCCAAGCCACGGTCATCTCAAGACTGGACTACTGTAATGCTCTCTACGTTGGCCTTCCTCTGTTGGTGATCCGGAAGCTTAAGCTGGTGCAGAACGCTTCAGCTCGGCTGGTGGCAGGCCTTCCATCTCGCTGCCACATCACGCCTGTTCTGCGCGAACTGCACTGGCTTCCAATAGAGCACCGGATCACCTTCAAAGTGCTGGTTCTGACCTTTAAGGCCTTGAATGGTCTGGGGCCGGTGTACCTAAGGGACTGCCTCTCCCCATATAGTCCTTCAAGACCACTGAGATCTGAGTCCTCGAACCTCCTGGCGGTGCCGAGCCACGCAGCCCTCTACCTGACCTCAACGCGGAGGAGAGCCTTTAGTGCCATCACTCCTATATTATGAAACGCTCTCCCTCCTACAACCCGTGCATTGCCCAATCTACTAGCCTTTCGAAAGGCTTGTAAAACCTTCCTGTTTACATAGGCATTTGGTTAGGAATAATCCTGGGGTTTCCACTACATGGTCGTAGGCCATTGCATTATGTAGCGAGTGTGCGTCAATATATGGTTTTAATTATGGATGCAAACTCCTGGCATCATATTGTGTTTTAATATGTTTTATGTTTACTGTGTTTTATCATGTTTTTACTATGCTTTTAACAATTGTGAGTTGCCCCGAGCCAGACGGGAGAGGCGACCAATAAGTTGAAATAATAAATAAATAAATAAAATAAACAATTAAAACATAAAAAATTGAAATGCATTTTAAAAAGCACCCTATTGGTTGACTGCATTCCAGATTCATTCCAGATCATGGCTGGCGTTCTATATTGCAGCTATGGATTTGTAACTTAATCTGCTCCATTTTCAGCAAGACTGAGGGACAGTTTACATATTGTTGAATTTGGAGAAAAAGAGAAATGTTAGCTATATATATA